>OX326956.1:51776336-52976336 GCA_946800325.1 Luzula sylvatica | reverse complement strand
TAATTAATATGAATATACCATCTTGATCAGGAGAACGAGAGGAATCCATATATGGTCTTGGTTTTGCTTGATTCGAAGACGAAAATTTACGTCTTCATGTGGGGCCCACAAGTAGGTCCCACTTTCTCTCTCTTTACTTCCTTCTCAGCCACGATCTCCAAATTGCCATATTTAACCCTGAAATTAACATAAATTCAAATAGTTATGCAATCTCCATTGATGTTAAAATTATGAACATTTTATATGTTAACTAAATGATTTAATGTGATAAAACCCCTTTTTTTAACCCTTTGAAACATGTCTAAAATGGATCTTATCATCGGCCAAAGTCACTTGTGGGAGGATCATGAAATATGGATCTTGAAGTGTTATTGGATTTAGAATCCCGAATCAATATTAGGGTTATTGATTTGATAAAAGTAACATATTTCATATCATATAAGCATATAGAATAAGTACGCATGGTTAGTTGTCAATTTCATAATTCATGTAGAATAATAATTTTAAGCAACACCAATATCATATCGATATGATCGATATTAGAGAAAGAAAAGTTTGTGAAATGGAACTACCTTGATTAACACCATATCCTAAGAATGGTTCTTAGGCAAGAGTGCAACAGTTACGTGTTGGACACGAAATTTGTGGAACCGATTCACATTCACGAGGCTTTAGAGAAAGCCAGAATTTGACAAACTTGAGAAGGAGTCAAATAATATTGTATGTCAGATGTTGACATGCATAGACGCGGATCTTCAAAGGAGTTTGAAGAATTATAAGAAATAAGAGTCTAAGGGCGATTAAGACAAATGTTGTCTCAATCAAGGATTTGGGCAAGTTGTTGTCTCAATATCAAAAGAAAGGTTAAATCCGAGGAGGATTAATCCAAATGTTGATATAAATAGCTTCTTTTGACATTATCATCTTGACTACGTGTATGAGATACACATTTCTAGAATCCATTGGATGGAATACTAGTTTCATTCGAATAAGATTCGCATGACAAGTACAAGACTTGTTTAATAAGAAAGATGACGAAAGTGTCATTCCAAAGGTTGGAAAACCGGTCAACGACTTATCAAAATCCATACATTTTGAATGTGTATAAATAAGTAAGTTCGGAGGCGGGAGGAGGCTACAAATACTTTATTATATTTACCAACGATTATTGTAGATATAAAGATATCTATTTAATGCGTTTGAAACATAATTTTGAATAGTTCAAAAAGTTTCGAAATGAAATACGAAGTCAACCAAGCGAGAAAATCAAAGTCTTTCGATAAGATCGAAGAGACGAGCATTTTTAAGCTATGAGTATGATAATCATCTAGAAAATTATGAAAAAGTTTCATAATTATTTTCATTCGGAACATCAATGTAGATTAATGTGTCCGAAAGGAGGAATCAAACTTTGTTGGACATTGTTTGATAGATGATAAATCAAAATTAATTTTCCCAAATAAGATTTGGAAATTCACCCTTAAGACCAAGGTTAATCACGTACCTTCTAAGTCGGTACAAAAGACCCCATATGTGATATGGATCGGAAAGAAATTAAATTGAGGGTTAACGTGGTTTCAGGCCAAAGTCAGGCACGTTAATAATTCAATGTTAATGAAAACTTCCGATGTTATCTTTTGTAAGATTTGGAGATTTAAATTCGAAAACTGGTTTTGGATAAACTAAATCTCAAATCTTGATATGTTCATTCATTGAGTATTCTTAAAGAAATTAAAGGATACCATTTATTAAATCCCAATGAGAATTAGATTTTCATAGTTCGAAGAGATACCTTCTTAGAGGAGGACTTAATGTGCATAAGTTTGAAACTTAATGTCACTTATATCTATGCGGGCTAGTAGGAGATGAATCGATCTCGAAAGGTTCGAGACTCGAAATGGAACATTGAACCGATGAATATGATTGGAATTTCATCAAAAGTTGATGAATCCAAGTCAAGATCACAAAGCAATTTTATAGATCAATTTAGACACGTCACGATTCGATAAATTATGAATTTATCAAAGAATGTGACAAACGAATCGAGCTCATACATGCTGAGTCGATGGACTAAAATGATGATATAAAGGATAAAATTTCATATGGCATGGTGCCATGGAATCCATGATTCAATCCATGTATGTCATCAAGTTTAGATCTTGATTTAAACATTTCTTAGGATATGACCCATAGGATGTGGGTCAGTTTTCAAGGTGAAAACTGATGTGGATTAGAATATGTATACTTACGAAGCAAGCATAGTTGTGAAAAGCTTCAAGAATTCATGATATGATCATGAAGACATAGTTTCACAAATAATCTTGCTTGATCCATTCGGATTATATTTGCCATTTCACATAGTATGACTATGGACTTTGACAAATGGATGACAAGACCATATTCCTTTATAGAAAAATTAGAGGATGTGTATGTGACACAACCTAATGGTTTTATCGATCAAAAGAATCCAAGAAAAGTATACAAGTTTCAACGATCCATATGATGGATTGAAGAATAATTCATGGAATTAGAATTTCGTTCTGATGAAATTATAATTAGTTATAATATTATCAAGAACAAAAGAAAAGCTTTGTGTATATATGAAGGTTAGTGGGAGCCACATACATTTCTTATATTAATATATACGAACGATATATTATTCGCGGGAAACGATTGTCGTTTCGCTATGAAAAATTTAGACGAGACAACTTATGAGATAAGCATAAAGATCTATAAGATAGATTTGAAATTCCTCGATCTAAATCAAAGTATGTACATCGACAAAATATTGAAAATGGTTTTCAATACATAAATCCAAGAACGGATTTCTCCGAAGTGTCGAATGGCGTAAAATTTTCTGAGGATCGATGTGCGACATCGAGCAAAAGAAAAGTAAGAAGATGGATATTTTATGTTTCGGCAATAGAATATTCCAAATACGTCATGATATGTACTATTCTTGAAATATTTTTCATAATAAACGTCGTAATTATCAATGGAATCAAGAGAATAATTCGTTTCGAATGCTTCATATGGTTGATTCGAAAGAATACAATTCAGTTTAAAATGTTTGTATAATGGCCATACATTACATACTCATAATAGTTATGCAACCTTGAAAACCAGGATTCGCATTGAAAATAATAAATAATATCCTTAAAAAAATTTGAAAAGATTAAGGCTATATTTCTCATATAAAATGGTGGGGAGGATGAATCGGTGATAAAAGTTATACCGATGGCATTTCTCCAAACATGCAACACATTTACAAAATGTGTACATATTTTGCTTAAAGAAAGATGAAGTTGTATGAAAGAGTTTCACAACAACTAAAGATGAAAATTCTACGATGGAATTAGATTTCAATGCGGCTTACGAAGCCGAAATGAAAATGTTATGGATCAAGGTGTTGATCATACTTGGTATTGTCCCAAGTAACAGGATTCTATGGTTATCTATTTCGATGGTCGAAATAGCGCAAACCAAAAGAAATTGAAATAATATAACCACTCCAAACTTATATTCAAATAGGTATTGGATACCTAACGAAAATTGACACTAACGGGAACGTAGCGCAACCGTTTACAAAAACTGCTCTCTTCTTAGCTAAGCATGAATGTCATGTGAAGACTATAGGTATAGAGATACCTAGAGGAGGAAGAGATTTGAGGTATAGTTATCTAATACCGATAGTCATCACAGAGATTATAGTCCTAGCAGAGATTATACGTGTAAACGCTGCATCAACCAATACTTACTCTATATTAGTGCATTTCAAAATTTTAAAATTTTAATTGCATTTATACTTATATGAAAACTTGTGAGAGGTTGTGTAATTTGATTACACGAACCTTGAATTATGACTTGTGTGAGCGTCTACATAATACGTGATTATGTTAAGTAAAACCGTCACATTTCAAAAGTTATATTTCAAAAACGTCCCTAGTCACGTTTAGGATACTTATGTGATGAGTATATCTATTATAAGATAATAGACTAACGTGTACACTAGCATATTCGCCGAGGTGATGATTATGTTTTGCTAATCATAGGACAAAAAGTTTGTCGAATCGGAAATATGGATATGCATTAAGTTATGTATATTGTGACTTGACCAAAAGTATGATACCATGACATGGTTTAGTCATTGTAGATGGAATCGTAACGAACGGGGTCTTAGTTCTTCACACTTGAGACGATCATAGATCATTTTTTGCGCGTAACATGATGCTTAGATATAGTCTTCAACTATCTGTAATAGGATGGTCATGGGATTATAATCGGGTATTACCCGAAACACGAAATTTGATGTGAGTCATCAAGATAGAAATTGTTCCTTTCGAGAGAAAGAGATATCCCTTAGGCCTATCGATGAATTGATCAACGAAATCTCTGGCCAGAGTCAATGATATTAATGGTTAATATCGATTGTATTTGTTGATTCAATTCGGTATCAAAATTTAAGTATAGTCAATCAAAATATAAGGATGACTATTATCATGCCTTTTGATTGACGGATGTTGCGAACAAGAGAACTAAACATCACCGTTCGAGATGGGTATAAATGATCACAATCATTTTTCGTTTTCAACGTGGGAAAGCTATGATGGATTTCTTCCTATATCCCTCTCATGAGTCCGTAAATTTAGGCATAAGTTTACTACCATTACTTGATACGAACCTACGCGGTCACACATAGAGCTGTCTTATTTCGGGCTTGATTTCAATCTCTAAGATATATGTACATGTGATGTACATTTGGGGCTTTCTTTAGTTGGATCTTAAACTGAGTGGGAGACTGAAGGAAATACAGTTACAGACCAACTAGTTGATTGTACACATGAGGATAGATGAACGTACGCGTTCGTCGATACGATTGGATGTATAATAAGATTATGCAAATCTGACAAAAATAACATAGTTAGTCATGACGGACTGGTTGGTCAGTCAAGACGGACCAATAGGTTAATTATCAGATTACACGGAAATATACACAGTCAGTCATGATGGACTGGTTGGTCAGTCATGACGGACCAAAGAGGATTTCTGAGTAACCAATTTGTGAGTATAGAGTCATGACGGACTGATGGTCAGTCATGACGGACATGTTGGTCAGTCATGACGGAGCATTAGAGTAACGGCTGAATTAGTAACTGTAACAGGTCAGTCATGACGCACCATTTCGTCAGTCATGACGGACTGTGATTCAAATTCTGATTTGGCAGTTTTTTCTTAAGATACTCATTAATGCCCTATTAATGGTGGCTTTATTATAAGATCATGGCCAGCCATTCATCCTCTCTCTGGCTCAATTCTGAGATATAAAGACTTGTGAAACTAGTTAGAAAGTGAGAAGAAAGAGATTAGATCTTGAGCAAGTTTACGGCAATTTTAGGGGAATTGTGCGTAACCGAGAGACGAAAGTTCGAGGTGGATACGAGTAGAGAAGTTTCGGCTGAAACTTTCTGTGGTGATCAAGTTCGAGCAAGGTCAGAGACGAATCGGAGAAATTCCGGTTGTATACGACAAATCGGAGCTTCAATCTAGGTGTCGAATCGCGCGGGCGTGGGACGTGCGTGTTACCGGAATCGAGGCAAGCAAGAACATCAACTAATCGTGAATCAACCCGTCTCCGTGATCAATTTCACGTGGTATGATTCTATGTATATAATCATTATATTCATAGGTAGTTGCATGTAGAATTAGGATTTGTACTCTCGTATCGACGACGTGGTCCTCGGGATCGGGTCAGATCGGGCCTCACATCCGCTGCGCGGGGCTCGGTAGTGACGCCGTTTTCCAACATCTTCTTCCTCCCTCGTGTTTGTGCTCGTCTTCTTTTTTGTGTTTGGTCAATTTTTTCATGACTGGGTTAGGTATGCGGCTGAGATGAGAGAGAGAGAGGGAGAGAGAAAGGCAGCTGGAAATGAGAGAGAGGGGAGAGAGAGTGTTAGGGTTAGCGGTTTATATATGGGCTGACCCAAATTTGAAAATTTTCGAAACCCAACTAACAGTTAATTCAAAAATCTATTAACACTTAATCAAATTAACAGTTAATCAAGAGCAGAGTTAATTCAAAAAAACATCTGACCCTTATAGGAGAATTTTGGGAGATAATTAAAATGGCTCCCTATTAATCCATGACATCATGCTGATTCAATCAGCATGTGCTGGAAAAATAGGGGGCACATATATGCTCTCTATACTTATTATTACATTGGCCCAACTTTTAGAAGCATGGAGAAAACACACACAACACTCATATATTACTTTGGCCTAATTGTCAGAAGCATCGAGAAAAACACACACAACACTATTTAGCTTGATTTATTAACGTTCATGGTCTATTTAGAATTTAGATCCTTCTTGGAACAGTTCGCCTGATCGTAGTACCCATATCTCTCTCTCTCTCTCTCTCTCTCTCTCTCTCTCTCTCTCTCTCTCTCTCTCTCTCTTTGATCTTTCTAGGATGTTATTTTGTATGTTATTTTGTTCACTATGTATCATTGTTGCCCTCATTGCACTGTCCTTTCCGGGATTCCAATTTCCGGATTCACCGACGAAACAACGATGCTTCCGTTATTCTCTGCATTCTGAATACGGATCGAGGTTTGATTCGAAACATTGTTCGTGGGAGGTGGTGGCGAGTTTTGGGGGAGTGAGTGTTAAATTATGTATCTCTTTGATTTGTAATTTGCTTAAGTACTGAACTTAAAACATAATGAAGAAGATGATTGAAAATTTCTATTAAAGCTTGATTACATTACTGATTACATGAGCTTGATTTATACTAACTCAGTTAACTAACCACTAAGCTTAATTTACTCTCCACCATACACGTGGCACTTATCTTATACTAATTTATTCTTAATTACAGCCAATGTTCCAAAAATCGCTCGATGCTCGCTGGTCGGCAGACGACCATCAAGCGCCAAGGATGATTAATCGGGATTAATCGGGAATCTCGGGGAATCTCGGATGATCACTTATTTTTATTTTTTTATATTTAATATTTAAATTAATTAAACAAAATTACAAATCACAGTTTTTTTAATAAGTTTTGAATAATTTAAGTAACAAAATACACTACGTCACTAAACTAACATAAACTCAAATAATAATAATAATTTATATATATATAAATAATATTAAAAATATGAAAAAATTTAGTCCAAATTTATTTTTTTGAATAGTATCCGACAAACGATCGTTTTCATTATTGATGCCTAATTTTTTTTGATGTCAATGGAGATCCATTGACAATCCATAACGAAAACGATCGTTATTTTGAATAGTATCCCATAGCCTCTCATAATATATAATTTTTTGTGCTTCACATTCAAACAACTAGGCTATGGATGGCAATTAAAAAAAAAAATACACTTCTAAAAATCGGCTCGGCGGTGGCTTGGCGGTCTTGGCGGACCCTTGGCGGCCGCTTGGCGGATTCCGCCAAACACAAAACGCCAAGGGCTTATCTCGACGGCGGACCATCGAGGAACGATTAATCGGTGATTAATCGGCCGCCAAGGCCGATTTCCAGAACACTGATTACAGCCCATAACTAAACTCTAAATTAGAAACGGCCCATCACACTCTATTTCATTATAAACTGGCCCACTGATATGAACTGGAGACCTGAATGAAATAGTCGTTAACTTTCATCATCTTCTCCATTCTTCTCTGCGTCACTGGAGACGTCGCCAATCCCAAAACTAGCTCTAACAGCCCCCCTCAAGCGCAACGGGGGTTGGAACCACCTTGAGCTTGCATCGTAACTGAGTAAATCGATTCAAAGAGAGTCCCTTTGTGAGTGAGTCAGCCAATTGATCTTCTGAGCATACGAAACGAACCAGTAACTGTTTAGTAGCAACGCGTTCTCTGACAAAATGATAATCGATCTCGATGTGTTTGGTTCTCGCATGAAATACTGGATTCGAAGCCAAATACGTGGCACCAATATTGTCACAGTATAAAATCGGGGGATGAGTGACAGGATGAAGCAACTCAGAGAGAACGTATTGAAGCCACATTGCTTCAGATGTTGCGAGGGACAGATCCTTGTATTCAGCTTCAGTGCTGGATCTGGAGACTGTGGGCTGCTTTTTAGATGACCAAGAAATCAGATTAGGACCAAGAAAAACACAGTATCCTGTGGTTGATCGTCTATCGTCAATGCAACCTGCCCAGTCAGCATCTGAGTAAACATGTAAGTGATGATCTGAGGAGGAGGTGATAGTTAACCCGTGATTGAGAGTGCCTTGGAGATACCTTAAGATTCTTTTCACCAATCCCCAATGAAGATCAGAGGGAGACTGCATGAATTGGTTGGCTTTATTGACCGCAAACGCAATATCTGGTAGGCTAAGGGTGGCATAATGTAAACCCCCAACAATAGACCGATATTTGGTAGGATCAGGTAAAGCAGTACCTTGATGTTTGGAGAATTGATCTGATGGAGAAATGGGTGTATGAACTGGTTTGCAGGTACCCATATTTGCTCGATGAATCAGCTGAGATATGTACTGAGATTGGTTCAAATGCATTCCTGTGTTGGTCTTGGTGCATTCGATTCCCAGAAAGTAATGCAGATTGCCCAGATCTTTGAGACTGAATTGGCTGTTGAGTTGAGAGATAATAAGAGAGATTTCACTAGAAGAAGAACCAGTGAGGATAATGTCGTCCACATAGATCAACATGAATGTGATTGAAGAAGAAGTTTGTCTGATGAAGAGAGAAGGATCAGCAAGGGAGGATTTAAAGCCAAAGGAGATAAGAGATTGGCTTAGTTTATGAAACCATGCGCGTGGTACTTGTTTGAGGCCATACAATGCTTTCTTGAGAAGACAGACATGAGAAGGATATCTTTGATCAATGAAACCTTGAGGTTGCTCCATGATTACTGTCTCAGAAAGATCACCATTTAGAAATGCATTGTTAATATTCAATTGCTTGATCATCCAGTTATGGGAGATAGCAAGAGAGAGAACCAATCTGATGGTTGTAGGTTTAATCACAGGAGAGAAAGTTTCTTCATAATCTATGCCATATTCCTGTGAGAATCCTCGAGCCACCAATCTTGCCTTGAATCGTTCAATAGACCCATCAGCATTTTTCTTGACTTTATAGAGCCATTTATTCTTGATTGGGGATTTATCAGATGGTTTAGGTATAAGTATCCAGGTACCATTTGATAAGAGTGCATCAATTTCTGATGCCATGACAGATCGCCATTTTTCATCTTTAACTGCCCGAGTGAAGCAGGGTTCATAGACAGTAGCAGACGTAATGCTAGAGAGTGCTTGATAATCAGGGAATCTCTTTGGTTTTAGTGAGTTTGTTTGAATGTGTGTGATCATGGTGTGAGTAGGGATTGAGAGTGTTGGATGATCAGATGAGGTAATGGTGTTGTCTGGAGGAGTAGTAGGAGGTGAGGGGTTGTCCTGAACTGGAGGTGAGTCAGTAGATGGTGTAGAGGGAGAGTTTTGAAGAACAGGAAGATGCAGTGGTGGTGCGGAAGATCTAGGTGGAAGATCTATGGAAGTACTTGGCGCCAGGGGAAAATGATCTTCCTCAAACACCACATTTCGAGAGATATATACTCTTTTTGTACTCATATTTAAGCACTTATATCCTTTATAAGAAGGAGCATAGCCAAGGAACACACATGGAGTCGACCTGAACTCTAGTTTGTGACTTGTATAAGGTCGAAGATAAGGAAAGCACATGCACCCAATTGATTTGAGAAAAGATTAAGAGTGTTGTCTGTGATAGAGGAGTTCATATGGTGATACCTTTGGTTGAGTAAGAGTAGGGGTTCTGTTAATAGCATACACAGTGGATTGAAATACATCTGGCCAGTAACTGCTTGGCAAATGAGAGTGGGCAAGGACAGACAAACCATGTTTAGTGATATGCCTGTGTTTCCTCTCAACATGACCATTCTGCTGTGGAGAATAGGGACACGAAATTTGCAGTTGGATCTATGGATAAGCAGTTTTGAGAAAGAGAAATTCAGTACCACCATCAACTTGCATTGTTTTAATCTGTCGAGAGAGATGATTTTTCACCATTTGTTTAAACTTAGAGAAGATTGAAACAACCTCATTCTTATGAGTTAGAAGGTAGATCCAACTAAATTTAGAGTAATCATCAATGAAGATCACATAATACCGGTATCCTTGATTAGAAACAACTGGAGCTGGACCCCATACATCACAGTGTATGAGGTCTAAAGGGTGAGAGGCAGTGTAAGAATTAGAGGTAAATGGTAATCTCTTTGATTTAGCAACACAGCATTCAGTACATGTTGTAGAGAGTTTGTTGCAAAAAGAAATCTTATTTTGTTTAGCTAATAAGGAAATAACTATAAAAGAAGGATGACATAAGCGTCGATGCCACATTGTAGAAGTTGGCTGAGCTGTGAGTGCCATTGGAGAGCAGGATCTTGCCAGAGAATATAACCCATTAGTTGGCCTGATGGTGTGCAGGATTGCCTGAGACGCGCGATCCTTAATCAAGCATAAATTGGGTAAGAATTCTACTGAGATATTGTTATCAATTGTTAATTGATTAATACTGATGAGATTTTTGGTCATGGATGGTACATATAGAACCTTTGATAAGTTAAGGATACTATTGCGAGAATGAAGTTTAGAGGTACCAATATGAGATATCAACAAACCTTGTCCATTGCCCACCATGAGATGATCTTGACCCGTATAGCTGGCGGAGGAAGAGAGATTGTTAAAATCTGGAGTTATGTGGTGTGACGCGCCAGAATCGAGATGAAAGAAATACAGTTTCGGATCAACCGTAAAAGTGTACACAAGGATAAACGAATGTAGTCGTACATTCGTGGCCATAACTTTCAGTGGGAAAATCCAATTAGAATGGTTCAAATTGGGTTAGATAGATAATGACATTATCTACAACCTTCATATAGAAATATATTTCATATGAACGAAGTATAAGTGTCGTTTCTGTGAAATACCGAAAGGGTGCAACAGTATGACATACAGTTAGTAAAACAGTCATAACTTTTGCATACGAATTCCAATTGGGCTGGGCCAAATTGGGTTGAGTAGATAATAAGATTATCTACAACTTTCGTGTTGGTTGATTTTCTGTCAGAGAAATTTATCAATTTCGTCTGGACAGAATACTGAACAGGTTCATACAGTTTTCTGTGTGAAAGGGTGTATATTGGATATACATGCCTTTTGGCTAATCCTTATCCTATTTAGGTATAAATAGGATTTTCTCTCTCATCTTCACTAAGGAATGGAAATCAGTTGAATCATTCTAAGCAATTGATTATTCTGCCCAATATACACAAGAAAAAGAGCAAATTCAGATTTGATCTTTAGTGAGTGAAAGGGTGCGAAGAGAGAGAAATCGAGAAAGGAGTTTCTCGAGTAATAGAGAATCGATTAGATCGAGCAAGTTCGCCGGTGCATCGTCTAGGCAGGTGCATCCGCGACCGACGTCTTGCGACTCACGGTGGATACAAGTAGAGGAGCGACAATTGTGGCTCTTGGATTGTGATCGACTCAAGGAGTGAGAAGACGGTCAACGAACGGTGAAAGACGCGTGGTATGGGACGCGCGGATTGTCACCAACGTGACAGGAGATAGAAGGCGGCGATCAACCCTTCGTGCGTGATCAATTTCACGCTGGTATAGATCTATCCTTCTATTCGCATCGTACCCTCGAAGTCATGGCGTGATCTCGGGAATCGGGGAATCGGACCGGGCCTTCATTCCGCTGCGCGGGCCCGGGGTCGAGGATATTCCCCATCAGTGGTATCAGAGCGATCGCCATCGATTCGAGGGTCGAATCATAGTCGTATATTAGATATACGCACGGGTTATCAAAGTTCGTACCCGTTTGCATGATGTTATATATTTAGAATGTCAAATTCCATTAAAATCACAAGTGAAATTCGCTAGAGATCGATCAATAGTTGATTGAGAGTATCTAGGAATAATCGTGAAAAGGTTTCATGATTGATCGTTTTGGAAACGAGCGAAAACAGCAGTTCAAAAATCGCATAGTCCGTTAAACTCAGTCCGTCGCAACGGACACTGTAGCAGATACAGGAAATTGAGAATTTTTCGAAAAAACACATATTCCGTTGTAACGGACTTGGAGTCCGTTGCAACGGACCCTGTATAGGATGCGGGGGTGTGAGGAGGACCGTGAAAACTGCTTATTCCGTTGTAACGGACTTGGAGTCCGTTGTAACGGACCTTGTATCTGATACGAGGTTGCGGGGATGCCAAGGGTGTCTATTGGAGTCCGTTGTAACGGACTGGGTCCGTTGTAACGGAGCTCTACGCAGTTGGTCCGTTGCAACGGACTGTATGTTGCGTTGTAACGGACTGGTCTCTGGAAATTTGGACGAAGGTTTGCAGAAAATAGCGTTGTAACGGACCTATGTTGCGTTGTAACGGACATGTTTCTGGCAAAATTTGGCCAAACTCCGAAATAAATAGCGTTGTAACGGACTGGACTTCCGTTGTAACGGAGTGCCAAGTATACTGGAGGTCCGTTGTAACGGACTATGTTGCGTTACAACGGACTGGTTTCTGGTTGCTGATTTTGTTTTCGTGATAACTTTGGCTACACAACTTGGAATTTTGAGTTCTTTATATCGATTTGATCGGCATCAATCATACTAGCATATTATTAGATTATTATTTAGAATAATTAGACTCCCGAATAAAATCATATGCATATAGAAAATCTTGTGATAGTGATATAATTGGATTATGTCACGAATTTAGAAACATGCAATGGCATGATCCCTCATAATATTTAAGTCATGGAAATGCCTTCCATATCCACAACCATCGAGATTGATATGACATAGTGCGTGGTTTCAGGCCATAGTCGGGCACGTACTATTGTATATATTGGTGCGGGTGGTAAGCGTTAATTGGGGATTCACGTGGTTTCAGGCCATAGTCGGGCACGTGAGTAGTTCAATTGAACGATACGATGGATATGGTTGTGACTTAACCGTCCAAGCCAATCCGATTGGAGTTCGGGGCATAGATAGGATGCACACACGGAACTGGGATTGTATTGGATACGATTCATCACCGAAATCTTATAACGGTTCAAGAATCGCATTGGATGCGATTGGATATAATCCTACCTAAAATATCGAGATCTCATTTGTCGGCCATAGTCACTTATGGGAGGATCGTAAAATATGGGTCTTGAGTGTTATGGACTTGGAGTCCCGTATCGGTATGAGGGTTATCGATTCGATAAAATAACACTATCATATAATTATCATATAAGCATATAGATTAAGTACGCACGGTTAGGAGTTAATCTTCATCATCCGTTTAGAATTATGTTTTCAAGCAACACCAAATATATCGTTGAGATCGATATAATAGATAGCTTTTGGGCCGGAATTACCATGATTAACCTTGATAGTTAAAGAATAGTTCTTTAGACTTAAAGGAACGTGTTGGACACGGAAATGGTAGATTCGGGGCTCGAGGCATTGGCTTTAGAGAAAGCCGGGTTCGATAAACTTTAAGAAGGAATCGAACGATATTACGTGCCTTGTGGTGGCATGTATAGACGCATATTCTCAAAATTGTTTTGAGAATTCGGGTGTATATGCAAGTAAAACACAACGCTCATGAAATAGTTTCAAGAGTTAGAGCGCGTTGAATGATTCAATGCGGCTCATAGAGTAGGTTAATTTTGAGAAGCCTTATGGGTCTTGGATTAACACTCGTGTGTTGATGGTACGAGATTTGATCGTCGTGACCGAATATCATATGCATTCGATAGATAAGTCGATCCCGAAATTGCATGAGATGCGATTTAAATTTGAATTGGAGATGCTCGGAGTATCCGAGGAATTCAATGCATATAGATGCGTGGATGTCCTTGTAATTCAAAAGCGGGATCGAAAGAAATGTATGTCTAAGGGTATTTTGGGAAAATGTTTTCCAAAATGGAAAGTTCGGACAAGGAGTTGTCCAAACTAGTGACTCAAAGAATGGTGAAATCCGAGGAGGATTAAACCTAGAAGTTGATTGCTTCCTTTGGCATTGCCGTCTTAGCCATATAAACAAGACTCGCGTATCTAGATTCCATGTGATGGATTGCTAGAATCATCCGAATTAGATTCGATTGATTAATGCGATACTTATTTATTAGGCAAGACGACAATGGCATCATTCTCCAAAGGTTGGAGAAAGATCCAACGAATTATTGGAAATTACATTTAGATGTAATGTTCCGATAAGTTCCGAGGCAAGAGGAGGCTATCGGTATTTTGTTACGTTTATGGACGGTCAAAGTAGATATGAAAATATTTATTTAATGCGTGTCGAAATGGAGACTTTTGAAAGGTTCAAAGAGTTTCAAAAACGAAATACGAAATCAACTAAGCAAGAAAATCAAAGCTTTTCGATAGGATCGAGAAGGCGAGTATTTGAGCTAAACCTTTCGATAGGATCGAAGAGGCGATATTTGAGTTATGAATATTGATGATCATTTATGATTGTGGAATCGTTTCACGATTGCCTTTATTCGGAACATTGAGATGTGTCCGAAAAGAGGAAATGAACGCATGTTGGACATGGTTCGATAAATGATGAGTCAATAAGATCTCCCAAAAATGTTTTGGGGATACGCCCTTGAGACAGCGGCACTAATGAATGGTTGCATATAAGATATGAACCATAAACCTTCTAATCGGTACAAAAGACGCCATATGAGATATGGATCGGAATGGTTCCGAAGTTGTCACTTGTACAGATTTGAGGATGTGAGTGTATTTCGAAATTTGTTTCGGTTAAACTCAATCCCAAATCTGGAAATTGTTCGTTTATCCTTAAGGAAACTAAAGGGTATTAGTTCTAACGTCCCAACGAAAATGAGATTTTCGTGGCTCGAAGAGATGCCTTCTTGGAGGAGGACTAGATGCGCACAAGTTTGGAACTTGGTGCCATTTATCTCTATGCGGGCTAGTGGGAGTAGAATAAATCTCGAAAGAGTTCGAGATCTGAAAATGAACATTGTACCGATGAAAGTTGACATGGCTTCATCAAGAATTCATGAACGCAAGTCGAACACACAAAGGAATTTTTCGTAGATTTAGTAGGCTATATCATAAGCCGGTAAATACGGATTTATCGTGACTAATGATGATAGATCGAAATCATATGATGATTCGATATCCTACAATGATGCTATGAAAAGTTGATTCCACATGACATGGTGTCATGAAATCTGAGATTCGATCCATGTAAATTATCAAGTTCAGAACTTGATTTCATCACTTTCTGGGTTAGACCCGTGAAATGTGAGTAGGTTTTTCAAGATGAAGAACCTACATGGATAGGAATACGCATATATATAAAGCGAGGCTTTTTGCGAAGAGTTTCATGCAATTCATAGTCGGACTATGAAGAAACGTTTTCGCATGTTGCCATGCTTTCCTATTCTCGAAATTATGCTTGCCATAATCGCGTATTATGACTATGTGATGTGGCAAGATGGATGTCAAAACCGAATTTCTTAACAGAAATTTTATTAAAGGATGTGTACTTGACACAACCTTACGGTTTTGCCAATTCATAAGAATTGGAATAGGATATGCATGCTTTAACGATCCATATGATGGATTAAAGAATGCTTCTCGGAATTGGAATATTCGTTTTGACAAAGTTATAAATAGTTATATCATTGTCGGAACGAATGAAAACTTTGTGTACACATGAAGGTTAGTGGGAGCTGCGTTATATTTCTTGTAACGACAAAGGATTTAGACGAGACCGCTTATGAATAAGCGTGAAGATCTATAGGATAGATCTAAGAAGTTCCTCGTTCTATGTTATGACACATATATCGACATATTGTTGAAAATGGTTTTCAACATTTAACTTCTTGGAGGAGTTAAATCAAAATGTCGCATGACAGAAATTTTCAAAGGCTCGATGTGAGACATCAAGCAGCGCGAAAAGTAATAATATGATGCCTTACATTTGATGTTAGGATCTATTATATCTGTCATGATATGTATGTGGCTATACGTCGTACACATAAGTCGTCTAATTTACCGTCAATACAATTCATGGGAATCACATAAGTTTGAATGTAATTCGATTACATGAGACTAACTCTTGTGAATGTATAATGGTTATACAAGTATATACATAACGGTTATGTATATTTAAACCCATCGGGATTTGTATTGATAGAGGTGAAGTTTATCCTTGAATACTTTACGAAAGAATTCAGGATTTTTATCTATAATGGTGTGGAGGACGTGTTGGTTATAAAGAGTTATAACAACAACAGTTTCCAAAGATTAAGCACGTCCAAATATGTAGCACGACTTTCGATCACAAAGTGTGTACATGTTTTGCTTAAATGAAAACACGGTTATATGGAAAGGTTCCACAAGACCAATAGTTTATGATTCTATTTACGGTGGCGAGTATATTGCGGTTATTAATCGCAAAAGGAAGTGGTATGGATCAAGGAAACATGACCAAACTCTCGTAGCCACGAGTTATCGGATTTATGGTTGTTTATTGCGTGAAACGCAATAGTACAAGCCAAAAATGCCGAGGTCACAACCACTTCTAGCCAATACTCAGAAAATTTCATTTGATCCATGGAATTTTGTGAAAAGATGTGATCGTAGGTATTGGAAATGTTCCAATCCTGTTGAAGATTAACACTAGCGGGAACGTGCGGACCCGTTTACAAAACCGCTCTCTCTAGTCGCGCGTGACTGTCATGCGATGACTATGGGTATGGAGATACCTAGAGGAGGAAGAAGAGAGTAGAGTGTAGTTATCTAATACGATAGTCCTCGCAGGTTATGGGTATGGAGATACCCATAGGTAAACGTTGTATCACCCAAATACTTAGTCCATATGAATGCATCCCTTTTAAAATTTTTGTTTACTTAAATTAATATGCATTCACCTTATATGAAAACTGTGTGCTGGGTTGTGTAATATGATTGTTACATGAACCTTGATTTGAACTTGTGTGGACGTCGACATGGTTGAGGACCATGTGCAGCGAAACCGTCACACTTAAAGTGTCATTTCTAAACATCCCTAGTCGCGGGTCAGTTTGCTTAAGAGAGAAGCATTACTATTACAAGGGAATAGACTGAACGCGTACACTAGTACGTTTGCCGAGGAGATGATTATGTTTTGCTAATCATGGGACAAAGGAGTTTGTCGAATCGGGAACGTAGATATATGTTAGGTTACATGTATTGGATATGACCGAAGCCGCGAGACCATGACATGGTTTAGTCATTATGGATGGACTTGCGACGGATGGGGTTTTAGATTCTTCAAACTTGAGGGGATCATTGATTGCGTTACGTGCGTAACACAATGCTTTGATATGATCTTACGCTCACCGTAACAGGGAGTTAAAAGGGTCATCATTGGGTATTGTCTGAAACACGGAATTCAATGTGAGTCTCCAAGATAGGAATTGTTTATTCCGAAAGGAAGAGATATCTCTTAGGCGCCGCTCGATGAGTCGATTAACGAAATCCGTGGCCACGGTCAATGATATTAATGGTTAATATCGATTGAAATTTGTTAACTCAACTCGGAATCGGGGAATAAGTGTAGTTAATCAAATTATAAGGATGACTATTACCATGCCTTTTGATTAACGGATATCGCAAACAAGAGAACTAGTAACCGCTATTCGAGATAGGCACAATGATCACAATCATTATTCGTTTAACATGGGTAGCTATGATGGAGTGACTAGATCCCGCTCATGAGCTTGTAGGCATTGGAAACAACCTACTGCCATCGTTAAGTCGAACCTACATGGTCACACAACGAGTCGTACTAAGTCGGGCTTGATCATAAAATCGGCACATTGGATGTGCATAGCTTGGTATTTGATACGCGAGCTATATTCTCTAAAATCGTGCGTATTGGATATGCATGAGTACCTTTTAGGTAGATCTGAAATTGAGTGGGAGACTGAAAGAAATACAGTTTCGGATCAACCGTAAAAGTGTACACAAGGATAAACGAATGTAGTCGTACATTCGTGGCCATAACTTTCAGTGGGAAAATCCAATTAGAATGGTTCAAATTGGGTTAGATAGATAATGACATTATCTACAACCTTCATATAGAAATATATTTCATATGAACGAAGTATAAGTGTCGTTTCTGTGAAATACCGAAAGGGTGCAACAGTATGACATACAGTTAGTAAAACAGTCATAACTTTTGCATACGAATTCCAATTGGGCTGGGCCAAATTGGGTTGAGTAGATAATAAGATTATCTACAACTTTCGTGTTGGTTGATTTTCTGTCAGAGAAATTTATCAATTTCGTCTGGACAGAATACTGAACAGGTTCATACAGTTTTCTGTGTGAAAGGGTGTATATTGGATATACATGCCTTTTGGCTAATCCTTATCCTATTTAGGTATAAATAGGATTTTCTCTCTCATCTTCACTAAGGAATGGAAATCAGTTGAATCATTCTAAGCAATTGATTATTCTGCCCAATATACACAAGAAAAAGAGCAAATTCAGATTTGATCTTTAGTGAGTGAAAGGGTGCGAAGAGAGAGAAATCGAGAAAGGAGTTTCTCGAGTAATAGAGAATCGATTAGATCGAGCAAGTTCGCCGGTGCATCGTCTAGGCAGGTGCATCCGCGACCGACGTCTTGCGACTCACGGTGGATACAAGTAGAGGAGCGACAATTGTGGCTCTTGGATTGTGATCGACTCAAGGAGTGAGAAGACGGTCAACGAACGGTGAAAGACGCGTGGTATGGGACGCGCGGATTGTCACCAACGTGACAGGAGATAGAAGGCGGCGATCAACCCTTCGTGCGTGATCAATTTCACGCTGGTATAGATCTATCCTTCTATTCGCATCGTACCCTCGAAGTCATGGCGTGATCTCGGGAATCGGGGAATCGGACCGGGCCTTCATTCCGCTGCGCGGGCCCGGGGTCGAGGATATTCCCCATCACGAGATACCACTCGTGAGGGACTGGGAAGGATGAGGCAGATGCTGCATGATAGGCGGAGGGATTGAATTGACCCGGAGGAAAGGGGTTGAACTGGGGTTGAGCTGCAAAGTATACATATGGTCAAGGATTGTAGGTGTTCTGATTGAATTTGGTTGGTTTAAGGGATGGATCTCTGGTCCAGCATGAATTCACATGTTGGCCTGGTTTGTGACAGAATGAGCATATGAGACCAGATTTAGAATTCTTCTTCCAAGGTTTGGGTTTATGTGATTGATATGTAACCGGAATATTGGGTGGAGTTGGTAGTAACGGAGCTGTGGATGAAGATGATTGATGTTGAGAGATAAGAGCCGATGCTTGATCAATCATGTGATCAGTAACAAGAATGGATTCATGACCATGGTTCGAGGAATCGCCGATTTCAACCCGGAATCGGCCGGCACCGTTCCGATTTTACCCTTTTTAGTCGGAATCGGCCGATTTGGTCTGAAAAACGAGAAAAATCGATTTAAACCTGACAAAAAATGACAAAAATCGAGTTAAACCGGTCGATTTTACCTGTAGCTTCGTCGTGGAGTGGAGTGGAGGGCTCCAGCCTCCTGCTTCGGTCGTGGAGGGCTCCATGAGAAGAATCGCCATGGCCGCCAGCAGAGAGAAAGAGCGTCTAGGGTTCCATTCATCGCGTGCGTAGGGGGTCATTCATCGTGTGCGTCTGTCGGGGGGAAAGAGAGTGGGTTTTTTTAGCCTCACGTGAAACCATGGCATTTTTCACATAAACCCCTATATATTGTATTATTTCAAAAATTATTATTATTTCACATAAGTCCCTAGATTGTATTATTTTGATTGTGTTATTTTCTCATGTATTCCAAGATACTTGTCAAAATATGTAAATTATTTTAATAAAATATTATAATTAATAAAATATTATATATAATAAGTATATATGAAAATATGTAAATTATAATTATAATTAATAAAATATGTATTTTTTAAATCGGAATGAGTATATATGAAAATATGTAAATTATAATTAATAAAATATTATATATAATAAATATATTGTATCTTATGTAAATTATAATTAATAAAATATTTTTTACAATTAAATTTATAATTAAACATATAATTGATATAAATTATTTAATAATTATGTTTAAAATAATACAATGTAGGGAGTTATATGAAAATTACAATTAAACATATAATTTATTAAGATCTAACTTTTTTGCACGTTGGAAAGTAAAGGCAGATCTAGCAATGTAGGCATTTTTTTTATTAAGATCTAACAATGTAACTTTTTTATTAAAATATAAATTTGATTGATGTGATATAAATGTGTTTTTTTTTCTTCTATATGTATCCTAACTTATAACAGATTGAGTATTTCAGTATCAACTTCTTCTTCCTTCTCTGTGAATTTCTTTCATAATAATGTCAGACAGAAACAAAGGCAAAGGCGTAGCGAAAGAAAAAGATATCGGGTGGATGCATTGCAGAGAAATTGGAGAAGACAAAAAAAGTGTACAATGCAATTACTGTAATAACAAGATATCGGGGGGGGGGGGGGGGGGGGGGGGCATATCACGAGGTAAAGAACATGTGGCTGGTATTAGAGGTAACACTGCACCTTGTAAAGATGTTCGACCAGAAATAAGAAAACAACTAAAAGAGTACATGCATGGGAAAAAATTAGAAGCTCAGATAAATAAAACTAAAAACAAGGTTATAGCAGACGACCTAACCCGAATTCGAGAAAGGGATAGCGATGTAGAATCAGATGATGATGAAGAATTGCAGCGAGCCTTACGTGAAAGTGTCGAAGGAGGGAGGACCGGGCGGTAGGGCCCCAGGTCAATCTAGTGGGGGGATGGGGCACTCCTCATCAATGCGAGAACCTGGATTGGCACCGAAGAAGCGCAGTAATTTAGGGCAGCAACCAACGGTAGATGTTACATTTCATACAAAACGAACCAGCTTCCAACCAAAGGTAACATCTGGGATACTTAAAGGTATTAAAAATGTCAAATCTCATCTCGGGCGTGTATGGACCAAATTTTTTGTACATGATCATATTCCTGCTCATGTAGCGGACAGTGACTATTTTAAAGCCGCTGTTAGAGAAACCCAGTTATTGGGTCCCCTTGATCCGCCCACCGCATACGAAATTTATAACACGTATTTATCGGAGGAGGTAAAAGATCAACAATCGTTAATAGATGAAATGCTCCCGTTTTGGGATGAGTATGGGGTCACTGTCATGTGTGATGGTTGGACTTCCCAGAATAAACATAGCATAATTAATTTTTTAGTATATTCACCCCAAGGAACTGCATTCATTAAATCGGCAGATGCATCAAATGATTATAAAAATGCAAAATATATTTGTAAATTGATGCGAGATGTAAGTGAAAAAATTGGTTCAGAAAGGGTGGTACAAGTGGTGTCTGATAACGGTGCAAATTTCAAAAAAGCTGGAGAGCTAATAATGAAAGAATATCCAAAAATATATTGGACGCCATGTGCTGCCCATTGCATTGATTTAATGCTAGAGGATATTGGAAAACGGGGGAACATTCCGGATCTGGTGAGAACGGCACAAAATGTAACAAAATTTATTTATAATCACGGATGGGCGCTTAGTGCTCTCCGAGAAGCAATAAATGATCGGGAGATTATTAGACCCGGTATTACACGTTTTGCCACACAATTTCTAACATTGCAGAGTTTGTTTTCATTCAAAGATCAGTTACAGAAAATGTGTTTAGACAACAAATGGTGCGATGGTGTTGCGCGTACACAAAGTAGAAAAGAGAAAGAAAATGCTAATAGCATAAAAGAAATAATATTCGACAATATTTTTTGGAAAGGTGTCGGAGAAACGATAGTATTATTTAGACCATTGGTGAAAGTACTCCGGTTAATGGATAGTGATGAGAAACCACAAATGGGTTATTTGTACGAAGCGCTTGACAGAGCCAAAGAGGAATTAAGATCGGATTTAAATGCCCAAAATTTCAGAAAATGGTGGGCAATCATTGATAAAAGATGGAACAAGCAGTTACACAGGGATATACATGCAGCAGGTATGTTTATTTTTAATATAAATATATATTGATGAATAATTATGTAGGAAATTTGTAGGAAATTTTGTAGGGTACTCACAACCGGGAAAATTTTGTAGGAAATTTTTTAAATCCACAGCTCCATTACAATCGGGTAAATTACTGTGACGGGGAAGTAATGGAGGGTATTTACAAAGTGACTGCAAAACTTCAACCAGACATGGACCTTCAAATAAAGACTGATCAAGAGGTTATTATTATTTTTTAATTTCTTAGTCACAAAAAATACGTTAACTATATATTTTGTAGGTCGAGAATTATCGGAAAAAAGGAGGTCTTCTCATGAGTGAGAAGTATCGAAAAGCATCTCAAAAGGTGTCTCCTACTGAGTGGTGGTCTATTTACGGGAGAATTGTATGTCCTAATTTGGCTCCCATCGCTATCTGAATTTTGAGCCAAACCGTCACGGCTTCCAACTGCGATAGAAACTGGACCACATTTTCCCTCATTCACACGAAGACCAGAAATAGGTTGAAAATGGAACGACTTGAAAATCTGGTCTTCTGCCATTACAACATGTGCCTTCGAAAACGGCGGTTACAAAGAGAAGAAAACAATGAGCAATTAATTGATTTAGATAAAATTTTCACGACAAAGATCCATTACAGCCGTGGATTACAGAAACGGAACCTCCTGTGTTGGATGGCGGAGATGACAGTTGGATGAACGAGGACACTGATGACTTCAGTGGGAGTGGTAACGACGATGATGGTGGGGACGATCGAAATGATGATATTCCCGATAACACTTACGTGCGTGATGTTGACGATTATAATCCGTACGACCAATCTCGCCAATATGGTGCACGTGGAAACGTAAGTCAAAGTCAAACACCAAACTTTAGAAGGTCGCAATCACAAAGAGGTGATATTGGCGAAGGAAGCAGGCAAGCGGCTTATTTTGGTACCGGATATGGTGAAACGGAAACAAGCACAAACTCTAATACAGATATGTATAATTCGTATTATGATAGCCAACAACAACAAGAAGATTTATCTTCGGTCGACTCTGTGGTGGATAGTTTTTTTGGAACTACGGATTACCGAAATTTTTATCCGCGCATTTATAATTATGATGATGACGAGATCACCGAACCAGCACGACATAGTTTTTGGCAGTAGATTTTTCATGTAATTTTTTTATTACAAATAAATATTTACATTAGCTTTATTTATGTCTAAATATTGTTTTTACATTTTTTTTTTTAATATTGTGCCTTAAAACAAAAAACCGATTCCATTTCCGATTTCGATTCCGATTTTGCCGATTCCGATTCCGATTACTCCTCCAGGCCATTCCCCGATTCCCTTTCCGATTCCGATTTTCAGAACCTTGTTCATGACTCAAGATGACACCTTGAAGCGTGGAGAAAGTAAGTTGAGTACCGCCAGAGGTAATGACAAGAACGGATTGCCGATAGTCTGGTCCCAGACCACGTAATGTAGTCATAACCAAGTCATCCTCAGAGATAGGACAGCCAATAAAAGATAGTTGATCGGAGAGATTCTTGATCTTGATGAAGTAGTCTGAGCAAGAAAGATTACCTCGTTGGATATTCGGCAGCTTTGAGCGTAAATCATGAGCATTGGCAATTGAGAAGGAAGAATACGTTTTGAGAAGACAATCCCAAGTTTGAGCAGTTGTGTGGCAGTGAAGGACCTGAGAGAGAGCTTTCTCAGTGAGAGATCCAAGCAGCCAGCCCAAGATAAGCTGATCTTGCTGGATGTAGTCATGATCTGCACCAGGAGACGGGAGTTTGGGATTGTAATCGACAGGATCATCTAAGAATTTAATGAGGTCGTGACCGCGAAGATGCGGCAAGATTTGAGATTTCCAGAGAAGGAAATTCGAGCCATCCAGTTTGATAGGTATGGAGTGTGGAAAAGAGACGATCTTGGTTACCGCTGGACCGTATCAGTGGTCGTCATGAAGAAGAAGAGAGGAAGGTAAGTTCTTGAGAGAAATAGTGAAGTTAGTTAAGAGAGGAAGTGGGAGTCGTTAGGAGGTTGTATTTTAAATAAGAATCAGGAGGGGAGATATGTGAAAGAGAAGGGGTTAAAGTGAATAATTTCCGATGTTAACGAGTTAACGGGTAGGATAAAACGATAGATTTTTAGGCAAACTGTTAAGAACAAGAAGTTTGCGGAACGGCGAGATGAGTTTAATGATATAAAAATCTTGAAATTTGGTGGAGATTTGCAATTTGAACTGGAGAGAATGGAGATGACCGGTACAGCTTTGGTACCGGTTTTAGGAGAAGTATGTTGGGTTGGTACCGTGTTGATTGGAGAGAAATAGAAAGATGCGGAATTGTAATTGTAGTACTGAGGAACAATCCTAGTCTGATACCATGTTAAATTATGTATCTCTTTGATTTGTAATTTGCTTAAGTACTGAACTTATAACATAATGAAGAAGATGATTGAAAATTTCTATTAAAGCTTGATTACATTACTGATTACATGAGCTTGATTTATACTAACTCAGTTAACTAACCACTAAGCTTAATTTATTCTCCACCATACACGTGGCGCTTATCTTATACTAATTTATTCTTAATTACAGCCCATAACTAAACTCTAAATTAGAAACGGCCCATCACACTCTATTTCATTATAAACTGGCCCACTGATATGAACTGGAGACCTGAATGAAATAGTCGTTAACCTTCATCATCTTCTCCATTCTTCTCTGCGTCACTGGAGACGTCGCTAATCCCAAAACTAGCTCTAACAATGAGTGTCGCTAAATGTTTTGATCTGCAAAGATATATCACAAGCACCTCAACACCTATAAAAAAAACCCACACAAGGGGAAAATGATCGAAGAAGGGAAATTGATGATGCACGGGCCTAAATGGTAGATTCTTCCCGTTTCTACATGAGAGAATTAGTGTTTTGCTTCTCTCTCCTTAATGAGAGGGAGAGGAGACGAAGAGAGAGAAAGAGTGGGTCTGAGACAAAAAGAACAGTGTGTACTATATGAAGACTTTTGAGTTCAATCTTTTTTTAGCAAACCAAAAGAAAGTACAAATTAACAAAAAGAATAAATTCATGTATAAATATTTTTTTACACAATTAGCCACCATGAAAATAATCCGAACATTTTAACGATAACCTCACAAAATACATTGACAACTAAAAATGTCTTATAATTTAAGGTATTCATACTTAGCATTCAACAGGACACGTAGAGGAAACAATACCTTAATTTTTTTGAAGGAGGAGGCGATTGCCTCGCTCATAATTGCATTAAGTAAAAATTAGAGAAATAGTTACAACCTAGTTACAATCATTACTCTTGTAACTAAACTAGAATATAGAGATATAAACTATTGCCTACTATCTCGGCCTAGGAAAATAAACAAAAAGTAAAAAACAAAATGACGACGAAAATCCCAAGGACCTTTATCAACAATTTACCCCCCACTTGGTCGCCTCGTCCGTTATCATGGATGTTAGAAGAGAAGTGGACACCGCTTTAAACGAGAATATTCTCCTATTTCTCTCTTTCCAAATATTCCACATAGTTGCAATCCATAACGTGCTCCATTTAGAGTTGAAAGCCTTATCTCCTTTCTTTTTATTGCAATTCCAAAAATAAATAAGATCTTCGGAAGGTTGTACATGGGGTAATGAGAAAAATAGAGCAACCGAATTCCAAACCCTAGATGCATACGAATTCCAATACCTTAATTTGACAAAACAAATATGAAAACAAGAACTTACACATTGTCTAGATCTGTAAATACGTACTAAATATCATTAATTAAATAAAAAAAAATGAGCAATGTTCAAACAGATAAAAAAAAATAACTACATTTCATTAGATATCTTAGTTAAAAAAATTTAGCACAAAAAACAAAAAAGGAGAACAAATATAATAAAACACAGCAACATCCTAAAAATTTAGGCAGCAACGAGAACATTTATCTTTCAATATATATATTTCTAAACATAACACCACATCAAGACACGTGTCCCCATTTTTTATTTTAGTTTTATTTCTATTGCAACCCAAATTGTATCCATGTATGGAGAAAAATATAATTGTTTCCCAAACTCATCACAAATATCCTTGATGAGGTGACAAAATGAATTGATTAACATTTTTAATTGACTCGATTAAATGTTAATTGACGCATTTCATTAACACATCAATAATTTATAATATATTAGTATTAGTAAATGTTAATTGATGTACCAATTTAATTAAACGGTCAATCAACAATAATATTTTCAATTGAGTCAATCAATAATATTAATCAACATACTTAATCCTCTCTTGCCGCTTCATCAAGGATATTATTTTTGTTTTATTGTGGACTGCATATATAATCCCCTTATGAAATTATGGCTCAATTGTTCAATTCTTATGGTATACTTTACAATTGTGTTCTTTTTAAAAAAATAAAAATAATATTTTTTATGTTAATGAATGATATTTTAAATATATATTTGGATTTTATGTATATTATTCACGATTTTCTTTTATTTATTTTGAAACTTTAATTTTGTTTGAATTATAACATTTATGTTTTATTTATTTTGTTTCATTTTTATATGATGGATGAATTTCATGAACTCTTATTAATTATGATGCATATACGTATGTTAGACAAATTTCATGAACGTTTATTAGTTATACTGAATTTATTGACAGCAATATATTTACAAACATATCATGCTTATATAATTGAGTTTAAACGTACACGTGCAAATTCTATTTAAACAAATTATACAAAAAAGATAAAAAAGAAAGAAAAAGAGTATGATGTCCCGCACAGTTGTTGCGCGGGCTATTGCTAGTTGTGTATATTTCCAAAGGAATTTGAAGAATTACAGCCCGCCACGTTAGCTCACCCTTTTCACTGTTCATTGTCGGTTCACATTTCTCTTGAATGCACCTGGTGCACGTGTTCTGTGTTGTTTATTAAAAATTAGGAGGCGTAACTACAACTAAATCTTTAAGGCCAACGGATGAACTGCTGTTTATAACATTCCCGAGTCAAAGAGTGGTCATCATAGGAGCATAGGATAAACTTTACCCTGACTTGATTCTTACCAAACTTGCCCAAAATTCCAACATATTCACCATATTGATGGGGACTATCACAATGCACAATTCCTCGAGCAATCTCTTCACCTGACGAGGTTCTCAGCTTCACATCGACAACAAGGCCAGATCCAATCGGGACAGAAATGACACTCCTCAACAACGGAATGGGCTCTTCCCCTTTAAGGATAACATGTTTGTCTTCTTTCTTATGAAACAGAACGAAACTTCTCATACCTTCCATTTCTTTTGTATACGACAATGTTATTTCCCCGTAGATTGCTTTTTCTTTATCAACGTCGTCTTGGTTGACGAGACTGATATCCACGTCAGCAAGTATAGCTTTAGAAATTGACATAAAACTCACCTCCAGCGCACAATGTTCTTTTTCTATTCTAAAACTCAAGACCTCATCTGACTTCATGTCCATGTCATATTCCCACCATTGCCACTCATCATTCATTTCTGAAAAAACACCCTTCAATTTAAACGATATGCTACTACGGTCATATCCTTGAACACCAATTGGTGGGGTTTTCACTCTAATTGTGCCCTGATTTTTATATTAACAGAAGAAGATTTTAGAGAAAAGACATCAGAAATGCAATGTACTCACGCTTAAAAGATTAATTAACAAAGTACACAACTTACCGGTAGAGTGACAGTCTCGGCATTCTTCTTTGTGCGGTTGAAGAGGTACCAATAGCCTCCTGGATAAAACATTCCAATCTTGCCATAAATCTCGGCGGTCTTCGCGGTACGGGACCCTGAGTCACACCGAAGGATGTTCACCTCATAAAACTCGAAGGTTCTCTCCCAATCGTATCTGGGGATGAGTCGATGAACACTGTCTTCTACTGGCTTCGCATGTACAACAATGGGCATCTTTTCACTGTCGTCACTTCGAGAATACTTGCACGGAGAGAAGACAGAAGTCTTACGCTCTGATTGAAGCGTTGGCATGGGTAAAAACTTAAAAGACGAGAGAAGGAGATGGATTTGTTCGCCGCCGGGTTCCGATTTGGGATTTTAGGTTTAGGGTTAGATAGAGAGCTGTTAACGATTCCGCGTCTCTTGGGCGGCCTTCAAATTACCCTAGCGAGGCATCCATTAATATATAGGCGCAATTTGTAACATAGTGCAATAAAACGTTCAAGTTACATATAAACCTCCTAAAACCTCTCATTTCTCAGATATATCACTGATAATGATCGATATATCGGTTTCCTATCGATAATCGATGCTCATTTGTTATACTATGTCTCATATCTGTTGAATAAATCTGTCGATCGATATATGAACCGATATGATCCGATATTGAATCAATATGGACCGATATAGACCACCAATATTGACCTGTTTGAACCGCTTAATTTGAATTTGAAATAAAATTTGTTTCAACATCTAATTTGGTCCGGTTATTATTATGATTTGTTGTATTATTTGTTAATTTTATGTTATAGTTTTGATTATATTTTAATTTAACAAGAAATTTATTTTGTATTGTTAAATTTTGACTATTAATAATGTAGAATTTGAATTAATTTAAAAAATAATATAAAAAATATTATAAAAAATTATTTAATATAATATATATATGTAATATTAAAAAGTACACAATCAATATACCACAAAAATATGATCTAATATGAATTGCTATATCGATCATATTGTTTATCGATGGTCGATCGATCTGTAAGCGATATGTAATATTTGTAACAGAAATCATATACATTGGAGAAAAGTCTAAATTGGTCCCTTAACTATTGAAACTATTGAGTTGATGCAATTTTGGTCCCTCAACTTTTACATAGTTCATTTTTAACCCCTCAACAATTATGTCGATTCATATTTAGTTCTTCCAACCGTTAAATATTTCTGTGTCTGTTAATTTGGCACATAAGCAATGGCATGCCATATATTTTACCACATAATAAATGTCGTGAATTTAAAATATATTTTTTTATATTCTTAAAACATAAATTCATTTTCTATTGTCATAAACTCTACTGTCCAATAATACAAATATATATTCTAAAACAATCATTCTCAAAATGTCACATAATAGATTATGTGGAATAATATTTAGCATGTCACTTTTTACATATTGTTCGGATCATTGAATTTGTTAAACAAATGATGTTTGTATTATCGAATATTAAAATTTATGACAATAATATATGAATCTTACTTATTTTCGAAATATCAAAATATATACTTTAAATGCAAAATATATACTTTAAATTTATTACTTATTTTCTAATATATGAATCTTACTTATTTTCTAAATATCAAAATTTATACTTTAAATGCCACGACATTATTTACATAGTAGAATATATGACCTGTCATGTTTATATATCAAGTTAACGAAAACATAACAATTAAACGAAAACATAACAATTAAACGGATGAAAAATAAATATGAACCAACATAATAATTAATGGATTAAAAAAATCACGTAAAATTTGAGGGACAAAAAGTGTACCAACTTAATATTTGAAAATCGTCTCCGATAATTCTCTCATATATTAGGATATGAGCACCACCAATTAACAAGATGTCAAATTAACAATTAACTAAAATTTTAATTAACAATGTAATTAGATTAGTTATTAAGTTGACTGATTAAAAATGTTAAAGAACAAACTTTCAATGTAATTAACAAGTTCTTTCACACGTGTCCACTTTTTATTTTTTGTTGCATCAATTTTGTACAGATCTATGTAACGAGTCATTTTGCAATTTCTTTTTTATAAATTTTCATATCTTTAAATTTTAGGGGGGGTTTGTGGGATGGCACCTCTTAACTTTTCATGAATATCTTTGCATTTTTTTTTTTTTGCATAAAAGCCCTTGGGCACTATTACAACTCAAAATTACAGCATTTTCCTTATAAAGATTAGGTAAAAAAGTACATCTATTTTAATCCTATTAACCTATTGGTAATGAATCCCCCGCTATTTCGGCTTGAGATATTCTCGCGTGTTTAGCCAATTTATCGGCTTCGTTATTCGCGCTTCTTTGGATGAGATAGAATCTCCAACCTCCTTGTGCTCTCGCCATGGATTTGCATTGCATTATCGCGTAGTACGCATTCCAATCTACTTCAACTGAGTTCACATTTAAAGAAGTTATGAGAGCGGAATTATCCGCTAGTATACCACGTGATTCAATTTTTAGCTCGTTGAGCTTGTTTAATGCATGTTGGCATGCTAGCGTCTCGGCATGTGATGGTGAATGGGCGTTGATCGGTTTAGCTTCATAGTATATGAGCTTTTGACCTTCGTAAATCACAAATCCATAGCCGGCCTTTCGTTGCGCCCATGAACCATCCACAAAGGTCATGGACAATTCCTCGAGCAATGCACCATATTGATGGGGACTATCACAATGCACAATTCCTCGAGCAATCTCTTCACCTGACGAGGTTCTCAGCTTCACATCGACAACAAGCCCAGATCCAATCGGGACAAAAATGACACTCCTCAACAACGGAATGGTCTCTTCCCCTTTAAGGATAACACGTTCGTCTTCTTTCTTATTAAACAGAACGAAACTTCTCATACTTTTCATTTCTTTTGTATACGACAACGTTATTTCCCCGTAGATTGCCTTTTCTTTAACAATGTCGTCTTGGTTGACGACACTGATATCCACGTCAGCAAGTATAGCTTTAGAAATTGACATAAAACTCACCTCCAGCGCACAATGTTCTTTTTCTACTCTAAAACTCAAGACCTCATCAGACTTCATGTCCATGTCATATTCCCACCATCGCCACTCATCATTCATTTCTGAAAAACAGTAGGGCTGGACTTCCAGAAAGCCTAGGACTGGGCGTTGTTCAGGCTGACCCTGGAAAGGAGAGAGGGGCCAATGGGTTAGCTCAAGGTGCACCTCGAGCTGACGCACAACCCTCTAATGTCAGGCCGATCGTTCTGCCTGGATTTGGTCATCTCTTTCACGGCCCAGGTTTGCATAATAAGATTGCAGTAAATTTTTCTATGTTTTTGTTCATGATTGTTGTGACTGACAATAACCTTTCACTCTCTGATTAACTCCAGGTGCACCTCGAGCGAGCCCACGAGCCGAGCACACGGCCTCCAATGTCAGACCGGTGATTCCGCCAGGTTTCGAACCTCTTCCTCACGGCCCTAACACATCTCGCATCCATGGCCTCCTTTATGAAAATGCTTCCCCTGCCAACACTCAATCTGGTAATAAAACAATTCTTGACCAATCAATTTTAATTTTTTTATCATTATCAAATAGGTTCTCAAATATGGGATCTTGTTTCGTGTTTAAGGATTTATGTTCAAGTGACAGCATAAAATTGATAAATTTCGTCCATAATTGCCTAAAGTTTTTAATAACTCGCATAATTAGATAGATCATGTCAAGTTAAGATCTAGCTGACAGTACCATGCACTCCTAAACTACCCTCAATCCTCTCATCCAACTCTTGGCCAATGGGAGAGCTTCAAGGGCACTATAAAATGAACCCAAGGGCCCATGAGAGGATTACGCTCTTTGGAGCACTTTTACTCTCTCTCTCTCTCTCTCTCTCTCTCTAAGCACTTCCAAGAACTTTCAAGAACATCAAGAATCATTCAAGAATTACTCGAATTCTCGAGTGATTGTTTGCCGGAGTCGAAGCTTTCTTCATCCGGTGAATCGATCCAATCGAAGCAAGTCAAAAGAAACATCGTCACAACCGGAATCGAAGCTTTCTTCATCCGGACTTCATCGGGATTGAGAGTGGAGCTTCCTCCATTACTGAACTCGAAGCTCTCTTCATTCGGCAAACCTCTCCTTCTTCGGTTGATTTGTGTTCGTGTTCTCAAACGGACTCGGAGCCTTCTTCATCCGGGAGAGTAGACTAATTCAAACGAGAAGCGCTCGTACCGTCCTGGCTCTCTAGCGGTACGAGCATCGAGCGATCACACTAGACGAGGAAAGGAGCTCATCTTGACACTCAATCTAGGTGTATTCTTTCTATTTCTAGAATTTCTTGTATGTTGAATGATTGTTTCGAAGTTGTATAAAGAAACCCTTGTTTCAATCTAGTTCTTGCTTAAATCTTTGCTCTTGCATTCGTTCTTTTTTGCTCTCTTTTTGTGACAACTTTGTTCTCTTTTTGTTTGCATTTTAGTACTTAATTAAGACATCAAATAATCTCTGATCAAATCTCAATTCAAAACCCCAAAGAAAATACTCAAACTGAATTCCAGCATATATTCCGTTGGAACGGAACTCACATTGCGTTACAACGGATTAGACGGTTGGTCCTTTAATATTCAGTTGGTTATACTTCCGTTGTAACGCACCTAGAGTTCTGTTGTAACGAACTATTGAGGAATTTTATACGATAGGATCAATAGCGGTCCGTTGTAACGGACATAGCGGTCCGTTGTAACGGATTAACCAATCCGTTGCAACGCTACCCCTGTTCGTTATAACGGACAAGTATAGTGTGTTATAACGGAGTTTCATCCGTTGTAACGGACGTTCATCTCACACTTAGCGTTAGAATTTTCACTCAAGTCCGTTGTAACGGACCTAATTTGCGTTATAACGGACTATATTCTGAAAATATTTCTTGTTAATTCTTGCTTGCTTTGATTCATTATTCGACGCATATACTCATCGTGGAACGAACTTTAATATTTCCACTATACACATATATATCCAAACTTGTTGATTGAATCGGGTTTTCGAATACAACGATCTAATAAACCATAGCAAAAACCCGTTCATCAGGTATGCACTTTTGCAGGTATACTCCTTGTTATTATTCCAAGTCCATTGAAAGATATCTTTTTGGTTTGGATCTAAATCAAGTGTGCTACAAACTTGCTCTAAGCTAACAAACTGATCCCGGGCTACACTAGACAAAGGTACATTCACACCAAAACTATTATATAGATTAGACTCATTCATAATTTTTATAAAGTATTCTACAGTACCAATTTTATTTTCTGAAAATGAGTATAATTCTGAATACTTGTGTACCAGTGGTTTTTGACACCATCTACTTTTCCAAAAAATTTCATTTATTCCATTTCCAATAATAATATTAAGACTTTGATTAAAAAAATCAGAATTTTTTAAAACTTCATTCCAAAAGTATGATTTTTTTGTATAATCAATTTGGTCAGAATTTTCACTTAATTTATTTTCCAATAAATTATAGAAATCTAATTTACCTTCTGAAGTATAATATAACCACAACCATTTAGTTAATAAGACATTATTGAAAATTTCTAAGTTTAATACACCTAAACCACCTTTTTCTTTTGGTTGACATACAATGTCCCAATTAACTAAATTGTATCCAAATTTATTATTTCCTTTCCATAAAAAACTTTTTCTAATTTTGTCAATTTTCTTAATTACCCACTTTGGAAATTTAAACACATTAAAGTAATATATAGGCATAGATGTCAAAACTGAATTCATGAGAACTAATCTACCAGCCTTACTTAACATGCTTCCTTTCCATCCAGATAATTTTTGTGTAATTTTTTCTATTAATATTAAATATTTCTCTTTAGATGGTTTTTTAAAGTGTAAAGGCAATCCTAAGTAATTTATTGGAAATTGACTGATTTTACAGTTTAATTCTTTTGAAATTGACTCCATTTCCTTCTCAGAGACATTTAATCCTATAACTTCAGATTTTATAAAATTAATTTGTAGCCCTGACTCTTGGCCAAATAAATTTAAAATATATTTTACTCTTTTTACGTTATTAATATTAGGTTTAAGGAATAATATAGAATCATCTTCATAAAATAGACTAGTATGTATATTATTAATTGGTTTTTCAATATACCCCTTATTACTTAAATTTTCCAATAATTTTGATAGTACATCCATAACAAGTAAGAATAAATATGTAGAAATAGGATCCCCTTGTCTAAGCCCCCTTTTTAAGTGTATATATTTTCCAGGGTTTCCATTTAATATTATTCTAGTAGTACCTTTAAGTACATAATGTTTTATCCAAGTTATAAAATTATTTCCAAACCCTCTTGCTATTAATATATCATTTAAAAATTCCCATGATACACTATCAAAGGCTTTATGAATATCTAGTTTTAGGATAATTAAGGGTATTTTTGTCCTTTTAGCTTTACAAATTACTTCTCTTGCATATATATAATTTTCAGAAATATTTCTACCTTTTAAAAAACCTAATTGATTTTTAGAAATCATTTCATTAATATAAACACTTAACCTGTTAGATAGAACTTTAGAAAATATTCTTTGAATACTTGAAGTAAGTGAAATAGGTCTTAAATCTTTAGGTTCAATAGCATTCTCTTTTTTAGCAATTAATGTAATATATGATGAATTAAAATTAGATAATCCATTTTTTGCATCTTTATTAAATAATTCTAATAATTCATGTTTTAAACTAATCCAATTATTTTTTTAAAACTCCCCTGTGAACCCATCTGGTCCAGGGCTCTTATTATTTTTCCGAGTACTTATTGAATTTGATATTTCCTCTAAATCAAACTCTTTATCCAGATTAGATAAATCTATTATATCATTTTCATATATTTTCTTTAGATTTATATTTCCAAATATCTTATTATTTATAATTTTTCTCCCCATTAAATCTCTATAAAAAGAAAATAACAGATCTGCTTTTTGTTTGTGATGCTTATACTCTATTCCATTTTTATCTTTTAAAATAGAAATCATGGAATTTGATTTCTTAATTGTAGCATGTAAGTGAAAAAACCTTGTATTAGCATCACCTTTTTTAATCCAATTAAACTTTGACCTTTGTCTCCAATATAATTTTTCTAAAGAAATTCAAGTTTCAAGTCTCATTTTAATTTGCAGTTTAATCCATTTTTCAATTGTTGTTAGTTCTCTAATATCACTTAAATTATCTATCCAGAAAATAAATTTTTTACAATTTTCCATTTGAATATTATATTTAATATACATGTTTTTATTTAACTCTTTTAAATCTGTTCCTAGCTTTTGAAAATTTTTAAATAATTCTTCCATTGAATGACTCTTAGTATTACTGAGATTAGTTTTAATTAATGTATTATATTCATTAAGTCTTAACCACTTAGATTCAAATCTAAAACCATTAAATATAGGATAATTTGTATTTGCCTCATATAAAATTGGTATATGATATGAACACGTGTTAACTCTTCCTATTAGTTGTGAATTAGGATACACTAACATCCAATCTTTATTTATAATAGTTCTATCCAATTTAGCTTTTGATATTGAATTACTCCATGTATACTTTTTCTCTTTTAAAGGTAGATCTATTAATTTTAGGTTATTAATTAATTCTCTAAATTCACTTGTATAATTATTATTAATCCTTTTCCCACTTCTCTCATTGACATGTAAAGTCAAGTTAAAATCTCCTAACATAATCCATGGATTATTAATAATTGTTGCAATTGATTTTAGTTCATCTAAAAATTCAGATTTTTCATTCCTTTTATTTGGTCCATAAACCCCTGTGATTGAAAAAGTTATTCCATCCCATTTATTTTGTAAATTAACAGTGATATTATATTTATATTTTGTAGTACTTATATGTTTGAATAAGTTTTTATTCCATGATAATAAAATACCTCCTGATGCACCCTTTGATTCTAGATAATCATATCCATTAAGTTTATTACCACAACATTCTAAGTTTATATTATCATTAATTAATTCTAATTTAGTTTCTTGTAAACAACAAATATCCACTGTTTCATCTTTAATATTTTTCTGAACCATATTTTTATTAGTATTATTGTTTAAACCTCTTACATTCCAAGACATTATTTTAAGTTTTTTATAATTCATTAAAAATATATTTATCTTCTTTACTTTTAAACTAGTACTTAATTACTTTCCTCTTCTACCATTTCCTGTATTTTATCATTCATATTCTCATTAAGTTATATTCCAGTAGAATTAAGTATATGAATTATATCGTTTTTATTTGTAATGTTTTGTATTTTATCCATATTTAATTCTTTAATTTCCATATTTTGTGATTTAGATTTTTGCCTTTTATTTCTTTCCTTTTGGATTTCTTTATATTTAACCAATTGAGCCTTTTCAATTGGAGAATTATAATGACCATTTTGTTTATTTAGCAACCTAGTACTTCTCATTTGTTCTTCCATTTTAGATGTTTTATTATTTGATTGAATATTTGTTTTAATATTGTTTTCTGTACTAATTGGTTGTATTTGCTTACTGTTTATATCCCTGGATGCAAGCTCTGTAAAATCCTCTCTTGTTTCAAAATTGGGTTCAAGATGATTTAAGGTATTTTGTTTATTTATATGATTATTATTTATATTTTTTAATTTAAAATAATCCTTAATCAATCTTTGCTTATTTTTAGGATTTTCAGCATGAAATTTTAGGTCTGTTGAGTGTACTAGTATACTAAAAGGAACCTCTACAGACTTATTTTCTGCTAATCTCTCCTTAAAGGTTAAATCTGTAATTTACTCTCTTTCATTTAAAATCATGATACCACTATCTGTGTTAGAATTACACTCTGATGACCCATTATTCTTGTCACTAGCAGATTTAATCACTGCTTTTGATTTATGATTTAATCTAGTATTGATAATAAGCCCCTTTGATGTGAATTTAAAAGATAAGGATGCTAATGCAAAATGACCTTTACTTTGTGAAAATGAATTATGATCTGCTATTTTAAGGGGATTTTGAAATGTTTGACTAATATTACAAGAAGGTCCCTGATATTTACTATTCATTAGTGTTTGAAATGGAGATTTAATGAAATGATTTATTTCTGGATAATTAATTAGATATAATCCCCTCCCCCCTTCCATCCCAATAATTAAACCTTCCTTAGAAGGTTTTATAATCACATTTTTACCTATGAAGATATCCTTTCCTGAGGTTTTTGTGATTTCATTTTTATTTTTATTTTGTATAATATTTATATTATTTTCTTTGTTTTTCACTCTCCAATATGTTTTTTGTGTTTTCTTTTTTTGCCAAATTTTAATTGTTTTCTTCTTCTGATATCTATTATTATTTTTAATTGGCATCATAGCCTTTCCTTTGCTTATTGTGTTTATATTGTCTATTATGTTTTTTGTGTTTTCCCCCTTAACTAATTTTGACTCTATGATGATATTTTCTGAGGGTCTATTTGTAAAATTTATAACTTTTGAAGTACTAGCAACATCCAACACTTCTTCTACAGGTAAATTCACTGTAATATTATCATCAACTAATTTAATTGAATTTGGCAATATTTTATTTTTATCACAATTAATTGATAATTTTATTTCATTTCTAGTGGGTGTTGGAATGTATGACCCTACATTGATAAGTGTGTCAATACTCTCAGTAATCAGAGTCAAGTCATGTGGATTGCAATATTTAGAAGGTAATTGTTTAAGTTTAATTATTCTTGTGTGCTCTCTTTCTATTCCTTTATTTTTAGATTGAGATATATTAACTAATATTTCAGTATGCTTATTATTTGAATTTTCATTAATATCAGTTATAATCTGTTTACCTTTATTTTTTTAAATCAGTGTTAATTTTACCTTCTAAATTTTTAAAATCCTGACTTTTAATATCCTTAGAATCCTTCCAGTTTTTCAGATTTAAGTTATTTATATTTGTATAACAATTACTTCTTATGTGACCTAGTTTGAAACATCTTAAGCATCTAATTGGCTCCCTACATTCATATCTAAAATGTGTATTTGCTAGACACCTAAAACATTTCTTTTTTGATTGATCAATTTGTGCATTACTAGTCTTAGATTTCCTTTGAACTAATGTCCATGGATTTTCATGTGAATTATTGTTTTTCAGGACTTGGGCATATGACCTACTCATTGTTATGATGAAGATAAATTTTGGATAAGAGACTTAGCTGAAGTTGGGCTTGAAGAGAAGCAATGGAGAGCCTGGTTGCCTTGCCTTCACCGGAGAGCCTGAGTTCCTTGATTTCACTAGAGAGCCTGATTCCCTTGACCTCGCTGGAGATCCTGTTTCCTTGGCTACCGTGGAGAACCTGTTTGCCTTCACTGAAATCACCGGAGATCCTCTTCACCTTCTTTGAATCCTTTAAACTCACTCAATTTTCCAGATTTGTTTGTAATAAGTTTGAGTCTTGTTAAATTCTTGATGTTTTGGCGATTCTTTTGTTATTTGTGCTGGACTCCAAAGAAATGAAGGGCTTAACCGTTCTCAACGAACAGTCTATATACCCTTTTCCTTCTTTGGAGTTGAAAATGTACCGCCCTAAGTTGTTAAACTAACTACCTAGAGCAGTAAGTGGGAACCGCCTGAGAGAAACGACTTGAGAGTACTAGTTCGTGTATCGCCGGAGAGAATCTCTTGAGAAAGTTTGATTCTTGAATCGCCTTCTTTTACTTTCTTGAATCGCCTTCCTCTTCTTCTTTGAATCTCTTGAGAACTTCGATTTTTGAACATTTGTTATGGGAGAAGGTAAATTATTGTGCAATCTGAATGAATAATCAAACTAGAACTTGTCCTGCAATGTCAATTCTTCAAGCTTACTACCTTAGTCACAAAATTTCTACAAAATTATTGAGCAGATTCGTTTATACTCAAAACAAGTTCAAGAAAATCTAGCTCTAAAAAATTTAAGCGAAATCACAGAGAAAGAGATGGAGAATGAAAGAAAACTCTTCGGAGGAGACGGAGATCCCGTTAGCCTTCTCCTTAGCTTCCAGTGGAACCGCACCATCTTCTCTCCCGGTTCCGATCTCGACGTCGGTCCAGCGGTTTGAAAATCGCAGAGAAAGAGTGAAATATTTGAGTCCAAAATAATTATATTAACCGAAAAAATATTCTAGTTTTTCTCTCTATTTCTCCCACATTCTATGATGCCATCATCATTCTCAATTAATAATTAATTTATATTTACTAAATATTTAATACGTAATTAAGATTCTTATTAATTAAAAATTAATTTGAAATATTCAACTATTAACAAATATGAATTAATCGTTAATTTAGAAATGATAATTAGTGGATTAATTGTGATTAAACAAATAAACGTGCCACGTGATACAAATATGAATATGACAAATAAACGGCTAGCTCGTGAATAAACAAACCATGCCAATAAAAAGAGCTCAACAACCAATTTTAATTTTGATTATATATTTTCTAATATTTTCAACTCATTTTGTTTACATCCTATTGAAATATTATAATTTAAATTCAACTTAAAATTTATGTTTCCAGGTTAGAGACACAGCAGCCTACTATCCAACGGCAAACGAAAATATGTATATATATTTTTGAAAAAAGCTCACTTTTGCCCCCCGAAGTGTTCAAAAAAGTTCAACTTGCCCCCCAAACTCTAATTTTGTTCATTTTGCCCCCTGAACTCTCATTTTTGCTCACTTTTGCCCCCTTCATCAGTTAAGTGCACAGTCAGCAGTTAAGTGATGACGTGGCAATGATGACGTGGCAATTTTTGATGATTTTGTTAATGACGTGACAAAATTTATATTATAAAATTACACATAGATTAATTAACCCATTTAACAAATAATTAACCCTAACCCAAACTAATTTAATCCAAACTAAACCCAAACCCATTTAATTAACCCCCTCTCTCTCGCAGCTCTCTCTCGCCACTCATTCTCTCTCTCTAACTCTCCCTCGTCGCTGACTCCTCTCTCTCGCAACTCTCTCTCGTCGCCGACCCCGCTCTCTCTCTCTCTCTCGCAGCTCTCTCTCTCTCTCTCTCTCTCTCTCAGCACAAAAGGAGGCGACTCAATCTCTCTCTCTCTCTCTCTCTCTCTCTCAGCACCTCGGGCACTCTCTCTCGCACTGAAGGAGGCGAGACCTGAAGGAGGTGAGAGGCGACTTCTCGGCGACTTCACTGGCGAGAGGCGACTTCTCGGCGACTTCACTGGCGAGAGGCGATTTCACCGGAGCTGCGAGAGAGAGGCGATTTCACCGGAGAGAGAGAGAGAGGCGAGAGTGGCGAGAGTGGCGAGAAAGAGTGGCGAGAGAGAGGCGATTTCTGGCGAGAAAGACTGGCGAGAAAGACTGGCGAGAAAGTGGCGAGAGTGGCGAGAGTGGCGAGAAAGACTGGCGAGAGAGAGAGCTGCGAGAGAGAGAGAGAGAGTGGCGAGAGAGAGAGAGCTGCCAGAGAGAGAGAGTGGCGAGAACAAACAATGGTTCGTAGAGAAGGAAGTTGAAGCAGAGAGAGAGCTGCCAGAGAGAGAGTAGGGACTGAGTGAGGAGGAGCAAAGCATCTAGAAGTTAACGATTTAGGAAGGAAGTTGAAGCGGCAAGATGGGTGTGGGTTCGTAGAGAAGGCAAGAAGCCATGCGAGAGAGAGAGGTGAGAGCTTCCTTCGCCTTCGTCAATGGAGCTGTGCCAGAGAGAGAGAGAGAGAGAGAGAGAGAGAGAGAGACGGGGTTAATGGTAACGGGTTAATGGTTAAGGTTTTAATATTGAGTTAGAGTTTAGTGATGTATAAATAATAGATTAATGGATCTGAATTTTATAATATAAATTTTGCCACGTCATTAACAAAATCATCAAAAATTGCCACGTCATCGTTGCCACGTCATCACTTAACTGCTGACTGTGCACTTAACTGATGGAGGGGGCAAAAGTGAGCAAAAATGAGAGTTCAGGGGGCAAAATGAACAAAATTAGAGTTTGGGGGGCAAGTTGTACTTTTTTGAACACTTCGGGGGGCAAAAGTGAACTTTTTTCTATATTTTTTCACAACTCCTTTGTCCTTGTCAATCAAAATAAATTAGTTAATATTTGTTTACTTGTTTATTGTAGGAAAAATTTCACATTCATTACGTATTCAATCATAAATTATAAATTTGCAAACTCGTCAACAAATTAATAACTTTTAAGCCAGCTTTTATAAATTGATGTATAAACATGCTTAAAAAAAGAAGGTTGACCTATGAGAGGAATCCTTTGTAGGATTAACAAATCGGATTTTCTGAACTAAAAGATTACATCTCTGCCAATGAAGCAGGAAAATCTCCTAAATAATTGAAGATCACAATTAGCTACCATAAACAAGCCATTAGTGACGTAATGAGCCTAATCCGTTCGTCACGTAACCCGCGGCAATCACCCCACACCCAACCCGTTCGTCACCTGCCACGTGATACACCCTGCCAGGTCAGACTAAATAAGCGCACCTTATAAAAAAAAAAAATCACCCGGTTAGCCTAATCCGCTTCCAAATTTGGACCCGTTAGAAACAGAGGAAAGTATGAATACGGGGAATAGAATAGTAGGAAAACAGGAAACAATGCCCGATCAATCTCTCTGTTCGCCGCCTTATCTTTATTCACCATTGATCGCCCTGACCCCTCTCTACGTACTCTCCTCTTTCTGTCTTTTATCCGTACACTGTAGTATGTACACTGTACTGTCGCCACTAAGGAAGATCTTTGCGCACTATGTTTTTATCTAGGAGCGGTGTTTTCTTTGTAAAAAGTATATGTAAATTGATAAAAAAAATCCAAATGTATTTTGATATTTGATCTTTTAATTTCGCATGCTATATCAATAGACAAACTGTATAGAAAATAATGAAGATGAGGAACAAATAAGTTAAGATTCGTTCATTTCCTTTTTTTGGATTTTTTAGTGAATAGGTTGTAATTTTATAATTTAGTACGATTCTTTTACAATTCATGTTTCAATTTTGTACTATATTATTGTTAGCTTTGATCATAATTTTAGACCTAATTTGTGTAAGTTTTTTAGAACATAATAGTTTATAATCATTGTTACAATCATAATAGTGTATAGCTTTGATCATGTTCCAATTTTCGAAACAGGGAGAAAACAGAGAGAGAGATGTGCGGATGGGTTATAGGTTGAGCTGGAATGGAAGACGGGTGAACGTAGAGAGAGAGAAGGCGACGGGTGAACGGAGATAAGGAGAAGGCGGCTAGGCAGGGCCGGACCTGGGCTTTGGCCAAGTTGGCCCAGGTCACAGGCCTCCCTTTTTCTATGGGCCATCCTTTTTTTTTTTCCATTATACATAGATGTAAGTCACGGCGATAGCTTACGGCGATAGCTTTCGTCTTTTCACAGGCCTCCCGATCCATTAAACCTTACCTAGCTTACGGCGATAGCTTACGGCGATGGAAGTCCGACTTCAACAGAGAGGAGGTACGACGGAGAGGAGTGTAGACAAGACGCGACGCACGCGGAATGGGAGATGGATGGCGATGGAAGTCACTTCGCCGACGGAAGTCAGAGAGTCGTTGGGCTTGGAAGTTGGATCCTCTCGTCTTCAATTTCGATTGCTCAACTTCGATTACGACTTCAATTGCGATTTGTGACTGCTCAACGATTGTGCATGACTCCAATTTGCGACTTCGACTTCGAGTTTTCTTTGCTGAATTTGCTTCTTTGCTGAACTTGCTCAATTTCTTTGCGATTTTGGGGGTAATTTTGCTGACTTCGAGATCGATTTTGGGGGTAATTTGGAGGCTATTCAGTGTCTAAGTGCTTCCAACAGCAAATTCTTCACTGGGGGCTATTCAGTGTCTAATTTGGGGGTAATTTTGGGGGTAATTTCTTTGCGATTTTGGAGGTAATTCGGTGCTTTAGTGCTTCCAATTTCAGGAATGAACTTGAAATTCTTCACTGGTACGTAATTTGGAATGAACTTGAAATTCGGGCTAACTTAATTAAATTTCCAACTTTTTAATTGGAATGAACTTGAAATTTTGAATTCTCTGAATTGGAATTAAATTTAATTAAGTTTTTTTTCTTTTTTATTAATTGAGGTTGATAACGAAGTAGAGGCACGCAACTTGCGAGGGGAAAATTCTTCACTGGTACCGTGGTACGTAATTTACTAGTGTGTTATTTAAGTTTTTTCTCCGAATTCTTTTTTAGTTTGATACTTATTCACTTATTGCATCCAATTTCAGGAAAACACGTCAACGGTAGAGACGAATCAAGGCGATATTCAATCGAAATACAACTCGGATAATCAAATCTATATTCTTCGTTGGATTTTTTCGCTGGATTTTTGGCTGGATTTTGGCTGGATTTTTGCTCGAAATACAACAGGTACATTGTGTGAAATTTGAAAGTCAATAAAACTAGATTTTTGCTCGTAATTTTGGATTATCTTAACACTACGTCACAGGCCTCCAAAATCTCAGGACCGGGCCTGCGGCTAGGAGAGAAGAAGAGAGATAGCTAGCGGTATTTCCTCTTCCCTGCCATATTTCCCAGTTTACAGAAAGGGTTCAATTGCTTCTATCGGATTCTTAGTTAACGGGTTTAGGTTTGAACACATGCACTTCTTTTTTGCCCGTTTCTTCAGCTGACGTGGCATCAGTGTCTTTGCCAAATCATCATGGGGGATTGGTGCGGGTTGTCTAGTGCGGGTTATATAACTTTATTGAAGAATTTCGGATAAGTTTTGTCCGAGAATCCTAGTCACAGTCAAATGATTCTTCATTTCATATATTTCTGTAAACTATGTAATATCGTATTGTTTTATTTAAATGCGATAAAAATCGATTAAATTATATATATATATATATATATATATATAAACATTAAAATTACGAAGGAATTTAGGCTCCGAAAGGACCAAAACTAGGGGTGTACACGAAATTTTCCAACCCGCCCAACCCGACTCAGACCGATCCGTTTTTTGCGGGTTTTGAAGTTGTTGGATCGGGTCCGGATTGAAACTTTGACAAATCCGGATGTATGGGTTGGGTTACGGATTAGAAACTAAAAACCCGCATTAACCCAACCCGACCCGTATAATTCCAAATTTTCAAATAATTGTTTAAGTTTTTAATATAAATCGTATGTTATGATATTTTTCGTAAATTATATTGCTATAATATATTTATTATTAATAATTTCAAATATTATATAGTACCTTATCTTATTTTACCTTATATGAATATTATGTTTATCAAGTAATTAAAATTTCTCAAATTAAAATACAAAAATTCTTAACTTAAATCATATATGACATGTTTTGTTTTATGTCAAAAATGAGTATTTTCTTTTGATATTCATTTTTTGTTTTAAGAGTAAGCTTCGTCTTTTGTTGTTATTTTGTGTTTACTTTAATAGTAAGGTTTTTTTATTTATTTATGATATCACTGTATCAATTTTGTCATGAAATATATAATTAGTTCGAATTTTCAATTTTGTTTTTATATAATCTGTGTTTTATATTTATTGTCGAAAAATATGACATAAATATAATGAGATGTTGATTATGCATGTTTAATTTTGATTTGCGTATTTATAAAATATTTTCGATGATCTAATTAAAAAAATATTTTTGTTTGTATATTTTTTGTGAACATATACGTAGTATATGTATTTGCGAAAAGAACCCAATTAACCCGCCCAACCCGGTTAATGAATTTGAAATTTTTATAGGTATCATGGATTGGGTTGGGTTGGAAAAATAAAAACTCGTTCTAGTTAGGTTGGGTTACTATTTAGTTAAAAATTCGTCCAACTCGGTCTATGTACGTCCCTAACCAAAACCAAATCTTGTTTCAAATGATGACGAATGAAAACCAATTGGTCCCCACTATTCGAACCATAGTTTATTATGTCCCTGATTAACGCTGTCTTCTTTTCTAATTTCTAATTTCTAGTTTCTAATTCATTTAACAATAGCCACCGCCTTAATCTCACTGCCATGTGGACCCATTTAAACCCTCTTCTTTCTTAATTTCCTACTAAACCCAAAAATGTACCCCCCACTAATTTATACTTGATTAATAATTATATTGTATATAAAAAAATTATAATTGTTTTTTAATATCTCATCAACATATTGATGTATTAGAAACGGATAATACATGCATTAAATGTTATATTATATTAAATAATAAATTATAATATGTGTCAAAATGTATGCATTAGATGGTAAAATTATATTGATTAGGTGATAAATCACGTTATTATAAAATAATTTAATTTTTTTATTATATTTAATTTTACACATGATAAGTCGTATTTATTTGATCAAATTTGTAATTATTTTATTTTCAAACTTTATAAAAATCAAAATATTTTCATTTCTATTTTGCAAAATTATTATTTTTATTTTCATTCTTATATTTTGTTTATTTGTATGATAGTTTCATTTTGTAAAATTTTCGACAAACTATAATTTATGTTTCTTAAATTGATTGGAACTTTTTAAAGAAAAATATATTATTATAAAATTTATTGTATTTTGTATATTATTAATTGTTCCTTATTTTTTTTCCATGTTTTCATAATAAAACGGATTGGTAAATAAATTCAAATTTTAATTTGTTAGAATTCTATCGTATTTAACACGTGTGTCAAATGTGTGCATTCGTTTAACACATGTTAAAGAGTGAATTAATCCAGTTAAATAGCTTATTTTCCTAATTCGTAAATTTGAATTCAATTAATTGTGGACAATGATAAACATTCATTAAAAATATTAAAATACATTAATGATGTGATAAACAATGTACTTTTCCCCCTCTCATCCTATATGAGATGAGATTTGGGTATGGTCTAACAATCGTTGGAGGATCCCATCAATTCATTAATGACTCTTGAACGATGATTTTGATGATAATTTTTCTTAGCATGATATACACACGATTAACAATGACTTTGAAACGAGTATCACAAATATGATAAAAGATATAATCTAAAGATCATTAGTGTATTAGTCGGAGCATCTTCCAATAGCCGTTGAACCATTTCCGAACTCATATAGGATGATCCAAAAAAATAATTCATGATTTGCTACTAGTATTTAATCAACATGTCAACACATCAATCGAGACAGTGGGTTCTAATGAAAATGAATATCACTATTCTAAAAAAATACTTAATTTAAGTTCATACTTATGGTATTAATTATTATACAATTTATCAAATAAACATTTAACAAAATTGGCATAATTAAGTTAGTTTAATTTTAGATACATGGTGGGTTCGAGTGGCGTGATCCATAGCAATTCCCACACTAGTTGATACTTAAAAACTATTTAACTACCCAACAATCCAAGCAAGGCGGTGATCGATTTTTCAGACCCCGCTACATAAACCCTAATCTCTCGTTTTAAAATCACAACAAACTTCATCGTTTTCAATCCTTGACCAACAAGCTCTTCAACAATGGCGCGAAGAAACACAAAATTCACGAACCGTGCATGGAGGCTCCTCCGCATAGCAACTATTTGGGCGAAAAAATGTGGAATTTTTAATCAGAATTATTTCTTTCTCGATCTTCGCGTCTTCAAAACACTAAAACTGAAAACGAATCACAAATCGGATCCTCCGTATCATGGAGAGCGAGAATTTTCCTTACATGAAACTCCAGATTTCAAATTCAAAGTGCCTTCACTTCGATTCCTCCTTTGCATTACACCTGAAGTGAACGATGATTATGATCATGACGAGGTGGACTTGAACTTCCGTAGACGGGATATAGCATGTGATGATTTGATCGAGTATGAATGTAATGAGAAAGACAATCGAATTCGAGTCGAGAGAGAGGAAGATGACATTGATGCCAATGCCGAGGAGTTCATTAGGAAGTTTAATGATGAGCTCAGATTGCAAAGACAGAAGTCTGCGAATGAATACTATGAAATGCTTGGAAGAAGCTTATAGAGAGAGAGATATGGAATAATGGATTTTAGCTTTTTGAATTTTGTATACAAGAGATATGGAATAATGGATTTTAGTTTTTTGAAATTTGTATACAAGATATTTTTCACACTATATTTTGTTCATATACATGGGAAATGGCTACGAGAGGGTATAATAGGTTTTGAATATTTTATTTCGCTTTTGTGTTTATATTTTTATACCGAATACATTTACTTCTTTGTAAAATTACATTTCTCGTATTTTCGGTATGCTTATACAAATCGCTTATCATTATGTGATTTCCATTCTTCAACATGAAGGAAAAAGTTTGATAACAATTAAATAAAGAGATCCGTCATTTACGGCCAATACTTTAAGTATGCTGCTTCACTCAATCTATCATGAGATGACTGAGTATTTTATTTAATACTCGTCCGATATGTATTGGAAACTCTATATAACATATATCTGAATATTTTATTTAATACTTTAAGTATGCCGCTTCACTCAATCTATCATGACTGAGTCTAATTCTGTGATTCTATTTAATATATATATATATATATATATATATATATATATATATATATATATAGGGGCTTCTATGGTACACTCTTTTATCCTTATCATACACCCTTTCATGTTTGAACGGTTGAGATTAAATGATGACTCTCAATTCAAGGGCTACGATTAAAAAATTTAACATCAATTTTCCAAAACAAATTTCGATACACCCCATTTCAAGGGTAAAAACGTAATTTTCTACCATCATATTTTACCTCTCTCCTAGTCTCTCCAACCTTCTCCAGTCAACATCAATTTTGTCTTTCTCTCTCGCTCGTTGCCGAGCCCCCAACTCCTCCTCACTCTTTAGCTCTGACAAACACATAACCACGCCGCAACTTGATTGGAAGCGTCATCTTGAATCTCCTCTGAGATGTAGTCGAGAACAAGAAGCCCTCCATTCCTCGAAGAAGCCAAAACTCAATCAAACCACAGCACGAAAAAGACAAATTCATCTTTTCTTGAAAGTAGCAGCAATCGAATAATGTAAAAAATTGCATATCGGATCAAGCACGCGGGATCCTATCGCAAGGCACCATGGAAAGATCCACAAGGCTCAGTCCAAGCCGTTGGTACCAGTACCAGCTTTGCATATTTTGTTCATTGAATATGTTCTTTAGTAGAGCTTTGCGGACCTAGGTATACTTTTATTTTACAATTGGGTCCTTTTCTTTTGTGAAATTATGTTTCTAATCCATATATTTGATTTTGAATTACAAATTATTGTATTGGTAATTATCTCCAATTAATCTAAGTAACTACATTGTTATTTTCGTAATTCCAATATAATAGGAGATCTTCTTTGCAAAATTACCTATCAATTGTAGAATAGTACATGATGTGACCTATATGGAGAGCTATAATAACTCAAATAATTGACGAAGTGAAATCGAGAGATATGCAAGTGATAATGTTTGCAATCTTCTACATATTCGAGGTTGTCGAGAAATAGCCTCGTAAAAGAAGACGCAAATCATCTTCATCTGCTGAAGAAGCTGGGTTCTTCGACATATCAGTACTTGCAGAAAAAGGTAAAAATAAATAAAAGTTATTTACAGTCATTTGCAAAATATTGATCAAGGTTGGAGATGATAATCCATGAATTTGATATTCCAGTTCCTATCTTTTGACAATTTATAATAACCATCACAATAATATTTGATTTCAAGGATGAAAAACCCATATGTGGCTGCGATTGATGGTTTGGCTTCTTGATGGAGGAGTAAGGATCAGTCCCTATCTTTTAGTGTGTTCCACACAGAACACGAAAAAGACTGCTATGAGGTGGGGTATATTTATTATGAACAAGGCTACTGACATACTCACTCAGCTTGTTAAGCTCGAGGATTGATTTGTGTTTATTTTTGAAATGTTTGTAACCCTTGTTATTAGTTGGTTGTCATTAACGACTTTGAAGACGATCTGTCACAATAACAAAATATGAAAGCAATGCATAATTATTTAATTTTGTATTGTTTCAATAAAAATAAAATGAAAATTTACATTACATTTCTTCTCTTAATGAAAAAAATAATTTAATTAGATCTAGAAACAAGATAAAAAATAACTCAAAATGAATAATCGTTGCAATCCAAGTACATAATTATATTAAGAGAGATGATCGGAGAGAGAGGGAGAGGAGGCGGTCAGAGAGAGAGAGAGAGAGAGAGAGAGAGAGAGAGAGAGAGAGCAAGGCAGCCAAGAGGGAGAGAGAGTTGAGGATATGCAAATCGTGCAAGAGAAATAAAAGGAAATAATTCAAATGCAGAAACCAAATTGTAATGAAAATGGAGAGTTAAAACAAATAATACATACTAATTGTTTTAATGTCTAAATTACCCTTTTGCAAAAAAGGTGTATCATATATATATATATAGGTATACAAAAATGAAATTATTGGATTCTTGAAATCTTATCATTCCATAAATCTATTAAAATTTGATTCCTCAAATTTGAAAAGTGTGAAAGTGGTTAATCAAAAAATAGTTATATTATAATATTAACTAAATCCGTATAATAAATATTATATTATATTATATATTATTAAAAAAAATATAGATAATATTATATTAATTATATGAGTAGAATAATTATATCCATATAATTAATATAATATTATTTGGGCAAGAAAATATTGATCGGGCAGCATGTGATTTCACTACTGGATCTAATCCGCCTACACCATCATGGATAAATATTAGAAGTACGCGCCCGATCCAAACTTATGATAGATTTATAATTGGACCAACTAAGAGAAAGTTTGGACAACAATTGAGAAAATTGGCGGTGCATTTCTTTTTGCAATTCACAGTAACAAATCATTATTACTATTAATTAAAACTTCTTTGATTTTTTTCTCTTAAATCTCTTAAAATCATGTCATAAGCGTATAAAAGAGTAAATTAGAAAAGAAAAAGAATTCAAGAAAGATGTAAACGCACAAAAGGTGAAAGTAATTTAGAAAAAGAATTAACTAAATTAGAAAAAAAAACATGCTTTTTGATTTTGAGATTTAAGTACCGAAGACTAGCACAAAAAATGAAGTAATTTAGGACACAAGAGAATGCCAAGTTTGCTATTTATGAGAGAGAGAGAGAGAGAGAGAGAGAGAGAGAGAGAGAGAGAGAGAGAGAAGTTAGTATCATCAACATGAAAATAGATCAAGAACTAATTTATGAAAAGAAAAAAAACAGAGGATTCACAGGTTAGGAAAGGGAGAGGGAAGACGAGGAGGAGGAGGGTATTATTGTCATTTTACTTGAACGGTGTTAGTTCCAACAAAAATATATAATGGGCAATTAAATTTGATATAAATGAGGTTTAGAAGGGATAAATATGATATTACTAATTTTGTAAGGATAAATTTGTTATTCGAGTATTCAGTGGGGATATGAAAGAAATTATTCCTATATAAAAAGAAAAGTTTGAGATAGGAGTTTTTTGGAGTTTCCAAGAAGTTGGGGTTTTTTTTTAAAATATCAAGAAAATATAGGAAGTTTTGTAAAATTTTCCAAAAAGAAAGAGCCCAAAAAAAAGAGCAACGTGGCTCTCTTTGGTATGCCCTTTTTATTGTAAATTTAATGGGAGGGATAAATTTTAAATTAAACAATGAAACATGTGGTTGTTTACGATAATGTAGCCAACTAAAAAAATAATATTTTATACATGTTGCAAAACTAAAAAAAGGTAATATTTTACTCAAATATTTGTATGTTCAAATATTTGTATGTTGAAAATTGTAATTGTCTAACATTGTGTAAGATCATCATTTACTATAAACACCATACAATAATTATATGTTCAAATAAAAATATTTTATTATTATATATTGATATAATTGTTTTATAATTACGTGTAATTACAATTACAATTGCAAACAATAACCAAACATATTATATAATTGTATTATTTTCAAAATAATTTGCTTTTTTGCGCTATTCGTATTCGTGTCCATGTTCATGTTCATATTCATATTCGGATACCATATTCGTATTCGTGTTCGAAATCGGATATCGAATATCATGTTTGTATTCGAAATTGGATGTCGTATTCGTGTTCGAAATAGGATACTAATATCGTATTCATATTCAAAATTGAATACCGTATTCGTATTTGAAATCGGATATTGGATACCGTATTAAAAAACGGATATCAGATACCGTATACGTTTTAATATTCGAAATCGAATATCGAATATCGTATCCGTATTCGTATTCGAAATCGGATATCCAATATTGTATCCGTATTCGAAATCGGATATCGAATACAGTATTCGTATTAGAAATTAATAATAACTAGGAGATTACCCGCGCTTCGCGGCACGTTTGTTTCATTTGTTTGTCCATATATATAATATATAGTTGTGTTTTTCCGAAATCAAACATAAGACTTTGTGAAAATATAAATCATATTCATTAAGAAAGTTTGATGGTGACAAAATTGTTATACTATTTTTTAAACCGACACAATGCAAAATACTTATTTACTAATTTAATGCAACCTACAAAAATGAATAAATGTTACGATAAAATATAAAATAACATACGTTGACATAAATAAAAAGCAAAATCACATGATATTTTAAATTTTCATATCTAAAAATAAGAATAATAACATTTTAAAAGTTCACAAAAATTATTTGTGTCTGAAATTTTTTTATGTTTCATGTCTATTATTGAAAACAATATTTTATAAGTTAAAGAAATTATCTGTGTTTAGTAAATAAATATCTTTCATTTTTATTATTTGTTTAAAAGATTAACATGAAATTGTTTAAAGTAAAAATACAAATATAACATACATAATAGCATGTGCATTTGTTTTTCAATTATCGTTCTAAAAATAATAATAATAAGACATGCACGTCATTAATGTAATTATACTTTATTTTATTTATTGTTTTACATAATTTTAAGTTAGAGAAAAATATTGAATATATGATAATATGAAACTCAAAATAAAGATAAAATTCAAGTGAATATATTTATTAATTTTTAAAAATTATATTATGAAAAATACTAACAATATTTGATGTATGTTTTACGATATTATATATTAATTTATTAATGTTACATATTTAAACTCTTCACATTCTATTTGTATTCACAACTGATCATGTAGCATATTGTGAAAAAAATTCAATATTAGATACAACTGATCCAACATGAACCTAACGAATAATACTTTTACAAATAATCAATATAAGGTGATGTGGTCTTCTAAATTGCTAAAAACTATGTGTAAAATAAGAGACACATAAATGTCTACAAATAAAACATAATCACACACAATCAAAGGTTAATCCAAGGGTTCATATTTTGCCACATATCATAATCAAATGGTTCCAATAATTGTGATGATGTGGCATGAGGAGATTATATAAAAATGGATTCAAAATAACGGGGTTGATAAATAATAATAATAATAATAATAACAACAACAACAACAACAACAACAACAACAACAACAACAACAACAACAACAACAACAACAACAACAACAATAATAATGATGATGATGATGATGATAATAATAATAATAATAATAATACAACAACAACAACAACAACAACAACAATAATAATAATAATAATAATAATAATAATAATAATAGTAATAGTAATGGTGATGATGATGATGATGATGATGATGATGATGATGATGATGATGATGATGAAGAAGAAGAAGAAGAAGATGGTGATGATGTATTTAGCAATTATTAATAATAATAAATGATAATTATTGTAATAACAACAACAACAACAACAACAACAACAACAACAACAACAACAACAACAACAACAACAACAACAATAATAATAATAATATTGTATTTAGCAATTATTAATAATAATAATAACAATAATAATAATAATATTTTGATATGATTAACAAATAAATATGATAGTTATACAATTTTATAAGAAATTATATAATTATAAAATATTTATCCATTTCCTACATCTAATTCTATGATTTTCATCAAACGTCTTTTAAACATCCTACACTCATGCCTTTTGCATATTCTTGCTATCATAATTTCCTGATATTCATATATTAATTTCCTACAACTATCAGTTTCCTGCTACTATGCCATACTGCCTTACTTAGCAAACAAGCCCTTAAGGATTTTCCTGGCAATTCGTTTTACAAACCTAATTCTTTAATCTTGAAATGATGGCTAAATTGAATTTGGTTTATCTAATATTAATAATTAATATTATCATTTTCTAATGGAATGGTGCTTAATATTTTCTTTCTGACATCTCTCTAAAATTTGAAGTAATAACATACAAAATAAATACTGGCGCCACCGGACCGCATTTACCTCCCACAAAAATATAAATCGTGATTAACCCGCAATTATTAATAATCCTAATTGCACTATTTAAGCATTAATAATTAATAAAAAAAATTAAACCTACATTAATATTTCTGCTTGCAATTTCTCTCACAATGATTTTAGTGAAAATTATAATTGATCAATTCAAAAAAATTAAACCATATATTATGAGGCACGCGGCCAATATTATAAAAATCTTCAATAAAAAAATTATAATTGATCTATTCAAAAAATATATTCTAATTAAATTATATAACTAATGAATTATATTAAATTAAATAATTTAAATTTAAATACTAATGAATTCTATTAAATTTATTTTTAATTATAATATAATATCTTGAACATATATTTTTCATTTCCTGATAATTCATGTGATGTATGAAATATAAATTTAATTATCAGCATTATACTTTTTATAAGCATTATACTTTTTATAAGATATCAATTGTGAATTTTTAATTTTTATTTTTTTAGTATGTTAGATGTTTATTTTTGTTTCAAAATACAAAATACAACAAATATAATTTCACAAATGATTCCACCGAACATATTGTGAAATATTGGAACCATCCAATTTTCAACATTTTATTTTAGATCAATTTTGAATTTTTACTTTTTTAAATATTAGATGTTTATTTTTGTTTCAAAATACAAAATACAACAAATATAATTTCACAAATGATTCAACCAAACATTAATTGTGAAATATTGGAACCATCCAATTTTCAACATTTTATTTTAGATCAGTTGTGAATTTTTATTTTTTTAATATATTAGATGTTTATTTTTGTTTCAAAATACAAAATACAACAAATATAATTTCACAAACGATACCACCAAACATGAATTGTAAAATATTGGAAGAAGCGCCACAGAGGACCTTTGATATATGAATGTGGCTCTTAAATATTGCACACTTATACTTATACAGGAAGAAGCGCCACAGAGGACCTTTGATATGTATTTGTTGACGTGTTAGCCTACCTAAATTTTGGCTAATAATTTGGTTGCACCGGACATTGGATAGTTTTGATCCTCTTCACCATTTAAAAAGACTTTCGTTTGTGCATTTAATGCAGCACCAGGTTTGGGTACTAAATTTATTTGTCCCCTGTAAAAACAGAATATCGTTGTTGAAATTCAACTTCTTGAAGAAATTCAAAACAATATGAAGAATTTTCTCAAACAGAGTATCGTCGTCTTCATCATAACTAAATTTAGGTAAACGACTTTGTTGCACTGGACACGGGATAATAACCTTCCTCTTTCAAATTTTGAGGAATAGTTGTTGAAATGCGACAATAACTAAATTTATTCGTCCCCCATAAAAACAGAGTATCGTCTTGTCTTCTTCAAACGAACTTCTTCAAGAAATTCAATGGATTCTCGTCATCTTAACCCTCTAAGTCTCCAGTTCAAGCTCAAGTCTCCTCTTCTTCCTGATCCTTGTCTCCACGGATCTTCTGGATCTGGACTGTCTGGTCAGGCATTGATCCGATCCGGCCACTTCTCCCCTGCTGCCCATACTAGGGCTGGACATCTTCTCGCCACTATTGCTGAGACGAGTTCGTTCTCTGGACTTCCAGAGAGTTTAGGACTGGGCGTTGTTCAGGCGAGCTCAGCCTTTCAAGAACTGCAAGGCCAATCGGCCCAAACCTCCTCTCCGACTGTGAAGCCATCACGACCTGCTGATGAAAAGCGCCAGTTTTTTCAGGAATCTGGGAAGGGTCCGATTCACGTGGTTGACCCTGGAAAGGAGAGAGAGGCCAATGGATTAGGTCCAGGTACACCTCGAGCTGCCGCACAACCCTCTAATGTCAGGCCGATCATTCCGCCCGGATTTGGTCATCTCTTTCACGGCCCAGGTTTGCATATAAGATTGCAGTCAATTTTTCTATGTTTTTTTTGTTCATGATTGTTGTGACTGACAGTAACCTTTCACTCTCTGATTAACTCCAGGTGCATCTCGAGCGGGCCCACAAGCCGAGCACACGGCCTCCAATGTCAGACCGGTGGTTCCGCCAGGTTTCGAACCTCTTCCTCACGGCCCTAACACATCTCGCATCCATGGCCTCCTTTATGAAAATGCTTCCCCTGCCAACACTCAATCTGGTAATAAAACTATTCTTGACGAATCAATTTTAATTTTTTATCATTATCAAATAGGTTCTCAAATATGCGATCTTGTTTCGTGTTTACGGATTTATGTTCAAGTGACAGCAGTAAAATTGATAAATTTCGTCCATAATTGCCTAAATTTTGTAGTAACTCGCATAATTAGATAGATCTAGCTGACAGTACCATGCACTCCTAATAAGTTACTGACTCGTAATTTCTCTCTAATAATAGGCAATATGAACGATGCACTCGTGCAGAGTCTCGTTAATGTACATTTGGCAATTATGGAAGCCAAGATGAAGCACGTGGAAAAGAACCACACAACCTCGATCCATAACGTACTTACCGTTAAGTACTATGCACGAGGCGAAATCGAGAAATTGGAGGAATCCACCGAAAGACTCATGCAATATCTCACCGGAAGAGTTGAAGCTCTCGAGTCCAAGGAAAGAGAAAGAGATATGCTATTTGCACAAATCGCGTCCGCCAAAGAGAAGGAAAAGAAAAATCTTGCGGCAAAACCAGCTCTCTTGAAAGAAGAACGAGTCAAACAAAAACCCGAGAAGGAGAAAAAGAATGGGGTATATAAGAAGGCTCTGAAATGTTTAGGTGTCGGAGCAGTAATGTTGGGTGGAATTGGCATTGCCTGTTCATTGTTAAAAAAATAATTTTTTTTTTTTAATTATTGCGGCGAATAAAATTGATTGCGGATGTTCTTAGTTAATTGATTGATTAGTTAATTTGGATTTTATTTTATTTTTTGTTGAGTAGTTCATTTGAATTGGTTGGTTATTTAAGATGTTTATGAATTTTTGTTTTACTGATTGGAACAAAAAATACAAGTAATTTGGTTAATTTATTATCTTTTATTTATTAGTTTTTTATAATATTTTCCAAGACTTTCAGTTATTATAGTTGTAGACTGGAATTTGAGTTTTTCCAGAAACTAAGTATTAGCGCCTAATTGCATATTTGATATATGGCCATTAATTGATTGAAATACAACCAATTACGGGCAATTATAGGTATTAGGAGGCTAAAAACAGAAAATAGAACCAAAACCCTAATCTTTAAGTGAAAATTATAGCAGTTAAATTGTTCCAAGGTCCAAAATTTAATCCAAGATATCATCAGGGGCATTATTGCAAAATGACCGAAACACAAGGGATGAATGAGTTGTGAACCTGTGAAACCGCGGCTGGTACCAAGTGGTATCCAGTTCAGTATTTTATAGAAAAAATATAATGGCACATCTGGAGAAAGAAAAAAAAAATTCAGGAGTTTATTTGCATATATATATAATAACACAGAAACTATGGATTCTTTTTGGTGTATATTTATTTGCATGAGAACATTAGGGAGCAAGTAAAAGTTTTATTATGATTAATTTATTACTAGTCAAGAATTTATCTGCATGTATAACAGAGCCAAATGGTTAATGAACTGATTTGTAAGGATCAGTTGCAAAAAACATGTGAAAACTTTTAATAAGGTTTGAATTTGAAATGCACTGAGAATTTTAGTAAGGGTTCATGAAAAGATTTTCATAAGATGAAATGTGAATTTTTTGAGGATCAAATCTAATAAGGTATGTAGAAAGTGAAGAAATGGAAATATAGGAAATTAGCTACATTTGTAGGGACTAAAGCAGAAGTTTGCTAACAAAATCCTAATTTTCAATTGTTAAGATTAAGTTAAGTTTTCATAAAAAAGATTTTAGTTTTTGATTTTTAAAATCCCAATTTTCAATTTTTAAAATTAAGTTAAGTCGGTACCAACTGGTACTGATCCAATTTTAAAAAAAAAGAGTTTGTAATAAAGAATTAAATTGTCACAAAAGGATACATGCAAATAAACCCTTAAAAATGACAGTTTGATTCGAGTTTAAATATAAACCCATCAAAGGTATGGGATTTTGATTGCATATGTTTTATGTGGTTTATTTACATATTTACATGATATATTCATTTGTAGCTCAGCTCTGTTATTTTAGAACAACCAATCTTAATTTATTGCATTAGGTAATGAAGTAGAGAATATTTAAATTAAAATCATTATCATTACGCAGTTCAATTCAAAATATTATCAATTTATGATTCAATACAAATCGAGTCACAATGCAGTGTCCTCCTAAACAAAAGATCCATACAAAACACTACAAATTTAGAGCATACAACATTTGCAAGGAAGCCCCTGAAAATGAAATTATCGATAAATAGAGGCTGTTGATAATAATTTGTAAACATTCTTCTAGAGATCTGATATTTTAACGAGCTTGGGATAAAAGATTCGATTATCTCTCGCCGAATTGCTCTCGAACAGAGCCGTTTGCACCATATCCTACGAATTAATATACGAATTAATATAAAACAATAAATTTCATTTCAAATTTACAAAAATAAATAATTAGTAACTAAACTAACCTTGACATCCCTGTGAGAAAGGAATTTTCCTAAATTGTGGATTATGCATCTCAAATCATCAACCTGTAATATTTTAAAAAATATTCAAGTTTAAATAAGCCAAAAAAATAGGACTAAAATAGATTCGATTTTTTTGAAATAAATCAATAAACCATACCTTAACGAAACCGGCTCTGTTCTGGTCAAAGTACCTAAAAGCCTACAAAGAAAAAATTTCATTTTTTTTACAAATACGAGAAAAATATAGGGAGTATAATTTACCAATACTAATAATAATAATAAAAAAAACCTGTAAAAGGTCGTTATCGACAACTTCTTTTTTCTTCTCCTTTTCTTTTGCCGCATTTTCTTCACTGGATTTTTTAGAAATATTTTCCTTGGTCTTATCTTCCTCTCCAGTGCGCTTCTTTTTCCCATCCTCTCCAGTTAATTTCTCCTCCTCTCCTTTCTTCTCTTCCTACACAATGTACAAAAATCAAATCATTATCTTATATAAATCACATAAAATCAATAAAATATAAATTAAAAAACCTCTTTAATTTCTTCGATTTCTTCTATTATCTCCTCTAACACTTCTTCTTCTTCTTCTTCTTCATCGTCTTCTTCTTCCTCTTCTTCCTCTTCCTCTTCCAATTCTTCATCTTCATTTTCGTCCTCATTATCCTCTTTATTTTCGTCCACACTCATCTTTTCGCCCTTATTCGCTTCGTCCTTGTTATTCTCACTCTCTTTTTCTTTCTTTGCACCCTCTTTTTTCTCCTCGTCTCTCTTGGCCTTCTTGGCTTCTCTCTCCTTCTTCTCCATCTCGTCTCTCTCCTCCCTCTCTCTCTTCCTCTGATTCTTCTTCGCCACGTACCTCTTCCTAAGTTTCTAAAATTACAAAAACACCACATTAAAATTAATAAATACATTAATGTAAATTTAAAGTGTACCTCGAGGAAAGAGAGGATTCGGGAGCCCATTTGGTACTGAAACATCTCGTTCAGAGACTCCGCAAATAAAGAAACCTGCATAGTAAATACAAAATGCTAATTAATAATTGGAAACTATATTTCTATTTATGAAATATATAAGTTACTAACCTCAAAGGTAGATTCAGCAATGTCCTTGTCATTATAATCTAGCAAACCATCAAGCGAAATAGATGAAGACCGAACCTATTTAAAATATACTTGGTAAGAACCTATTTAAGCAAACCCTAAATCTCAAAAATAAAAAGGATAAAAAGAAATTGCCGTTTAAGCCTTTGGAGGGGGATTCTATCATTCTAGTTCGTACCAGTAGAATACAGGTACGAGCAGAAAACCCTAAAATAGAATAGAATCTAAAAAACTAAACTAACTAAACGTACTCTTGAACCCTTGACCCTTCTTCCCTTTAGTATGAATCCCCTATGCCTTGGCGGCATTTCCTCGCTTTTCGTCTTCTCCTTCTCGTCCTTTTGTGATGACACTGACGAAGACTTACTCTTCTTCTCTCTCTCCTCCTCTCTCTCCTTCTCCTTCTCCTTCTCCTTCTCCTTCTCCTTCTCCTTCTCCTTCTCCTTCTCCTTCTCGTCCTTTTTAGTAGCACTGGAGATCTCCTTGGGTGGCTCATCTTTCACTTCTTCAATTTTCTCGCCACTTGCATTAACATGACTTACCACCTTCCTCTTAACAATCCTTCTAATAATCTTTTTCTTTGTTTTCTTCCCTCCCTCAATCTCCTTCACTTCTTCTTCCACTTCTTCCTTAACCGGCTCGCTCGAACCCTCTCCAGTTTGACGCGCACCACCACCAGCAGAATCATCTCCAGTCGGTGCAGATGCCGAATCCTCTCCAGTACTCGCAGCATTCTTTCTGACGATTCTTTTTACGATCTTCTTCTTCACTCCCTTCTTCGCCGCAGAGCTCTCGGGAGTCTTCGTCTCCTCTTCGGCTTGGTTGACTTTTTCGACGTGTTTGACTTGGTCAACATCCATTTTGGATTCTGATTTCGGCGACTTCGTAGGTGTCGTCTTGGGGTTGACTTTTTCTTTTCCTTCGGTTGACTTTGACTTCGATTCGGAAGTATCTTTCTTTGGAGTCGGAGTGGAAGGGATTTTTGCGGATTGGTCCGGGGTTTTTTTGGTTTTGGAAGATTGGCTCGGTTCGGGTTTATTATCATGGCTCTTCTCTCCTGAAGGTTTATTCATTAATTATCCAATCCAGTGATTCAATTTTCATTCATTTATTCAAGTACCGAACAAAAAACTAACAAGCTAAATAATAAATTAATAATATAAATAAAGTGGGACCCGTATTGGTACATCGAATATACTAATCTACATACCTTGTTGCTTGGTTTCTTTCTTCTCTTCCCTTTTATCGCTATGTTTCTGAAAAAATCCAACAAGGCAATAAGCAGGGGTATTAAAGTAAATAAACAAATGAAATAAACAAACCTTTTCGTCTTTTTGCTGTTTATCGAGTTGGGCCTTTCTGTAAGAAAGCCACTGAGCTTTCCAAGCTTCTAAAGAAGGAAGACACTCTCCCAAATTCGGTACGAATAGTACCGTTATTTCCTTGTAACTCCTCTCCCCATCTTTTCCCCCTCTTTCATAATGTATCTAACAAATAAAATATAAATATAAATAAACACAAATAAATATAATCAAAAGATATAATGAATTATCTACCTCGAGAAAGCGATTCCAGTGTTTGCACGCTTGGAGATCCACTTGAGTTATTTCTTTCACATGCCTGTAAAAAGGAATCAATAATTCAATATAATTCAGAAATAAATAAAGAAGAAAATAGAAGAGAACTATTATTAATTACCTTATGGCGGTTTGAACGAGGCAAGAGTGACTGACGAGTGGGTCCCCACCGTCAAGAGAAGGGTTGTATGAACCGCCGAGTGCCAGCAAGGCACGGTCTTTTCTCAAGATGGCGAATTTGAGAACGTGGGTTAAGTGTAGGACCCGCTCGTCAGAGGAAGAACACAACTCGCTCAGTGCGTTGTTACTTATTCCACTCATTAACAGCACCTTTTTTGAAAATATAAAATTACACTTGTTAATTCATTAATAATAATAATAATAATAATAATAATAATAATAATAATAATAATATATGCAGAATAATATTTATGATTTAAGATAAAATAGTACCTTTGCATTCCATATAATATCGTTCGTGTTTAAATTTGAGGATTTGTGAGCTTCGATTTCAGATTTCTCATCGATTTCCACGAATTCATGCTCAAGACTGCACAAATTTGATTTGTGTTAGTTTAAAAGAAAGAAAAGAAAGGAATTCGAGTAAATATCATTATACCTAACAGGGGTATGAAGAGAGAGATTCATGTCTTCATTGGGCCAGTTCACAACAACCTATATATATAATTAGAAGATTAAGAAAAATATAAGATTATTACGATAGAGTTAAATAAAATTAGTAGTAACCTTTGAGAAATCAGGAGCTACTGCTAGTCTAGGATATCTCTTAGTTAGAGAGAGATAATCTCTCTCTACATCCACCAATCTAAATGGAAACACCTAAAAAAACATACAAGACCGACCCAAATAATTCAAAATTACTTTAAATTCATAATTATTTTAGTTTTGTATTTATTTACCTTGCAAATATAATCTCTGTCTCTCTTCTTCTCTCTAACTGGAGATCTTGGTCGAATCATAACTGCATCTCGTCTCGACAAAGGAGCTTTACTTAATATTCCTTTCTCGTCTTTTAGCAACGAAGAACCGCGCCTATCTTTAGATTTGTCTCTCGCTTTCTCCCTCTCTCTAGCTCTAATCCTCTCTTTTTCTCTCTCCCTCTCTCTCTCCCTTTCTCTCTCTCTTTCCCTCTCTCTTTCCCTTTCTCTCTCTTTTTCTCTATCCCTCTCTCTTTCTCTGTCTCTGATCCTGTCCCGTTCTCTTTCTCTCTCCCTTTCCCTTTCTCTCTCCTTCTCTCTCTCTCTCAAAAGCAAGTCCCTTCTTAGCTCCTTGTCTCTCAGCTCGTCTCTAAAGCTACCCCGCGAAGGGAGCACACTCTCAGGAGGGTAATCTCGTAATTTCGCAGCTCCGAGAGAAGCAGAGCTGTAGTCCCTGCCAGGTGGCAGACCCAGTCCATAGCTCGCCAGGCTATCACTCCCCCTCAAATCGCCAGGCTGGCGGTACGGTACCGACCCCAGAACCGAGAGCCCGGTGTCTGGCGGGCCCCTCGCAGAGTAGTAGTCCACTTGTCTGATATAAACACACATTCTTAAGGACTAGAACATTCCAGAAGAACTGGAGATCTTCAGTTTAGGATTATTAATTGATTATTATAAATTACCTTAAATCAGAAGCAGATGGGAGTTGAGATTTCATTAATTGCTGTTGGCGAAGTGATGATCCCTAAATTCAATTTTTTTTTAAAAATATATCAAATTTCAAAATTATAATTCGAATCTTTCGAGAAAGTACAGAATAATTCGTACTTGATCCAAATCATGAATCTGATGAGGATGAGGGATTGAATCGGTGTATCTTCTTTCCAAATCAGAGGTCAAGTCTCTCGAAGAATAGCCTGAAAGGTGTTCACTGTAATGCCTCCTATCTATAGCAGCATAATCAGGGTTGTAACCACGGGTCGAGGACGAAAGGTAATCGTCAGAAGGCAATGAGGACAAGTTTGATCCTAAACCCGTTAACCCGGTAAGTCCCGAGCCTGAACCGGACGGTTTCGAACCTCCACCAACCTGGGGCACATTGTTAAGAGAAGATGAGTTGTATGAATAGGAGGAACCACCATACTGACTCGCCGGAGCGGCGTGTCCTCTATAGCCTGACGCATCAGCATCTGGTGCGGATGCGAGACGTGCTGCGAGACCTGCATCGGGTGCACCATATCCGGCACCGCTCCCAGACTGCCATGTCACCAAAACCAGATCAGAATCAAATTACACAAATCAATAGTACAAAAGACAAGTATCTCCAAAAAAGATCAGAAATTTAGAATTGTATGGATGGATAGATGAATTTACGAGCTGTGAATATGACTGTTGACTTCCGTAGGATTGATGCCCGTATGGATTATTATTCTTCGAAGGGTACATCTAATCCTGTATTGTAATTCACAAACAATCTACCAAAATTCATCAAAAATTTGAAAAAGATCAGAACAAAACCGTAATTGAAAAAGGATTTATAGAAGATTAATATATACTTACCAGATTAAACTCCTGACAGACTCGATTGCTTATTGGCAGAAATTTCACCTAGAAAAAACAAAGAAATCAGAGAAATCAATTGGGGAAAATAAAATTGAAGATAAAAAAAGAGTGTTTCAGAATTGAGGTCGTGTTTTTGTAAGAACTAGGGTTTCGGTATTAACCGTTGGATTAATATCTTGCACGATTCTTAAAGAGGATTAGTCTTTGTATTAATTAATTGCGTATATTTTCATTAAGCTGTGTTCTGCTGTAATTTAATTTCTTTCTTTAATTGAGAAAGTAATTTGGGCCTAAATTAGTACAAGTAGAATATTTTGAACCTTATTTGATTTCTTTTTAGAATATTTGAATTTGGATTAAGAAGCCCATTAATTGAGGGATTTATTTTTAGGATGGACTATTTTGGGCCGACCAATGTTGTGAATTTTTATTTTTAAAATATCAGGATTTTTTTTAATAAAAATAAATATCGAGATAAACTATAAAGAATCAAATTTATATTTGGAATTGTAAGAAAATACATATTGTTACAGAAAATAATGATAATTTTGTTGTAAATTTTCAAATTGACAAGATTTATATGTTTCATATGCTGAATTATCGTATACAAATAGTCTAGTTGATGAATTATTGTTTTATTTTATTTTACCGACCCCGTATTTTTTTCTATCCAAATACTACAACAAGAAATGTGTTTCTTTTCCGAATTTATATATTATAATATGAAATAACCAAATTGGGGAATTTTCGGCAAAAAAAACTCACGCAAATTCCTATTATAAATCATCGTCGAACAACCAATAACACATATGACGTAACACTTTGAGTTTACAAGAAAGTGATTGAAAATTAATGTATTATTATTAGGTTAATAATTACTATCATAATTTCCCAATCGATAAAAGTCAAGTAATTAATATCATTTAATTATCCTAATTTTACTCATTTACCCACCAAGAAAGAGATGTGTTATCGATACACATCTCGATACAAAAAAATAGGTCCTTTTTTGGGTGAACAGAAGTAGAACTTATTTTCTTACATCTAACATCTTCTTCACCCAAACACATATAATAAAACTGCACCGATATGTCAATTTAGCAGGGACAAAAGAATAAACCCATAATAATTATGAGATATTAATGATGTTTAAAATTAGAAATATTTTGATAAATAGTGTATTTATTGATTTTAATATTTATTGTGCCGAAATGGATATATCGAAAGAGTTTTCGAGATTTTAGTTGATACTAATTGAGAACATTTAAAAGAGTTCAAATGATTATTTTCAGTTGAGAACATTTATATCACAAATTAATTTATGCTTCTTGTAGTCTAGCACACTTAGGACTTGTTTTCACCACAAAATTATATTTTGTAAGATCCTCCTCATAAATATTAATCAATGAAGTTAGGTTTACAAATATATTGTACATATTAATAATTTGAGGAGCCTTATTAATCCACATCATCACATATGAAAACATGAGGTCATTGAACTTGTTGGTAAAATCCTTCAATCCAAATTCTACTATTGGTACCTAATATTGGATAAATTACGCTTTATTCGAGTTTGTTTTCATCGTCAAGCAACGATAAAGGAGAAATTGAAAGTGATCGAACCATATCTATTTTGACCCGTAAAAATTAACAACTTGAAAAAAAATGTACGAACACAGTGTACTTCTATTACTGTGAGTGCGACGAAAGAATGATGGATACTGATAAAAATATATTTTAAAAACGACGTTTTGTTTGTCATCGGCTATTTAAAGTTTTTTTTCTTCAGTAAATTGTATTAAAATCTTCGGGAATAAATGTTGTGGAAAATATAATAATTTTAATTTTTTTTTTTTACTTATAAGAATACTTATGCAAGTATTTATATATATATCAATTCTCCAAAAATTATATTACGAATCTCGCGTTCGATTGTATGTTGTGATCATCGCCTTTAATAAGTATAATCAGTAACAAAATTGAACTGCTTTCAGAAAATAAAATTAAAAAGTGTTTAATATGTGGCTGTTTATGTATTATTCAACTACTTTTGAACAATCTCAATATAGATTATCATCATGATTAATTTCGTTTGGTGCCAAAACAATATAGAATCTAGATTTTGATTTGATTGCTAATCATATGTTTGTATTGAAAAACAAAACTCGGTGGAATTTACTATTCTTAAATAATTTTAATTTTTGAGAAGAGTTCTTATTTTATGAAAGACAAAGACCCTCCTAAAGAAAATTTACTGCGATACTTTACATCGATTTGGTTCACACTCGATTATTCAAAATAAATTATTAATTTATGAATACTTCTTGAAGATCAACATAATGATCACTCCTAAATATCACCAAAAAATAATTATTTTGTAAGATCCACCTAATAAATATTAATCAATATTATTAGGTTGTAAATTTTTTGTTCTGTCACTAGAGTTTAACCTGCATCACTAGAATTTAGCGAACCTTAGTAATCCACCTCATCAAAAAGGAAAACATAATGCCATTGGAGGATTAATAAGATCATTTTTTAGGATTTTTTTTATATATACATAGTATTGGTACCTAGCATTGGATGTATTATTCATCAAACTATATTTGTTTTCTTCTTCAATCTATAGTAAGGAGAAATTGATGGTGGTTGGGGTTTATCTTTTGACCCGTAATTATTAACGACTTCAAAAATTCCTACGAATGAATATGTTTGCACACGTGTGTTTATTTATTGTAAAATTGACAGAAGAATGATGGAGACTAGTAAAATAGCTTTTAAAAAAGACGTATAAGGTGTGATTGATTGTCTTTTACTCTATTGAAAAAATCGTTACAGATTTGAAGATACAGTGTTTTTAAATTCCAATATTCCAATTACTATGTTGTACGGATACATATACGACAATAAGACAATTTTTCAAAAAAAAAAAAACTTAGCATAAAATATGTCTATTATATATAATATTTTATTATTTATTATTTGGGATACATTTAATAATTTTGTATATTTAGATAAGTTCGAGGTAAAAGATACTAAAAATGTGTTATTATTGAAATACATGTTTTAAAATAAATACTTACTATATTTAGTAGTTTACTTATATGTATTGCATATTTATTTCGATTTTCAAATTTCATATTTTGGTTTCGCAATTATATTTATTCATATACTAGAAGCACCCGCGAAGTATCTGAGAAATATTTGCTATTATTTTGAAACAAAATATTCAAATATGCCACGTTGAGTATCTGATATGACATATCCCACAAGTATCGTACGAGTATTGGGTAACGTATTTGATACCATACTACTTGATTTTTGAAATATTATCGCAACATAGTTAAATTATCGTATATAAATATCTTAAAAATAATCTTGTAATATTATCCGTACAAATATTTGCATATGCAATTTTAAAAAGAATCTGACAATTTTGTTCGATTGTTTATTATCATCAAATCAAATCAAGTAAGTATAATTAAGATCAAAATTGTAATTACCTAGCTCCTAAGGTTCTAAATTGATTGATGCATATATTTATGTGTGCAATGAGTGTACATGAAGTAAAACAAAGGAGAGTAAGAATAAAAAAATACTTGGAACTTGAAAAAATATAGAAATATTATTATAATTAATTTTGTTTGGATTAAAGCTATATAGACTTTGATTTGATTTCTAATCATATGCTTGTTTGGGTTCAAAACAAAATTCCGTAGGATTCACTAGTCTTAAATAATTTTATTTTTGAGAAAAGATCTTAAATAAAATCAACAACATTATTCGTCTACAAAATCATATGTTCCCCCTTCCTTTTCTTACGAAAAAGTCCCATCAAAATATATTTTATTATGTATATATTAGATTTTTTTTTTAGGTTCATATTGGTATACAGAGAAAAATATTTTATCAAAATAATATCGAAAACAAAGACCCTCTAAAGAAAATGTACGGCAATACTTTTTTATAATTTTGGTTTGAGAAAATATACTTCCTCAAACTTATTTCAATCCCCTTGATAAGATGGCAAGTGAGTTGATTAACATTCTAATTAAGAATTCGTTGACACGTTTAATTAACACGCCAATTCATTTTAATATATTAATATTAATACATGTTAATTGATGTATCAACTAAATTAATGGTTAATAAACTTGTGAATTTTTTCAATTAAGAATACTAATTATTTCAACTAAACACACTTTGTCACCTCATCAGTTGTGTTTGAATGAGTTATGAAAATTACATATATAATCTCTTTTGGTTTGTACCGAGACTGTCCCAAAAAATTAGACTATCCCAAAAAATTAGAAAAGCATCAATGCTTCTTGAATCCCATCACAACCACTACTAAAATTCACCAAATTTTTTTTGTAAGATTCACCTAATAAATATTAATCAATATAGTTCGGTTGTAATTCTTTTGTTTTTCAGTAGAATTCAACATGCATCGCTAGATTTTTAAAGAACATTAAAATTCACACCATCACACATGAAAACGCGATGTCATTGGTGGATTAATAACATCAATTTGTAATAAATGAAGGTCATTTGTTAAAAAAAAAATTGCATGATTGAAGGAAGATAATAACACTAATATATGAATGTAATAAATAACAACCAAAATAAATAGAGATATAAAGGTCATTTGTTAGTAAAAAAAAATTAAATTGCTCTTAGTTAATTCATGTTAGCTCTTACAATGGCACCATCCTTCTTCTTTTTTTTTACTTTTTCCCCTTTACAAGCAGGCCCAGTCCTGAGTTTTTGGAGGCCTTTGACGACTATATTACGATATACCGAAGAAACTAAAACGAATATTATACGTGTCGAAATTTTGCTAAAACTGTCTTTTCCAAAATTTTGATGAAAAATCTTCAAATTTTGTTGAAGAACTCTAGATTTTTAGTGGAAAAAAAACTGATTTTTAGTGAAAATTCTAAAATTTTGCTCAAAAACAGCTCGATTTTGTTCAAATTTTGTCTTATATCCTATATTTTGGAGAACAAATCTTAATAAGTCTTAAATTTTGATGCAAACCCCTAAATTTTAATCAAATTATGCTGAAAATCCCGAATGTCAATGAAATAACCAACATAATTGATGAAATTACAAACCTAAAATTTCTGAAATTGACCAAAATAATTGCTGAAATAACTAAGATAATTGCTGAAATACCGAAATCGAACAAACCTTAAATTATTAAAATTTAAATTTAAACTTAAATTAAACCTAAATTGAACATATATTTACTGAATTCAAACATAAAAACTGAAATATATGAAAGTGGGTCTTAAAAAAATGGAGGCCTGTGACCTGGGCCAACTTGAAAACTTGATGAAAAAAAGAGTAAGAATTTGATGAAAAAAAGGCGTGCTATTTGATGAAAAAAAGAGTAGGAATTTGCTGAAAAGAGTAAGAATTTGATGAAAACCTGTTTACAAGGCGTGCTATTTTGTAATATTTTTAACATAAACAGTTATTTCTGCAAAATTTGATGAAAAAAAGAGTTGTGCATGAAAAGAATTTATTTATGTGTGCAATGAGTGTACTCGAAGTAAAGCATAGTAGAGTAAGAATAAAAAACTATGTAACTTGAAAACTAGAGAATTATAAAAGCCCTGTATATACTATTTGTAGGTTTAATTAGCCACACAAATCTATGAAAATAATGTTGAGGGTCCAAAAAAGTTCCCGAAAGAGAGGAGAAAACGATGCCTCTCTCACTTTTCTCTCATGGTTCAATGTTTTGTAATACGTCTTGTCGTCTTCTTCCATCTCTAGCTCTCTCTCTCTCTCTCTCTCTCTCTCTCTCTCTCTCTCTCTCTCTAACTTCTCTCTCTCTCTCTCTCTCTCTCTCTCTCTAGCTTTCCTCTCTCCATCCATCTCTCTCTTTCCCGTGTTATGTTTTGCCTTTGAAAACCAGTTGAAAGGTGATTCTTTTTTTTTGAAAAAACAGAGTAGTCTCTTTCGTACTGCTTCTATTAATTTTATTAATAATATTATAGCTCTTACGAGTTGAAAGGTGATTGATCCCTTACCTCTTAAAAGATGGCAATTTTTCTTCTGCACTGTACTATACAAAATATCAAAAGGATAAATGCCCCTCAAATTCTACTCACGTCCTCTGTATCATCAATTAATAATTAATTAACATGATAGTTAATAAAAAAAAATTCTCTATTAACGATTAATTGATATATAATTAATAATATATATTTTTTTGTTAATTATCATGTTAATTAATTGATAATTGATGATATAAAATATGTTGGAGAGAATTTGAGCGGCACCATATATGACCTCGTTTCAAAATGAGAAAATATATGGAGCCCCAATAACTCAATAAAACATTATTGATGCGTCAATCGATGATACTTAATTAGATCGATTAGTCTATTTAATTGAATTAATTAAACTAAACATTAATTTGAGGATTAATTGATCCAATCAACATTATTAAAACAGTCTCGATTGACACATCAAAATTATGCATCAAGGATGTTGGGGGCCCATATCAAACCCCTATGAGAATATGCTCTGCAAAATGGTACATACATCATTGCCAGCCCTAGATTCTACAACACATTATCCTTTTTTTTTGTTATTAAAACATTGTAAAGGGCCAAGGGTGAACATGATATATTAACTTTTTAAAGGGTGCACATGAATAATCCCAAACAAATTGCTTACGATAAAATATTGCTCCTATATGAAAAGGAAATGAGTTCAAATTATAAAGGTTCCCAAAAACAGTATTTAATGAGAATTGACCCAATTTTGCCCTCTACTTGGGCATGTTGTACGTGGACCGAGTTAGTCCATCTGATTGTTTTTCAGCCACGTATCCTTCTATACGGACCCAATCATCGAGTACTCTTAACCATTATTATTTGTCCTTAATTCCAAATTTGATTGTGTTTTCAATTTGTGAGCAAACCCTAAACCTGAAAATCAATGCTGACATGTCCTTGATGAATTGTCACTACGAACCCTTGCTTTTCGATTGCGATTATAATTAACATCACTAACGACATGATTAACACTAATCGTCAATACATAGTTTTCGATCCTTCGACCGAGTTAAATTGCTACGGTACATTCTCTGTTAGATTGGAAATGTGGACTCACTAAAACCCTTAACCCTAAAAGAGGCCACGTCACCAAGTTCACTCTCCTTTGTACTTATTTGCTTAAATGCATTTGGGATCAATGGAGAGGGACTGAAAACAGACCACCTTTTGCCACGTCATGATCCTAATGGTATCATCAATATATGCCATAAGCAGATTCCTCTCTCCAGTGCTTCTCTTCTCCATTGCGGACAATCGCAGAAGATCGTCGTGTGTACGAATGGAGAGGATAGAGGCCACAATGAGTGTGAGGCTCTGGTATGTGCAAAGTACGGTATTTTATAACCTTTGAATTTCACGGCAACGTGGAATTTGTTTATTCAATGGAATTCAAGATGAAAATACCAAATGGTTTAGGGTAACGATTAACGAAGGAAAAAATACCAACGTGGAATTCAAGATCTTGAAAATACCAATTGGGTCAATTCACGATGAAAATACCAAATTGTTTATTCAATGATTTCTAAAATGAGGAAAAAAATTAATAAGTAGCAAAACAAATTTTTAATCCTTGGGGGCCGACAAACGTTAGTAAAATCGGTGTTGTGCGCTATCCCCAATTTTTACATGCAAATGTTAATATTGTCGAAAGGGTTATAGAGCAAATTAACCAACTCTTAAGAGCCTTCTTTTGAAAGGGTAACGAAGTTGTCTCGGACGGACATTGTTTAATTAATTGGCGGAAGATATGCTTACCAACAATTAATGGTGGTTTGGGGATTTTAGATATTGAAACGCATAACAAGTCTCTAATGCTCAAATAGCTATTTAAGCTAGATTTTGAGGGAGACTCACAATGGGCCTCGATCATGAAAGTCTATTTAACGTAATGAATGCTATGGACGTAGAGTCAATATCGAGTAGTTTATCATCTTATTTTATAAGGGACCTCCAAAAGCTCTTACCGCTTTATAACTCCGTAAAAAGAATTCTCCGACCTACTCGAACAACCACACAACTATCTAGCAACGAGCTTGACCCGCCCAACATAGCAACGAGCCGTATCTATTCCATGATAGTGAATTCGGGGGTTGAGTGCGAATGGACTTCTTCGATACTCAAGATAAAAGCCCCCACAAAGGCAAAAAATTTCGGTTGGTTGGCTCTCAACAATAGGATCTTAACCGGGAAAAATCTAGCAAAAAGGGGTTGGCCCCACGACCCTACATGTGCCTTATGTTCCGAGCCAATCGAGTCGACTCTTCATCTCTTTCTTCATTGCCCATTCGCTAAGGAGATTTGGTGCACAATTGAGCCGAGAGCGGATAGGGGATCTTCGTCGCTTTTGCTCTTTTGGTGCGAATTTCGAAAATCTAGACACAAGGAGGAAGCAATTGTGTGGGATTGCAAATGGATTGCTACGGTTTGGACGATTTGGAGGGCGGAGCGTAATAATAGATTTTTTCAACGAAAAGAAAGAATGCACGCACTAATTATTACGGTGATTCAAGATCTAGTAAGAATTTGGCGATTGCATTGTTGAAAAGCTTACATAATGAGGCTAGTTCGTAGGATAGTTTTCTACAAATGGCCATTCAATCTAGGAATTGGCCGGGTAAGTTTTATTTATCATAAATTTGTAATTAGACGTTTATGTAACTTTCTTTTTCATTTATAAAAAATAGAATGGATCGAACGCGTATCGTGAAGGGAATATCCTCGACCCCGGGCCCGCGCAGCGGATATGTAGGCCCGGTTCGATTCCCGAGATCACGCCACGACTTCGAGGGTACGATGCGAATAGAAGGACAGATTCATACCAGTGCCAAATTGATGGCACACGAAGGGTTGATCGCCGCCTTCTATTTCCTTCGGTGTCACGTTGGTGACTAGCCCGTACGTCCCATACCGCACGTCTCCCACCGTTTCGACACGCCTCGGGTTGTCTTCGTGCGTTCCATGCCCACATGATTCCACAGCCCGTTACTCGATTACTTCTCCGGTTTGATCACAACGAAGAGCCACATGTGTCGCTCCTCTACCCGTATCCACCGTGAGTCGTAGCACCTCGGTCGCGGATGCACCTGCCTAGACGATGCACCGGCGAACTTGCATGATTGCGTTTCGATTCTCTAGACGGAGAAAATTCTTTTCTCCTTCTCTCTCAATCTCTTCGCACTCTTTCATCAAGTGATTAGAGTCTCTTAATTTCTGGATTAATTCTAAATTAACTCCATTAATTTTCTGGTTGAACTAATATAATTATTCAACTGGTTAGACTGATGAGAGAGAGAGAAACATCCTATATATACTCCATAGGATAAGGATGGGCCAAAAGGTATGTATATCTCCTATACACCTTTTCAAACAGAAAACTGCATACACCATTTCAGTAATCTGTCAGAACGAAAATATTAAATCGTTCCAACCGACTTTGAACATTTACGAAAGTTGTAGATAATCTAATTATCTTTCCAACCCAATTTGGCCCAGCCCAATTGGAGTCCGGACCCGAAAGTTACGGCCATTTTACTGACTGTATGTCAAACTGTCGCACCCTTTCGGTATTTCATTAGAACGATACTGCTACTTCACTCAAATGAAATATATTACAACATGAAAGTTCTAGATAATCTCATTATCTAACTAACCCAATTTGAACCATTCAAATCGGAGTTTCCTACTGAAAGTTATACCAGTTTTACTAATCTGTTTCGTATGCCCACGAACGCGTACGTTCGTTTGTCCTACGTACCATTTTAGCGATGATCCAAAACTGTATTTCCTTCATATCGCGCTTGCCTTTTTTTCAAAAAAGAAAATACCAAATGGTATATCAAATTCTTCTAAGTTTACAGCAAACATTGTATTGATTTTGTTAATAATTAGTTAAATTTAGTGAATTAAAATTTGTCGATTTCGAATATGAAAGCAGTCTCAGAATTTACGTGCAAAATATGTTATCGAATTGACTAATTCACCCAATTAAAATAGAGAGAGAATTTCTTCGAATGACAAGAAGAAAAGAAGATGAATTTTATCAAACATACCGACTGGAGAAGAGACAAAATCGAATTCAAAGTGACATCTCACCCCGCGCTTAGGGATGTCAATGGGCCGGGTAGAAACCCGAACCCGCGGGTACCCGACCCGAACGGGGCGGGTAATATCCGAAAAAAATACCCGCGGATCGGGTAATACACGAAAAAAAATACCCGGTCCGGGTTCGGGTTCGGGGGAAATTTTTTACCCGCGGGTATACCCGTTACCCGAACCCATACCCGAAAAATATCCGAAAATTACCCATAATAAGAAAATTTTGGATGTTTTATGGATTAATTATTTGTAATATTTGGATTTTTTATGTATTTGTACAAGTTGTTTGTTTTATGTATTTAAAATTATTGATAATTTTACATATTTGTATAATAATTTTTAATTTTTTAATTTTTTTTAGATTATTTATTAATAATTTTCGGATAACGGGTTCGGGTTCGGGTATGGATTTTTATCCGAGGGTATTTTGGGTTCGGGTTCGGGTATGGGGGAGGCTTATCCGAACCCGACCCGCCCCGTTGACATCCCTACCCGCGCTTCTAACACAAATTTATTTTGATGCTGATTTCGCAAATGTTTAATTTTCAGTAATGATATTCCATATTTCTACAAAATATACTATTCTTGCGTGTCTAAAGGTACATTGAATTAAAACCATTTGCCTTAATAGCTACTGATTGAACTTTCTGATTTTGACTGATATATTTGTAATTTTGTATTTAACTTCTCAACTATTTTTCTATTATTATTATTATTACTTTTTAAATAAATAAAAAAAGCAGTGATAAATACAAAATTAGTCGTTTTCAGACCCCATTCCTTCCATATGCAAATAAGACAATGAAAATAACTGCTCACGGCTTCCTAGTAGTTGCCTATGCGAGCATACCCTAATAATCACGTAAGAAATAATAATAATAATAATGAATAATATTCATATCACTATCAGCAACCATATTTCAATAATAACAATAATAATAATAATAATCATAATAATAATAATAATAATAATAATGATAATAATAATAATTTCGTCTTTTCTTCACACGTAAAGCTATTTATATGGATTTTCACTTTTGCCCTTGCCCGGCATACATGATGGAATAATAATAATGATTTCGTCAAAATATCTGAATTACGTTCATATGATGTGATAAATTATGATTAGATTAACATAAATATCCATACCGATTATGAGTCGGTAAACACATTTCGTGTCGAACTTGGATATAATTGGGGTATTTTTGGCGTATCGTTGTTCGACGTGATATTCAATATTTTTGCAGGGTACACGTGAAATTATGTGTTTAACAAATGTCATTATACATTTTGAAAAATTAAATAGATATATCCAAGATTATAAAAAATAAATATGCAAGTAGTTATTACAATTAATTATCACCAGCTAATGACCATTAATCATTATCACTTAATTAAAAAATCATGTTTGAAATTTTCTTTGTGAAAGATGATTATTCTTGAAAAATTAGTCTCCACAAATAAATTCTTTTTTACCTTACTACGGGCTAGTACTTAGTTTTGACTTAATTACCAATTTATATTATCAAATGCATTTGAGTCAATATTAGTTAGCATGAATTAATTTTAATTTATTAGTTTATAATTACTCAACCCCTATATAAGAAGACTAGACTTTTATGTGAGACATGGAAAACTAAGAAACAAAATTTTGAACACGAGTCATATGATTACAAAAATATCAAGAATAAAGAACTTTTTGGTTTAGTTTATTAATTTCTAAATCTATTCAAATAAAGGATCAAGAATTCTGGCACCGAATATATGGACAATATGACAAAAGCCGCCATTACCCAAATTTCCACCTCAAGTTTATGCAAAAATTGAGAGGACCTTGTTTATTCATGACTGCACGATCAAGATTATACGGTTCAGATTATCATTTTTTTTAAAGATTAATTTGTAATGCAGTTTTATATAAATATATACACGTGAGGAATTACCTGTCGTCTCGTCTTTGGTCACTAGTCAATATGTACATGTTCTCACTATACGTGCGTAACAATTACCATATAAAATGCTTGGGAGCATGAAATTTGGTATGGAATGGAATTATATATTTTCATTCCCACCCAATTCCTTGTTTGGTTACAAAAATATTGGAATTATATTTTTCTAAGAATCTTCTAATTCCACAAAACTAGCAAATATTGATTCTCCAAATTTGAGAAGTGGCAAGGTGGAGGAAAAGTTATAATCAAGAAATAATTATATTATAATGATCAAATTTGTATAATTAATATAATATTACATATTATTATAATAATATATAATAAGGGGGCTTCTATCGTACATTCTTTTTCTTATGATACATTCATTTTCAAGGTTATTTTGAGTAATTATCCATTAATGAGTATTTAAGGTAAATTTTCAAGTGTATTTATCAACTAAATGTTTGGCTAAATAAAAATTATTTGTTGTTCATTTAAAAAATAAATTTCCTAAAATATAAATTTTATGATACACCATTTTAAATACTCAAAATATATTTTTAAAAGGATGTATGATAGAACTCCCCATTAATTATATATATCTAATATAATTATTATGTGGGATAATTATTATATAGGGGCTTCTATCATACACCATTTTTCTTATGATACATCAATTTTTAAGGGTATTTTGAGTAATTATTCATTAATGAGTATTTAAGGTAAATTTTCAAGTGTATTTATCAACTAAATGTTTGGCTAAATAGGAATTATTTGTTGTTCATTTAAAAAATAAATTTCCTAAAATATAAATTTTATGATACACCATTTTAAATACTCAAAATATATTTTTAAAATGATGTATGATAGAACTCCCCATTAATTATGTATATCTAATATAATTATTATGTGGGATAATTATTATATGGGGGCTTCTATCATACACCATTTTTCTTATGATACATCCATTTTCAAGGATATTTTGAGTAATTATCCATTAATGAGTATTTAAGGTAAATTTTCAAGTGTATTTATCAACTAAATGTTTGGCTAAATAGGAATTATTTGTTGTTCATTTAAAAAATAAATTTCCTAAAATATAAATTTTATGATACACCCTTTTAAATACTCAAAATATCTTTTTAAAAGAGTGTATGATAGAACTCCCCATTAATTATATATATCTAATATAATTATTATGTGGGATAATTATTATATATTATTATAATAATATGTAATATTATATTAATTATACAAATTTGATCATTATAATATAATTATTTCTTGATTATAACTTTTCCTCCACCTTGCCACTCCTCAAATTTGGAAAATCAATATTTGCTAGTTTTGTGGAATTAGAAGATTCCTAGAGAAATATAATTCCAATATTTTTTGTAATCAAACAAGGAATTAGGTGGGAATGAAAATATATAATTCCGTTCCATATCAAATTTCATGCTCCCAAACATGCCCTGAAAGACAAAAGATATGAAATTTTTGACACGATGAAATGTATGACCAGACCAGATGGAGGTTACTTTTGATTTTTAGGTTTTGTACCGAGACACTCAATCTTCGGTACAGCCAAAAATATATACTAGTTTAATTGGAACGTTGGTGTATAATGACCGATACTTTTTTTACATTAGATTAGAAACCCTAATTTCTACTTTCTAGCCTTACAATTGACTCACCCACTAATAAAAAGCTTTGAAATAAAAAGCTTTGAAATGTGATTAGGAATCAAATTGGGGTTTTATAATTTATATTTCCTTTCACATTTCCTATATTGGAGTTATCATACTAGTTCAAATTGCTCGCCATTTTTTTATATGTTTGTAAAGTTTGAGTATGTTTTTCTCGAGTAAAGAATGTGTTGCGTATGATTTTTTTTGTTGAGAATTCAAGGATCTAAAATGGCTAATTCAATTTGGCTATTCTTGATTCGACGCAAGAAAGGTACTTTGGATTTTATGAAATTAATTCAACAAATTTATCTAGTTTTTCCACTCTGATATGAGACTTTCTTCGTGGTGTTGTGTTTGCATATGTGTCGAATACCATAAAATACCAACAAATTCTTTTGCGATATCGATTCATTTAGCCACCTCGCAAGATACGGCCATTTCGAGAGTATCGTTGTACATAAATTGTGCTGACCGTCTACTTAATCTTCTTATTTTTAGTAATAAAATTCATTTAACCTTTTTCAAATTTTTCTAAACGGTAGTTTTCATGAATATATAGAAATACGTGGCCTTTAATTCTTCACTGATTTCATGTCACCTTTTCTTGCCTGATCAAAACTAATTTCATGATCACCAGCTAAAAGTTTATTAATATCACCTCACCTTTAATCGTAATTTCTTGGTATATAATTTTAATTAACATCTCGATAAGAAGTAATTAACATCGTCCTATATAACTCTTCCCGTAATACATAGTTTTTGTTTCGTACTCGCAAAAGTTCAACATTGTACATGTAATGTCGTTTTCTCTAACCTTTCTTTAAAATTAAGGTCATTATCACGTGATCAAAGTCGAAACGTAACTTTCAAAAGAATCGTGAAATTATACCGTATTAATTCGCTTCTGCCCACGTTCTTCTTTGGGCGCGTCATCTATATTGGTGAACTTTAAAAAAAAATACAAGCACACATATTTTTATCTCATTTTTTTTTCCGCTGTTATATACCCATGATATTTAAATGTATTTTTTTTCGCTTTTATATATGATATTTAGTCGCATATCCACGTCAAAATCTTCGAGAAACAAATGCACATTAATTTCTTCATTTATTCCGAAAGAACAATGCTTCTATGGATCAGTAACTCATATTTGTATTCAAAGAACAATGCTTCTCTAGTTTGTGAAATTCATTTTTATTAATTTCTTCATTTATTCCGAAATGAACATGAATAATCTTTAACATAGACCATGGTATTTTATATTTACAGACTAATGAAGAAATGAGTAATCCTTCATTAATGTATAAACATGTAAAATTCATTCATCAAATATTTCTACCTAAAACAAAATACAACAAAGTTGAAATTTTTTTTTTTTGTGCTCAAAACAAAGATGAAAATTAAACACTAAAAATACAGCAGTACTCTTTCAATCGATATTTTTCTTCCACGTGTATCAATTTCTCGCCTTTCATGTAAGACTTTACCATTATACCCCTCTAATTTTCTACCCTCTCCATTAGTTGAATAACCACAGCATTAAATAAATAACAATATGACATCTCCATTTAAAAATAAATGGAGATGATATGAGAAATGTATGTGTATGTAAATACCCTTGGCATGTCTACATAAACCCCTCAAAACCCCACCAACTCATTTGGACTCACTCCGTCTAGCTCTCTTCTTCTCTTCTCTTCTCTTCTCTTCTCCTTTTGCACAGAGCTACTTTTACTCTCTGTCTCTGCCATTCATGGGGAGAGCGCCGTGTTGCGAGAAAGTCGGGTTGAAGAAAGGTCGATGGACTTCCGAAGAAGATGATACTCTTCTTAACTACATTGCTACTCATGGCGAAGGTTCTTGGCGCTCTCTTCCTAAGAAAGCTGGTATGTAGTGCGTTTACTACGACACAAAATGTTTATGATCGATTTTGCGAGTGGAGTTACTAACTGTGTGATGTGATTTGTGGATTTTAGGGTTGTTGAGGTGTGGGAAGAGCTGTAGATTAAGGTGGATTAATTACTTGAGAGCCGATCTGAAGAGAGGCAACATTTCTCTGGAAGAAGAAGAAGCGATTATCAAGCTCCATTCCTCTCTCGGTAACAGGTAATTAATTAATTATTCAACATCAAACATCGATTTAAAAACTCAAATCCCTCTGTTTTCAGTTCTTGATTATTTTTTTTCACATAATTTCGAAACATAAATAGTAAAATTTAACACAAATTAAGCTCGATTTCTTAATTTGGGGCTAAATCGTTGTCGAATTCGTTTAATTTCGTTGATTGTCTTGGGTACGATGCGTAGTTTGTCGTGTATTGAAAGCCTCGTTTTCTGTTCAGTTTTTGCTCTGTCCAGTGCGCACATGCATTTCTGTTCTTACTTTTTTTAAGCGCCAGAAATATATTTTCAGTTCTCATATTTCCGTACACCAGTTCTTTCATACACCGTGTTTCCAGTCTGTATGACGATTGACGATCGTCGGCCGTGGGACGCGGATCATGGTACGCCGATGCACGAACCACGTGGTCGCTTATACTATTCTTTACGTTGCTTTCTCATTCGCTTTCATTATTGGGAAGGATTGGAATACAGAGAGAGATTCATTATGTATATTATTATATAGTATAATATAGTTGACGTATCTCGTGGACAATATACTATGATATATTGTTTAAATTTTGGTCCCCCCTCCCCCCGAGTAAGGTTTTCCTGTGGCCCGAACAGTGAAACCACTTGTGAAACCGCCTACGTGGCTTCGTTTCATTGGTCAATACAATGTATTTTTGCATATAAGTCTCTACTTTTTCGGAAGCCTTCGTCTGTTAATTTATATAAAGTAGGGGTTTATGTGCAAAAATACATTGTATTGACCAATGAAACGAAGCCACGTGGCGGTTTCACAAGTGGTTCCACTGTTCGGGCCACAGGAAAACCTTACTCCCTCCCCCCACACCCACCCACACTAATTAATCTCAATAATTAGTGTGGTGAATTAACGAGTAATTCATGATTATTAAAATTTTAATTTTAATATGTAATTAAGGTCCATATCAATTGATGATTAATTCTAAATAATTAAAAATAAATAATTAAAAATTAATTGTTAATCCAAAGCACTAATTATTGAATTAACCATGAATTACTATTGCGGGATAATTGTGGGGGAATTCGAGGGGCATGATATATGGCCTCTGAATCAAATATAATATTGGTGTAGTTTTAAACATCATGCCAAGTCGGCAAAAAAACCAACCAAAAAAACAGAGCATGCTTTGAGATTCGCATAAATTATATTAGCTTTCCAAAACTTTATTAATTAATTGTATTTATTTTTTTCGAATTTAGGTGGTCTCAGATAGCGAGTCAATTACCAGGGCGAACAGACAACGAGATAAAGAATTACTGGAACTCTCATCTGAGCAGGAAGGTGCATACTTTTCGAAAGTCTTCGTCCTCGAGCTCGCTCGAGTCGGTTAGACCCAACGCGTCAGAAAAAAGTGGAGACGTGGACAATGATAATAATAAGCCAAAGAAATGGTGTCACAAGAAGAAAACAAAGAAAACAAAAGATGAAAAGAACTCAAAAGAGTCATCACAAGAAAAAGACCAAGAAGTGGACACTGTACCCACCAATTCACAAGCATTGAGTGATGAAGGTTTCAGCACGGTCGTCGACCCCGAAATCGAAATCGAATCGATTGACGAAGAGTTGGTTAGCGGCCTTTTGAGTCCGGGCCCGCTCGACGAGGACGTGGACGCTATGCTTTGTTCCAGTGAGGAGAGTAAGAAGGACGGCGGGTCCCAAGGGGTTAATGTAGAGAGAGAAAGTGGGCCTGAAGAGGATGTGGGTTCGACCCAGGTTGACGGTTTAATTGATTGGGATCACTTGGATTGGGACATGGACTTGGGGTTAGGGTGGCCTGATTGCCAATTAATTGGTGATTTGGGACTACAAGAGGAGGAGACGGCTTTGAATGAGAATGATCTCGAATCCTTTGCCAATTGGTTAATGACGGATTCGTTGTGAATTTCATCAAGTCAGGATTTGGATTCTTGGATTTGAATACTTGTTTTTCTTATAATCATGACTCGATTGATTCATTTAACTTGGGAGGGGAAGGGTCTTAATGGCAGATTGTAGTCCGTAGGTTTGTTCATTGCTCTTAGTATAATAATAATAATAATAATAATGTAATGTAAATGTTTCTCGAACAATCAATAATTTCTTCATGTATGAATGCAAGGAGATCATTCACCATCTTGGCTTCCGACTCGATTCGAGTCGGATTGAATCTCGACATGACTTAATTGGCTCGACCCGAACATAAATTTAGTTTTTGTTATTATATCGTCATTAATCTTCGTTATGTACAAAATAAAATTATATATCATATTAATATAAGTAAAATTTCACTTCAAATATATTTTAATTTATGTGAATATATTACACCAATATTAAAGTAGATATTTAGGTGTGTTTTGTATCGGACTTCAATAAATAATTAAACGCATACTACACTTGACAAATAAATATTTAAACGTATATTATACTTGACAAATAAATATATGCTTAATTCAAAATATAAATAATACGAAATATATGATTTATTTATCTAAATCCTGACATGTAATTATGTTTAAAATTTGTCTTATTTTCACCATCTGATTAGGTTATTAACACAAGCCTAAAAAAACTGCATGATTGTTGAATATATTTGTATAAAAAATATATAACCAACACACACATAATGTTTTAAATAAACGAGTTATTATGTAACAAACACCGAGTTGCAAAATAGTTCGTTTATGTTAAACATCGAGGCGACTATTTTTTCGGATTCTTCTTTGTGAATCATGACACACTTCAATTTATTGCATCTTAGTGAAGTACTATAAGTATCTTATAACATTATTATGATCTGATCATAAAAAAAAAACATTATTATGATCTGGGACATGGATTTTTTTCATTTTGGTATACAATCCATTCCTTACCATATGAAAATGCATGGTATCTTAGTGCAGTACTATAAGTACCATATAAGATTGTTATGATATGGGACATGAAAATTTTCATTTTTGTTGTAGAATCCATTACTTATCATATGAAAATGCATGGTATCTTAGTGCAGTACTATAAGTCTATAAGTACCATATAAGATTGTTATGATATGGGACATGAAAATTTTCATTTTTGTTGTAGAATCCATTACTTATCATATGAAAATGCATGGTATCTTAGTGCAGTACTATAAGTCTATAAGTACCATATAAGATTGTTATGATATGGGACATGAAAATTTTCATTTTTGTTGGAGAATCCATTACTTATCATATGAAAATGCATGTGAGGTTGTGATATATTTGTTATCAGCTGTACATGTACAGACAAAATAATGACGAAATAATGCCATCTCCAGCTATATTGGTGAGGAGGGACCAAATCTACGAAAGGGTGAAAGCCATAAATTAAGACTATTCTATTGTATGATTGTTTAGTATGTAGGGTGGCTAAGCACATCAATGCATGAATCGATCCATTTTTTCATTTATTGCATTGTCTTCTTCTTTCTTTAATTCTCCACCAAAAGGAATTCAATGCGCCTTCTATTTGAGATAATGAACGTGTGTACACTGTTTTATCATCGTAACTATTTCTTCACAAGGTTAGACGTGTCAAGAATTTTTTACTCACAATTTTATGATGTATTGTGTCGAAAAGAATCAAGGAAAAAACGAGTTTGTCGTGTGATTGTTTGATAGCGCTATCAAACAGTTATGCGACAAATTCGTTTTTTGTTCGTTCTTTTATCTGTTTATATTATTTTTTCAATATGACGATATTACAATAGCTAACGTGACTCGATTAAGAACGATTTGGAATTTTGCCGAACAAATTTTTTTTTTTGCCCCTGTTTTTTCTTGTTGTTACATATTATTCTTATTTATTGATATTTTTTTTCGTAATTTTTTTTTGAAGGAGGAGGCTACTCAATTTTGTATTAAATAATAAAAAAGAGAATTACATAAGAAGAACAATGAATATTACAACCCACGAAGAAAAAAAGAGAGAAAAAAAATTGAAATCGTCGAAGAGCAATCATAATCTCTATATAAAAAGTCTTTTTGTATATAAAAAATCATAATTTGTTCAATCGATAACAATCATAATCTCTAAAAATAACTTATATTATCTGATAATCAATATATTACATTACAAATAATAACATTTTCAAATTTTGAATCGAGTATCTTCAGGTGTTCGAAATATAAAGATCGGATACCCCATTCCTGTTCAATTCTAAAGATTGAAGATCAAAAAAAATTTGTGATTTCTCAATTGCATGAAATGTTTGGAAGGAGAGTAACTCTAGAATCTTTCAAGTAAGCCATCATCTTCAACAAGACTTGCAGAGAAGCTCAAGCATGAATCTCCAACCAACAGGGGACGTCGGACGCCTCGTTCTCCAAATACAATTTCTCATTAAAACATAATGGATGATTTTTTTTTTTGAATAATATCAGACAAGCGATCGTTTTCGTTACTGATACTTAATTTTTTTTATGCCAATGGATATCGAACCCACAACTTCTCACAACATATGATTTTTTGTGCTTCACATTCAACCAACTAGGTTATGGACCCATTGACGTAATGTGATGATTTAGATCTCTTAATTCTCTAACAATCTTTGTATCTCTCCTTTATCTTATTAATCCATTCAAGAGTTGCCGAGCTCGCTAAAATAAACATAATGCGACTGTCTCGAGAGTGCGGGGATGCCAATAAAAAGTTTAATTTATGTTCACGGTTTTTGTCGTCATCGAATCAAGCGTGATTCAGATGTAATAAAAACAAACTCTTTCTTCGATGTTTAATTTAGTTGCACGTATCCTTGTGGTCAAGTCCTGCGGCAATTTTTGTTTGTAATTTCCGTTGCGTAACCAGTTGTGGGACCCAACATTATGATCCTCTTTTATAAATCCCTTAGGTATTTGATCGAAGACTATCGGGTGATTGATATGGTATACTCTATTTGGTACCAGATCCACGAGCTTCTTGATGCTCATATCCACAAGATCTTTCCATTTTTTTTTGTTTAAATCGAGAACATTTATTATTTTTTTGTTGCTTTCAGGTGGTGGATTTTCTTATCAAGTCTTTTTCGATAATAAACAAGAGAAACAAGCAAGGCAACACAACTTCACACGTTGCTGCATTGGATCGATCGATTGATTGGGAATTTGGAGTGCGATCTCGTCGAGTTATTAATGAATGTTTATTTGATCGATCTTATTGTTTATCAAACAATTGGTTTAGGATGGAGGAATTTCAAACGTGAACAATTCTCTGACGAGATTTGTAATCGCTTTGAAATTGAGAATGCAAGGACTCGGTCGGTACCAATTCTGGTATGGCTTTCAAGATCTCCGACGTCGAAATATTTCTTTACACTGGTTTCGGTTCGAATGGAAACGGGGTTCAGAGTGAGATGCAATCTCGGAGAAAACTGGATGAAGGTACTGATACTTCAGATTTTAGTAGGACAGAGATTTTCTAAAGTAGTTTTTTTGCCACACAATAAGAGGACACTTGCAGTTAGAACCAATAATAAGAAGACATAAGCAAGTCGGACAGTAATTTGAAACTTTCGGTAATATTTCTACTGTTTAACAGATTTTATGTTACAAAACTATTAGATAAGCAAGTCGGACAGTAATTTAATTCAATTTATCCACATAGTAATTTTATTTACGCAATCAAACAAATAATTGAACCGGTTGACCTAGCAGTCCAACAAGTAAACCGGTGATCCGAGACTTGGCCGGGTCGCTGTCCGGTCCGGTTTTTAAAACATTGGTAAATAACGTTGTCTTTATTTGTATGGACTGAAAACGCCGAAATCAATAAAGACATTAATTATATTTAACCATATTAAATATTAATATCAAAAACCTTTGTAGTTATAAAAAATTATAGAATACCAAAAACAATATAACTGGACAAGAATATTCATACACATATTAACATTATTATTCATAACAAAATCATTATTTTTTCCTCGTCTTAAAAATATCCATTTTTTTTGTCTTTTCATATGTAAATCTATCTAAATTTTATGTTTAATTTTGAACTGCATATCGATTTTTAGATTTATTTATCACTTAAATATGTAAATTTATAATACTAAAATATGTAATATTAAATGTGGAGAAAAGAATACTTAAAATATACGTATTTGCCAAATTGAACGTTTAAAATATGTTATAACAATATACTTATTAACAACATAGTGCGGGATTTCTCCTAATTAATCGAAAAGTGGCATAATATTTTCAAAAAATATATTAGAGAAAGTACAACGAAAAACATATGTCCGCAAAAACAAATCATCAATAAACATATGCAATCATTTTAGGTTGGAACAAACATTTCTAGAGAAATATAGATTTAAAATTTTTGATTCCTCAATAGTTTCTCAGTAATTTATCCCTGGTTAGCGTGTAGAAATATGGGTATTTAAGTCGTTTCATCTATATTATGCAGTTTTACCAACTTGAACTCCTATCCATCAAGAGAGAACTATTTCAAGATGACATCAACTATGCATGCATTAACAATTATCTCAGAGTTCGGTTGGTTGAATTTTTGATACAAAAAATTATATGTTGAAAAAATTATAGATTTAAGTCTCATTAACATTATATAAAAAATAAAAATTTGAATGACTTTGATTCGTGGTCAGTGATTCTACTTAAAAAAAACTATGCATGTATTTTGTCACCTCCAAGTCATCCAAATTCAAAAACACCATTATCTTTTCTTTTTTTTTGAAGTGAGGTCGGCGAAATGCCGAGCTCATGTAAATTTATAAAAGAAGCTCGAAGGAGCTGTGTTCCGTTTTACAACATATCTAATGATCATTCAAAGAGAAATTAGAGGTAGTAGGGAGAAAGAAAATGAAATTAAGACATGAGCCTTATGGCGCGCATCCAGGAGCTTATCCAGGGGCTCTCCATGCTCTTGACTCCGTTGTAGCCTTGGCGTGAGTTATCCTTGCCGGCGTGTGTTTGTTGGAGAAGATTCTTGATGCTAAGGTCGAGAACTCGCCCAACAGTACATCATCATTTTAAACATCAAAATTCACAATTTAAACTCGAATATGACTTCATTAAGGTAAAAAATGTTGCGTTGTTGCAAGAAATAATGTTATTTAATTAAAAAATAATTTGAAAATTTTCCTAGCTGGTGACCAATATACTCTTTTATACGATGGTTGTTATTTGTTACATTCATATATTGGTGTTATTATTTTCCACCAATGATAAAAAAAAAAAATTCTTAATATTTTGAAGAATCGTCAATGGCCACATAACCTAGTTGGTCGAGTGTTTGACCCAATAAAATCATGTGTTGTAAATGTTATGAATCCGACTTCCATCAGAATCAATATAAAAAATAGAAACCAATAATGATCATGTTTCATCGTCTAATATTCTCTTCAAAATTATTATGAAAAATCAAATAATAAAAATATAGAAACATAAATAAGTCAAATTATTCGTAGATTCGTCAATGATTAAATTGTCTTATGTAAAATGACTATTTAGTTTTTTATTTTGTAAAACCTAGGACTTTTTGAAGCACGGTCCCAAGATAGTTTACCAAACTAAGATACTATAATAAATACAAAGATTTTCATTCCAATTTAAAGAAAAATAAAAACAGAAATTGAATAATAGGACACAACAAAACCCATTGAGGGTCCAACAAGAAAACTAATAATTCAAATTAAAGTTTATCATGTCTCATTCATTAATTTACCAATTCCTTATTTCAAACATATATTTATGCAACTTTCTCATATCACATTATCGTAATTATTTTAACAATTAAATTATGGTACGTGTCAAACTATGAACCATGAATTAATTATTGATCTTTTAAGATTATGTTTTATTTGTAAACATTTATTTTACACATAATTTTGAATAATTAAAAAAAATCACATTATCTTACATTGATGATGTGTCAAAGTATTATTCGTTAGCTTCATGTTGGGCCGGTTATATTTGATTTTGAATCATTTCACATTATTTTACATAATCAAATGTCAATACAAATAGAATATGAATAGTTTAAATATCTAACAATAATTAATTAATATATAATAACATAAAACTTAGATCAAATATTATTAGTACTAGGTGAATACTCGCGCTACGCATCGAACATGTTAATTATGTTTTTCATTGTAAAATAAATTACATATTTGTAAATGATAATATTGATAATATCATCCCATGATAATATTATTGTAACTCACTTATTTATGATTATGTACATGTTTTAGATAACCAAAAATATCATTTTTTTTAATCAAATAATAACTCTTATATTAATGTCATTGTATAATAATATACGAGGTATAACACAATTTGACGAAAAATAACAACATATATTATATAATTGTTGTTCACAATGTTTACTACAATATCAAATATACAAATTATTAATCACATGATATATGTAGTAACAAATCATTAATTATATAATACTAATATTTTGTTGATTGACTCAAAATTGAATGAAAATTGAACTTAATACTGAAAGTAATTTAGCATAACATAAATATAAATTATTGCACATCATATGATTTTTCTTAAAACAATACTATTTGATATGTGTTTATAAGTTTAAGAAATTATTTAGATGGATAAACTATTTGTTTTTTAATTTTTATTAATTTATACATGAAAATTAAATTTGAACCATGTGTTCATTCATTGTTCGTTTTTGATTTCTTGTTGAATACCATCGATGTATCCTTCTGCACCGTGCGTTCATTCGCGTTTTGTAACATAGTTTCATTGAATTTTCGGCATAATTAGTCCATAAACTTTCTTAGCCTTGATCCATCTTGCAAAAGAATTTTTGTAATAGAGTTTCATTGAATTTTCGATTATGAACTTGTCAATTTACTCCTTTTAGAAAATTAATAAATGTTTTGTGATTCTCAATTTGTAAACGACCAAAATTGAGTATTTCAGAGAGAGAAAGAAAGAAGGAAAAGCCCTCACTCGAATCCCGTTGAACAGAAGAAACAAAATTGGACCATGACCACATGAACATGATGTCCTTCCCTCCCCTCCTTGGATCCACATCCACTCAACCACAATCATAGACCCATACGTTAAGAGCTCATTTATTATTATGCTCCGATAATTTCTCCCAACAACATTGTGTATATCACGAATTAGTAATTAATTATTATGATAATTAGTAAAAAGACACTCCACTAACAGTTTATTATTATATAATTAAAAAATATATGTACTAATAGTTAATAATTAATATTTTTTTTTATTAACCATTATGATTATTAACCACTAATTTTTAATATAAAGAATGTTGGGGACCATACATTAATAAGGTCTTTTATGAGGTCCTCTCGTTTTCTAATCATGTTCACGATGAGGTTCCTCATAATATCATGGATGATTAACTTCGTAATTGATGATTGTAATTAACGATTAATCTATTAATTATTAATTTTTGAATATTTCTAATTAACTGTTAATTGATAAAAACTCTAATAACATATTAATTTTTATTAATTATACATTAATCGTTGATTCGTCTTGCCAGTTGCCAATTAGGATTTCAATTAGAAATGTATCATTCTGGTAGGGAAATAGGGGCAGAGTAGAGTTTTCCTACATTAATAATACCGAAACCTTGGGTCACTTTTGAGAGAGAGAGAGAGAGAGAGAGAGAGAGAGGGAGAGAGAGAGAAGTGAATTCAATGACTGGACATCATGGAAATAGTAACAAATATTTGATTGAAGTGTATCCGAATAGTAACAAACATTTCCATTTACGAGACATAACCAACCAATGAACCATACGTTTTTTAGAATACATAGACACCGTTTGGGTCACCATCTTAGCTCACGTTAGACTCAGGGGGGCTCTACCATCTCTGCATCTTCATGGAAATTAGTGGGTAATTTGATTTGAATCCTGACACTTGTCACGGAATGCCTTGTTTGTGTGGGGGCTGTAATCACGATGCAAAACTTGCCTTGTTTGTCACGGAATGTTTTTGTTTTCTTTTCAAATTTCAAACGTGAATCACGTTGTGAATATTACGCATACACGCACTTCAGCACTTGCATGTTAATTTAAGTCATGGACTTTGAAATTAGAAAGAAATTCACAATGTCTTCGTCGAAGACAAAACAGTAATGTTTGATCCTCCGTCTTTGTCTAAAATTAGTTATCGCTAGCAATAGCACGCGCGAGACTTTGTACTCATTTTTATGTGTTTTTATGTGTTTTTATATAATTTATTTAAATAAAATTTGCACGAATATGTTTAAACTCAATTAATATAATCATGATGTGTTTGTAAATATATTGATGTCAATAAATGTACTATAATTAATAAATGTTAATGAAATTGATCTATTATTGATATATGCATTATAATTAATAATGATTAATGAAATTATTCCATCATTATAAATTCACACAAAATAAATAAAATATAACATGTTATACTTCAAACAAAATTAAAGTTTCAAAACAAATAAAACAAAATCATGAATAAACACATAAAATCAAAATATATAATTAAAATGTCATCCATTAACATAAAAAATATTAATTTTTGTTCCTAAAAAAACACAATTGTAAATTATACCGTAAAAGAATGACAATTGAGTCATGCTTTCATACGGAGATTATATATTGAACCACAATAACACAAAAATAGCATTCTTGATGATGGGGCAAAGAGGATTAAGTAGGTTGGTTAGTATTATTAATTGACTCAATTAATGATTTAATTGATCGTTGAATTGAATTGACACGTCAATAAACATTTACTAATATTAACATATTATAAATTTTTGATGTGTTAATTAAATGTATCAATTAACATTTAATTGAGTCAATTAGAAATGTCAACCAATTTACTTTGTCATTTCATCGAGGATATTGTGATGAGTTTTGAGGACAAAATATATATATTTTTCATACATGACATAATTTGGATTGTAATAGAAATTTTTTTTTACACACGTGCCAGTTTCTGGCTAGACGTTCAAAATTATAACTATAGTAAGTATAATATTATCAAACAATCTTCTTCGATTTTCTATAATGCGTCGTCGGAAAATTAACTTTGTCCAATTTTAATTCATGATGTCTTTGAGGCTTGAGTGTGTTCTAATTACTTGAGCTACCAGGCATTTTTTTTTTTTTTTTTTTACAGAGTATAAAATAATTTGACCATGAGATTCGATTTCTTAGAAAACTAGGGTGCTATATATATATATATATATATATATATATATATATATATATATATATATATTACTTTTCTGCGAACTCGGATTTAATTACAAAATAACAACTTATAATATATATGGACTACATAATTCTCACTAGTTGTCGTCCGTCCCTGTCGTCCCCGTCCAGTCGTCATCAATCAACTAACGATGCGTGACAATTTTCTTTTATTATGTTGTGTTTATAGTTATTACAAAATATATTAATAAAAATATAAGATATTTAAGTATAAGTATATATTGTTTTGACAAATATATATATGTTGATGTTAAAAACCCATTCCAAAAAGATATATAATCACACTAAAATAAATATACTGGATTTTTTCATAAAAAATTATTAATTCTATTAAAATAATACAATAGTCCCGTAATAAGACATATTGTTATTCAAAAAGATACACGCATTTAAAAAAAATTTACTATTAAAAAAATTAAAATGATTCATGTATACAATTCATAAAAGATATACATTTCTATTAAAGCAATATATATTGGATATTCGTGAAAACTATATATAAATTATAAAAATGGGAAACTATACCATGCTCCCTCATTTTCCGACAACATCCTCAATATCATGGATTAACATGTAATCGTCCAAGTGATTAATAAAAAAACATTACATCAAGAATTAATAAATATTAATTAAGAATTATTAATTCATATGTATTTTAATGATATAATAATTATTTGTTAATGAAATATATTTTTGTTAATCACGAATACATGATACAAAAGATGCGGTGAGGAAATGACCGCTATAAACAATAAGAAGAAATTAAAAATGGACGGCCCCTTTTTGTCAAAATTTAATGAAATTATTTCAACCCTAATTAATATAATGTATCGGACCATCTCAATTGGCACATATTTTAATTCTAATTCTAAGTTATATAGAATTCTAAACAAATTATTGTTTATATAGAAGGCCACATTGACATGTTATTATTGATCATTTAATCTTAATCAAAATGTCCAATTGGTATATAATTCGAAATAAATATATACTTTCATAAAAGGCTATGTAATCATGTCAATATTGATCATTTGATGTTGATCAAAATATTCAAATTAATTGATTTTTCATTCGAACATGATCCATATTATTCAAATAATGTAAAAAATACATTAATCTTAGCATATTGTGGAACAAGTTCATTCTAATTTCTTGTCTCAATTAAATATGAAAAAATTAAAAAAAAAACCTAACTTTCTGGATATTGTAGAAAAACCGCTAAATTTACATATGTGGTAATAAAAATAAAGTGTTATTTTTTTATTAATTTTACAAAAATCATAAATTTTTTATAGCATATAATATTTTTAAAAAAATAATTAGTATATGTTATATTTATATAATTTTAATATTTCATACATTATATATATTTGAGTTTTATATTTTTTTCCTGAAAAAACTAACATAAAATAATAATAAGATTAACAATAATATTAAAAGAACAGCATGCAACTATTTAAAAAATAAAGTATCATGAAACTATTAAAAAATACATGAAACGAGAAAAACGAGATGTTTAAACAGATATTTTTTCTATCAACATATTTTCAAGGTATTTATTTATTGTTGCTTATTTTATGATTATCTCATGTTAGTTTTTCCTGAATAATAAATGAAATATTAAAATTATATAAACACGACAAGTAATAATTTCATTTTATTTTAAATCACATGTTCATAATTGTTTATGAATTTTCTTAAAATTAATAAAAAATAACAAATTTTTTTTTTAGCTATTACATGTGAAAATAAAAGAATATTTATGTAAAAAAAAACTAATGTCATTCATATGGGATATTTGGAAATAAAAGTTTGATAAGAGGAGGTTTTTAGAGTATACAAAAGATATTTTTTTACAATATCCAAACAAATTAAGGGATTAAAAATATATCAAAACACATATTTGTGAACAATCAAAGTCAAAGAAATTAAATCATAACAGAGTCGAAGAGGAGGTTTTTAGAATCAAATTACTTATTAGAAAAAATTAAATCATAACATAGTCGAAGATATCCGTGTGATAAGAAACTAGTTCATAAATAAAATAAAATAAAAATTAATATAATGTGGTGGGGTATTTCTAAATTGTTAGTTTCTGCTATATTCAAGAAAGAATCCAGAAGGAGGATGATATTATTAAACCTAATTATTTTTATTTTATCCGACTTAAGACTCTGTGATGAGCTACATCATCGTGTTATTATATATTGTTAATCTTTAAATATTCATACTTTTATGTAATTCTTGGTTTGTTAAATTTTATTCACTGTATATTATGATGTGATTTGATATCATCAATTGACGAAGTTATTATTGATTTTTTTTTAAGATAATTTTCTATGAAATCTTTGCTTATGATTATTTTACAAGTGATTTTAAGCTAATTATTTGATACATTTTTTTTAATTTCAAACAGCATGAATAAAATAGGACCATTCAATTTTAGATTTTTAATACAATGTCCATGTTGCAAGAAATATGAAAAAGATTTTGTTCATTTATTTATACATATTGTTTATACAATTGTATTCTTTACCAAGTCTTGGTAATATGATTTACTAATATTCGCTCGTGTTATTCTTTCAAATAGAAAAAATAAACAATTTTTTATATAATTTGAAAAATTAATACTTTGTATATTTTTCTTTCCTTCTTAAAAAATATCATCTTCTTTTTACATATAAGTGGTACATATCAATTTTCGATTTGTTCGTTTTGAAAATTATTTCTCGCTTTAATATGTAAAAGTAAATTAGATGCTATGATATACGATTGGTGCGTTTGAACCGTACCGATTTGACGGAGTGGTTTCGCAGGGAACGTCGATTGAAGGATAAGGAGATGGGTTTGATGAGAAATTGCCAATTGGGGTAGAAATTGGGTCGATGGAGGCTGGAATTGATTCGATTGGGGCTGAAATTGATTCAATGGAGGCTGTGAGTGATTTGATTGGGTCTGAAATTGATTCGATCCAGGCTGGGATTGTTTCGATTTTCTCCAATCACTCGCCAGACTCGCCAATCTCCCTCCAGACTCGCCAATCTGCTAGACTCGCCAATCTCTCGCTGACATGTTGCCAATCTCTCTATCCCGTCATTATCCGCCATACTCGCCATGTCACCAATCCACGAGAAAGAAGTAGTCTTCGTCATTGAGATTTAGAGAAGAGGGTTTTAGAGAAAGTAGTAGTCTTAGCCACGGAGGTTTAGAGAAATAAGTACTCTTCTCCATGGATAAAGACGGAACAGAAGATGGTTTTGAGAATTGGGTAGGATAGCGGGTTAGTGGGTTTAGTTGTTTATTGGATTTGAGGGTGTAGGATAAGGGTAAATTGGTCAATTATATTAATAATATGTTAAATTTGATTAAATTATTGATTTTGGATAAATTTGATACTAATTATACTTAGTAGGGATAAATATGATATTATGAATTTAAGAGGGACAAATATGTAATTGATGAGTTTAGTAGGGATATAGGAAAAAATATCCCTTATTTTTATTAGCTATTAGCAAATTAGCTGATGAAATCAATAGTTGTTAATATAAATAGTTACTAAAAACTAGCTAATGAAATAAAAATAATTATTACAAAATGAACTGCGGAAATTAAAATAGTTGTTGAAATTAAAATTAGCGACAATATTATTTTAATCCTAGTTTTAATTTTCATTCATTCATTATTAATTTGGCAAGAAAAACTATTCAGTAACTATTTTTATTAATAACTATTTAACATTAAAATTAAATACCAGAATAATGTTAATTTGTCAAGATATTTTCAGAAATATTTATTATATCATATTTTTATTTAATTTTAGTTTTCTATGATAAAATACATAATAAATAAAAGATTAAAGTTATGTATGTCACATATAGTTTTTTTTAATTAGTATATGTTAAAAAATATTTATAGTGATTTTAAATTAATAAAATAATAGAAAAATATGTTTATTATGTTTAAAGATGAAAAATAGAGGTGTATTTTGGTCGAAAAGAATTGTAATAACATGAAATACGCCTATAGGGGGGTAATTGAAAAGAAAACCTTGTATGTAGTGGAGGTTTCGGAGTTTCTCATAAGTTTGGGGGTTTTTGAAAATTCAAGAAAAATTGGGGATTATTTGTAAATTGTATTTTTCCCATGTTTTATTAATAGAGATAATAATAAATAAATCAGCAATATAGTGCCGGCGGCAGGATTGTTCCTAATTGAATTCAAAATTGCAAACTATAATTAATAAATTCAAAACCCATCATTATCGTATTTTTAAAAACAAAAATGATTTCCTTTTCGATAGTTATGTCATTATTTTTTGACAAAGTGGTCATTTTCTGGAAGCATGTGTATTTACTTTTGGACAATTGGAAACAATGTTCATCACCCGATTTACCTCATCAAATTCCAACTTGTTTTACTTGTTTGGTCTTCCAAAATGTGAGGAAATTTTACTCTTTTCAAACTCGTAGATTTGCATATGCAAGGGGTTTGAAATAAAAAAAATGTATTCAGGAATGAAAAACATAAAAAATTATCACACTCGATATTTCTCTACATTGATAAACTATTCTTATCATTTGTGTAAAAAGTATTTTGTTTTTAAGGATACTAGGATGTACCCTCACTCCGTTTCGGAAAAACACAAAATAGAGAATTTACAATGCGAAATTATTATTTTTCTTCCATTGTTTGAATTTTAGAAAATTATGAAAAAATATTATCTTCTATTTTTGTTAAGGAATTATGAAGTGGTTATGCCATGTATTTTAAATTTTATAGGAAATATTTTTTATTTTGATAGTTGGGACTTGTAAGATTGCCAATAATTTTTTGCTAATATTTTTTTTTCTGAATTTTATAATAATATACATGAGTCATTATACTATACATATGATATTATTACTGTATGTAACCTAATAATATTATATATGCAATATAATTTCAAGGATAATAAGTATTTTTTTCTTCAAGTAGTGCGAGCTTGTTAATTCTAGTGTAAATATTTTAAAATGGAAAATATTATTTGATAAATAGAAATATATGTTTTTTTTCCATTTCCCCTTTCATTGGAGCATAAATACCTTTCTAAAATTGCGTAAACGTTATATGATGAATTTATTTATATATTTGAAAATAAATATTATTTTGAATTTCTGAGATATTAGTATTATCTTAAAATATACTATGAATTCATTTATATTAAAATAAGTATTAATATGAATTTGTTTAGATATTCAAATAATATTAATATGTATTTATTTATATGTTCTTAGCACATTTATTTTATTTGTCCATTATTGTGTCTCGTTACACGACTGGCAACAAAAATTAGTATATGTATTATTTGAGATATTAGTATTAATATGAGATATTAGTATTATTTGAAAAAAATTGTTGGTCGCCGTGACTGAAACTCGTGTCGTCAATGCAGTACCCAACAGTTCGAACCATCCGGCCCAAACTTGAGATATGAACTATTATTAAATATTAAGTATATGTATTTTTTGTTGGTGGACATGTGTCACTAATAGAGAGATTTCATTAAACATTAATAATGCAAAAAAATTAGTATAAATAAATATTATAAAAATTTATTTAATATAATATATATTTAATATTAAAAAATACAAAATCGGTATACCACTGATATGGTCCATATAAATCCAATATATCGGTTATATGGCTTATCGGTCGTCGACCGATCTATAAACGATATGCGATATCTATAACATTGCTTATAGATATAGCAATTTATTTACACACTACACGTGTGGGTACACGTTTGTGTATGCATATGGGTTGAACTTTTGTTCTTTCTTTTTATTTGGGTTGAGCCATATATTTAATATAAAAAAATACAAAATCGGTAGACTACTGATATGGTCCGATATTAATCCAATATATCGATCATATAGCTTATTGGTCGCCGATCGATAGGTAAGCAGTAAGTCATATCAATAACATTGTTTATAGCTTTAGCAATTTATTTACACACTATGGGTACAAGTTTGGGTATGCATGTGAGTTGGATTTTTTTTTCTTCTTTACGATTTGGGTTGGGCTTTTTTTTTCTTTCCGCGTGTCAACATTATCGCCATCTCAATAAAGTTTAATACATAGTATATATGGGCCAATATGTTTTTAGTTGCAAGTTCGGCGACTCTTATTTTTCTTCTCCAATATAAGATTAAGTTTGGTCTTTTTATGGGCCTGAAATATGGGACACATTTTTTGTCCAAGTGGTTGTTTTTGGGAGCATATATATATATATATCTTCAAAGTAAATTTAATTCTTCGAAATAGCAAAGGACCCAATTCGGCCTAAAGTTGTTTACCTGGGCCGGAATTTAGCTTCTTCTTTTTCGTTTCTGATATATTTATTTGGGAGCTACGATACGGATGAGATTAAAATATTCCTTTTAATCCAATGGTCTTAATTAAATTTGTTATCATAAATTTTTGATAAAATATGATAGACTTCAATCTATTATATGGTGTAATTTCATGATCTTCTCTCTTATATTAAATTAGTTTTATTAGGCATGTATTAACTACATAATTAATCCATTATATGCTTTCTTTCTGACATAGTTTCATATTTTTCATTTTCTCGTGGCCATGGACACTTTATCCTCTACTATAAACATTTTTTCTTCACTTATTTCATGAAAAGTTTATGTTCTAAATTCTCAAATCTAATGTTGTTTTCTGTTTTGACATTTAAATGGAAGAACTCTCCATCAACAAAAGTATGTGTTGGTTGTGCAAAAAAATGCTATATTAGTTAGTGCAGTTCTAAATGGGGAAATGAGATTGTATGAATAATATTTGATAAAATAAATATTCACTTGATTCAATGTAAAATTGAATTGTAACCAAATGTCAGTATTTACTTGACCCAAAACAATTTTTCAAATTATAAAAACATCACAAAATCATCTGATATTTGTTGAGAAATTAATTTTTATTACTTTGAAGAAGATAGGTTTAAATTTTTTTACTGTTCATGTTTTATTAATTAGGCATGAGGAAATAGACATTAGACACAATGAGGAAGGCAGTAAAGGGTTAGTATATTGAGAAGGAAAGGAAGAGGAAAAAAAAAGGAAATAATGGAAATCATGAATAATTAATTAAATACGAAGATAAGAGAATAAATTTAGTATACCCAAAATGCTCTTTCTCTAAAAAAGACCTATGATGGAAGCTCCCTTATAAATTTAGCTTGCGTCTTTTTCTTTATTTCTTTACTCTAGCCATGAACTGATCAAAACTTAATTTTCTTTTTGTTTTTTTTTAAGGAAATCAGAAATTAATTTTAATATTTTGAATCTTTGATACATTTAGTTTTAATGTTTGTGTTGGTATTTCAAGGAATAAAAATCTAAGACATCAGATGAGAATGAGATGGAAGAAAAAAGAGGTGATGTGATGGAAGGAATGAAGGAAGGAGGAAGCTGAAGACAACGTGGCACAATCAATCAATTCTAGGTTTATTTTCTATCCCTTTCATCCAACTGCTAGTCAGCTAGTGCTAGGGTAAATACAATGCATCTTATTCCACATAATTCACTTCACTGTTTTCTTCTGTTTTTTGCTCTCACCTATGCCCTACATAGTACATACCATGAGAAATATACTTGCATCTTATTATTATTATTATTATTATTATTATTCAAGAGTACTAACACAACAGTCCAAATTTGCAAGGTTATATATGGCACGGAGTTCATTTCCATACTTCAAAATATGAGACCTGCCGATCAAAATTTGAAGGTAGTTTAGACTTAGCAAGCATAAGATCAGAAGAGTACGGATGACCAAGACAAACAAAGCCTAATTACTAATTAATGACCATCTCATCTCATCTGAGCACATGCACTTTCCTACGGACGAGGTAGACATTCTAACCTTCATCTTTTTTTGTCGTATACACACACAATTAGAGACACCCATACTAATTAAATCTCTCCCTATCTTCGTCACTCACACCCTACCGATTAAATACACAACACATTAAACCAAAATACTATGTTTAATCAAATACATTTCCTATCATACATAAACATATCCCTTGATGTTGATGTCTATTTTGTCCACCGCTCAAGAAATCGGTCTTGCTCTTGGCAGGACTGAGTGTGAGTAGGCGATGACTCCTGCCTCGATTAGTCTTTGACGTTTTGTTCTTTGCGTTTTTTTCGTCAAGCATCCGCCAAGGGTTCGCCAACCTCGCCAAGAATTGCTATGTCCAATTTTTTGTCATATTTATTTAATTAATTAGGATAATTATTTGAAATGATTATGCATTAGGTGATGCGAATACGAGTTCCAACAGATTTCCAACGATTCCATATTATAAAAAGAAAAAACGAAAAGGAATTACGGCAATATAGATAGGTCGTAGCGAATAATCCGGGAAATCCAACCAAATTTGCGCGCGACCAAAGCATAAAAACTGTGTAAATTTATAAAATACAAATGTATATAGAAAATTGGATGTAATCAGTATTAATCATTCTTACATTTTGTTTGTGTTTGACAAATTTGCGAAGTAATGTCAACTGGATTATAAATGGAAACCATTATAAGGAGGCCCGATAATAGAATAGTCTTGTAAAAGGCCCAAGCTATGCCTGTACAAAGAAAAAAAAGTTGGCACTAGAGGTGGTGGACCTGGTGGTGAAGTTAAGTAAAGTGTAAAGCAGAGAGAAAGGACAAAGTCAACCGAATAAATAGTATAGTTAGAAGTGAGGAGTGAGGACCACAATAATTAAATGTCGTACAATCAATCAATCACACATACTCTCTCACACACACACACACAGCCACCAACTTGCCAAACCCTAATTAATGAATTGTCACCCCCACCCCCCCTTCAATAATGAATGAATATCATATCATCCAGCCACAACCCTTAATATGACAAACTCCTTCCTCCGACACTTCACGTGCATCTCACCTCTCGCTCATTATTTCCTCCCTCGATAACACAAACACACCCTTTTATTATATTCTATCTACACTCTTTCCGCTCATACCCTCATACTTACTCTATTTAGAATGTTACCTAATACTATACTAATAATATTAAAGATGTTTTTGCAGAAAGAACCACAAAAGAATACTAATTATTCATTCACAAGAATCACAAGTCATTATTATCAAACAAAAATATAGAACTTTTCATCAACCATAATATGATATCTCCCACAAATGACAACCATTTTACCAGATTAAACTAGCCTCAAATATTGCACAAAAAATTAACAAAAAGAACATACAAATCTCTCTACCTATTCTATACAAAAAACATAATTCTCATATAACATCGTACAATTTTTTTTCGCTAAAACCAATTTGTTTTTCCATTATTACCTGGAGAAAACAGGATTGAGGCTCTTAGCGAAGCCATTGAAGGCGCCGTAACTCCTCGAACTGAACCCCAAGCAGCCCAGCAATCCTTGCCGGTACGGCAAGAATGTTCGCCTTCTCATCTCCTCTGCATGGGCTCTGTTCATGGTGTAAAGCCTCTCATGCGCGGATTGCCTCTTTCTGGCGCCGGCGGTACTGGCATTGCTTCTCACTGTTGGGGTGGTCGTACCGGATGGGCATTCTTTGGGTGCTTCGTTATTTGATTTGACCTTTTCTTTGTCCTTGGAGAAGGTAATGTTGGGCCAGAAGCGCTCCTTGATTGGCAGTTTTTCTCTCTCGCGGCCCTCGCTTTTACTACGGTACAAGAGGTCTTTCAAGAAAATCCAACGCTTGGAGCTTCTACTCGAAGAAGATGAACTGGATCTGGAGGAAGAAGCCGAGACAGAATGCTCTGCCGCATCAGCTGCTTCTTTTGGTTCTAGATCTTCGTCTAGATCCAGATCTTTGGGCCGGCTCTTGAGTTCCTCTTCGTTTTGATCCTGAATAAGATCTTCAGCCCATTGGTACCTGTTGTTGCGCATCGGCGACATGGATCTGGCACGGCGGTGAATGGATCCACTGCGGAGCTTGATATCGCGGCCACGACCAGAGATCTCTAGTTCCTCGTCTGGAATAGGAGACAGAGGCGGGGTGTCCATGTTCGAGATCGGGCGGATCTGACCGTTAACAAAGAGCTCATCAGCAGAAATCATGGAAGAGAGATAGCGAGACGAGAACTCGAACTCTATGTCGCCAGAAAGGCCTCCGGCAGCGGCAGAGGCAGCCGAAGAAGATGAGTTGGAGGATATTATGAAGTGCATTGGACTCGCCGGAGCGCTGAAGAAGTAGCCGCCAGCGCTGCATATAGCAGCGGCCGAGGGAGCAGAAGAGGAGGCGGAGGAAGGACGGCCAGGGCTGGAAGGAGCGCTGACGTAAGGAGTGGAGCACGAACTGTCAATTTCATCTCCATTGATAGGAATTTCGAGCTCCATGGTTTCGGCTTTTTGGTTATCAGAGAGAGAGAGAGGCTTCTTGAAGAATCTTGGTATAAAAAAGGGCAGAGAAGAAATGGAGGGAGCGTGGGAACGAGCGTTAATAAATGGGAGGGAAAGAACAGACGTGATAACTGTCAGATTTAGTCTCCGCCCCTCGATTTGTTCGTATTTACTTATTACGCCATTCCTACTCTACAGTAACTTAAATACTGCTCTTGTATATTAATTAAGTTAATTAAATAATTTAACAATTTTATTAATTTTAAAAACAAAATAAAAATATTTAAAATTAAATATTTAAAATCTGAAAGTTTCTGGACTTCAGAAATCTGGCAACTAATTTGTGAAAAATAAGGTATTTTTAATAATCTGATAAGAAATGTTTTTTTTTTGTGACTTGTTATTTGATTTGAGAAATATAAGTTGACAAAGACAAGTGAAAGAAACAATTTACGAAGAAGGGAGACAAGGATTAAAAAAGTGAAATAGAGAGGTCATGCAATTAGATCTCAGCCGTTTGATGTGACGACGCTTACATAAGTTAACTCGGTTTCCACGAAAAAGGATGATGCATTCTATAAATCATACTTTCCTCGAGAAGGACGAAAGTTGTTTTTGTTATTCAGAGACCTACTTGCTCAAGATTCTCACTCCCTCATATCCTTTCTTATATAACTATACATGTAACAAGTTCACAACTTAATCCATTATATCAATGTTATGCTAACTCGCTACATGAAAGTAGGTAGAATGGTCGGTACAGAGGAAGAGGAGTGAAATGGGAGAAAGGTTTACTTAGTAGCATCAAATATTGATTGCACGTGGTACAGAATAGATTATGGGCCTTAAACTGTCTTATATGATATATATATATAGTTTAATTTAATTTTATTGTTTATTATTGTATCTATATGCTAGGAGTAATGATACAAACCATACCTTTCTTCCCACGAATTAACCACACCTGCCACGTGGCAGCCAGTGATTGGCTGCAGCAGCTAGTTAGGCAATAAATATGGAGGCTTATTAAAGATATTTTCTAGAGTACAAACTTTTTCACTTTACTTGACGTGTGGAAATAAAAAAGGCCGTATTACCGTATGCAGATAGATCCTGCTATCTGCTACAGAAGATTTTGCTTTTCATTTTTTTTTTCATTTTTTAAACCTTTTTTCAATATTATTAACAATTTAGTAGGTATTTGGGGCTATTTGGCCCATTAATAAGAAAGTCCATGAAAATATAGTCCAAATTAAGGCCCAACAACCCCAAGTTCCTGGATTTAGGATATACTAGGGTATAATATATAAATTCATATTTCAAAGAAAAAAGATAACCAAAAATTATACTTCCGTCAAAGAAATTTCAAAATAAGCGTAATGAAAGACTAAAATCAAATCATTCGGATAAAAATACCATAATAATAACAATAATAACATTCCTCATTTAGAACATGAGAAAATAAAAATAAATAACTAAAAAAAGGTGCCAAAATGAAAAAAATAAGTACCTCCAACCTATACACAAACAAACATAAAATTAACCAAAAATTAACTCTCCTCTTCATTCCCCTTATTAAATAAACAAGCATTCAAACCGAATACCTTAAAAATAAATCCCGCGCAAAACCCTCAAAACTAAGCTCTCACTCTGACATCAGCAACGAGCTCGTCAATCAGAGAATCTAGAATCTCCGCCTCGAGATCCTCACCAATCTCGACGGAATCCACTTTATATTCCATCTTCGTCACCATATCCTTCTCAACAATCTCGTCCACGTTCAAATCGCTCATTTTCCTCCACCCTTCAATTTCTCGATAAATCTCGTTAAAGATTCCCTTTTTCCTCACAAATATTCCTTTATTCCACTCTTCATAACCGGCTCTGAATTGCATTTCGATTTTCGAATCCAAACTCTCTTTAACGCAATCGAACGCGAGTTTCCTGTCAGAAAGACTGAGAGAGGATTCGTTCCTCTCCAGTTCGGTCCTGCTCCTTTTCCTCTCCAGTTTATCAAACAATGGAGAGTCCAGTTGTGTCCCTTCCAAACCCATCTTCTCGAGATCCGTGTTGGATATCACGTCCGTTACGTAATCCAGCTCGGGGTTGCCTTTCTTCGATTCGATAATACCGGGGCTCATAAATTCGAACAACTTACTGGAGGTGTCCAGTACGGTTTCACTGGAGAAAATCAGTTTAGAGCTAGCAGTGTTCTGAGCTTGCACCGAAGATGGAGAAACTTTGCTCCCTACAAACCCAAAATACATCAAGATTATTTATCAAAATAAATTAAATTTTCTTTTAATTATGGATTTAGTAATTAATTTTAATTATTTGCTATTAAATTTACCATCAATAGAATTTGAAGAACTCTCAGAAGTAGAACAACTCTCTTCTCCAAACACTGAAAAAGGACTCAATTGCTTAATTTCTTCTTCTACGAACATATTGTTCTTTTTACTACATTCTCCTTTCTCCAGTACCTAACAAAAAGAAATCAAATTTCTTTATATTTATTATTATTTAAAAAAGAATTTAATTTGCCCGTACATACCCGAACGGCCTGATCAGAAGCAGAGAAGTCGAAAATACCCTCAGTAACTTTCTCTCCCTCATCAAATTCAAACTGAAACCCTAGATTATTCTTGTCAATTTCTTTTCCTTTCAGTTCAGACTTTCCAAAATCGAGAGAATTCTCGGTATTTTTAGCAGTCAATTCCCTCAATTTGTTCTCGAAAAGGAGGCTCAAAGCGTCTTTATTGCCTTTAACCGGGACTAACCCCAGCTTTTCCACACCTAAACTAGACCCTCCAGTTTGTTTAAGCAATGGAGAGGTGAACGTGAAGGAGACGACGTCCGTGGTGTCCTTTGTCGCCTTGTTCCATTTCGTGTATTCGTCCACCAACACATTATTCTTTTTAGCATTGATATTGTTGTTATTTCGCTCGATTAATCTTTTCTTTTGAGGAAAATCTTTGTTTTGATTAAAAGAAGAAGAATCTTTTTCAGACTCGTTTGAATTCGAAATTTCAAAACTCTCTCTCCTCGGTTTCGAGAGTCTACTAATCAAGTTCTTTTGATGCTTCGCAGAACAGGAGGATTCGCCAGTACCACTTTTTCGACCCTGTTGACCAAGAGTTGATTTTGCGGTACCGTTCTTTGCGCGGTTTCCGATGCAGTTCTGTTTCTGGTTGTTTTGTCGCAAAATAGATGAGTTGGAATTAGTATTGCTACTATTTGCTTTCTTTTGTTGCTTATTAGTACCGGTTCTCTGATTGGTACCGTTAGATTGATTGGTCCCGGTTTCTTTATGATGTACTGATCCATTATTTCGGTTTGATAAATTTACCCCTTCTCTTTTCTGCACATTCACCTTAGCTTGTACCGCCAGAGACACCGATTTTCCCTTATTACCCTTCCCATTTGATCCATAATTTGTATTATTGTTATTATTATTACTATTATTACTTAAACTACTATGATTATTAACCTCATATACATCAGGAGAATTAGGCCTAAAAATAACAATATCCTCTTCTCTGCCATTCCCTCTCTCGTACCGGTTCTGAACCGGTACGCGACTCAATTGCAAAAGCCTCGAAGCTGCTCGTTCCGGCCTTAACGGGTCCGAAACCCTAAACGGATCAACACGACTAGTTCCGACAGAGCAGACCTTCTCTCTCCTATTATTATTATTATTAGTTTCGTCTCCAATTCTTGGTTCGAGAATCTTCGCCGCAGCCTCCATTATCTGAGACGCGTTTCGTCCATATGTGAAATTAGGATTTTTGATCGGGGAGAGTAATTTGTGGTGGTACGAAACTGGGAGAGATTTTGCTGATCTGGACGATGGGATCGCCTCCATTTGGAACCTCTCAATTGGACTGCTTGGCATTTTCTTTGCGTAAGTACTGTTATTGATATTGCTGGTCTCGTTTCTCGATAGGTGAGGAGGTTCTCTGAAGGAGTGAAAAGGAGTGGAATATAATGGTTCAGGGATAGTGGATGTGGGTAGAGAATCCAAACCCATTAAACGGGCTACCACTCCTGCGGGTTTGGACCCGTTAATGAGATCTTCTTCGGTCATTGAAGAGGCACAGCTGTAGTCACTGCTACCTTTCATGCTTGCGATTCCTGCTCCAATTGTTTCTTCTTCATCCATCTGAACGTTTCAAGGAATATTATTGTTAGATTTTGTGTGAATTAGAGAAAATGAGAATGATTAAATTGATGAATGATTTTTTAAATAAGATTACTAACCATGCGGAGGCGTGTGGAAGGAAGGGGGTCTTCGATTCTTCTTGCGATCTTTGAGCCCTCTATGGATGGAGAAAAGGAAGAGGAATGAGAAAGAATGTTCTTTTTGAGAGTACAACAAATTGGTAAAATTTTGAATAAGTAACAATAATTACCTGGGGAAATAGAGAATAATTTCTTGCGTGATTTTCGGTTCCAATCGAACAGGTTAAAGAACCCGCTGCCCTTTGAGCCGCCGCCACCGCCGCCTTTTTCTGCTCTCATTTTGTCTTCCTCTAATTGAAGCCTTCTTAAGCCAGTATTTTGATCTCAATGGAAAGATTGTAACCTCGTTTGATGGGGAATGATTAAGCCAGATTCAAACCTATTTACAACCTGAAATGTTTAAAAAATAGACAAACGAATAGTAAAAGTTGATTAGGATGATTATTGCAATCGATTTGAAACAAAAACAATACAAAAAATGTACTCTATTTAGATCTGATATAGAACAAGCAAAAAAAAAAATACGATTTTAGAAAAACCTAAACCCCCAAATCCCAAAATATAATCGAATAAAAAGCTAAGGAGAGATAAACACAAACCTAGTGATCAACGCCGCAGCTCACGAGTCACGGCAACCAAGAAGAACCCCACTCAAAAGTGGATTCTCCAACTACGATATCGGATCTACACTCTTAAACCCCAGGTAAGCGCGAAGATTAAAATCAAAATCAAAATGAAAGAAGCACTAATGGCGAGCTAGGCGGCAAAGCGACAGAGAAACAATCAAAGCATTAACTTCTCTCAGCAGAGACACCCCCACACTTAAAGCTCATAATAATATAATTAATAACAATTCAAAGGAGTAAATTAAAAAGAATGAGCATAAAACGATAAATACCAACGGCTCTTTTTAGACTAGTGGGGGGGAGAGAGATTCATTTCAAATTCCAAACGGTTCCCTTGACAATGCTCTCTATACATCTTACCGCATAATATTTATATACGTAAATACATCCTAACCTTTGATTAGGGTGATTGTTTTCATCGGACGGTGTGGATTTGTTGACGCATACAAAAAAGAAGAGAGAGATTCCGGTGATCGAGGAGTAGGGGATCCGAGGCACTGATTTCCTCTTCTTCTGATTCTGTAAGCTTTTGTGTTTTAAGTACTTTTAATAAAATTATTGGATGGAACGAGTGTTTTGTGTTTTAGAAAATATACGAGATGTTCGGTGGGGATGAATTGTAAGGATAGTCAAACCGAGGGAAGCAAGCTGGGTGTGGGGGCCAGAGCGGATTCAAAGTTTAGCTTTCACTGAATGTTGGGACCTACTTTATTTCCGTTTGATGCCCCGTGCGGAAGAATTTGAAAATTTTATGGGCTTTTTTAGCCGAGTAGTGATGTACATCCCCCAACCTACACCAACATCCTTGATGACATGGATACCGCTTAACACATCAAGAATTAACACACAAATTTATGATTTAACACCTTATTTGGGTGTTTAATCATAACATAAGATAATAAAAGCGCAAATTAAAATGTTAAATCATGTATTTGTGTGTTAATTCTTGAGGTGTTAAGCGTTATCCACGTCATCAAGACATGGGGGGAGGGGAGTTGTGTATGTCCAACATTTTCCTTTTTAGCCTATGTACTGAGATGAGAACACACCTAATAAAAAGAAATAAAAAATATATAAATTTTTAGATATAAATCTAAGGAAAATGTTGGACATACCCTATCTCTCTCCACACATCCTTGATGAGGTGGATATGGTTTAACACCTTAAAAATTAACATTTTAATTCATGATTTAACATCTTAATTGTATGTTCAATCATAAATTGAGATAATTAAACCATAAATTAAGATGTTAAATCATGTTTTTGTGTGTTAATTTTGAAGATGTTAAATCATATTCTAGTCATCAAGGATGTGTGTGTGTGTGTGTGTGTGTGTGTGGGTGTGTGGGGGGGGGGGGGGGGGGGGGGTAGGGGATGTACATCACTACTCTAAATCTAAATGGTAATATCATAAAGTCCCCGTTGGTTCCTCAGCCTGGGAAATTATTTAACACACCATGTCAAAAATCAAGAATTCAAATCTCATTCGTATTACAAATAAAAAATAAAACAAGATTCATGAATTATGTTTCACTTCAAAAAATATGATAAGTCCCCCAGACTTGACGAAAATTTGGTTTATCGTCGAGTTTTTATTTAAGAGGTTGTTTGGACCGTGAAATTAGGAGTAGAATTGTATCTTAAGATTTTGAATCACACAATTTTTTTGTTGGCCATGCAGATTTAGAGAAGAATATAAAACTTAAAAGTGAGGCATCTTGTTAGAGCTGGCAAAATCTGATCCGACCCGAAAAAATGACCCGACCCGTCCGAACCCGACCCGAAAACGTTGACAAGTCAACGATCCGAACCCGGAACCGAAACCGAATGACACGAACCCGAAATCGGCCCGAAACCGAATGATCCGAACCCAAAATCGACCCGAAACCGAATGACCCGAACCCGAAATTGATCCGAAACCCGAACGGCCCGAAACCCGAACGAACCCGAACCCGAATGACCCGAAATTCACGACCCGAATGACCCGAAAATTAAAATATTATTCTTAAAATCAATATAATATCGCTAAAATATCTTGGAATCAATAAAATAAATCCGGAATTACCCGAAAACTAAATTTTTGGAAAATCGAATGATTCGAAATTAAATTTTGCGAAATCCGAATTATCCGAAAATCAAAATAGCCAAGACCCGAATGACCCGAAACCGAATGACCCGAAAACTGAAACGACCCGAACCCGAACGACCCGAAACCGAATGACCCGAAAACTGAAACGACCCGAACCCGAACGACCCGAAACCGAATGACCCGAAAACGAAACGACCCGAATCCGAACGATCCGAAATCCGAATGACCCGCGACCGAATGACCCGCAAACCGAAACGACCCGAACCCGAAATGATCCGACCCGACCCGCCCGTTTGCCACCTCTACATCTTGTTACTCCTTATTGTTGACAAATTTGACTCCAACTTTGGTGGTAGTGCCAAGGTGCCCGAAAGAATAGCAAGTTTTTTATTTGATTTGTTTTAACATGAATATATTAACTCATCACAAAAATAAATCATTTACACTTTAATTAATTTAATCACATGACCTACATAAAGACTGTGTTGTACTTAATAGTTATTTATAATATTTATTTTATGATAATATATTAATATAATATAATTATAAAAAAAAATAAGTAAATGGAGAAGATTCGGTAGTCATCCATTAATTGATGTCACATGTTTGATTTGAGGTATTTTGATGGATTTTGATATACATGGATATATCAAATACATGGATTTCACTATACATGTATTTGATTATACTTGCTAGTTGTTTGATTCTTGAATCAAATCCATGATTTCCAAGTTAGTTCTAAAATTTATGATTTGTTAAAAATATCATGCAAATAATACTAATGATATTGTAAAATTTAATATTTGAAGCAAAAAAAAATACTAATTCAACATTAAAACTAATCAAACAATAACTAAATTGAAATAAAACTTGTACCATTACGAAAAATATAATTTTAAATATAAGAACTCCAAACAAATAGTCATTACACAACTATCACAAAACTTAAATATAAGAACTCCAAATAAATATAATTTTTAATATAAAATATTAGTAAAATAAACAAAATGTGAAAAGTTTCTACAAAAATTACAAACACAACTTAATGAATTCTACGATTTTGTCACATTTGTCTCATAATATCATTTTTTATTGCGACCCATTCTCGAGTTTCATTCCGACCTCTCTACTAGTTGTTGCCCCGCGATTATGTTCCTCAATCATGTTGTATTGCATTTTATAACAACCTACAAACATAGCAAATTATATCATGTTATATAACTATATTCAACATATAACTCAAAAAATAATTCCAAAGTTGGAATCTTGGTATTAGTCAACAGAAAACATTAATATACATCCATCTAAATCTAATTTAATTTCTTCCAAGTCAATAAAAAAGTGATCCAGTACAAGTTTCACTCGTTAATTAAAAGGCGAGGCAGCTCAGTCTAATTAACTTAGCAAATCATAATGCATTGCATTAGTGCACCAATTAACTAAATGAGAATGGGTACATGTTGGATATGAGATAAATTATATTGCATTACAGCGAATGGTATAACGTGTTAATGATAATTAACGATGCAAATCATATTGCATTGCAGTGAAAAATGAGAAAAAATAAGTTAATTGGGACATACTTAACTAAAAATTGGACACAAATTAAGCTAATTGGAACACAATTAACTAAAAATGGGACATAAATAAGTTAATTGAGACATAATTAACACCAGCTAGACACTAATAATATTGCATTACAGTGAATGAAACACAAACTACCTGAATTGGATGCAGCTCAGTCATCAAAGTGGCGTAGAGAAGAAATCTCGCAAGATTCCAACTAGTGAAGAGAAATCTGGCACACAAATTGAACCAAGAGTGAAATTCCAACTAGCGTTGAGAACTCGCACAGAAAGTAGAAACTCGCACGGTGAAATCTCGCACTGAACCAAGGGAGAAGGTGAAAAGAAATCTTGCACACTCAAAAGAAACAGAACTACCAAAGAGGAAGATCCCAACTGGTGGAGCCGTTTACGAACGAGAGAGATGATATTGCCTTTGGAGAAGAAGAAAGAAAGAACGGTAACGTGTACAAGCCAGTGTTGTAAAAAGCAGTGTAAAACGATAAAAAAACGGTGAAAAACGGTAAAACGGTGGCAAACCGTTCCGTTTTTGCCAAAACGGTTGAACAAAACGGTCCACCGTTTTCTTATCGTTTTTCGCCGTTTTTTTTATCAAAAACGTTTTGCTTACTGTTTTACTGGCCGTTTTTTACATAAAAAATTGGAGCTAACATTTTTATTGGGCTTTCAATCTTGGCCCAGTCTCAAAAATTTGTTTTAATCTTTTTTCTTTGCCCAGTCTTACCGTTCCTCATACAGTACCATCACCGAATGAAGATTGCGAGCACCTCAGGAAGGCATTTCAAGGTATTCATTTCTCATTTTTTTTCAATCTGATCCGTATTGCAAGGTTGCAAGGTTTTGATCGCTTGATCTGAATATGGATTGTTTGTTATAACTTTGATTTTGACTGGATGGGGAACGAATGAAGCTCTGATCATCTCGATTCTGGCTCACCGTAATTTGTTGCTGTTTTTTTTTTTCTGATTTTGTCTAATTTGATGATATTTTGTTGTATTTTGATGATATTTTATTGTATTTTGACTTAACCATTTTTTACCGTTTTTTAACCGTTTTACGGATTAAACACTAAAACGGTGCCGGACCGTTCCGTTCCGTTTTCCGTCTTTTACAACACTGGTACAAGCAGCTCTCCCTTGTAATATAGATTTTTTTTGAAGGAGAACAAAATACAGGGATTTTGGACCTAAAATACAATACACTAAAAAAACAAACAAGAAATTTTAGTCATATTATGTATTTCGAAATACATATCCACCAAAATCCCTCAGAATCCCTCAAAACAAACATGTCCTATAACTCGAACCCACAACTCTTACAACGTATTATTTTTTGTGTCTCATACTCAATCACTGAATCACAAACTCATTGGCAATATAATATAATAATATGTTTAATATAATTATTAATATAATAATATATATCTCTAGTTAGTAGTTATATTACCGGACATATAAACCTAATGCTTTTTATCTTATATAATAATATTTAATTAAATAATATTTAAACATTTTATTATATTATTTATCTAGGAGGTGATTCAATGAAGTGCTTGTTTAGAATCCTTACCCTTGCATAAAGTTCATATCTAAACTGTCAAATCTAAATTTGATGAGCGAATTAGATTCAATAGTGAAATCACACGCTGCCCAAACAATATTTCCTTGCCCAAACCAAACCCCTCTCTTCCCTCTTCAGATATAAATCTCATCACACCCACGGATCTCCCTGCCCAAACTGAAATTTTATTTTATCCAAAGAAACTAATAAATTAACCAAATTACTTGTATTTTTTGTTTCAATCAACAGAACCAAATTTCTCGACTTCGCCTCGTGAAATAACCAACCAATTCAAATAAACTACTCAATAAAAAATAAAAAATAAATCCAAATTAACTAATCAATCAATTAACTAAGAACATCCGCAATCAATTTTATTCGCCACAATAATTAAAAAAAAAATTATTTTTTTAACAATGAACAGGCAATGCCAATTCCACCCAACATTACTGCTCCGACACCTAAATATTTCAGAGCCTTCTTATGTACCCCCTTCTTTTTCTCCTTCTCGGGTTTTTGTTCGACCCGTTCTTCTTTCAAGAGAGTTGGTTTTGCCGCAAGATTCTTCTTTTCCTTCTCTTTGGCGGATGCGATTTGTGCAAATAGCATATCTCTTTCTCTCTCCTTCGACTCGAGAGCTTCAACTCTTCCGGTGAGATATTGCATGAGTCTTTCAGTGGATTCCTCCAATTTCTCGACTTTGCCTCGTGCATAGTACTTAACGGTAAGTACGTTATGGATCGAGGTTGTGTGGTTCTTTTCCACATGCTTCATCTTGGCTTCCATAATTGCCAAATGTACATTAACGAGACTCTGCATGAGTGCATCGTTCGTATTGCCTATTATTAGAGAGAAATTACACGTCAGTAACTTAATTATGAGTGCATGGTACTGTCAGCTAGATCTATCTAATTATGCGAGTTACTACAAAATTTAGGCAATTATGGACGAAATTTATCAATTTTACTGCTGTCACTTGAACATAAATCCTTAAACACGAAACAAGATCGCATATTTGAGAACCTATTTGATAATGATAAAAAATTAAAATTGATTTGTCAAGAATTGTTTTATTACCAGATTGAGTGTTGGCAGGGCAAGCATTTTCATAAAGGAGGCCATGGATGCGAGATGTGTTAGCGCCGTGAGGAAGAGGTTCGAAACCTGGCGGAACCACCGGTCTGACATTGGAGGCCGTGCGCTCGGCTTGTGGGCCCGCTCGAGATGCATCTGGAGTTAATCATAGAGTGAAAGGTTACTGTCAGTCACAACAATCATGAACAAAAACATAGAAAAATTGACTGCAATCTTATATGCAAACCTGGGCCGTGAAAGAGATGACCAAATCCGGGCGGAATGATCGGCCTGACATTAGAGGGTTGTGCGGCAGCTCGAGGTGCACCTGGAGCTAACCCATTGGCCTCTCTCTCCTTTCCAGGGTCACCCACGTGAATCGGACCCTTCCCAGATTCCTGAAAAAACTGGCGCTTTTCATCAGCAGGTCGTGATGCCGTCACAGTCGGAGAGGAGGTTTGGGCCGATTGGCCTTGCAGTTCTTGAAAGGCTGAGCTCGCCTGAACAACGCCCAGTCCTAGACTCTCTGGAAGTCCAGAGAACGAACTCGTCTCAGCAATAGTGGCGAGAAGACGTCCAGCCCTAGTATGGGCAGCAGGGGAGAAGTGGCCGGATCGGATCGATGCCTGACCAGACGGTCCAGATCCAGAAGATCCGTGGAGACAAGGATCGGGAAGAAGAGGAGACTTGAGCTTGAACTGGAGGCTTAGAGAGTTAAGATGACGAGAATCCATTGAATTTCTTGAAGAAGTTCGTTTGAAGAAGACAAGACGATACTCTGTTTTTATAGGGGACGAATACATTTAGTTATTGTCGCATTTCAACAACTATTCCTCAAAATTTGAAAGAGGAAGGTTATTATCCCGTATTCCCGTGTCCAGTGCAACCAAATCGTTTACCTAAATTTAGTTATGATGAAGACGACGATAGTCTGTTTGAGAAAGTTCTTCATATTGTTTTGAATTTCTTCAAGAAGTGGAATTTCAACAACGATATTCTGTTTTTACAGGGGACAAATAAATTTAGTACCCAAACCTGGTGCTGCATTAAATGCACAAACGAAAGTCATTTTAAATGGCGAAGAGGATCATAACTATCCAATGTCCGGTGCAACCAAATTATTAGCCAAAATTTAGGTAGGCTAACACGTCAACATATACATATCAAAGGTCCTCTGTGGCGCTTCTTCCTGTATAAGTATAAGTGTGCAATATTTAAGAGCCACATTCATATATCATCTAATTAACCAAACTAGGAAAATAGCCCGCGCTTCGCTGCGGGATATATTATTTGATAAGAAATAATATAATAAGCAAAAGTAATAATTTTATATATTATTTGATATATTATTTCGCTGCGGAATATATTATTTGATATATTATTTGATAAGAAAATAGAAATATTTCTCGCGCTTCACTGGGATTTTTCAAAATTTGTTATGATTATAAAATAATAATTTTATCTAAAACGTTATAAGTGCAAAACAAAAGTAATGTTCATAAATGTTAATTTAAAAAAATAATCTGATATTAAATAGTCTCACAAGTATTATGCAATAAATACAAATTTTTTTCCTCCTCAAAACATATCATATGTTCCAAAAAAAAAATTCAAATATTTTATTTAGAATACAAGGCATACGTAAAAAAAAAAAAAAAAAAAAAAAAAAAAAAAGAATAAACAGTAAAATATGAACAGTACCTAATTAAACAGTACGTGAACAGTACCCCGATAGTGAACAGTATTGATTGTAAACAGTAACCGGCAGTGAACAGTATTGATTGTAACCGGTAGTAAACAGTACCAGGCAGTGAACAGTAATTAAACAGTACGTGAACAGTACCCCGATAGTGAACAGTATCGATTGTAAACAGTAACCGTCAGTGAACAGTATTGATTGTAAACAGTAACCGGTAGTGAACAGTACCAGGCAGTGAACAGTACGGGTGACGTGGCCTCACCATATTCTTAGTATCCAACTTTTAATGGGAGAGGGAGATTAGGGTAAAATTGAATATTGGATGGTTCCGATATTTTACAATTAATGTTTGGTGGAATCATTTGTGAAATTATATTTGTTGAATTTTGTATTTTGAAACAAAAATAAACATCTAATATATTAAAAAAATAAAAATTCACAATTGATCTAAAATAAAATGTTGAAAATTGGATGGTTCCAATATTTCACAATTAATGTTTGGTGGAATCATTTGTGAAATTATATTTGTTGTATTTTGTAGTTTGTAACAAAAATAAACATCTAATATATTAAAAAAATAAAAATTCACAATTGATCTAAAATAAAATGTTGAAAATTGGATGGTTCCAATATTTCACAATTAATGTTTGGTGAAATCATTTGTGAAATTATATTTGTTGTATTTTGTATTTTGAAACAAAAAATAAACATCTAATATATTAAAAAAATAAAAATTAAAAATTCACAATTGATATCTTATAAAAAGTATAATGCTTATAATTAAATTTATATTTCATACCATCACATGAATTATCAGGAAATTAAAAATATATGTCAAAGATATTATATTATAATAAAAAAAATTAAATTTAATAGAATTCATTAGTATTTAAATTTAAATTATTATACTTATTTAATTATAATATATTTTTTGAATAGATCAATTATAATATTTTTATTGAACAGTTTTATAATGTTGGCCTCGTGTCTCATAATATATGGGACCTGTCCTGATTGGGTTCACTAAAATCGTTGCGAGAGAAATTGCAAGCAGAAATATTTATGTAGGTTTAATTTTTTTTATTAATTATTAATGCTCAAATAGTGCAATTAGGATTATTAATAATTGCGTGTTAATCACGATTTATATTTTTGTGGGAGGTAAATGCGGTGGCGCCAGTATTTATTTTGTATGCTATTACTTCAAATTTTAGAGAGATGTCAGGAAGAAAATATTATGCACCATTCCATTAGAAAATATGAAATCTCTTCATGCCACATCATCACAATGATTGGAACCATTAGATTATGATATGTGGCAAAATATGAACCATGAATTAACCTTTGATTTTGTGTGATAATGTTTTATTTGTAGACATTTATGTTTTCATTATTTTACACATAGTTTTTAGCAATTTTAGAAGACCACATCACCTTACATTGATGATTTGTCAAATTATTATTCGTTAGGTTCATGTTGGACCAGCTGTATCTAATATTGAAATTTTTCACAATATGTTACATGATCAATTGTGAATACAAATAGAATGTGAAGAGTTTAAATATCTAACATTAATAAATTAATATATAATATCGTAAAACATACGTCAAATATTGTTAGTATTTTTCATAATATAACTTTTAAAAATTAAGAAATATATTTACTCGAATTTTATCTTTATTTTGAGTTTCATATTATCATATATTCAATATTTTTCTCTAACTTAAAATTATGTAAAACAATATATAAAATAAAATATAATTACATTAATGACTTGTAAGACTTATTATTTTTTTTTTTAGAACGATAATTGAAAAAAATTGCACATACTATTATGTATGTTATATTTGTATTTTTCCTTTAAACAATTTCATGTTAATCTTTTAAAAAATAAATAAAAATAAAAGATATTTATTTACTATACACAGATAATTTCTTTAACTTATAAAATATTTTTTTCAATAATAAACGTGAAACATAAAAAATTTCAGACACAAATAATTTTTGTGAACTTTTAAAATGTTATTATTCCTATTTTTAGATATGAAAATTTAAAATATCATATGATTTTTCTTTTTATTTATGTCAACGCCTGTTATTTTATATTTTATTGTAACATTTATTCATTTTTTAGGTTGCATTAAACTACTAAATAAATATTTTGTATTGTGTCGATTTAAAAAATAGTATAATAATTTTGTCACCATCAAACTTTATTAATGTATATGATTTATATTTTCACAAAGTCTTATGTTTGATTTCGGAAAAGCACAACTATATATTATATGTATGGACAAACAAATGAAACAAACGTGCTGCGAAGCGCGGGTAATCTCCAAGTTATTATTAATTTCAAATACGAATACGGTATTCGATATCCGATTTCGAATACGGATACAATATTGGATATCCGATTCCGAATATGAATATGGTATTTGATATCCGATTTCGGATATGAATACGGTATTCGATATGCAATTTCGAATGCGAATACGGATACGATATTCGATATTTGATTTCGAATACGAAAACGAAAACGTATACGGTATCCGATATCCGTTTTCGAATACGGTATCCAATATCCGATTTCAAATACGAATACGAATATGAATAAGATATTTGATATCCGATTTCGAACACGAATATGAATACGGTATCCAGTTTCGAATACAAATAGGATATTCGATATCCGATTTTGAACACGAATACGAATATGGTATCTGAACACGAACACGAACACGAACACGAACACGAACACGAACACGAACACGAACACGAACACGGACACGAATACGAATAGCGCAAAAAAGCAAATTATTGTGAAAATAATACAATTATTTAATAATATTAAAACAATTATATCAATATAATAATAAAATATTTTTATTTGAACATATAATTATTGTATGGTGTTTATAGTAAGTGATGATCTTACACAATGTTAGACAATTACAATTTTCAACGTACAAATATTTGAGTAAAATATTACCTTTTTTTTAGTATTGCAACTTGTATAAAATATTAATTTTTAGTTGGCTACATTATCATAAACAACCACATGTTTCATTGTTTAATTTAAAATGGCTTATAAAAGTTTAATAGTTTTATTATTCTAAATTTTACAATTTTATTACATTGATGAATAGCATACAAATTTTACAATCCTACCAAACGGTACAAAAATCCACCAAGAGAAGCGTTTTATTTTAGCTAAAAAAATGCTAGTTTTTGCAGTTTAGGATTCGAATCCATGGGTTCCTAATTGGTGTGCAAACACCTTCAAAGTTATTTCCGACGCATTATTCCAAAACTGTACTTACCAACCCCTAAAATTAAGCCACTGTGATCAAGTATGTTCGCTCATAAAGTTTTGATTGCTAGGAAGTCAAGAAAGCTCGATCTCTGATGGATTTTTTTTTTATAGTTATCAACAAAGTCATGAACAAATAAATAAATATTTAAGCACTTGTTTTCTTTTTGTACATCATAAATAACAGTATGACATAATGTTTATTCGCTTCTTTTCATTACATGTTTTAGATATCGTCATATGAGAATTAAAATAAATTAATGAAAGGTTACATATGATAATATTTGATATGAGTAAATTACCGAAACCCGTAAAGAATACTCATTTTGTTGGCCGGATTTTTACTAGTTCAGGTGAAAAAAAATTAAATAAATATTTTTACCCATCATAATAATTATTATTGTTTTTCTTCTTACTTTATGATATAAAATCTAAATTAAATCCAATATAAAATCTAAATTAAATCCAAAAATTATTTAATTTAATCCAAAATAAAAATTACGTTTAATTTGGCACAAGATTAAATTAAATCTAAATCTAAATTAATTTTATTAATTGCATCAATTATAATTATAATGAGGTGGTTAGTTCGTAAATAACTTCAATAATCATCTATTTGTTTTTACAATTATTTATGGCATTGTTGTGTGTTTATAATAAGATGGACTAAATTGATAATATTAAATTAAATTAAATAAAAACACACACACACACACACACACACACACACACACACACACACACACACACACACACACACACACACACATGCTAACAAGAATCCATAAAAAGAATCCAAAAAATAATCCAAAGACCAAAATATACTATTGAAACTAGCAAAATATATTTTTGTATTTATCAAAATATATTATTGAAAATGTATTATTTTATTCTCAATTTTAACTATGTTAACATATTGGATCAATAGTATATTTTGCTAATTTGAATAGTATATTTTGTTAGTTTCATTAGTGTATTTTGCACGCGTGGATTCTCCTTAGCAAGCATGTATATATATATATATATATATATATATATATATATATATATATATATATATATATATATATATATATATATATATATATATATATATATATATATATCATTTTACATCATTTTTGTACTCATATGCATATCCGAAATTGGATATCAGATACCATATACTGAATTCTTATTGGTATCTGAAATCGGATATCAAATACCAGATACCATATTCGTATCCGAAATCCGATACCAAGGAATCCACTCAGGAGCGCCTATCACGATGAGCACGATACCGTATTAAAAAATATTTGTTAGTTTTTTGAACTTATCGTCCAATGAATAATTGTATTAAAAAATAATATTCTCTAAATTTTATTTGTATAAAAAATAATATTCTATAAAAATAATGGTATTAAAAATAATATTCTCTATTTTTTTAATTTGTATTATTTAAAATATGCTAATTTTAAATTATTTAAAATATACTATTTTTCTTTATAAAATAAATATGATAGTTATAGAATTTCAAAATAAATAATGCAGTTCTAAAATATTTTATTCATTTGCATCTAATTTTATGATTTTCATGAAACACCTTATAAACATCCTACACTCATAATTTTTACATATTCTTGCTATCACACTTTCCTGATATTCCTATATTGGTTTCCTGTTACTAGGAGTTTTCTTCAATTATAGAAAACCAATGTTACAGAAATCGCACAACGCTCGCTCGTCGGTAGGAGACCATCAAATGCCGAGGGCTATTAATCGAAAATCTCAGCGGATTTTGATTTTTGACATATTTCATACCAAAATTAATTATACAAAATTATACATCATATTTTTTTTAATAAATCTCATATAGAATTTAACAAATAAAATACACTACACCACAAAACCTACACAATTTCAAATCCTAATTTAAAAACATAACATAAAGTCCAAAAAATATAATAAAATTCCAGATAAAATAACAATATCACAAAATGCACAAAATACCACAAAATACCCTTACTGCGTTTTTTTTCAAGAAAGAAAAAAAAATACTCCAAGTCATCTGCACGAAGAGAAAAAGGTGAGAAATGAAAGTTATAAAAATAAAAATTGGGGAAATAAAAAAAATCTGAAATATGTTAGCCAAAAAAATTTCCACCCAAAAAAATATAACTTGCAAAAATCAGCTCGACAAGTGCCTTGCGGACGCTTGATGATTTTTTTGCGGAAATCCGCCAAGAAAAAAATGCCGATGGGTCACCAAAACGACGGACCATTGACTAGCGATTCGGCAATTAATGACCGCCAAAACCGATTTCTTGAACAATGTATAAAACTGTCCTAACAAACACATCCTAAAGAAGAAAGAGAAAATGAAACCTCATTAAATTGATGGAATGAATTGTAAAGAAATATAATTAAAATGAAATTGCAGGGATATATGATCAACCGGAAGAGATGGCTGGCATGGTAAAGTTTTCGACACTCAATCATGCGTGGGACCGGGACTTGCTCAAAGCCCTTTGGGCAGCAGATTTGTCCAAACACCTTCATATCCGTAGGATTTAATCACGATTCATTATTAAATTGATCAAACTAATGTTCCGTTAATATCCCGTCAACCAAATCAGAAAGATCTCTGTCTTTCCTAAATTAGAGAGATTATTTCTTATCTTTTCTTTTCTCCTCCTTTCATGGTTCCTTAGTTTCCTGTTCTCTCATCTCTGCTACTCGATCACATCCTTTGTCTCTTATTCTCTTTGCTACCACGCCTCTTGAAGAGAGAAGAATTTTCGTGGATTGTTCTAGCTACATGTTTTTATGATTAACTTCATCTTTTGTGCGTTTACATCTTTCTTGAACTCTTTTTCTTTTCTAATTTACTCTTCTATACGCTTAATGACATGATTTTAAGAGATTTAAGAAAAAAAAATCAAAGAAGTTTTAATTAATAGTAATAATGATTTGTTACTGTGAATTGCAAAAAGAAATGCACTGCCAATGTTCTCAATTTTTGTCCAAAATTTCTCTTAGTTGGTCCAATTATAAATCTATCATAAGTTTGGATCGAGCGCGTACTTCTAATATTTATCCATGATGGCGTAGGAGGATTGTTGTGTAATTATTGTACTTTTTATTTTTCAATTAATACAAAAAAAATTTGGATCGAGCGCGTATCGCGCTTGTCTTTTTCTTCAAAAAAAAATCTATCATAAGTTTTATTCAAACTTTTTCTGAACCGGTCCAATTATTAATCTATCATGCAAGTTACAGTTAAATATTGGTACATGATAATACATAATACTGCTTTCAGTGACATAATTTTGCAGTGAGAAATTTTCAAAAAAATTTGGGAGAACGGTAATACATAATTTTATAGTTCTATCGTGACATATACTGACATAATCACATATATATACTATCGTTCAAAAATCTAATTTTATAGTTTTAATCTATCTAACTATCTCCGTGTTTGAATTTGCACGTAGGGATAGTGATTTCACACCAGCTCGATCGAGTGACAAGAACCCTAGAAATAGATATCATAATGGAAATGGAAAGATCGAACGACAAAGAGAAAGGTGTCTACTTCCATGTGATTTTACGATGTAGATAAGGTGTTTGATGAATTACTATATCATAATAATACAATGATTAATTTAATATTTTGATGGAATTACTGGTTAATTTTGCAAAATTTATTTAAATTCTCAAGACTTTCAGGTGAGGAAGAGAAGAAATCTATGTTGCACGGTATGGAAACGGCGATACGACAATTTTCAAAGAAACATAGAATACGATACGTGATCTATTATATATAATATTTTCATATTTTATTAATTATAATTTTTATATTTTTTATATATTATATTTTTGACATAAAATATACTAAAATTTTGTTATTACAAAAATAATTTCCTATTAAGTAAATGTTTATTATATTTAGTTATTTACTTATAGGTTTCTCATTTATTTCAATCTAGTATTTATATTTATATTTTTCAAATATATTTGTTGATGCGTTATAAGTATCCGGAAGTATTCTAAAAATATCTGATATTATTTTGAAATAAAATATTCAGATATGTCATATAGAGTATCGGATTTCGATACGATACGGCTTAATGGTTCCTACTATGTTCCCAACCATATACATTCCAATTCGGTTTTCTTTGCCAATTGGGGGTCGAGGGTTTTATGGATTTATGGGTTTGGGGTTTATTTCTATTAGCGGGTCTATTGTTTAGTGGTAAATAATATTTTTAATTTTTAATTTAACAAAATGAATAGTTTTTAATTTTGTACGGAATTTTTTTGTTTGTGAAGTCGCTGAATAATATAGGACCCCATTGGATGCCATGAGAAAAATGAATTTGAAAATTCATGAGCTTTTTATTAGCCCATACACTCAGGACAGGCCTAATCAGACGAAATAAAAATTTGAAACTTTTTTATTGTTCTTCCCAATCTAATTAGCAAAAGAAAAAAATGTCTTTTTATTATTTTTTCAAATCTGTCCATGTTCAAATACTTTCAATTGATATTCAATAATAAATACATTAAATGTTTAATTATATTACGTGATAATCATGCTAGATGATAAATTGTATTAATATGATAGCGACCCATGAAATTTTTTGCGAAAGCCAAAGGCAATTTATCTAACAACCTGGAAAGAACAATTTCTTACTGGGAAATTTTATTATTTTCGCAGAATTTCCTTGATTATAATGTCCTTGATTATATATCTAACAACCTGGAAACAATTTGATTATAAGATATGTAACAACTTATCTAACAACCTGGAAACAATTTGACCGACAATGCTAATAGTAATTTATAGATATGTAATTATCACCACCCTTGAAGTGTTCCAAACATGGTTCGTAATATCGGCCGAGTAAAAAAAAACTCAGCCGAGTTGAGTCGGACTCGGGCACAACCGAGACGAGTATGGTCCGAGTATATCGCATCCGAGTCACCGAATTTTTTTTTTTTTTTTTTTTAAATGGTGTATGTATGCCATGGCCGACCATGGTATAGGGTGGAGGTGGAGTTCATTTTGTAGTTTTTTTTTATAGAAGTTGAGTTTGCAAAAATATCTTTGATATGTAACAATGGTGAAGTTTTCGGTTTGGGAGAGAAACATTGGGTTAAGATAGTACGATGGATCTCCTGTGAAACGAAATATATAGTATTTAGTGTTGTTATACTTATTTAAGACTTGAAACAAAAAAATACTTGATATGTTATAATGGAGTCACAACAAATCAAATTGTGGACTCATAATTTATATGTCTTTATAAAAAAGACAATAATAATTAGTATGATTTAATTTGTCGAACGGATTGACCGTTAATCGGGTCGTTTTTTTTGGGCTTCGTGAAAATTCGGAAAATCATGGCCCATGGACCTATCGGATTATCGACGAGACCGATTAATCGGGTTGGTATTTTACGGATGCATTAAATGAGGACTGATAATTGTACTCTTGATATATTCGCCGAATCGAGGACTGATTCTCATTAATTTGACATGAAATGAGGACAGTACCAAGTTTGAATTATAGGGAACCGAGTTAGTTCTTCCTTGCCGCATCTTCATCCCTCTTAACCCCCCACTAAAAGCCAACGTAAACCCTAATTCTCGCATCGTAAGGAAATGTCACCTGGATCTTCATTCAGGTTTGTCAATAGTTTTTTTTAGAAGCTTCGTATGTCGGATAGAGGTTAATTTTGTTTGATGATAAAGGAAGAGAAGAGCCTATCTTGCGTGGAATAAATTTAGGAACTGTAAATCCTTTTTGATCCCAGTACTGGAACGTGTGTGCCAGGAGTGGGTTAATCGCTAATCCAATCGATGGGTTGTAAAATCAGTAGGGACTGATTACCGGTGTGTAACGGGTATTAATCGGTAGTTTTGAGTAAAGATGAAAATGCGGAGGTTAATTATTTGATGAAAATTACTTTATGTAGAAGATAATAGTTCACAAGAACATGGAGTCTTTGTATTTGGTTATTAATCGCTGAAAATGTGAAATAGGGCATGACAGGTTGTGTTTGTGAAGGTTTGACGGACAGGTTTGTGTTTTTTCAAAACCTACTGGTGCTTGTAGGGAAATGGAGGGGGCATTCCAGCTTTGTGCTATTACCGAGATGGAGCAACCTATTCCGGACGGTTACAATATGGACAATGTAATCCGATACGTCGCCCGACGGACACACACTCTCCCCGCTGAATTCAGTTATGTTGTTTCGGGACACAAGATTTTTCTACTGACCTTCCCCTACCGGTACGTGAGAGATAGATTTCTTCTGGATGTAACCAGAGCTAGGATAGACGGTTGTTGGGTTGAATTTAAAGCATGGAGGCCCACGATGAATTCAATTCAGTTCCAGTATACAAAGAAGGTAATGAAAATCAGTAATTAGGGATTGTTAGACGGAACTAACCAAGTTTTTTTAATGCAGGCTTGGATTAAAGTTTTCAATATGCCTGAACACTATTACAGCTTTGACAAGCTTGACGAAATAGTGATTGGTTTCGGTCGGTTAATAGAAATCGATTCGGAGAAGGCTAAGTTTGACGTGGAAAGTCTCGATGCTCTAATTGATTGCGTGGATCTGAAGATGGTTGCAGGTGTTAGGAAGTATTTCTACGATTTCTGTATGGTGCGTGAGATTAATGTTGTAGTTGAGTTGAATATTGGATTCCAATGGTTTTTGGAGTTAGGCCTTGATAATCCGAATCTATCTTATGTTGAGAAATATTGTATTGCGAGGGATGCGAAGCGGGGGCGTTGCTGAGTGGGCATTGTAATGTTATAATTAAAGTTTCGTAATACATTTGGGATGAACGGGTATTAATCGTATGTAGTAATGCGAGTCCATCGTATGTAGTATTGTTTGTTATGTATTTTGCAGTGAAGTATGTGTAATATATACAATGTATTAATCGCGGTAGTGGACGAATTTGGACGGGAAACAGCGGGTGGTTACGTTACAGCCGGACCCCTGTACTGGTTTGTGTCTCACCATTGCAAGTTTTCTTTGATGTAGTCGAAACTGTGTAAGTTATGTTTGTAAATGGGAAGGGGAAAGGATGTAGTGTTGAGGCGTACACCCGGTTTTGTAAATAGCGAAGAGGTAGTATAGATTTGATAGGTTGGTGCACGAGATAATGCGTAGACCCGGATTAATGAAGAGGTGTAATAATTGTCTGTATAGTGGAATGTTTGTACGTGGTCGCGGTGCACGATATTAATAAAAGTACGATTGTACATGAGAATGGGCAAGATCTCGATGTTGTATTTGGTTAATGCAATTCCAAGTTCATGCAGTCCTAGCTGGGTACCGTGCAGAGTTAATGAATGAAGGAACTTCACGGATAGGGCCGTACCGCGGCGGCTTGTATTCCCGATGTCAAAGTGGCAAATCGCGCGGGGAACTGTACAAAGCGAGGGAAGATGGGATTGTGGGCCCCGTTTTTATGTTGTATGGGTTATTGGTTTGAAAACCTGGCCGGGTTAATGGCCCGTTGGGTTAATGGGAAAGTGTGGGATTGCGTGGGCCTGTGGGTTACCGGGGGGAATGGCCCGGTGGGTTAGTGTGGGCTTTGTGGAAATTGATAAGGTTATATTTGCAGGACATATTCGTACAGTACAGTTGGTTTACATAGAAAGTTGAAATTTGAAGTAAAAAACAGAAGGAAATAAGGGAAAGTAATTTAATTAGAAATGTAACAACGCGAACCATTGTTTTACAAAACAAAACATAATATCGAATGATTAAATAGTTGGTGGTTAGAAGATGCTTCCGTTGTACATTCCGGCTAGAGCTGTCGTAAGTAAAATAAAACAGATGTTAGGCGAAATAACAGTAAAGTCCGTTATTTGTTGTGCCTACCTGAGAAGATGTACGATCGTAGCCCCTACCACTGGATTTACGACCTCTCTCATATGGGGCTCGTAACCTTCGAGAACGGGGGCGACCAGCATGACTTGCAACTCTTGGATCTCGGTTCGTGGACGAGGTCTCCGATGCACAGGTTGGATTGATTGGAGTTCGGACGGGACTGCGACGATTAACCGGTGCGTTCAGATTGGACTGCAAGAGTTGCAACCCACTGATTAATTGGGTCTGCAACGTCGAACTGGTTGAGCCGACTTCGACTAATGTCAGTAAAATGGCATGTGCTTTGGAGTAGAGAGAGTCATAGGAATCAAGATTGCGATGTGACGATTGCGGCGGGAGGTTCGCATTAGGATCGTTCCTTGATAAGTCTTTGCACCACCTGTCGAGGATCAGTGCGGCGGGGATGCGTGCACACCCCATGTGTCTGAAAGCGCATAGCGCATGGCTGCAGACAATCCCTCGGAAAGAGTACAAGTGGCAGGGGCACGTGAAAGAGAGTTCAGGCAGGCAGAAAGTGATTTTTGTGGTGTGTCCCTCGCAATCGGTTATTTGGAATTCGCGTTTCAACGCATCTTCATATAGAAGGGTAGAGTGGAGATTCATTAATTGCTGAATTTCTCTCTGGAACACATAGAACATGTTATTCGTGTAGGAATCATAGATTTGTTTCTCAAATAGGAAGTTGGAAATAAATTTTGGTTGGTTCCTGAAGTCACTGGCATCGGCTTCAGTTTCGGAATTCCATCGCGCTCTTAAAGCAGCTTCATAATTCTCTACGAAAACAGTAAGGGTGGTGGTTGAATTGACGAAACCGTCAAAGAATGAGTTGATACTCTCGCTGCGCTGCGTCGTATTCATGCCTGCCCAGAAGAAAGGTCTTGCAAACACCGGTACCCATTTTTCTCGGATCAACCACATCGATTGGAACCAATCTTTTTTGGGATAGTCGTGAGGTATGTTGGCTGTCATTGCTTGCCACCCAGTTTCGAATTGCTGGATTGAATTGCAGTCGAAAACCAGTTGTCTGATTTGGTGTAGTAATGTTCTTCCTTGTTCTGAGGAACCACATTTCGCTGGGAATTTTTTTGCGATGTGCCAAACACATAATCTATGCCTCGTGTTGGGCATGACCTCCTCCACTGCCTTGCAAATGGACTGGCACTGATCGGTTATTATCCCTTTAGGGTGTGACCCACCCATTGCCTCCAACCAAGTCGACAGGACCCACTTGTAAGTTGAAATTGTTTCGTCCGGTAGTAGAGCGCATCCGAGGAGTGTGGATTGGCCGTGATGGTTAATACCAACAAAGGGTGCGAAAGGCATGCCGTACCTGTGATTACGCAAAGATGGATTAAATTAGATCGTTATTGTACAAAAGAATGTTATGAATAATTTTTTAACTCACTTGTTCGTTAAGTAAGTAGTGTCGAAAGTGATGACGTCCCCGAAGTATTGGAATGATTTAATGGGCCTTGCATGGACCCAGAAAACGGCGGATATCCTTGCGTCATCGTCGAATTGTACTCGATAGAAGAATTGAGGAGATTCTGACTTTCGGCGAGCAAAGTATGACATGAGGGTGTTCGCGTCCCCATTAATGAGATGTAGCTTGCGTTTTTTCTGAACGTGGTTGTAGCAATCGCGTTGGGTGAATGTACAGTTGTCTGGCCCAGCAGAGTGTGCGAATACACTTTTGAACGATTGATTCTGAGGAACTCCTGCGTCGTCGTTTATAGTGAGTTGATTTTTGACGAAGTCTGGTAGGGAGCGATGGCACCTAAAAAACCTAGCGCTTTTGGGATTAAGTGGGTGATTGTGTTCGAGATTTAGATCCTGCAGAACCCATGTGTTGTTCAGTAAGTCATCTGCTATTAGCATGAAGGCCGGACAATTTGTTGTGTGTTGACCTCTTCTTCGTTGCTCGAATTCGGGGGGGGGGGGGGGGGGTGGGTGAAATTGGTTGAAGTTGTTAAGCTTGTGGATTTAGCTGAACTTTGTTTCCTTGATCAACTGCAAGTAAAGAAAGTTCGGTACACGATCACGCCAAGTTTGTATGTGGTCCTTTTGTGTGTACCGAACCCTATCCTGAGAGCGTACAATTTATACATGGCGTATGCCTCCTCTCGCGATTTGAAGACCATACCAACCTGTGGTTGTATGATTGGTTGATCATCATTAACACCGTAAGACTCGTCCTGTGAAATGACATGAAATCTTTACATAATTGGAGGAATGAATGAAAAAGACTATAATGTATGGTGGATGCGATTAACATGTATCAGTGATTGAGTACGTTGAGTTGAGCGATTAACGGACATGAATTTATACTGCGATTTAATCGAAGTGAACAAATTAATCGACGGGGGGGGATGCGGTGCAGAATAAGATATGAAAAAAAAGGTAAAGGAGAAAGGAGACCTCGCAAATGTCGTCTGATTGATCCGCCATGAATGGATATGAGAAGGACGGAGTGGGAGCTAAAGGTTTGTAGAAGAAGCAGTATGAATTTGAATTTTGCACGATGAAAGATGAATTAGAGTGATGTTGTAATGGTTCTGACTACACCCAGTAGGATTTGACGTGTGAGGTCGAATTTGTGTGGCTCGATGTTAGGGGCGTGGCGAACACGATTGATTTGATGAGCAGATGGTGGCCCACATCAATTCGAAAATGGGTTAATGGGCCGGGCTGGTTAAAGGCCCGTTGGATTAACCGCGTCATCGAGGATTCCTGGGTGAAATCTGAGTTCAAACTATAATTTCCCTTACATTTATGCCCAACTTTAATTTTATAACATCTTAAATATTTAAAGAAATACATAACATTAAACATTGTAAAATATTATTATATATAGAAGAAGAAATTTATGATAATTATAACTATAATTAAATTTTAATTATGAGTTTTCTAAAATTCGAATTAGAATATGTTTTAATGAAAAACATTTTGTTTATTTTTTCCATATTTTTATTTACAGCTAATAAGATTAAGTACCAAATTTATATTATTTTAATGTCATTGTCTAAACTAAATTCTCTTGTATATTTATACATTATTTTATTACTTTTTTTTTATTCTCAAAATCCGATTTTTAAATACGATACACACATATAAATGCAATATATATATTTATACATTCTATCATTAAATATTATATTATTTACAAAAAAATATTTATTTTCAATTTATTTATTCTTGTTCAATCATTTTGTTCTAAAATAATTTCTGATTCCGATACAAACTTTCGTAATTAAGCTATGTACTATGTTATGTCGTAATCTGAGTTTTTATTAGTTGAATTTGTTCTTATGATGTTTTACAATTTTTAATATATATTTTATCATTTTTTTCTATTTTTTCTATTTTTTACAAACTTCCAAATCAACATTCCAGTGATAAACTTAATTTTCATTTAATCACTCACTAATAGTCGCGCGAAGCCTTTAGTAGTTGTGGGGAGCGGAGTTCTGATGTTCAATTTTAGCACCAGTCTAGTAGGCGCAAAAAAAATTAACGTCAGCTAGATTGGCGAATTAAATGTTATTTTTATTAATTTTTGAGATGCATGTTTTTTTTGCTAATTAATAATAAGTATTTTTTAGTATCTTCTTTGTGTAATTCTATATATTGAAGAAGAAAAAAATGTTGCCATGCGTCTCCTGGTAGGTCAAGCAGAAAGGAGATCAGAACACCGGCGGCAAATAAGGAATTCTATATTTTTATTAATTTATAGATATGTAATGTAATTTCATTTTTGTATACCTATATATATATTAAATAAAATCACAGAATTAGACTCAGTCATGATAGATTGAGTGAAGTGGCATACTTAAAGTATTGGGCGTAAATGACGGATCTCTTTATTTAATTGTTATCGAATTATTTCCTTCATGTTTAAGAAAAGAATGGAAATCACATAATGATATGCGATTTGTATAGCATACCGACGGCGAAAATACGAGAAATGTAATTTTACAAAGAAGTAAATGTATTCGGTATGAAAATATAAACACAAAAGCGAAATACAATATTCAAAACCTATTATACCCTCTCGTAGCTATTTCCCATGTATATGAACAAAATATCTCTTGTATACAAAATTCAAAAAACTAAAATCCATTACATTCCATATCTCTCTCTCTCTCTCTATAAGCTTCTTCCAAGCATTTCATAGTATTCATTCGCTGACTTCTGTCTTTGCAACCTGAGCTCTTCATAAAACTTCGTAATGAACTCCTCGGCTTTGGCATCAATGTCATCTTCCTCTCTCTCGTCTCGAATTCGATCGTCTCTCTCATGGCATTCATACTCGATCAAATCATCACATTCTATATCCGGTCTATGGAAGTTCAAGTCCACCTCGTCATGATCATAATCATCGTTCACTTCAGGTGTAATGCAAGGGAGGAATATTCGAAGTGAAGGCATTTTGAATTTGAAATCTGGAGATTCATTGAAGGAAAATTCTTGCTCTCCATAATACGAAGGATCCGATTTGTGATTCGTTTTCAGAAAGAAATAATTCTGATTAAAAATTCTACCTTTTTTCGCCCAAATAGTTGCTATGCGGAGGAGCCTCCATGCACGGTTCGTGAATTTTGTGTTTCTTTGTGCCATTGTTGAAGAGCTTGTTTGTGAAGGAATGAAAACGATGATGTCTGTCGTGATTTGAAAACGAAAGATTAGGGTTTATATAGTGGCTTGGATCGTTGGGTGGTTAAATAGTTTTTTAGTATCAACTAGTGTGTGAATTGCTATGGATCACGCCACTCGAACCCACCATGTATCTCAAGTCAAACTAACTTAATTATGCCAATTTTTGTTAAATGTTTATTTGATAAATTGTATAATAATTTATACCATAAGTATGAACTTAAATTAAGTATTTTTTTAGAATAGCGATATTAATTTTCATTAGAACTCACTGTCTCGATTGATGTGTTGACATGTTTATTAAATACGAGTAGCAAATCATGAATTAATTTTTTGGATCATCCTATATGAGTTCGGATATGGTTCAACGGCTATTGGAAGATGCTCCGACTAATACACTAATGATCTTTAGATTATATCTTTTATCATATTTGTGATACTCGTTTCAAAGTCATTGTTAATCGTGTGTATATCATGCTAAGAAAAATTATCATCAAAATTATCATTCGAGACTCGAGAGTCATTAATGAATTGATGGGATCCTCTAACGATTGTTAGACCATACCCAAATCTCATCCCATATAGGATGAGAGGGAAAAAAGTACATTGTTTATCACATCATTAATGTATTTTAAAAATTTTAACGAATGTTTATCATTGTTCACAATTAATTGAATTCAAATTTACAAATTAAGAAAATAAGTTATTTAACTGGATTAATTCACTGTTTAACATGTGTTAAACGAATGCACACATTTGACACACGTGTTAAATACGATAGAATTCAAACAAATAAAATTTTGAATTTATTTACCAATCCGTTTTATTATGAAAACATGGAAAAAAAAATAAGGAACAATTAATAATATACAAAATATAATAAATTTTATACTAATACATTTTTCTTTAAAAAGTTCCAATCAATTTAAGAAACATAAATAAACAAAATGAAACTATCATACAAATAAACAAAATATAAGAATGAAAATAAAAATAAAATTTTTGCAAAATAGAAATGAAAATATTTTGTATTTTATAAAGATTGAAGATAAAATAATTACAAATTTGATCAAATAAATACGATTTATCATGTGTAAAATAAAACATAATAAAAAAATTAAATTATTTTATAATAACGTGATTTATCACCTAATCAATATAATTTTACCATCCAATGAATACATTTTGACACATATTATAATTTATTATTTAATATAATATAACATTTAATGCATGTATTATCCGTTTCTAATACATCAATACGTTGATGAGATATTAAAAAACAATTATAATTTTTTTTATATACATTATAATTATTAATCAAGTATAAATTAGTGGGGGGTACATTTTTGGGTTTAGTAGGAAATTAAGAAAGAAGAGGGTTTAAATGGGTCCATATGGCAGTGAGATTAAGGCGGGGGGTATTGTTAAATGAATTAGAAACTTCTAGAAATTAGAAAAGAAGACCGTGTTAATTCCTATGGTTTTGTTAAATGGGTCCAAATGGCAGTGAGATTAAGGCGGTGAGTCCCCACGACAGCGACCTAATAAACTATGGTTCGAAATAGTGGGGGGGCCCAATTGGTTTTGATTCATCATCGTTGAAAACAAGATTTGGTTTTGACTCGTCATCATTGGAAACAAGATTTGGTTTTCGTCCATTCGGAGTCTTCGTCCCGACTTTGCGTACATTCCTTCGTAAAACTAGAGAGACCACCTGTCATCTATGTTGCGCGGATACTCCAAAAAATCAAATTTAGCCGTATCGCCGTATCCGTATCGTATCTTAAATCATATGTTAAATTGCCGTATCGCCGTATCCGATACGCGTCGTCGTATCGCCGTATCGACGTATCCGTGCAACACAGCCTGTCATGAATGGGTCGAGAGAAAGGAACATGTGTTTTGACGGAGATAAGATAACTAGAGAGAGAACTGCAAATAACGTGAGGGTGTGTAATAATCGTTTGCACATATCTGAATGTGAATCCAAGGGATAAAAACTTTCAAGCAAAAAATAGATAGAATTTGTAAGAGTTTTTTAGTTACTCTATATATATATATAGAGAAATGCTAAATAGAATTCACAAAAAGAATCCACAAATCGAATCTAAGGACCAAAAATTAATATATGTAGAGGCGGAGGGACCTTTTTTATAATATGATCAAAATTTTATAGACGGAGGGACCTTTTTGTAAATAAGCCAACAATAGTTCTCTTCCACGACAGACCTTCAAACCTTCACACGGAAGCTCTCCAGAACAGACCGTCCCCTCTCACTCTCGTGCCGCTAACCTCCCTGGCGACGATCCTCACCCGCCTACACCTCCCTGGCGACGATCCTCACCCGCCTACACCTCCCTGGCGACGATCCTGGCGACGATCAGTGGCGACGAGCAAGTCTCCCTTCTCGCATCCTCCCTGGCGACGATCCTGGCGACGATCCTCACACGCCTACACCTCCCTGGCGACGATCAGTGGCGACGATCAGTGGCGACGAGCAAGCCTCCCTTCTCGCATCCTCCCTGGCGACGATCCTGGCGACGATCCTCACACGCCTACACCTCCCTGGCGACGATCCTGGCGACGATCAGTGGCGACGAGCAAGCCTCCCTTCTCGCATCCTCCCTGGCGACGATCCTGGCGACGATCAGTGGCGACGAGCAAGCCTCCCTTCTCGCATCCTCCTTCGCCCCTAATCAAGCTCTACTCCGCCAGAAACTCTCCGATCCATCCTATTGTTTTCTTGGTTCTTCGATTTTATATACCTCCGCCAAACCTATGATATATACCTCAGATTCCTTTCTCCGATCCATCCTATGATATATATACCTCCGCCAAACCAGATCTGACGCCAAGGTATGTCTCTATTCTTCGATTTTACATCATTGATTTTATTTTCTTGGTTCTTTGTAACAGTTGAATTAGGGATCAAAATTGCTGTTTTTTTGTCATACGTCCAACTAGTAGCTATTTACTTTTATTTCGAGTCATTACTGAATCTCACAAATTTGCCTCAATTGAAATTACAGATAGACCCGATTAATCCTGATCAATTGAGGAATTTCACAACAAAATATCTCAAAGAAATCAATACAACCCCACTCTGCCCAGAGACGACGAGGCGACGAGAAACTAAGATTTTGGCGTGATTCTGATCTTCGTACAACCCCAATGCTGACGAGACGCTCTTCTAATCGGTTCAGCACCTCCCAATGGCGACGAGACGACATGCTGGTCTTCTCCGCGTTTATGTGCCTCAAACGCGATTATGAGGCGAACACGGCGACGATTTTGGCGCAATCCTGAGACAATCTCGGGGTCGATCTCGCGGAGTGATCTATCCGGCGAAAGTGACTATTTCATTTACCCTATATTTCTTTGGATACTTGATTATTAATTTTTGAATTAATTTTTGTTACCTGGAATTATTTCTAGGGATATTTATTTCTGCATTATTATTAATTTTTGAATTATAATTAATTTTTGAATTAATTTTTACCACATTGTCTTTTATTTAAAAGCAATAGAAGACCAGCATGTCTCAAGATTTAGTTATTTAATTAATTTTTTGAATTATTTCTAGGGATTTTTGAATTATTAAGTTCAATTTTGATTTAGGACAGTTCTTTACGGGTTTGGTTAAGAAAATATATGATTGAATTTAGCAAAATATATTATTAAATTTAGCAAAATATACGATTGAATTTACAAAATATACGATGAACATGGTCATTAATTTCATATAATTCAGCAAAATATGCGATTATATTTAACAGAATATATGATTAAATTTAACATAATATATGATTAAATTTATCAGAATATATGATTAAATTTAACATAATATATGATTAAATTTAGCAAAATATACGATTGAATTTAGCAAAATATACGATTGAATTTAGCTCATTAATTTCATATAATTCAGCAAAATATACGATTATATTTAACAGAATATATGATTAAATTTAACATAATATATGATTAAATTTATCAGAATATATGATTAAATTTAACATAATATACGATTGAATTTAGCAAAATATACGATTGAATTTAGCAAACTATAGTTAATTATTCGATGAATACGATCATTAATTTCATATAATTCAGCAAAAATATATTATTGAATATAGCAAAATATATGATTAAATTTAACATAATATATGATTAAATTTATCAGAATATTTGATTAAATTTAACATAATATATGATTAAATTTAGCAAAATATACGATTGAATTTAGCATAATATATGATTAAATTTAACAGAATATACGATTGAATTTACTAAAATATAGTTCATTATCCGATGAACATGATCATTAATTTCATATAATCAGCAAAATATATTATTAAAATTAGCAAAATATATGATTAAATTTAACAGAATATACGATTGAATTTACTAAAATATAGTTAATTATCCGATGAATACGATCATTAATTTCGTATAATTCAACAAAATATATGATTGAATTTAGCAAAATGTATGATTAAATTTAACAGAATATAAGATTGAATATATTAAAATATAGTTAATTAACCGATGAATACGATCATTAATTTCATATAATTCAGCAAAATATATGATTGAATTTAACAAAATATACGATTAAATTTAACAGAATATACGATTGAATTTACTAAAATATAGTTAATTAGCCGATGAATACGATCATTAATTTCATATAATCAGCAAAATATATTATTGAAATTAGCAAAATATATGATTAAATTTAACAAAATATACGATTGAATTTACTAAAATATAGTTAATTATCCGATGAACATTATCATTAATTTCATATAATTCAGCAAAATATATGATTGAAATTAGCAAAATGTATGATTGAAATTAGAAAAATATACTATTAAATTTAACAATAGTATGATATATACTCTTGATCATTCTCACAAATATTAACTATTAATTTAGCAAAATATATGATTAAAATTGAAAAATATTAATATACATGTAAATTAAATCATTCTTACATATATTAACTCTTAATTTATAAACATAGAAATATGAAATGAAATAAACAAAAAATCTCTCGAAACTTATAATACCTCTTTTCTGTGTAGTAAAAAGCAATACAAAACAAAAGAGAATAATCTTTTCGATCATCCATTTTGCCAAGAATAACCAAAATAATAACAAAAAAAAGGGGTAAAGAAACTATACAAATTAGAAAATCAAATAGGACTAAAAGATCTAGTCTCATTTGTATCTAAAAAAACAAAAATACCCCCTCTTTTCATGCCCAAATAGCAATTTTAAATTACTCTAGAGTCTACAAAACTATATTTCTCCTTTATTTTTTTAAACTATAGATGAACAAATAAGATATATCTAACTTACAAAAAACCTATGCAATGATCAATAGAAAATACCAAAAAGAAAAAGAACAAAAAGATCAGGGTTTAAAAAGGAAATAAAGACAAGGGCTGATTAATTGCGAAATGTCGAATGAGCTCTGTTGGATGCAGCCTAGATTAATTGCGCAATTGAGATTCTATCTTGTGGAAGGAAAACTATTGCGGGATTCCTGCTGCGGCATAATACGATGACAAGGGCTGATAAAATGCAAAAAACATTGTCAACAATTTAATTTTTTCGTGGTTCTTTTTATATAATCCCACTGTAATTCTTATTGTTGGAAATGTACAATAAAGGAAAACAATACTCATTCGTGCCCATACAATATTGAAAATTACCTAAACGCCCCTGTCGACTTCGTATTTATATTTTTATTTATGAATGTGCCTTTATCATTTGGAAAAGGGAGAAAGAATTCACCAGGTGGAGAAATTACGAAATTACCCTTGAAATTGATGTTTTTTTTCCTTTTCTTTTCTAATTCAGCAATGGCGAAATCAGGGTTCCATTTCACGAGTTCTAAAGCGTCTTGGATCAGAATGTCGTTTTACCTTGAAATATGTGTCAGGAAAATTGAAAAGTATCACTCCGACTTTTCCACAATAGTCCGCATCGATGACTCCGGCACCAACGTCAATTGAGTGCTTCCATTTCTCTGCCAAGATCCTCTTTCGTCAAAGGTTTCACTTCCTTCTAGCGTTCAAACCATCTTAAATCGCATCGATCCTTGGTATATTGCAGCTCCATCACCATGCTTCTCTTCAGACTAAATATTTATGTGCAAAAATCTAAACACCAGCACCATGGCATTTCTTTATCGATATGAGAACTCGTACCAGTCAAAGGGTATTTTCGTCGAGTTACTTCGCACCCTTGTTACAAAAATGATTGCAGCCTTCTTCTCTACAAAAGGAAAATATATAAATGTCAAATTTCTCGATTTTGATTGAAAAAAATTAGAATTTGAGCTTTGACCAGAAAGTCAGATGAATTAATTGAGGGATAAGACTTATTTTTAGATCCTTGAATAACAAAATTGCAATCAAAATTCAAATACCTTCCCCCCATTTGCAAAATCGTGCACACATTTTATAAAATCTATAATGAGGAGTACTATCCAAATACGGATCTATCATATTCCACCAACAATATCAACAACAGATAACACAAAATACCATCAGACATAACGCAAAACAAAATCAATCCTAAATCTCAAACAAAATGACGAATCTCACATGGATCCCCTCCTGTAAGCTCAAAAAACATTCGAATAAAAGCACACACGGATCTGAGCGTTACTCCTCTCTTGGGCGTTACACCTTCAACAGATTTGAGCGCGAGAAGCTCGAGATCGCCGGCTTCAACAGATTTGAGCTCGAGATCGCCGGCTTCAACATATTTGAGCTTAGTCACCGGCTTCAACAGAAGGCCGTCGCCGCTCGCGAGAAGCTAACGAAGTTAACGAAGAGAAGGCCGTCGCCGCTCGGGAGGAAGGGTGGAGATTGGAGCGTTAGAAGCAAAAATAAAATTGGATAATTATGAAAATACCCCTCCGCCTGTGGATTCGATTTCTGGATTCGAATTGTGGATTCTTCTTAGCAGCCCTATATATATATATATATATATATATATATATATATATATATATATGGGGCTTCTATCATACACCTTTTTTCTTATGATACACCCAATTTCAAAAGTATTTTGAGTAATTATTCATTAATGAGTATTTAACGTAAATTTTCAAGTGTATTTATCAACTAAATGTTTGGCTAAATAGGAATTATTTGTTGTTCATTTAAAAAATAAATTTCCTAAAATATAAATTTTATGATACATCCTTTTAAATACCCAAAATACCCTTTTAAAAGGGTGTATGATAGAATTCCCTATATATATATATATATATATATATATATATATATATATATATATATATATATATATATATATATATATATATATATATATATATATAGTCCAACCTACTTAATTAAGTATTAATGATTTGGTACTTAATATTTTTTAATCATTGAATTGGTATTGAGATTTGTGCATTTAATGATGTGCACAAAATTTCATGATCATCATGAAAAAATAAAAATCTCAATGCAAATCCAATGATTAAAAAACATTAAGTATGAAATCATTGATACTTAATTAAGAAGCTTAGGCTGCCTTATATATATATATGAGGAAAGCTAACCTACTTAATTAAGTACCAACACTTTGGTACTTAATACTTTTTCACCATTGGATTTGCATTGAGATTTGTGTTTTTTCGTGATGATCGTGAAAGTTTGTGCTCATCATTAAATGCACTAATCTCAATGCAAATCCAATGGTGAAAAAGCATTAAGTACCAAAATTTTGGTACTTAATTAAGTAGGTTAGCCTCCCTTTATATATATATATATAATATATATATATATATATATATATATATATATATATATATATATATATATATATATATATAATTTAATCGATTTTTATCGTATCTAAATTTAAATAAAACAATACGATATTACATTACCTAGTTTACATAAATATATGAAATGAAGAATCATTTGACAGTGACTAGGATTCTCGGACAAAACTTATCCGAAATTCTTCAATAAAGTTATACCATCCGAATCCGAGAATCCAAATAACAGACTTGCATTTTCAATTACCTACTGTATCGTTGATACAAAGAAAACGTTTTTCGTTCGACGTATTTTAGATCCTTGATTTATCAACGGAACCGTCAACTTCGATCACTGTTTCTAATACAAACTCGACTTGTAATGGTGATATTGTACATAATCTACGGACCTTGAAGCAACACACAAAAAAAAAGTTATACAACCCACTGCCTAAGGGCCTTTTTTGCAAAAAATAAATAAATTATACAACCCGCACCAATCCCGTTTGAAGAAACGGGCAAAAAAGAACTGCATGTGTTCAAACCTAAACCCGTTAATTAAGAATCCGATAGAAGCAATTGAACCCTTCCTGTAAACTGGGAAATATGGCAGGGAAGAGGAAATACCGCCAGCTATCTCTCTTCCTCTCTCCTAGCCGCCTTCTCCTTATCTCCGTTCACCCGTCGCCTTCTCTCTCTCTCTCTCTCTCTCTCTCTCTCTCTCTCTCTCTCTCTCTCTCTCTCTCTCTCTCTCTCTCTACATTCACCCGTCTTCCATTCCAGCTCAACCTATAACCCTTCCGCACATCTCTCTCTCTGTTTTCTCCCTGTTTCGAAGTTCTCGGTATTTTTCTTCTCTATACTCTCACGATCATACTCTGTTTGGCTCTGAGCACATATTGTTGATTAAAGATAATGTTGGTTGATTAAAGAAGGTGAATTGGATATTAGTGCGGGTTGTATAATTTCCCAATTCCAAATGCTTGTCCAAATTGTGCAAATTATGTTAGTATCTCTGAGAAGCACGTTAGCTTCCACTTTTACTTATGAAATCTTAATAATTTCTATCGTCTTTGTAATTCCCTTAACAAACATCTATTTGTTTTCACATTTCAGTAACAAAAATGCTTAAATCTTAATAATGCTTCCACTTTCACATTTCAGTACCATTGGTATGTTTGTAAATGGTTTAGAATTATAAATTTGAAATTATATGTACATGGAGAAAATTTGTATTGAAATACTTGGGAATATTGTTCTTTTATTTTATTTTTGTTGCAAGATTTCCATTTAAACTGGTTCAAGATTGTAACAATGATTACAAACTATTATGTTCTATAAAACTAACACAAATTAGGTCTAAAATTATGATCAAAGCTAACAATAATATAGTACAAAATTGAAATACGAATTGTAAAAGAATCGTACCGAATTATAAAATTACAACCTATTCACTAAAAAATCCAAAAAAAGGAAATGAACGAATCTTAAATTATTTGTTCCTCATCTTCATTATTTTCTATACAGTTTGTCTATTGATATAGCATGCGAAATTAAAAGATCAAATATCAAAATACATTTGGATTTTTTTTATCAATTTACATATACTTTTTACAAAGAAAACACCGCTCCTAGATAAAAACATAGTGCGCAAAGATCTTCCTTAGTGGCGACAGTACAGCGTACAGACTACAGTGTACGAATAAAAGACAGAAAGAGGAGAGTACGTAGAGAGGGGTCAGGGCGATAGTTGAAGGAAGAGAGAAGAGAGACGCCATCAATGGTGAATAAAGATAAGGCGGCGAACAGAGAGATCCGAAACCCGAACGACTCGCGACCCGAATGACCCGCAATCCGAAACGATCCGAACCCGAATCCGAACCCGAACCCGACCCGATCCGACCCGACCCGCCCGATTGCCACCTCTAGGGGTGCCTAATATTATCGGAATTTCTTTGTCATTTGTGATTTCTTATTTCTCAAGTCTTGTATATTGCCGCCGGGTGCCTAATATTATTTCTTAAGTCTGTATATATAGTTTATACTTTGTTTAACTAAATCGTGCTTATATTGTCATGCCTCGTGCCGTCATGCGTGACATCTCTGACGTGCTTATATCTTCATCTCATTTTGTACTTTTCTTAAGAGGCTTTCTATAATGTTCTTTCGTTTCTTCCTCATTTTTATGATTGACATCATTATTTAAAAATTAATTCACTAATTATCATTTTTAAATTAACGATTAATCCATATTTGTTAATAGTTGAATATTTCTAATTAATTTTTAATTAATAAGAATCTTAATTACGTATTAAATATTTAGTAATTATAAATTAATTATTAATTAATTTTGCTAATGATGAATTAATTGAGAGCGATGATGGCATCATAAAATGTGGGAGAAATAGAGAGAAAAAGTAGAATATTCCTGCGCTTAATATAATTATTTTGGACTCAAATATTTCACTCTTTCTCTGCGATTTTCAAACCGCTGGACCGACGTCGAGATCGGAACCGGGAGAGAAGATGGTGCGGTTCCGCTGGAAGCTAAGGAGGAGGCTAACGGGATCTCCGTCTCCTCCGAAGAGGTTTCTTTCATTCTTCATCTCTTTCTCTGTGATTTCGCTTAAATTTTTTAGAGCTAGATTTTCTTGAACTTGTTTTGAGTATAAACGAATCTGCTCAATAATTTTGTAGTTAATTTTGTAGAAATTGTGTGATTAAGGTAGTAAGCTTGAAGAATTAACATTGCAGGACAAGTTCTAGTTTGATTATTTATTCAGATTGCACAATAATTTAGCTTCTCCCATAACAAATGTTCAAAAATCTAAATTCTAAGTTTCTCAAACTTATTCTACGATTCGTTAGACTACGAATTCAACAAGTAGAAATCTGCAAAAATGTAAATATTCCGTCCTTCCTATAAAATACCAGGAAATTTGTACTTTTCCTTACTTTTCATTACTCTGTGCAATTAAATGCATTTTCGTGTCAAAGTCCTCCAAGCGAGCCGTACTGTTGCGGTGTCGCGAGGAGGATAAATACCAGGTCGAATCTGTTTCGGATTCGGCAAAGGAAAAATATGCTTCGAAAGTTATTGTCGTCCCTTCTAATTTTTTGATCTAATAACGGGTAAATAAATAAACTATTTTTCTAAAAACTGGTAAATATATAAACAATTTTCTAAAATTTTGCATGTAATTAATTTTTATCAAAAGTGTTAGCAAGTAATTACTAATTAGCAAACCAAATACTTCAGTACTTGTATACAGTATATACCAGAGAAACTTCCTTTTAGGTACCAGTTATAAATCTCGGGGATAACAGAGAAGCTTCCTTTTAGGGGATTGCAATGTACAACTTTTAAATTTCATTTATATTTAGGGAAATTAAAAAGAACCCAACTTTTCAGATTCCTCAAAAACGGGTGTTTTCTAAAATATTCAGAAAAGTTAGGGTGTTATTTGTAAATTTCCTTTTAGGTATTGTGAGTCGGGACGGTACGTAACAAGAAACGGAATGGCCTAAATCTCGGGGATTATGAAGAAAATTATCCTGCTAAACTAAACAACAGAAGGCCCTCGATATGGGTATTTCTCAAACCTCATGCCCCTTCAGTTAATTAATAATCCGAACCGAGTCTAAACAAGTATGAGCTCAAAAGAGAGAAAATAAAAAGAATTTTCAATTTTCAATTTCAATTTACTATGCGTCTTTTCTTAAGAAACTCTCCATACCATGTGAGATTGCTTGTTTAGTTGTGCAGCCAGCGATAGTGATTCTACAATTTTTGTGTTTTGATCTAACTATTTCCGCGTTTGAATTTGCAGGTACAGCCAGCGATAGTGATTCTAAAATATGAGATATGTAAAAATTGTAAAAATATAATATTTTCAAATGAAATACGTAATTTGCAGGTACAGCCAGCGATAGTGATTCTAAACATTTAAAAAAAAAAATCATCATTGGAGGCCTGCAGACGGCAATAGAAGAACAAATCCAGATCACACCTCGATCGAGTAACAAGAACCCTAGAAATAGATATCAGAATGGAAATGGAAAGAACGATAAAAGAGAAAGGTGTCAACGTCCAGGTGATATTTTGATGAATTACTATATCATAATAATACAATGATTAATTTAATATTTTGATGGAATTACTGGTTCATTTTGCTAAATTTATTTAAATTCTCAAGACCTTCAAGTGAGGAAGAGAAGAACTGTATGTTGCATGGATACTAGGGATGTCAATGGGTCGGGTTCGGGTCGGGTATAGGCTCACCCATATCCTTACCCATCTTAATCGGGTAATACCCATACCCGACCCGTCAACTAAACGGGTAATTTTACCCGCCCCGTTTATTACCCGCGGGTTTTCGGATTACCCACGGGGATTTTTACCCATACTTAAATATATACAAAACATTAAAATATAATAACGAAAAATATATATTTTTTCAAATTAAAATATTATCACATAACATAATAATATCATAAAATATACAACAAATAATTTTAAGTTGAAATTATTTTATGAAACCAAAATTGACAGAAACGTGAAATAGCTGTAAAAAATAAATAAATAAACATGAATCCAGGAATTTATTTATTTTAGTTTTATTTACTAAACAAATAGAAAAAGAAAAATAAATTGTATAATAAAGAACAGTAGAAAAAATAGATTAAACCCATTTAAAAAACAACAAAAATAATAAAATATATATTAAAATATTAATATAACTATTATTATTAAGGACCGGGTTCGGGTCGGATATACCCACGGGTCGGGTACGACCTTACCCATACCCTACCCGTACCCGTGCCGGGTATTTTTTAATCGGGTAATACCCGACCCGCGGGTAGACTTAATCGGGTATTACCCGACCCGCCCGGGTCGGATACCCGTCGGGCACGGGTATTACCCAACCCATTGACATCCCTAATGGATACGGAGACGGCGATATGACAGTTTTCAAAGAAACATAGAATACGATACGTGATCTATCATATATAATATTTTAATATTTTATTAATTGTAATTTTTATATTTAATATATTTATATTTTTGACATAAAATATATTAAAATGTTGTTATTACAAAAATAACTTCTTATTAAATAAATGTTTATTATATTTATATGTAGTCATTTACTTATATGTTTCTCAATTATTTCAATTTAGTTTTTATATTTTTATTTTTCAAATATATTTGTTGATGCGTTATAAGTATCCGAAAGTATCCAAAAAGTATCTGATATTATTTTGAAATAAAATATTCGGATACGTTGCATAGAGTATCCGATACATATACATATCGGGATACGATACGGCTTAATGGTTCCAACTATGAACCCAACCATAGACTTACCAATACGCATATTTTTAGTGGGTCTATTATTTAGCGGTTACAATATTTTTAATTTTTAATTTAACAAAATATAATGTGATCCCGTTGGATGCCACAAGAAAAATGAATTTCAAAATTTAGGGGAGATTTCTCTCATGTCCAGGGCCGGTCCTGAGATATCGGAGGCCTATGACGGATGTTGTCACGAGACCATGAAATAAAAAAATCGTACTTCTGCCACAACTTCTCCAAACTTTCTCGGTACATGGGTTGTGCAAACGAAGTTTGATTCGTACCTGAGTAATAACCTAAGACTCAGTGGGCCATGATTGACTGATCTGAGAGAAAATGACGAGTCAAATTGACTGAAATTGACGGACAAGTGATGAAATTGCACATGTAATTGACAGAAATTGCTGAAATATAATCTCAAATTGAATGGATAATAAAGAAATTGAACCAAAATTGAAATATGTTGCTGAAAAATCGAAAATTGACTGGCAAATAGCAAAATTGAAGATGAAATTTGCACAAGGGCGAAACTGATAATTATTTTAGACGGATAAAAACAATATTTTGGGAAAATTACCTGGAAACTCGCACGAATTGAAACAATCTTCAGACAAAAATTATCATACAACAACTTCAGACAAAAATTACCTCGGCAAAACAAAACCAGATATAACAGACACGTTAAAAAAGAACTCGCACGAATTGATATCATACAACAACTTCAGACAAAAATTATCAATAAAGAAACAATCTTTTGAGAAAATTACCTGGAAACCATCGTAATCGAGACCGATTGCACCGGGGAGAATGAATCCAGAGACGGTAGATGAAAGCTCAGTCAGATCGGTAGTGAGACCGAGCTTTGCAAGTGCATCGGCGAGTTCCTCGACAGCATTGAACTCATCTCCGTTGGAATCAAACAGATCAAACACCCTTCTGAGGCGCACGGAATTGAGGCTTTCCTATCTCAGCCTGAACGAAGCTGAAGGTGGCTTCCAGCTCCGTTGGAATTCGAAGAGGAGAAGCACTCTGCACTCTCCCTGGTCCCTGTCGTCGTCACAGGCTGCTGCATCGCGTCGCAGTCGCGTCGCAGTCGTACGTTCAGATCGCAGCGGCAGAGCATAGAACACACAAGCGATCGTCGCTAGGGTTTGTAGAGAGGGACTGATGCTAATCGCGTAAAAAAGGGAGGCCTATTTAGAAAATGGAGGCCTGTGACGGTTGCCACATTGGCAGTGCCTCAGGGCCGGGCCTGCTCATGTCCCTACAAAAGTCACAAATAACATATTTATCCCTCTTAAATTACAAATATCATATTTATCCCTACTAAATCAGGTAAGTATCAAATTTATCCAAAACGAAGAAGTCAACAGAAAATTAATTATAATTGACCAATTTACCCCTCAATTAACCCACTATTTCAAACCCTAAACCCGGTAATATTAACCTAGTCCAAACCCTAAACCCGATAGCACAACATGTGAACCCTAAGGGCCTAAACCCTGTTCTCTATCTCCGTACAATCTCCATTCTTCTCTTCACACGAAACTGGAAGCTATAGGGGGCAATCTCGGATTGGCAAAGATGGAGGTCCGGCGAGGTGTTCTAGAAAGGCTGTTTAGCTAGGCGGCCTTGAAAATATGGCGACACCCTAACCGTCCTCCTCTCTGAATTGATTCTCTAGCGATTTGGCGTCGCTCGAGCAGGTTCTAAATCTAGCATTTGGTCTTCATATTGTTCGGTCTTCTCATTCTCTAGTCTTTAAATCGATTCAAAATACTTCTAAACCCTCTTTTCTGGTTGTAATTTAATACTCGTTTTCAGAATCGATTCTCTGGCTCTAATTTGATACTCATTTTAAGATTGTGGGGTCAGTTTCATGTCCGTAAATTCACGACACACTGTCGAATCAGTCATTGACTTATTGAGCCGTTCTTTGCTCGAAAAAGGCCATTACATAGAGATTGAAGGGATATATATACACCAAGAAAAAGGCCAGAGATTGAAGGGAGGGTTCATAAAGATATTTGCTCGTAATTACATCAAGATATTTACATCGAGAGCACTCTCGTGGATATGTAAGTAAAACATGACAACATGCAAGACGCTCACAACATGTTCGATAAAATACCCGAGAGAGATTTGGTTACGGATTAGAAGCCATTAATTTGTTAATGAAATTGCTGGAGATACAAGTCATTCTAGAATTCATGAATTGTGTGGAATTTGCGGTTGTTGAATGGAGAATTGAAACTGGTCAGGTACGATATGGTCGATATGGATTTCGTTATGGGATGAAGCTGGCTTAATTTTGTTATGGTTGATACATGTTATTTCATTATAAATGATGCTTTTGTTTGTAAAAAAATGCTTAAATATGTCATTTTGATTTGATATATGTGACAAATTGTTCATATATTTGATTTTTTCTCAAATGTTTTGTTATAAATGATGTTTATTTATGCACAATGTTCAAATATTTCTCAAATACTTGAATTTGATTTATCATTATATAACAAAAAAGTACATTCAGAGAGGAACATATTAAGTTGTTCAGTTTCAGAGAAACATATCAAAATTTTCAAGAACACTAAAACTCAAAACTTTCAGTTTTCAAGTAATTTTGATAGATGTAATGAAGGAAATAATGCCCTAGGCTGAATGAAATAATGCCCTGGGCAGAACATAATAATACCCTAGGCTAAACTGTTTAGCTTGTATGTAAACGAATGATCATTATTATTTATGTTTGTTGATATAATATTTTAATATTGAATTAAAATTTCATTTTGATACGTGTACTGGTTATTTAACATATTTAGGAATATGTGAATAAGCCTTGAATTGTATCATTAGTTTATACATCGTCATAATATGTGATTATGATAGTAAAACTGTATCATTGAACGTAATACGATTCTAAATGTCCCTGGTCATATATATGATGTATACAGAGATATACATGTCTAAGGAAATAGAATATATATGTACACCAGTATATTCGCATATGACATGATTATGTTTTACTGATCATGGACATGGAATACATAGAGATGTAGTGATGTCAAATATGGAATATAGATATGTGTTAGAGACTACATATTGGACTGACCAACTTATGAGAATATACATGGTTATTGTCATTATATATATTCTCATAAACAAATAGAATTTTAGTTCTTTGACCTGAGGTTATCATTAGATTTCTCACATGTGAATTGTGATACTTAGATATGTTTCTTTGTTATCTTTAACCGGGTAATCAAGATCATCATTGGGTATTACATGAAGCATGTTGGAGGATGTGAATAACCAAGATGGAAGTTGTTCCTTTCATGATTGAAAGAGATATCTCTCAGGGCCCCCTGATGAATTAGGATTGAAGGAAATGCGTGGCCACGCTCAATAAGATTAACATGTGTTGTTAATACTAATTGAACATTCAATCTAATTCTATATCGGGAAAGAGTTAAGTTGATTTAGAAAGGATGACATTTGACCATGTCTTTGATCAACATATATCGTATGAACAAGAGAGCTAGTAATTTGTCTATTTGATAAATAGGTTATGATCACAAATCATTTATTTAATTTGGGTAGTCATAATGCCTTGCTAGAGGCCAATTATGATTTGCATATTTAAATAGAGATTTAATATGCTGCCAACATTAAATAAACCTATAGGGTCACACACAAAGACAAGTTCGGACTGGACACATAAAATCAAACGAGGATATTATACTGTTGGAACGAGGATATTATTCTGTTCGAACAGAAAAGTGTAAAGCATTAATTGAATGCTACATGCATGTATGGATGCATGGTATTAAATTCAGGATATTATTCATTTGATGAATTTATTTTGTGAGCATTGGATGCCACAAAAGTGGTTGGAAGTCTAAGAGTTTTCCACTTGAATTAATACACACCAAACCTCTTCATAAATAAGATAGATTCACTCAATCTCTTAGTGCAGAATTTTGACTCAAAGAATTTTGAATTTGGAGAGTAAAAACAAAGAGAAAATAGTTTTCTTAGAGAGAAAAAAAAGAGTGAAGCTTGGCAGAATTTCTTTGTGAAAGAAAAGAGAAGCCAAGTAGATTTTCCGAAGGGAGGAAGGATCCGACTAGCATCGGAGGTCTTCACATCCAGTCTAGACGAGTCGCGTGTGGATACCGATAGAGGGTGGTGCCGATTCGAGCACACCAACGTGATCTCTGCAAGCTTCCTTCAACCAGATTTGAACTAAATCTGAGGTGAAATTTTTGAAACTCTTCCTTCGTATCTAATTAGCGATACACAGATCCATGGCTTAAGGGGTTCGGGTAAGTTCCGCTGTGCAATATGGTTGCCCGAATTCCTAACATGTAAGATGTAGCATTGATGTAGAATTGTGAAGTTGAAATGTTACGGCATTCATGAATAACTCAGATTATTTGTTCAATTTTGGTACAATGTCACAAATTATCTGTTCAATCCGAGTTAATTACAACAAGATATCACAAACTCATATTATTTGTAGCAGGTCTTCTCAAGACATGTATAACGATTACAACTCAAAAATGATCAAAATTAAGATAATTAATGCTTACAACTCAAAAATATCAAAAACTCAGATTACAACTCACATATAGTAATTACAACTCTAAATAATGATGAAATTAAGATAATTTATAATTACAACTCAACATAACGAAAATTCGGATTCACTCGAAAACACATGTAATGGTTACAACTAAAAAATACCATAATTACATCAATACTATGGATCCACTAATTAGAACTCAAAATTACAATAAAATTTGAACATACCGTCGAAAAATACCATCTCGAGTCTGCTTCTAATTAGAACTCTAAATAAACTTTGAACAAGAAATTTGTCGATTAATAATTTGTTGACTTACACTTCCAAGAACGTCAACATCACGATCTGAGGCTTCACCGTAGAGCTCAATCTATATATTTGAACTTATTGGGTTAAAGCTGAAATTAATAATATAAAAAAGAAGCTAATTATGTAGATATAAAGAATGAGAGAGAAATTTGAAAGATAAGTAACTGAACTTGTAAATTGAATAGTTTGCCATCGATAAATACTTTCTTGGTCAAGAAATCCAATCCAATTATTGCTTTCTACTGTTTACATAACTTATTGCTTAAAAAACTACAAACTATTCAGTGAAATAAACAAAATTGATAGGAAAAATATTTACCAGACATTCGGCAAATCTTCGCCGGATCTCAAGGCATCCTCTCTTGACCGTCAGCTACGCCAGACTGCTGGACTCGTCGGATCTCAAAACCGCCTCGACTGACCGTCAACCATGCCGGACGCCGTCTCATGGAACTTCCTACGAAAATGAAGAGCTAATGGGATCGTTGTTTCTGGAGACAGAGGGTTAGTCAGTTTCTTATCGGGTAATAATAAGGCGAAAGAAAGACTCCATAATCGATGACTGATTCAGCAGTGTGTCGTGAATTTACGGACATGAAACCAACCCCACAATTTGAAAATGGTTATCGAATCAGAACCAGATAATTGATTATGAAAACAAGTATCAAATTAGAACCAGAAAAAGAGTTTAGAAGTATCTTGAATCGATTTAAAGACTATAGAATGAGAAGGCCTAACAATATGAAGACCAAATGCTAGATTTAGAACCTGCTCGAGCCACTCTAAATCGCCAGAGAATCAATTCAGAGAGGAGAAGGGTTAGGGTGTCGCCATATATCCAAGGCCGCCTTGCCAAACAGCCTTTCCAGACCACCTCGCCGGACCTCCCTCTTCGTCAGTCCGATATCGCCTCCTAGAGCTTGGAGCTTCCGTATGAAGCTAGAGAAGAATGAAGATCAAACGGGGATAGAGAACAAGGTTTAGGGTTCACATGTATGTTATCGGGTTTAGGGTTCACATGTTATGTTATCGGGTTTAGGATTTGAACTAGTGGATTAGCTGAGGGGTAAATTTGTCAATTGTAATTAATTTTCTATTAAATTTAACAAATCTCTTCATTTTGGATAAATTTGATACTAACATGATTTAATAGGGATAAATATGATATTTGTAGTTTAAGAGGGATAAATACGTTATTTGTGAATTTAGTAGGGACATGAAAGAAATTTTTCCTTTTTTCTTTTGCTAATTAGATTGGGAAGAACAATAAAAAATTGTCAAACAATCGAATATTCCAACACAAAGGACGAATGCACGCACTCCTAATCTTCAATATTCAAGACTTAATTCATAAGTGGAAATTGCATTGTGAATTAAATCTTAATTCCCATACTTTAGCCGAAACACAGGGTAGGTAATTTATGATTTTTTATGAACAAAAAAGATACGCACATTTTTAGGCACATTTCTAGAATTCATCCCAGATTGCGTAGGAGGATTGTTATGTAAATATTGTACTTCTTATCTTTTCAATTTATACAAAAAAAAGATTGAATCGAGCGTGCATCGCGCTTGTCTATTTTTTCAAAAATTAAAAAAAATTCAAATTTTTATTTCTTCTGATTAGGCCTGTCCTGAGTGTATAGGCTAATAAAAATCTCATAAATTTTGGGGACAATTTCTCTCATGTCCTTATAAAAATACAAAATAACATATTTATCCCTCCAAAATAATCAATTACATATTTATCACTACTTAACTTAATTAGTATCATAAATATCCACGTAAAATATATCAATATCAAATTTAACCCTGCTGTTAATTTTCTGTTAACTTTCTGTTAAATAAATTGTTATTTAATTTTTAAATTTAATTAGAATAACCAATAAAAATGTTAATGAGTATAATACCTTTCTATTCATAAAAATAATATAATTACCCGTGCATCATCACTCCCGTGCATCATCGCTCGCGTGCATCATCGCTCCTTGAGTTAAGTAGTGATAAATATGTAATTGATATTCAATAATCACTCCCATAGAAATTGCCCTAAGAAAAAAATGTCTTTTTATTGTTTCCCAAATTTATCCGTGTTTCAAATACTTTCAATTGATATTCAATAATAAATACATTAAATATTGAATTATATTACATGATTATCATGCTAGATGATAAATTGTATTAATAAGATAGTGACCCAGATTTTTTTTTTGCGAAAGCGATAGGCAATTTATCTAACAACCTGGAAAAAACAAAATAAAATATTCTCATATTTCTTACTGGGAAATTTCCTTGTCACATTTATCATAATCAGAAAGCAAGTAAGCTCCAATATGTTTTCAACCAAACTTTTCTGGTGAATTCATTTTATTATATTACAATTTAAAAACTATTCAAATCTATTTTTTGTTACTTTTTCACATAGGTACTTCTTGCAAATTGAAAGTCACTAAAAATAATTGTTACTGAGAAATTATTAATTAAGAAAAGATAAAAATTGGGATTATCACGAAACAATTTGACCAACAAATGAACTAATAGTAATTTATAGATATGCAATTATCACCACCCTTGAAGTGTTCCAAATCAACATTCCCGCGATAAACTTATTTTTCATTTAATCACTCACTAATTGTCGCGCGAAGCCTTTAGTAGCTGCGGGGAGCGGAGTTCTGATGTTCAATTTTAGCACCTGTCTAGTAGGCGCAAAAAAAATTAACGTCAGCTAGATTGGCGAATTAAATGTTATTTTTATTAATTTTTGGGATGCATGTCTTTTTTGCTAATTAATAATATGTATTTTTTAGTATCTTCTTTGTGTAATTCTATATTTTGAAAAAAAAAATGTTGCCTTGCGTCTCCTGGTAGGTCAAGCAGAAAGGATATCAGAACACCGGCGGCAAATGAGGAATTTTACTATGCCTCCTCATTTTCTCCATAATATCACGATGAGTTACCAAATCATGATTAACCCACTAATTATCTCTATAACTTTACGATTAATCCATATTTATTAACTTTTAAATATTCTTAATTAACTTTAATTGGTAGGAACCTTAATTATATATCAAATTTTTAATAATTATGAATTAATTGTTAATTCATTTTGTTAATTGAGTTGTTAATTAGTGTGGGGGAAATGTGAGAGAAATAACGAGGAAAAGTAGAATATTCCGCAAATAGTCCTTACTTTTATTTAATTCTGATAAAACTATTTTTTTAATGTTTTATAAATAATTTGTACGAGTATAACAAGAATATAGAAATGTAATTTTACACAAAAGTGAACATAAACAGTATAAATAAAAAAGCAAAAGTATTCAACTCATCAAAACCTAATATACCCTATTTTAGCTATTTTCTAAGGAGGTTATATACGGTGCCCCCAACATCATGGATGTATATCATGGATGCGTCAATCGAGGTTGATTTAATAGATTGATTAAGCATTAAATCAATGCTTAGTTGGATTGATTTAATTAAAGGGGATAATCAATCGAATAAAACATCCTCGATTGACGCATCAAGAATGCTTTATTGAGTTTGGGGAGCTACTTATATTTTTTCTTTTCTAAGTACATGAACAAAATAAAGGGAAAACTCTGTTGTGTACAGAAAACCCAAAACCAATTCTAATTCGAATCTCTCTCTATACACTCCTTTCAAGCATTTCGTAGTATTGAACCGCTGAGTTCTGTCTTTGCAATTTGATCTCATCATAAAACTTCGAAATGAACTCCTCGGCTTTTGCATCAATCCCATTTTCCTCTCTCTCGACTCGATTGTCTCTCTCATCATATTCATACTCGATCAAATCATCGCAATCCTTATCCCGTCTATAAAAGAAGAAATCAACTTCATCCTCGTCATAATCGTTATTCACTTCGGGCGTAATGCACGGGAGGAATCGAAGCGAAGGTGTTTTGAATTTGAATGCCGGAGTTTCGTCGAAGGAGAATTCTCGCTCCCCATGATACGAACGGTTCGATTTGTGATTCGTTTTAAGTTTTAGTGTTTTGAGGACGCGAAGATGGAGAAAGAAATCATTCTGCTTAAAAACACCGCCTTTTCTCGCCCAAATAACGGCAATGCGGAGGAGTTTCCATGCACGGTTCGTAAATTTCGTGTTTCGTCGCGCCATTGTTGTAGAACTTGTTTGTCAACGGTTGATAAAGAAAAAGATGGAAGTTTTGTTATGGTTTTAAAGAGGAAAGAGAAGGGTATATATAGATGGGGGAGTGAAGCTTGAAAAACGCGTTTGCGTGGATTAAAGTATGAAGTTTTTAGGGTAATACGGCGGATTATTCGGTAGTTTCTCTAGTTTGAAGTATTAACTAGTGGGAGTATTGCTGTGGATCACCCCAATTGAACCCAGCTTGTATGTATATTTACTTATTCCAATTTTGTTATATTTCTATTTGATAAATTGTATAATACTATCAACTTAAATTAAATACTTTTTTTATATACTACACATCAGTGTATTTTATCATACATAACAGTCTAAATGTCTACGTTAATTCTCTCAAAAAAAGTATAATATTACTTCAATAGCTATTTTTTGTACGCACTACAATATATTATTAATCAATTATAAATTACTTTGGGGTGCATTTAGGGTTGTGGAATGGAAAGTTGGAAAGTATTGGGGTCCAGATGGCAGTGAGATAAACGCGGTTTGGTGGAAAACGCCGCGTTATTCCCTTGAGAGATGTAGGAAGAAAGCTGTGTTTGAAGTATGTTTCTTAGTAATGACCTGTGCTTATATTGTCACGACTTCAAAAGTCTGTATACTTTATACCTTGCTTAATTAATGTTGGCATATTGACTAATAATTAATATTAAGAGGTGAGAGAGAGGTCAATCATTTAATAATTTTATCAGGCAAAATACAAGGAAATTCATCCTGCTTATCATTAATTCGTCCTTAAGTTATGTAAATTTGGCATTTTGGCCATCATTTTTGGAACGTAAATAGTGAATTTATGTATGCATGATATAGAAAGATATTATTAAAAACACCACATCGTCATTATTGTTTGAATCATTATATTACATAATGTGATGTTGCTTGAAATGATTCATTAATTATAAACTTGATAATTTGTGATATTTGAATATCGTCATTACAAAAATATTCATTCATAGATATTATTAAGGACATGTTTGGTTGATCGTATTAAAAATTACATCAAGTAAATTAACTTTCCGCAATTTGACTTTTCGAAAATGCACTTCAAATTCAAATGTTTGAATTCACGAAAGTGAACTACTGGATTTATAGTTTTTATGTTTGGGTTGATATAATTGAATTATGAAATTTCTAGATTTATATGTATTAAAAATTGAAAATAAATTTAAGGAAATTTTATAAGAAGACACAATATGTTTCGGATTTACTACAATAGACCAATTTTTTTGAAAATTTGAGATATCACGAGAGATGTAGAGATTGGTTTTTTCCTTGATATATTAACCTATATTGCACCCATATATATGTATGTCTAAAATCTATATTATTTGAAAAACATCAAAATAAATATCGTAATTTTTTATCAAATGTTAATGAATCATATTATTTTTTATCAAATGATAATCATATTTTTCAAAGATAATAATTTTGACATAAAAAATATTTTGTTCAAATATAAATATGGATCAAAATTTTATTTGATAACTAAAAAATTATTCAAACACGATAATTAAAACAAATAAAAATATATATATAAATATTAATTTTGTATACATCATGTTTTAATATTCTCAAATACTAATAATGTTTTAAAATAATTTATAATATTTCTCAATTTTTATAGTTTTTGCAAATATTAATTATATTTAAAATATTTCCGGGTTTTTTTTAATTAGTAATGAGTCTAGCGTTACATTTCATTACTAATTAGTAGAAAACGCCAATATTTAAAATATAATTCATATTTACAAATATTAAAAAAAATGACAAAATATTTTAAAATAATATAAAAAATTAATATTTAATATAATTATAGTTATTTTGAGATTATAGTGATTGATTAGATTCTTATATTAACACAATGAAAATATAATTTATACTTATACTAAAATGTAATAATTTTTTGTGGTATTTTCGAGTTGTGTCTATTTATTTATTTAGATTTATTGTGAGTAGTGTTTATTTATTTATTCAGATTATTGTGCTTGATTAATTTTTTAAATTAATACAATGCAAATATAATCAATATTTGAGGGGAGGTTGTGTTGTGATGTATCTCCACTTCATGTAAATTTGAGGGAATCTTGAGTTGCAGGAAAAGTGAGAGACAATATAAATCGACTTGCAGTAGTTTGACAAATTACATCAAACCAAACAACAAAAAACAGACTAATGCAGTAGGTCGACTTACTAACTGACAGAGTTACTGCAAAACAAACACGCCCTAAGTGTTTTTATTAATTCGGTTTTGTCATGATGATTTATTATTTTTCGTCGTATGGTTACAATCTGACGTCTCATACTACGTGCAATTAGAGAGTGTGTATTCGGTCGGTTTGGTTCAAATCAAAATGCAGTTTTTCTTATTTTCTATATGTTAAACATTTTTATATTTGAAAAAATTATATGAGAAATAATATGATTATATATTTTTCAATAAAATATAAATTTTATAATGATATATTTTTATTATCCAGATTATAATTTTTTGTTCATTTTAATCCAAATAAAGCGAATAAAAATTCGGCCCATTCGCTTCGGTAAAATTTAGTTCGTCCAATTCAATTTGAATCTAGTTTTAATTTAGCTTAACACAATTCAGACTCGAATCAAATCAAATCGATGGATCAACATATCTAACAATAACAAATAATTTCATATTTAATTAACAAGCTTTAAGATATCACTACTCACTAAACTTCTATTTTATGTGACGTTATTGTTTTGGGTTTCCAAAAACAATGGTTGCAAACTTGTAATTATGTCTGATGTGGTTAACTTCTAATCGACAGATATCTAAATAATGGTTGTAAACTTGTAATCGACATAATTATATGTGATGTATATGATATTGACAAAAAAAAATCTCTCTCAATAAATTCCTAGTATATACAATATTATTTTCAATCAAAATATTCAAACAGCACTAATTAAATATGAATCTATGATCCATCTTAATTTGAGTTATTAGATGTTATGATTTACGTACGAGCCTTCTCCATTTATTATTTTAAAAAAAACAAAATGTTATGATTTGATTTTATCTCATCACTAATTGTTTGCTATAATTTTTTAACGTCATATAATTTTTATATAGTTTTTTTGTGTGTTCTTATTTTACAACAATTTTAAAATCACTTTCTTAAGTCATGTCATTTTTAATATTTTAAATTCAAATAGTACGATTAAAATAAGACGTTTGATATTGAATGTAATATGCACATGACAAAAAATACGAATTTTTTTGTTATGTGATATTAACAGTATTTTTAGAACTTTTATTTTAAAAAATGTCAAATATATTTACTTGAGTTTTCTTTTTTATTTTGACATTCATATTAATACGATTCATACATAACATTTTCTCTAATTTGAATTTGTAAATATATTAGTTAAAAAAAAATACAATACAAATTAATGCATATTTAGTAGTTAAATAATTCAATTTTAGGTATTATTATTATTATAATAACAATAATAATTATTATTATTTTAAAACTATAATAGTAAGAATCTTATAAATGCTTAATAACAATTATATATGTGTGTTTTGTTCTAGAATTTTAATATTAGAATTTAAAAAAATGTACATAAATTAATGAAAAATAATAACTTTACCTATTAAATTATAAATAACTTCTTAAACTTATAAACATATATCAAATACTATTGTTATTTTTGTAGTCATCAATTTAAAAATGTCATATGATATTAAATATTTCTTAATTAAGTTTTTGCGTAGTTAAATTTGACATTATTATTTTTTATTATTTTCTGTATTAAGTGGTATATTACGTATAATTTTCATTGTCTTTTTTATCAACATACAATTTATCAGTACTATATAATTAATAGTGTGCAGTGAATACATTTGTCGTTTCATTATTTATATATATGATATTACATGATTTATTTTGAACAACAATGATATGATTTTGTTATTTTATTATTTTTCATAAAATCTAACAATATAATGATAATATAATATTATTATTATCATAAAAAATAATAATTTGTATTAAAATGATAAAATTAGCATACTTGTCGCGCAGCGCAATAGTTAATTGTACAATATTAACACATGACTGGTGTTGCACGGATTCGGCAATACGTATTAGATACGTTATTTTAACTTATGATTTATGATAAAATTCGGATACAACGATACGGGTAAAATCGAATTTTTGAAGTATCCCCACAATATAGATGATGCTTTGATTATTATTCTGGCAGCGATGCCTTGCAAATGCAGCATTTTTTTTTGTCTCCATTACCTTTTAATTATTCTGTTATATTTTTGTTAAACTTAGGGGGGTGAGTACTCCAAATACTTTGCTTTAAGAAATAGTTAATGTCCGGGAAATTTGCAGACAAGCCCCTCGAAATCTACTATTTGCCATAATCATCCCTTGCCAACCAGTTAATTCGTGATTGTAGATATATATTTCGTTTTCATTTTCATGCTAACTCTCAAAGAAATAAAATAAAATGAACAACAACTAATAATCCAAATAAAACAAGACACAGTTTTTAGCTGTGTAATCAAAGCTTGATGTTGATTGGTTAGAATAAACTAAGTATTTTTCATCAATATCACCAAAATTAGTAACTTAAAGTATTATTATGGGAAATAAAATACAAAAATAGAAAATAAAAACAAATGCAATTTGTAACATGTGATTAATAAAATACTAACTAGATTACTAGTCTGTTCATCTTCACTCAACCACTCAAATTTCTAACCAACTTAGATTTACCTCAACTAAAATAAAGAATTTAATTTTGCTCTTCATTTGAATATGAAATATGTATATGAATTGAATGAATCGTGAAACAGATGAAAATCAGAGAAGAAATGTTCCCCAAATTTGTATATAATTACTAAATATAGAGACAATATTAAGATGAAGACACAAAGAAATATGAATAATAAATTAATTAATTAAAGCAGCCACCTTCCAATTTCATCCCAAATAAACCAGATCATGATTTCAACATTTTCAAACAATTTAACCACAATTTAAACTCAGAAATCGACCAAACCGAATACAAACCCGCCTAATTTATGATAAATACAAACAAAGGCACCGAGTTACCAGCCATGGATGATTTCGGAGCACTTGCCCTTGATCCAGCGGAATCCGTTTCGTATCGAAGACTTCACCTTCCCTTCCACAGAATATGCCTTGTAACTCGCCACGCGCCTCTTCCTCTTCATCTCCGGATCACCAAAGCAACCAACAGAAGAAACAGATCTCTGAGGCGGAGGCGGCGGAATAGGAGCTCGTACCGGCGATCTAGGTCTGGGAACGATATCGAGCCTCCCGTTGTACTCGTAACTGTAATTGTAATCTGTACTCCGGCGAGGGTTTTGATCCGTGCTCCGGCGAGAGGAGTAGGAAGAAGACGAATACGGGCGATCGTAATCCGCCATGGCCAGCAACAGAAATGTGAAGTGAAATTGGTTTCTCTTTTTTTTTTCGGTGTTTTGCTTTTTCCGGGTTTTGGGTTAACGTCACAGCTGTCCTGTCCCCATTATCGGATCCGGATCTTAAAACCTCTGTATAAGAATCCGAATCCGAATCCGTTACCCGAAAAGTTAGTGCTGTCTGATAGTATGTGTGGCCCTGTAAGTATTTTATATTTTGAAAGTGAGATTACAATATATAACAAAAAAAAAGTAAAAAAGTAAAGCTTTATTAGTTGAGTTTCTTGTGTGTGTGTGTGTGTGTGTGTGTGTGTGTTGAGCCGACATGATTATTTACAAATTACAATTAAATATAGTGTATCAAATAAGGTCAATTTTTGCAATGTAGTTAATTTACTTTTCACCTTTAAGCTTTAATGTGATACTATTTTTATTGCTTAATCTTATCATTATTAAAGTAGCTTAGTTGGACTGATGAGGTAATGAGCATGTGAATCAATAATTAACAAGTTTCTAATTTTGTTGGAGCTGGCACCAGTCATCTCATTCTTTATTTCCTGACTCTACTTATTATTATTATTATTATTATTATTATTATTATTATCATTATTATTATTATTATTATTACTTAATATGTTAATTTCGTTAATTAATACGCAGTGGCGGATCTTGCCCCAAATCAATTGTGGGGGAGGGGTAATCTAGGGGGGGCTACTGTAAAAAAATTTCAAAAAATTTTGGTAGGGCGGTAGTACATAATTTTTCAGTTCTATCGTAAAATGCACTGGCATAATCACATATATATACTACCGCTCAAAAATCTAGGGGGGGGGGGGCAGCTGCCCCTCCTAGTCCCTTAATAGATCCGCCACTGTTAATACGGATTAAATATTATATGTATTTTTTATATTAATCAAATTTGTAGTCGGTTCCTACTACGACCATATAAGTACTCAAATAGTTAATTATTATTGGGAAATTTTCCAAAAAACCCCTATTTTTTGGATATTTAAAAAAAACTTCTATTTTTTTGGAAACTCCAAAAAACCATCTCTATCAAATTTTTATTTTCAAATATCCTCTATAGGAGTTAAAACTAACCATGAATGGTGTTAAAAAAAAAAATTATACCAAAATATCCTTCTATTTTCATATGTATATTTTTGTTATTTTTTCATTAATTTTATTAGTTTTAAGAAAATTTATAAATAATTTTTAACGCGTAGTGATTTCACAAAAATAAAATTATTAAATGTTGTGCTTGTATAGTTTTAATATGTCATTTATTATTCATGAAAAACTAACATCAGATAATAATAAAATAAACACCTTGAAAATATATTGATAGAAAAATATTTCTTTAAACATCTAGTTTTTTTTCGTTTTTCTTTTATGTATTTTTTAATAGTTCATGATATTTTAATTTTTAAATATTTGCAAGATGTTCTTTTAATATTGTTGTTCATCTTATTATTATTTTTTGTTAGTTTTTCAAGAATATTATAAAAATCAAATATATATAATGTATGAAATATAAAAATTATATATATATATATGATAATTATTTTTATAAAATTATTATAAGCTAAAAAAAATTATGACTTTATTAAAATTAACACAAATAACATAAATATTCTTTTAATTACTACATATGTAAAAAAAAATATTTTTGGTCATAAATTTTTTTTTAACACCATTCATGATTAATTTTAACCCCATAAGGGGTATTTGAAAATAAAAATTCAGTAGAAGATTTTTTTTGAAGTTTTAAAAAAAATAGGAATTTTTTTAGAATATCCAAAAAAGATAGATTTTTTTTTTAAAATTTCCCATTATTATTTATTACTTTAAAATGATGACAAACTATAATTTTCTATTATCATGATTTCTTACTTGGGCCTTTTCGGCCCGCTTTTCTTGACATTGAAAGCCTACTAAATTGGCCTTATTCAAGAACTTCACCACTAAAACTAAAACTTCACCACCTCCATTACACACACTCACTAAACAAAATGATAAAAAGCAACGACTTCTCAGAACTCCATGAAGACATAAAAAAGAAAATACGACACTACGCACATAATAAACGGATCTTTTGATTCTTCACAGAATTGTGCCATTCTGATGTAATCCAGACCGACGTGCTCGAAGATGGACCCGAGCAGCCCGCGCGAAAAAGCTAACCATCTGAGCAGTGCTCAGTATCTCCATGCTTCCCTTGACGATTCGTCTCCTCAGCTCTTCAGCCTCGATATAAACTGCCCGCATCCACACGGCAACCCTCTCTGTCACCTCTGCCCTCGCTTCCCCATTTCTGTGAGGTCCGTGTACCTGTCGAACAAAACTCACAATTTCAATGTATTCCAAACTCATAAAATCTAATAAAAAAATTCTTTGACCAAAAAAGTCATTTCTGAAGAGTACCAGGGCCAGAACCATCAGCACAGTGGCCGCCTCCTCGATCATCCTCATCCGCCTGTCCAAATCCCTCTTTCTCTTCACTATTTCTTCTTTTAGTTCTTCGAGTTGCCTTCTCTGATGATGATTTATCAGATCGTTTGGGATGAAACCAAATATAACGCAAGGTTTCAACCCACCAATCCAAAGAAGTGATTGTTCGGGAGCCGTCATCCAATGTGGAGAAAACACTTGGTATACGTTTCGATCAGCTAGCTGAGACTTGCGGCGATAGTACTCGATGTAGTAAGATAAAGCGCGGGATATGATAGGGATATGAAGATCAGGGCGGTCTTCAGGGACGGATGAAATATTGTTTAGGAGTCGTTGTTGTTCCAAGATCCATTGTGAGTAGAAGGCCTCCATGCGAGTACAAGGCCTTTTTTTTGTCAGACCTTCTGATCTCTCTAGGGGTTTGTATGAGATCATAAAAGAGGACAAAACATATATAGTTGGGCAGGTACATGCATGATGCGAAGCGTGTGGTAAGTGTGTCGAAATTGGAAAAACTTAGCTGCTAAGATTTTGGAGTTCCGGCAAGAGAATGAGGTGGGGGGCGGCGGCGGGGATGAAGAGCGTTGGAATGGTATATAGCGAGGGAACAAGTACTCCGGGGAAGCACGTGGGGAATTTGGAATAGAGCGGTTTAATTAGATGAAGATGTATGTCCCTTGATCCACCCCACACACGTCTTCTTGATGACTTGGCGTTATTATCAAGTCTTATTTTTAAGACTAGAAAATTTTCTCGCGCTTCGCTACGATATTTAAAATTATTGTTTCACAAAAAATTAGTTAACAAAACAAATTAATTTTATAAAATTATAATTAAAGAAATGTTTATAATAAACAATTTATCAAGAAAAACACAAGCTTATTATACACAAACATCTCCTAACGATGTACAATATAAAAACGACATATACTATATTTTATTATCACTAATGTTTTCTTGGTAGTATATAATTTCATTGCAGTTATGAACACCTCCTGTGAACGAGATATTTTCGTGAAAAAATAATTGTTTAGTATGTCCAACTAAAAGAGGAAGCGAAGAACTTTATTTTAATGAAACTTACCTCAAAATAATTAGAAAATAATTTGAAACATAAATCTCTTAAGAACATAATATAAATCACAAATACTAACTAATATCAACAAGTCTAATTAATGCATATGGACAAAAAAGCCAACATTCTTGGCCAAAATATAAACATATAAGAGACTATTTACCTTCCATCAGATTAATTAACACACATAATTAACATGCTAATTAACACATATCATGCATGAAAAACAAAAACTATAGAAATAAGAGTGAAGTGTGAGTTGGAACTGAAAAACTTACCAATGATAGGAAATTTGAATTTTTGCCTTAAAAAAGTGAAGAATTATAATTTAAGCTTGATTTTTCATGAGGTATGGCGTTCATCTTTGACAATGTTTCCTGAGAAATGTTTTGTTAAACCAAAAATACTCGCAACTTCCAGCTTGTATTTTATGAATGAACACTCTTTGAAGATTTTCGGCACTGACATTCATGATCTTCTTTTGTAGAATATGAACAAAAAAAAATAATGTCATTCTGTATGAACTTGGATTAATATTTTATGAGAACTCAAGCAATTATCATTCATGGACTTTTGTATCAACAAAAGAAAAAGAAAAATGTCAAAAGGAACTAAATACATAAAAATGAAGAAAATTAGTTTGATGAACATGAGTTAGTATTTTATGAAAACTCAGCGATTATCATTCATGGACTTCTATGTCAACAAAATGGAAGAATGTAAAAGGAACTTAATACATAAAAAATGATGAAACAAATGAAGAAAATTTTACATTTTTTTTTTGTAGAACTGATATAGATAGAATCCAAGCAAACCCCGTCCTTTTGATCACCATCTTCAACCTTCTTCCTATCATATGAAACAAAAAAAAATACCGGCATGCTTCCGATCTCCATTATTCTCAAGGCGAGCAAACAATATCAAAAGAAAAATAAAGGAAAAAAAGTGTTAGAAACTACCACTCTGTTTTCTTTTTCCATTTCTCTACACTCAACCATAAAGTCTTGACTATCCTCTCACCTCTCTTGGGTGCATTGAGTGAGGGGAGCGAAGTATGGTATGCATTTATTTGATGAGTCATCAACAAAGAATAAAATAGTTTAAAAAAAAAAGACTTTTCATTCATCTATTCTATTTTCGGTCAAACTTAATTTTAAAAAACAAAGAGTAAATGTAACGGTGATGTAGCATTTTGTGGGATCAAAGAACGATCGAAAATTTAATGGGAGCACAAATTTTAATACAATTAATAGAAAATGTCAAATCATAATTTTAACAAAAGAGTTTGAAAGATATTCCGACATTTTCTGTCACAAGAATTGATGTGAGTATAAATTTGCATCTTAATTTATAGAAGCATTTCTCCGTGTATACATTTTTTTTTAAGTTTATTCCCAAAATACTCAATCGTTGAAGATAATTTGGAAAATACACAAGGGAAGAGTTGGAAACTCCGTCAAAATCCAAAATGACGGAATTGAGGACTCCGCCACGTATTAATTGTTAATAAAATATTAATCCTTCATATGCATCTTAATTGGCAGGATAATGTGGCGGAATCCGTAATTCCGCCATAAATTAGCGGAGTTGTTAATACCATCCCAAATGTTCAGTATAGTTTATGTTGTTGTATTTTGAAAATAGAATAGTATGTAGTTTTTATTTATTTTTTGGTTTGAGAAATTAGATTTGTATGAATGTAAAATTTAATATGTGTATGTATAAAAAAATAATTCATAATGAATTAAATTATAGAAATGTAAATATTAATTAAGTTTAAATTGATTTCTCTTCGAATTTTAATATTATAAAACATTAAAATTTTAAAAAAATTAAAATTTTAAAAAAATTAAAATTAAATATTGTAAAATTAGAAATAACGTAAGTATATTTTATATGATTTGTTTTTATATTTTTTTTTCTAAATAACATTTGAATTTTAATATTATAAAACTTCTAATTGGTTCAACCGAATAAACCGAATAAGAAATTATGTTTATTCGGTTCGGTTTTAAATCGGTTCAAATTTTATTCGGTTCGGTTCGGTTTGAATCTAGTCCGGTTCGGTTTAATTCGGTTTGCTCTTATTCGGTTCGGTTCGGTTCGGTTCAACCGAATGCCCACCCCTATTTGTTTGTGTTCGGTGATAGAACACCTATTTATACACTTTCTCATTTCAACATTTTTTGGAGGCCTTGATATTTGGAGGCATGTGGCGCCGGCCTCCTAGGCCAAAGCCCAGGACCGGTCATGGACAACCCCAAAGTAGAATTCGGGCCTTAATCGCGACCGAGATCCTCTTAGTCGCGCTCGCGATATATGCCCCTCGCCTCCATCGCGTCCGAGTCCGCCCCCATCACAACTAGACCTCGTCTCATCTGCGTACCCATCATGCGACCCCCTCGATCCAATCCAACCCATGCTTCATCGCGTCGGCCGGGACCCTCCGAGTCGCGGTTAAGGATGCATTTTTTCAATAGCGCCCACAACACAACCCCGTTGCATATGCGGTGAAGGATGAATTTTCTCCGAAAACCCCTAGTTCCAAGTCCTACCCATGTTGCTTCCGTGATGGGTTATACCGCGTCCGCAACGCCATAAAATAATTATTTTTTTAAAATTATTATATGCTAAATATTTTTATTAAAAGTTAATAAAAAAATATATTTTTTAATTACTACATACGTAAATATAAGGGTATTTCGGTCAAAAAAATTCACATCATTCACGGTTAGTTTCAACCCTTATAGGGACGTATTTGAAAATAAAAATTTGGTAGATGGGTTTTTTTTTGGAGTTTTCAAAAATATAAGGAGTTTTTTAGAATATCCAAAAACGTTACGGGTTTTTTAGAATATACTAAAATGAATAGAAATAATACACTGAAATCTCGTGGCTTCAAATCACCGGAGAGGAGAGAACTTACTCTTCAGTGCACCAAATGGGATGATCCAGTACTCAAATTGATCGTGGGGAGATCGTGGTGAAGATCGTGGCTTTTGTTTGGCTGGATTTTGGTCCATAAACGTCATAATTTTCCTATAAAGCCACGGGTTATGCTTCATATTTGGATACCACCTCTGGGAAGGATTCCTTCCCATTTCAAACACTCACACTTTCCTCTAGTCTATGTCATGAAGCTTCCCAACCTTCCAAACTCGTTGCTTTGAGCTTTTGAGAGCTGACGAACCATAACTGGTCCTAGGGATGTTCATTCGGTCAGTTCGGTTCAAACCGAACCGAATAAGGTCAAACCGATTTAAACCGAACAAACTAAATTCAAACCGAACATAACCGTTTTAACTTTTGATCTGATTAAAAACCAAACCAAGTAATCTGAACTCTTATTCGATTTATTCGGTTGAACCGGATAAGAAACATTATAATCTTAAAATAATAATAATTTTATAAAAAAATTACATTTTATTTATCCAAAAATATAAATACATATTATAAAATATAATTAGATTAGATTATTAGATTATTATATCAATGTTTTTATATTTTAATTTTAACATATTAAAAAATTATTAAAGATGGAATGTTATTCGGTCGGTTCGGTTTAATCGGTGTTCAGAAAATCAAAACCAAATTGAACCGAATAAACCGAATAATATGACTTCTTTAACCGAATCAAACCAAATAAAGCGAAAAACCGAACCGATTAAACCGAATTCGATCGGTTCGGTATCCGAAGAAACTGAACCTTTTGAACACCCCCTAACCGGTACAAATCAGACCTAACTCAGCAAAATTCGATCTGGATCAATAAAGTTATTTGATATTTACGATCAAACAATATACTTTTCATCTCTTTTTGAATCATCTGGATTGATTGAATTTTCTATTCGATATTGAATTTTGAAAATTGAACTTGTAGTTCTGGATTAAGGACGCATTTGTAATACAATGAGATTATTTCATATGTCCAACTTTGTGTGGGAATTATAAACTATCTAGACAATTTTAAACCTAACAAAATTCACCACTGTATCGTATGAATCCCCTACTTTAATTCAAAATAATTCTAAAGACATTTTGTGATTTAGATTAATAGCTATTTAATTTGCAAAACAGTCCAGGACCAATATTCATTCCAAAATTTTACTGGACTTTTTCATTCATTTTCAGGGATTGTTTGTAATATAACTATAACTTTTTATCTAGACCTCCAAATTATATCAAATTTTTACCATACCCTTAGAATATCATAACCAATAAAATTGGTGAGTTTAAAACAATTATTCGAAAATTTGAAATATTTAATCTTAAATAACTATGTATTTCCTTGTGGACCGATAACCCCACTTATCATATACTATATTAAATAATCAAAAAATTTGTATGAGCATAAAACGACTAATCAAGCACCTCCGAAAAAGGACATCAAAAAAGAAGATGATCGGTCGTTTCGAATTGGAGGGAGCAAAGGACACAATTTTCTTCGTGGGGTCATCCACGCTTTATTATGTTTTCCGAGGATAGTATGCCAATTGTTGAGGGCCAACCATGAAAATAAGATGATCTTTAGCGGTGCTTTTACTTTGAAGAGGTCCGCGGTCCATGAGCATACGATTCCCGTGTTTGCTCATCGCTCGTATATTTTGGCCGATTGGAACCTGGCTCATTAACCGAAGAAGGACGAAAAAAATCTCCTTGCGGGTCCCCCCCCCCCCCCCCCCCCCTGCAAGGAATTGTAGAGGGATAGCAATCTTTGAAGATCTTGCACGAAGAAGGATACTACATTGGCGGGTATGGAGATGATATATTTTGCATTATTAATGTTAAAAATCTCGCGCATTGTGATCGACCGTTGCGACTCTTTTTCATAATCTAACTTGTAGAGCCATCAAATTGCTAATATTTCTTTTTGTAATTTAATATCTAATACTCCCAAACTTCCATTCGTCTTAGGGAGGCAAACAAATTTCAATTAACGAGGCAATGTCCTTCCAAAATTCGGTTATTACTCCGTCAAAAAAACGCTCTCATTAATTTGTTAATTTCATCAAGAATCTTTTTGGTAAAATGAAAGTTTGCATGAAGTAATTTGGAATAGCTCCGAACACCGATTTGACCAAAGTAAGCCGACTTCCTAATGAAAATAGTCGATTCTTCCAATTGTTAAATTTCTTGTTCAACTTTTCAGTAATAGGCCAAAATGTGAATTTACTCGAATTTTTGTAACAGAGTGGCAATCCGAGATATTTCAACGGTTTAAGTGAATCTTAATTATGTATATACTATTTGTTAATTGCCTCTTATTAGTTATTACCTTAAATTAAAGTGTTAATTAGGATACAGAAGGAGTTGTGGCGAAATCTGGGAACAGGATAAATGGTCTCTAATATCAAATGTACATTGCAAAATACCTATGTCAAAAGAGTAACAATATTGTATATCCCCAAGTATTCTCTCAGTCTATCTTATAATATAACGTGATATGATTTAACACACTAATTCTTAATTTAATATCATCGTTTATAAAAAAAAAAATTTTTGAAGGAGGAGGTGTACCCTCACTCTGATAATATAAAAAATAAAAATTCATTTACAGGAGACTGCAAACTGAGAATTAAGTGGCATCGACATACTACTGGACTGAACTACCACTTTTAAGAACACAGATTAAAGAAATTGAAGTGGCTCTACCTAAAGACATTAAATCCCGCTCGTCGAGTCGTTGGCTCCTGTACTTCACTCAACAATACATTGACCAATTAGCGACATCCGCCATGATCAAAACCATCAGACTGGTAATTGAGAGTGCTTTGTTGGAAAAGACGCGTCGGTTCCTCTCCTTCCACAGTCCCCATAATACCGCAATCCATACAGTGCTCCATCGCCTATTATGCTCAGTTTGGCCCTGCTTCGTGTTGTGTAGCCACTGAGATTTAATTGACTCCGCCATCGTCGTTATCGTTATATCGCACGACGTCAGGACCATAGTCCATATTTGAGTAGAATAAGCACAAGTAAGGAGCAAATGATCAGTTTCTTCAATGTGTTGTGCACACAAGGCGCAACCCTGATTATTAGACCACCCTTTCTTCGCTAAATTTGCTGTCGTTAGGATTCGATCTTGCAAGGCGAGCCATGCGAAGAACTTAACTTTTGTCGGTGCTTTTATTTTCCACAGCGTTGGGTTCCAATCACATACTATTCCGGGGTTTCGGAGGAATTGGTAGGTGGAGCTGACCGAGAATCGTCCCTGTGGACCCCAAGACCAGAGTGCTTGGTTAGTTATCGGGTCCTGTCTAATAGAAAGACGGAGGAAAGGTATTAGCTTGCATAAGTCCTGCAGAAAGAAGGAAAGAATGTTCTTGTTTAACCCCTCTAAGTCGTCGGCCGATTGGACACCATACAAGTCTCTCAATGTGCTGGCCCACAGCGATACTGGTTTTGCGGTTATGTTGAAGAGAGATTTGACTAGTAGCACTTTATTTTGAGTATCTAAATGGAGGATCCCCAAACCACCATTGATAATCGGTACACATACCTTATCCCACGATACTAAACAATGGCCACCCTTACATCCCTTATCCCCACGCCATAGAAAAGCTCGCATGATCGCCTCAATTTGATGAGTCGGCCACTTCGGTAGAGCCATTACTTGCATGTGGTAAATTGGAGTTGCCGATAATACCGCCTTAGCCAATACTAGGCGTCCCCCGGTGGATAGAATTCTGCCCTTCCACGAGGCTAGTCTATCTTGAAGTCGCCTTATTAGCGGGAGAAAACAAACTCTTGATGGCCTCTTTGTTGTTAACGGCAATCCAAGATATTTGGTAGGCAATGTTTTTTTAGGACATTGGAGAATTCGTTCGATTGTGGCGTGAAACTCAGAGGGAATGACAATCGGGATGAAGGAGCTTTTCAATTTGTTGATTTTTAAGCCGGAGATGTTTGCAAAATTGTCGAGCACCATCGAAATCATCCTCAAGTTGTCCGGATGTGCCTCGACGAAAATGATCGTATCATCGGCGTATTGGAGGGTCTTGGGGGCCAATCTCGTTGTGCCGGTTGCTATCGGGGCGACATTTTGAAGCATTCTTTGTAGCACATCGGCCACAAGGTTGAAAAGTAATGGCGAGAGCGGGTCTCCTTGTCTGAGTCCTTTTTGGTGGAAATTGTAAGACTATTATAATGTATAAATGGACAATCAATTAACCAATTAACATGACAGATCATAAATTAATCGTCTTACAATTAAAATTAAAATTATAATCATGTTATTAAGTCTGATGAGATAGAGTTTGGGGACATTCCAATATTTTCCTATTTGAAAACATATAATAGGATTGATCGGTACACCACCTTCTTTTTACAAAACATTATCATAAAGATAAACCAATACAAAGAAGTGATGGCTTTAAATAATTATCCTACTTTGCAAAAGAAAATAATTTCGAGCTAATTAATGTTTTGCAAATTTCATGAACGTCCCAAATTCTTGCATGCTTCCATCCTTCAATCCATTTTACCGCATCCCAGAACGATGAGTTTGAAGGTGGAACTGCACAATGCCGGCAAAGAAACGAACCGCCTGAGCAGTGGTGAGTATCTCCATGCTCCTCTTGACGATCCTCCACCTCAATCGATCAGCCTCGATATAAACCGTATGCATCAAATCGACAACCCTCTCTTCTGCATCTCCTCTGGCCTCCCCATTCCTGTAGTCTCCATGTTCCGCTTCCAAAGCCAACAGAGTCGTCATGGCCTCCTCCGCCATCCTCATCCTCCTTTCCAACTCCCTCTCTTCCTTGTCTGTAATCTGTTATGGTGTATTAAATTAATCCAATTCACATTAATTATATATGACGTGTCAATTAATTATGTAAATCAATGGTTCATTGATCTAGTGATAAACTGTTTAGGCAGTTTAACACAATATATCAAAAATCAAGTGTTCAAATTCCATTGGTATTATAAATAAAAAATGAAATCAATAATATTCATGTTTCATGAATTATGTTTCACTTCAAACAAAAAATTAATTATGTAACATCTGTTAATTACCATGTTAATTAAGTATGTTTATTATGATATAGAGGGTATGGTGGTGAAATCTCTATTTGCAAACTAAATTATTATAAGTTCCGATTCATAATTTGAGAGGCTATTTCTCAAAACAAAACTAAACAGAACTTGTTAGCACCTGTTTGAGCTCCTCGAATTTCATTGTCTGATCAATCGTCAAATCCAGCGGGACGAGGCAAAAGATGACGCAGGACTTGAGCCCTCCGAGCCAGAGGAAGGATCGTTCCACAGCCGTCAGCCAATTGGGGGACAAAACTTGGAATATATCTCGCTCCGCCACATCAGACTTGTGAGTATAGTACTCTCCGAAATGAGACAAAACACGCGAAAGAAGCGGGATGTGAAGGTCCGGCCGGTCTTCCGGCACCGATAATAGGTCGTTTAAGAGCCCTTGTTTTTGGACGAGCCATCGTGAGTAGAAGCCCTCCATTGACAAAATAATTCTTACTGTTATCTTGTTCAGGTTTGTTTCCCGAGTTAAGATGGAGAAGATATAAATAGGGGCCTTGCCTCGCATGGGTACTTCCATGTGCATGCTCAGTTTAGAATTTGGATTTTGCTTGAGGTTCTTTGAGAAGCTTAACTGTTAAGTTTGGAACCACTGGCTCTCCGGCCAGTAACGGTTGAGGGGACTGAGCAGACGACGAAGAGGAGCTCGTGGAGAGCACGTGGGCAATTTGGTAGAGCGGTTTGGAACTTTCGATGCGTGCGAGGGAGAGTTCAACGGAGTAGTAATCAAGAATGTACGTATGCACTTGTATGATACAAGTTGTACATGTAGTCCATCTCACTATTTTCTTTTGTTGGATAAGCTCTGCAAATCAGACTATGTGGATGGACTTTTCAAGTTGGGCCACGACCCATATTTATATTTATATTTATAGGCCTTGTGGACTTGAGCGCACTTAGCAGTATAATTAGACATGATCTTGGTAATATTTTATCGATTCATGAATTACCAAAGAAAGAACCATGCATGAATTTTTCATCATCCTAGAAAAAGCAATGCATTCTTACCGTTCAAGCAAACAAATCATATATATACAATACGTATACATATTAACATCAAGTTATCAACATGCACAAGGAGATTGATTGTATTCCAAAAGTTCATAGAGATCAAAATTCTCTATTGACCAAAAAACTATTTTAACATAAAAAAAACATCATCTGAAACTTTCATTTATCTAATAACTGAAGTGAGGATTTCAAGCCTCTTGATTCAAAAACAAACATTATATATATAGAAACATTTCGATAAATATTCAAGTAAGTGTAGCATAAATCCTCCATCGCCCACGTCATTCGGCAAGGATATCAAATCCTAGCCTTCATAACTATCATCCGACATTGCGGCGCAATCCAGATCGACGAACATGGAGGTGGAGTTGAGTGGCCCCGGCAAAAAATAGAATTGTTTGATTGGTGTTTAGTATTTCTAGGCTCCTTGTCACGATCGTCCTCCTCAATCCATCTGCGTCCATATAAACTGCGCGCATCAACTGAACGACCCTGTCTGCTACCTCCGCTCTTGCTTCTCCGTTTCTGTGTGCCCCGTGTACCCTTGCTAGGGCCATCAAAACGACCATTGTTTCCTGGACCATCCTCATCCTTCTCTCCAACTCCATCTCTCTCTGAACTGCCTCCTGTTACATTGGTACATTGTCATCAGGTCCGGTCCTGAGTTTTTGGAGGTCTTTGACGACTATATTACGATATACCGAAGAAACTAAAGCGAATATTATACGTGTCGAAATTTTGCTAATACTGTCTTTTCCAAAAATTTGATGAAAAATCTTCAAATTTTGGTCAATTTTTGTCGAAGAATCCTAGATTTTTAGTGGAAAAAAAAACTGAATATTCATAAAATCATGCCAGTAATCCTAAATTTTAATGAAAATTCTAAAATTTTGCTCAAAAACAGCTCAATTTTGTTCAAATTTTGTCGTATACCCTATATTTTGGAGAACAAATCCTAATAAGTCTTAAATTTTGATGCAAACCCCTGAATTTTAATCAAATTATGCTGAAAATCATGAATGTCAATGAAATAACCAACATAATTGTTGAAATTACAGACCTAAATTTTTTGAAATTGACCAAAATAATTGCTGAAATAACTAAATCGAACAAACCTTAAATTATTAAAATTAAAATTAAAACTTAAATTCAACCTAAATTGAACATATATTTACTGAATTTAAACCTCAAAACTGAAATTTATGAAAACATGTCTTAAAAAAAAAAAGGCCTATGAAAAAAGAAGGCCTGTGACCTGGGCCAACTCAGCCAAAGCCCAGGTCCGGCCCTGATTGTCATATATTAGATCAATTTGTGTCGAATCTGAAGCATGTTTCTTTTATCGAAGAAATGGGTTAGGCTCGATGTTATGCACCTTCCATCATGTCAACTGGCTGAGTTATAATGTAAATATTGTGTTAATTTTTTATCGAAGAGTTTGGTTGGATGACCATAGCAGAAACTACATACATGAAATAATTAAAGTTCAAACTTTCGCGGTTAGAGATCTAGTTTGTCTGTTTAGATGCAACAAGCTGAAACTCGTAGCCGCAATTTCAAAATTTGAATTAGTTTAACTAAAACATTTAGTTTAGTTAACAGAACTAAAAATATTCAATCAACATTAAATGATAAAAAATAGGGATACAAATATTTCAGTACAATCTTGCATAATCGGCATTTTGGTCAATTCAACATTGTTTGATAAAATCAACTGAGGAGTTTAACAACTTAAAAATTAAAATACATAAATTGAAGTGTTTAACTTTACATAGCAAAACCAAATATTCCTTGGATGAAAATTAAAAGGTGCTGACGCCTAATTAACTCAATATCATTTTCTTTTGAAAAAAAAAAAGATAACACCATGATCTAAGATGGCATGAACAATTTTTATTTTGAGAAAAATGGCATGAAAGATTACCGATTTAGAAAGTCTATTTCATGTATTGTGACTCGGGAAGAAAAGTTTCACCTGCCTTAGCGCATCAACTAGTCGTCTTTGATCAACCGATAAATCAGTCGGGATCAGACGAAAGATCATGCAAGGTTTCGCCCCTCCGAGCCAAAGGAAGGACCGTTCAAAACTCGTGAGCCAGTGCGTGGAGAAAACTTGGAACACGTCTCGCTCAGCGAGCTGAGACTTGCGATGACAGTACTCGGCGTAGTGAGATAAAGCACGCGAAATGAGAGGGGTCTGAAGGTCAGGCCTATCTTCTGGTACGGATAATAGATCGTCTAAGAGCTCTTTCTTTCGAACAATCCATTGTGAGTAGAAGACCTCCATTTGAAGAAGTACCCTCTTCCTCTTGGTACTCGAGTTAGGGTTTTTGAGTTCTGCATGAGATGAACTGATTGAAGAAGATATATATATATAATGTGTGATCAAGAGTGCCATTGATGGGATTTGTGACCAGAGTTGTCTTTTTGGAGGTTTCTAGAGAAGAAGAAGCTTAGTTGTTAAGTTCACCGGAGGAGCTCAGGGAATGGATGAAAGGCCGGTTGAGGGGTTGAGGGGTTAAGGTAGTAAACAAGCTGTAAAAAATAGAAGACAATTAGACAATTAGTACGTGTATATATACACAACTCGTATGTACTATTCTTGTGATAATGTTGCCACTCGTGTAGATTGTTACTGACCATTTTATATTCATTCCATAAATTTAAATTCAAAACAGGGAGCGAGTTATGTACTACATGATTTCATACAGAGTTTGCCCCTGGTTTCTAAAGTCCTGTGGCTCTTTACCTTAGGACTTGGATCTGGGCTTGGATGACACATGCAGGAACCTGAGCCATTGATCAAATTGGTGGTAATTACGTAGGCCAAGTGTTTGGTACAGTTAATTCACTGTCAAATTATTTTGGAAAAAGTCTGTTTTTGGTTCCTAACAAATACCGAAATGTTCAACTTGCCTCCTGACTTTTTTTTTGTTCATTTTGCCCCCTAAACTTGTTATTTTTGTTCAAATTGCCCCCTCCGTTAAAATAGTGCTGCCCCCAGTTATCTAACCGTTAAACCTCTTTATTTTATACTTTTATTTTACCCGATCCATCATTTACCCGACCCGTCATTAACCCGACCCGTTAAAATCCTTCTCTCTCACACGCTCTCTCTCTCTCCCCTTTCTCTCGCTCCCCGCTCAACAGACCTAAGACTCTCTGGCTGCTGGCTCAAGCTCTCTCGCTCGCCAACCCTCTCTCCAACCCTCTCTCTCTCGCTCAATCTCTCTCCGTCAATCTCTCGCTGCACTCTCTCTCTAATTCTCTCGCAAATTTCTCTCCTCTCCAACCCTTTCTCTCCTCTCCAACCCTCTCGCAAAATTCTCTTGCTACCAAAACCCTCTCGCAAAATTCTCTCACACGATTTTTGGGGCTTGCAATCTCTCCAAAGGCCATCCCCATTACCCAGATCCACCTGTATGTTTCTCTTTTCCTCTATTATTTCACGAAATATCATCTTCGAATCTTCAATTTGATGTTCTTTTGGCTGTGAAATTTTCCTCTAATTCCTTCTATTGTTCGATTCTTGATTTAGGCTTATCCGTACCTTCACATCAGGAACAAGGAATTTCCATGGGGTATGTATCTCGTTCAATTTCTATTCTATTTCTTAAACTAATCGTAACCAATCTGAATTCTTTTTAGAGATTCGATGAACGATGAACGATAAATAATTCTAATTATTGTTTTTTATTGAAATTGAATTTCGATTTTTGTAGGCCCTGACGGTCTTTTCGAGATTAACGATACTGAGCATGGACATTAAGTTTACTCTCGTCGAAGAAATTATGAACTTTTCGTCGCTTTGTTAAAAAGAAATTATGAGTTTGTGTTTGTGATTGTGATTTTTTACCCTTTGCAAATAGTATTGTCGAACCGAAACTGGTGGGAGTTTGAAAACCCTAATTGCCAGTTTGATATTTTCAAATTAACCAATTTGTTGGAAACTTTTATTGCACGAGAACAAATTTTGATAATTCAATTTCAAATCAAATATATGCTAGTTTGGTAGAAATTAAGCTAAATTTAGTTTTACAATTAACATATTGCCATTGGATGCATGACCACATTTCTTCGATCAAGTTAGCAAAAAAGAAGAAAATAAAAAATAAAAATAAAAAACCTAGAAAGGTGAAATTATTCATGCTTGATTAGTTTCATTTCTCGAGCTATCTACTTTGTCTTTGGCAAACAAATATACCGTGCTATTCGAAGCTCGAGAATTCTCATGCGATTCCTCTTTCGCAGTGCTCGATTTCTCCACCTTTGTCTCGTCTTTTCGCTCGAAAATTTCGGTCACGTTATAATTCTCTCGATTCACAGAGGATTCTAGACTAATAGTTGGATTGGAGAGAAAGCCCTTTGCATTGTTGGATCCATTCTTGTTTGAAATGCTTAATTGGATTGAGGATATATTATCATCCATTTCGACATCTTCGCCTTCCTCTCCATTTGCGCCGTACTCTTCCTCTCCATTATTATCTCTGGCATCCCCATCCTCTAACAATTGATCCAGCTCTCTATCTTTCTCCTCTTCGTCTTCCTTGTCAAATGTCGCTCTCTACCTCTCTATTGTTCGAATTCATATTTTCTGGTAAATCCTTGCGACCTAAATTCGAGACTTTTTCTAGTAATTCGCCTCGCCAATTGAATTTGGGTTCTGTTCTGAATTGTGGGTTCTCGCATCGAGCGAGTTTTTCTTCTCGAACGTGTGCTTGAGTTGGTAGAGGAGCCAAATGGAGATGGCCAGCAAGACGAATAACTGGAGAGCATACTTCACCTTCAGCTTCTTACTCCTTTGGCTCCGATTTGAACATTGCCTCATCATTGTAAACCTCTACAAAATTAATATTTTAAGCTCAAAACAGAACAAATGTAGACAAACTTTGAAAGAAGATTTATACTGACGAGATGTAATCAAGCAAACCCACAAATATGAATTTTTCTCTACTAAATAGGTAACAAAATGACCCAAAATGCAAAAATGAAATAAAAATAAAAGAGGTTTGAGAGAAGCATACCAGTTTCTCTCTCTGTAGAAGGAGAAAGAAGAAAACAAATGTAGGATATTTAGAAGAGAATTTACGAGCCATCTGCTACCCTTTGTTTCATAAATACGATTATGTTTCCCAAGTTTTCTCCGGATTTTCTGTTTTCACTGTTTTTCTGTGAGCGATGGAGAAACGAGAACGAGATGAGCGAGTGCAGCGAGAGTGCAGCCAGCAGCCAGCGAGAGAGGGTTGGACAGTGCAGCCAGCAGCGAGAGAGGGTTGGAGATGTGAGCGACAGATCTGAGGGAGAGAAAGGGAACAGAGAGAGAGAGAGCGTGTGAGAGAGATAAGGATTTTAACGGGTCGGGTTAATGACGATCGGGTTAATGATGGGTCGGGTAGAAGAAAAGTATAAAATAAAGAGGTTTAACTGTTAAATAACTGGGGGCAGCACTATTTTAACGGAGGGGGCAATTAGCACAAAAATAACAAGTTTAGGGGGCAAAATGAACCAAAAAAATAGTCAGGGAGCAAGTTGAACATTTCGGTATTTGTTAGGGACCAAAAACAGACTTTTTCCAATTATTTTCTCTTGACCCCTCCATGCTAGAGGAGTCGCCGTGAAAATCTTGCTGCCTAAGTCTCTGTACAACTATGAAATTAATTATTGACCGGAAAAAGTTTGTTCTCTTTCATTAAATGTTGGAATTATATGTAAAATATTTATGTATTGTAATATTGTTATTTATATGCTTAAAATAAAGAGATTAATTTTAGTTAATAAATTTAATCATTAATGGATTAATTAGGATGTGGGTCTTTAATGTGTAGAATATTGTGGGTGGTGATTCTATTTTTTATGATAGGCTGAATTAGAAGATCCATATTATTAGGCACAAAAGGTATGTCTTTGTGAAAATATGTTTTGTGGCTATATAAGCAATTTGATCCCAGGCCCCCGTTAAGAGGAAAGAAAGATCTATTAGAGAAAATCAAAATGACTCTAAATTGGACATCATAAATTACTTGAAATTCATTCTTGCAGTTAAGGCTTCATGAACGCAACAACGGTGATGGCGCGACATCAATTCGGACGGATTTCATACACTTCCGCATACAATTAAGGTACGATTTTGGTTTAAGTTATTCGGTTGAATTCACATAGTTATTACTGTCCGCTTCAACGGGTAAATTTAATTTATTTATTCACGGGGCGGTGCCGGATCGCCGCCGCCCCAACATTAAATTATCTCACTTGTCATCCGTGTTGGTTACATGTGCAGAACGAAATTTATTTTATAATCTTGCTTGTTTAACATCTATGATATATCATAAATACATAGGAATTTTGATCATTTTTTTTATTGTGGATATTTGTCAACCATCACTGTTTGTGAAAGTGAGAAACTTATCTGATAGTCCATCATGTATTGTGTTGTGTCTCAATGGCAAAACAAGCTCGTGTTATTTGGTAGATAATTATCAGTATATTAATAATAATAATTTCATTTTAGGATCAAATACATGTCCATTGGTTGATCAAATACAATTAGTATTAGTATTAGTATCCTTTACTAATTTATGATAACTAATTATGATTCTACGATTTTGTACATCAATATTATACATATGAGGATATGGTTAAAACAATAGAGTAAATTTCATATTGCTCCTAATTAAACATGAAATAACGTGGATATGCTGCTCTAAAATTAGACATATACTAGTGTGGGACCCGCGCTATTGCACGGGTTCGTTGTAAAAAATATTCCTACTTTGTTTTGAGTTTTATGTATTGGGTCGGTATTTCTTCAATGAATTGCAAAATGTTTTATGATATAATCCCGACTGTCAAAAATCAGCGTATTGTACGTGCTCTTGTATTGGTATTTTAGTTTGAGTTTGTATTTGTATTTGTTTTTCATGTTCGTTTTGTGTATTTGTATTTGTGTTGGTGTTTCGTATATTCTCACTTCCTATTTCACATTTCACATTTCGCATTTAGGATTTAGGACTTAGGATTTAGGGTTTAGGGCTTAGGATCTAGGATTTTGGCATTAGCCTTCAGGTTCTAGGGTTTGGGGTCTGGGGTTTAAGATTTAGGGATACTTATTAATTCGTAATTCGTTATCGTATTTGTGTTCGTATTTGTATTCATATTCTTGTTCATATTACTTACTCGTATTGGTTTTTCGTTTTCTCGTTCGTGTTTGTCTTTTAGCTTGTATTTCGTAATTCACATTTCTTATTTTGTATTCGTATTTTGACTTATGTCTATCCGTTTTTTTAATTTTAATTTGTAAATTATTTGTATTTCGTATTAATGTTTTGTATTCCTATTCACATTCCTGTATATGAATTCATATTCGTGTTTCCTATTTTTATACGCATTCGTGTATGTGGGTACGTATTCATGCACTCGTTTATTATTCGTATTCGTGTATTCATATTACAATTTATGTGTATCCGTATTTTTATTTGTAAATTATTTATAGTTCGTATTCGCGGATTTTTTTTGTTTCTTTGTAATTGTTGTGTTCGAGAATGCTTCTTGTCATTCAATAACACATGCAATTATTTTTTGCCGTGCAATCCAATTGTATGTTGTAATTAACATGTCTTCATTTCTGAAATAGATCGAATTGTTCGTTTTTTACTTGTATTTGTATTTCGTATTCATATTCATATTCGCATTCGTGTATGTATATTCGTATTCGCGTATTTGTATTCATGTACAATTCTTATATACGTATTCGTATTAGTATTCGTGTGATTTCGTATTTCTTATTTTGTTATTCTTAATTCTTAATTCCTAATCGTATTAATAGTCGTGTTCATATTCCTATCGTATTTCATTTCCGCATTTCGTTCTTGTGTTCGTATTTCGTATATATATATATATAGTATTTGTATGCCGTAATTGTATTTGTTACTCACACTTGTATTTGTATTTTTTCATGTGTATTTGTATTTGTATTTTTTTTTTGTTCTTTATGTTTTGTATTTTATATCCGCATTTTGATGATGATTAAAATGTACTTACTTATGAAGTATATCCAATTATTTGTATTTGTACTTTTATTTGCATTTGTATTTTATATTCGTATTTCATATCCATATTCGCAATCGCGTCAGTATATTCGTATTCACGTGTTTGTATTGGTATTCGTATTTGTATTCGTGTGATTTCGTATTTCATAAATTGTTATTCCATATTCGTTATTCACAATTATTTATTCATAACCATATTGGTATTTGTGTTCGTGCTTATATTCGTGTTCGTATTCGTATACATATTTGTATTTCAAACGTGTGTCGGTATTTCGTATTTGTATTCCGTAGTTATATTCGGTATTCGTATTTATATTATGTTGATATTTATTTGTATTTTTTTCGTTGTTCGTGTTTTCTGTTTTGTAACCGCATTTTCAAAATAATAACGATGATGATTAACTTGTCTTCATTTCTGAAATATATCGAATTGTTTGTAATTGTACTTGTATTTATATTTGTATTTCGTATTCATATTCACGAATGTTAGCATATTCACGTGTATTTGTATTCTATTAGTATTTGTATTTCAAGTATATATTCGTGTGATTTTGTATTTCATTATTCATTATTCGTTATTCTCATTCTTAATTGGTAATCGTATTAGTATTCGTGTTCGTGCTTCGTGCTTCGTATACATATTCGTATTTCATTTTCGCAATTCGTACTCGTGTTCATATTTCGTATTTGTATTTGTATTTTTTTTGTATTTGTATTTGATTTTTTCTCAGTTCGGGTTTTGTATTTTGTATCCGCATTTTGATAATCATCATCATCATCATCATCATCATCATGTCATGATAATGATGATGATGATGATGATGCTAATGATGATGATGACAATATGATGATCATCTTGTCATGATGATGATGACGACGATGACAAAACATCCTCGCTTTTCCAAACTTATTTCGATATTTTCCTTGCCTATGCATTTCATGTTTTTTTTTTTTTTTTTTTTTTTTTTTTTAGCCCGTGGGCCCCCCTACCCCTACCCCCCTAATCCTAACCTACCCTACTAAGCTACCCGATTTTTTTGTGTCCCATGGTCCCGACCGGGTTCGAGCCCGCGTCGTGTGTGGAATAGCCCGTGATACCAACCAATGTGCTACAAGCACTGGTGGTTTGTATGAGTTATTTGGATTTTCTAGTAGCATTCAAATTAAACATGGTTTACAGCAGTTTTTGTGTACTCCTAGGCTATGTGGAGATATGTATTGGCCTTTTATTTGTTTTTTGTTCGTGTGTTTTCTTTGTTTCGATGTTTCTTTTAAGCATATGTATTTTGTATTTATAATTTATTGTTCACCATTTCATTTCGTGCCTTGTCTAAATAAGCATAACCAGATCACTAACAAAAAAAATCCATACAATTAAGATTGAAATAAATAGAAATTGACCAAAACGGGGCCCACGGACTCTGAAAATTGTATATTTACCACCATCAGCAAATTAAATTTACCAAAAATCCATAAAATGGGCCCCACAGATGCTGAGTATATTATTATCTCAATGAGGTAACTTAAAGACCAAAAAACAATCTTAAAATAGTCACCGTTAAGGATGAAATAAGTAGAAATTTACCTTATCTAAAAACTAAAAACAAACTGAGCACATTAGTGATTAATCTTCCATTTTCTCGAAATTTAATTGCCCAATTACCTTATCTAGACTCACATCGATGACATAATCGCTTGGTAGCTCATATTTTCGGCAACATAATCACCAATTTCCTCCATCCAGTTTCGCCAATTTAAGCATAAAATGATTTTAGGTCTTTGAGGGATCAATATGTAACTTTTCCAATACAAAAAAAAACAAAAAACTTATCATGTAAAAATCCATTACTGTGCACTGTGCACCTCTTTCCGATTGATGGAAATCTCACCTAAAACCCTCCTAATTTCTCAATATTCCTGAAACTTTCCCTCTACGGCCTACCCTTTCTCTCACTTATAGTCCGTCACACATTTCAATCTCAGAAATCGTGAAAAGCTGTTGTTATAAACAAATAAATTTAATAAAAATAAGATCACAACAAATTTAGAAGAAAAAAAATCATTCACAACCCTGTAATTTTTGTTAATTTAATACCCGATGCAAGTTTTGGTCCGGGGCGCGTCCTCTGTGTCCTCTCTCTGTTTTCGGTCTCGTTAATCACTTGGCCCGACGAAAGCTGTGCCCATCTCACGAAGAACCGAAGCTTCGAGCAAAACCCTAGATATGGCCCCTCTTTTCCCAGCGGAAAGGTTTTGTCTGAGTCAATAAAGAAAATGAGAGAGAAAGAATTGTGGTGAGGATGTTTCAGCAGGACCCCTCGAAACTTCGAAATTCAAAACTTTCCTTTGCCCCTTGTAGTCTACCCTGCAAAAGCCTGTTCTTTTTAAATTACCAAAAGGAGAAGTTATTAAATATTATTTAGGGGTTCTTTGCGAATATGAACATACCTATTCGAATTAAATGTACATTTTATCAAAGTAGGAATTTTCCAAACCTAGACCAGAATTGGACTGTACCAGTACGTGACCGGTACTACGTACCTAGACGCGCTCTTCATATGTATTCGAATTCGAATTAGCTTACTGGCGGCAGTATCAAATCTGATTTCTCTCTCCCTTGACCAGCAACCGCCTTACGATACTGTCGCAGCAGCCTCGATCGCCCCAATCACACCAGCAGCTCCAGTTGCCTACGACGGACTGCACCAACCCCTGCAATCGACGCTGCCGGAGCTGCACCCTCCCTCAGAATAAACATATAAGAATTATTTTAGAGTTAATTATGAAGAAATTAATTATATGGAGAAAATACGAACCGCTTTTCATTTCGGATTTGCTGACATTTTTTGAGACGCCCAATATGGAACAAAAATCCTGCAAAATAAATATGCGATTATCTAATATTCATATTCATAATGATCAAAAAAAGGGAAAAATATCTTAAAATATTTACAAAAGAATATCAATTAAAAAAGGAACTTACACTCTTGGCCTTGACAACGAATCGTGAATTTCTTTTTGGACAGAAATTTGGCAAAGCTACATGATTTATTCCAACCATGCATTTCACACTGTTTTTACTGCACACGAAATAAAAAAAGTAAATACGATTAGGAATGAAAAGTAAAAAAGTTTCAAACAGAATTTATTTGAAATTACCTATTAATAAGGTAAGTTGAAGAATTGTTGGCACCGAAAAAGGCTGCTTGAACTGGAGAAAATTTATATGTCGATACAATTTGGGGTTGCATTCCCAATTGAAGCACATAAGTTCTCCCAGATTGTATGTTTGACATATCTTCGATTCTATAGAATCAAAATAGAATATAAACATGATTAGAAATGGCACAACAACATAATCTTAGTAAGGAATTATGACATGAAAGGATAAGCAAATAAGTTTGGCATATATGAATGTAAATGATGGGTACCAACAATCAAATTAATGCGACGGAGACAAAATAATCTTTCTTACATTTATATATGCCAAAATTACGGTTTTCTGAAGTAATTACGGTTTCGACTTACAATTTCAAAAAAGCAAGCATAACTATATAATAAATAAATAAACCCTAGTACTATCCAAATTACTACCTTAAACCCAAAATCGCATAGATAATAGAACAAAACACAGAAAATCCATAAAAATAAACAAAAAAATTGAACCTAGTATGCGCTGACAAATCCTCACATAAATTCCTAATTACAACATAAGTAAATCGTACTAATCTCTGTGCCTCAGATATGCATATGGAGAAATTAGAGAACTAAAATCCATAATAAGTCGCTGAGAAATAATTGTACTAAAATCAATTGATGAGCAACACATACCTCAGTAATATCGACGGAGTGAAGTGACCAATAAATCTAAAGAGAGGGTAAATGGGAGCTAAAAGTCGCCGGCAACGGAGCTATGGGGTGAGCGGGAGATGAGAAGCCCGAGCTGAGTGAGAGCCGCGACGAGCGTTTCGTACGGATAGCGTTTCGATCGCGCCTTCGTCGCCAACGTCCCTCGTCTCCGTCGGGAGCGTTTGGTGCCGCTAGGGTTTCGCAGCCGGTTGGGTTTTCTGGCGCTGGTTATTTTTTTGCTTGGTGATAAGAATGGAGGGGAGAGTTATTTAGGGCGGAAGGTCGTTTTTTTACCATTATCTAATCAATCGCACGGCTGAGCAAATTCAGTAAAAAAATAAAAAAAGAATCCAAGGGCAAAAAAATTGAAAACGTGGAAGGATGTTTTTACAGCCCAATGTTTTGCATTATCCCTATTGTATGATAGTTCCAAACTTAATAGGTCTTGGCCCAGTTTGACATTTTCAGGCCATGTGGGCTAACATTATTTTTCTATCTACAAGAAGTAAAACATAGCGAGTGTATATAGGCTACTACTTGACTGAGCTCGAGTTAAGATTCTCACCATCCATGCAAACCAAAAATCAAACACATGAAATCATACTATATATTCCTTTCAAGTTCTTCATTCCTGGAGAATATTAAAGTATTATATATGGTCTTCAGAAAAGTTTAAGGTTTACACTCACCAGTCATTAATCCTCAAATACTATGCTCCGACATTTCGGTGCAATCCGAGCCAACGAACACGAAGGTGGAGCCGAGCGGCACCAGCGAAAAAACGAACTGCCTGAGCAGTGTTCAGTATACGTAGGGTCCTCATCACAATCCTTCTCCTCAATGCATCTGCTCCGCTAAAATTTACATACATCGTTTGTGCGGCTCTCGCCTCCCCTCTCGCATCTCCATTTCTATAGGGCCCATGCACCGTCGTCAGAGCCATTTGCACAGCCATTGCTTCCTCCACAATCCACATCGTCATGTTCAACTCTCTCACAACCGCATCTGCCTCCTGTTAATGACTTCACATTAATAACATTATGATTAACATTCGTTACGTATGATACGATTATATTTGACATAATATGAACTATGGTTAGAAATAACAGTGACCTGTTTGAGCTCTTCTACCTGTCTTCTTTGATCGATTGTTAGATCCGTTGGGATCAGACGAAAGATCAGGCACGGTTGTACACCCCCAAGCCAGAGAAATGACCGTTCGAAACTAGTGAGCCAGTGAGGGGACAAAACTTGGAATATCTCTCTCTCTGCTAGTAGAGACTTGCGAAGATAATATTCAGAGTAGTGAGACAAAGCACGTGCGATGAGAGGGATGTGAAGGTCGGGACGATCGTGACGGACCGATGAAAGGTCGTTTAAGAGGAGTTGTTCTCGGACGAGCCATTGTGAGTAGAAGACGTCCATTAATGGAGGTGGTTTCAGCGATAGAGATCTTCATGAGGTGTGGTTTGAGGAAGATATAAATAAACATCATGTGGGCGGCATGCATGTGGATTGGAATTAGGGTTTCGGTTTGGATGGATTGGAATTAAGGTTTGTGTTGTTCTTTCAAATTTGGTTGATAGTGGTTTAGGTTCATGAACATATAAATAAAAAAAATGCATTATATTAATGTATCATGAGTATAGGGCCATTATTGCAACAAGTCACTTACAAGCTTATAGTTATAGTGACTCGGCTGAGTGAGAAATCATTTCACGACAAGTCCTAAACTTTTTGTAACATTTATTTCGCAATTAAATAAATGTTAAATCAACCCAAGTGGATTGGAATAATCTAATATTGATTACATGGTCATTCTGGGAGTTAAATTAGTATTTAGCTCCAAGAATAATTTAAATGGATCAAATCATACTTTTAAATGTACTTGTTATACACAGTACAGAGGATTATACACACTGCTGACTGGAAATCAGCATTGTGTATGTGGCCCTCAATTTTTGGACTTGGAAATTCGCATGCATGACACGTGCACAAGCCGACAAACCAGATAAAAGGCTGGTAGTTTATCCGCCACGAGCTCATCTTGCGAATTACGAGCTTAATTGCAGATAAACTTGGCAATCGATGATAATAATGAAGGGAAAATATGAATGAATGAATTTTCCTTGGATAAGGAGTCACTATCAAAGTACCCAATCATTACACATATGTGGCATGATAATATAAACTGTTACATATCATCATGCACAAGTCTACTTTTTCTTCACGAGCTTAAAATAATATAAACAGATACAAGAATCTGAGAATAAAATTAAATCATCGGTTTTTCATAAATGATCCGTTACATCCACATTTCAAATTGAAACAACATCAATGTAAAAAAATATAAAATAAAAATAGGGCATGGACAATTGATTGGATCCTTGATCCTAAAATCACAAAATGGGTATGAATGATTTTAATAAAAAAAGAAAGAAAGAAAGGAAGGAAGAGTTTATTTGTAACTGGAGGGGCCGAATTTCAACATGCTTTTGCTCTTGTTAGGTTAATGGCAAGAAGAATATACTAATATAACAATCGATTAAACAATTTTAAATAAAAAATGTGAGGAGAGAGAAAGAGAGGAAGTGTGATTTACTAAGATGCGTCGAGAACACTCCGCACCACGTCTCGGGCAAAAGAACCGAAACAAGCTGAGCAAACATTCGGCAGAATCGAACTCTCTTCATGGCTACGAATCTCATGGACGCAATTATTAGGAGGCGGACGAACCAAACCAGAAACTTGTCGGCTTCTATTTTCGCTCCCAATTCCACATGCTGCCAACACACCACGCGTCGCTCTCCTCACAACACTCTTCATCGCATCATGTTCTTCAATTCAACCAAAATAAATAAATATCAGTATTTAAAAGGACATATACGAAAATATCTTACAAAAAATACATCTTACAAAAAATACCTAAAGAGGAGTTGACGCATAAGTTCCTGAGTTGAGTCCTTACAACAGCTCTCACTTTCTCCTTCACACCCTCTTCCATTTCTCTCGGATGCTCTCCATTCGAACCGCTAACACCCTCTCCATTCTGCCTGACAACGATCTGCATGGCCCTCGCACTGGACAACAAAATACGTATCCTCTGCCGAATCGCTCTTCTGTTAGACACGGTCGCGGCCCCGCCCGCACTCGGCGACTGAGTCGTGACCTGACTCGGCCCTTCATCCTCCACCGGAGGGGCATTCAGGTCAATTTCCAATTCGGCCCGCGCAACGCTCGGACCCTCTTCCATGTCCGTCGCTGCGGTGGAGTCATTGACGAACGGAGTGAACGGCACGGACGAGGTTTCGGCCTGTTGAAAGGCCGAGATGTTGGCGACGCGGCAACAGTCGCAATACCAGTTTCCTTCGGGGACGGCCGAACCGAGTCCGACGCAGTACGTGTGGGCTGACGAGTCGCAGATGTCGCAGAGCAGCATTAAATTGTCGTCCCCGCCTTGCTGGCACTCCATGCACACCACGTGCTCGTACGGATCTATCATCCCCCTCAGCTCCTCCTCCGTCGGCTGGTAAACCTGCCCGATCAAGAAAATCAAGAATGTCAAGAAAATCGAGAAAGGGGAGAGGAGAGTGTGTGTGAGTCGTGTTGATTATTGATTTATTATTACCTGGTCGCGCTTGGGGACATGGATGACCTTGTTGGGTGGGCCGTAGCCGAGATCGTCAGAATCGGAGCTCGAAGCCTTGGTGATGGTCTCGAATCGTCTTTTGCAGACAGGGCATCGCGATTCGACTTTCGACCATTCGATGATACAGGCGAAACAGAAGAAATGGGCACAACAGTCCAGAATGCCAGGTGTCGTCCTCTTCTGCTCCTCGTTCAGACAAATCCCGCAGATTTTCCTGCCCGAATCGTTCTCGCCTTTCTCCTCTTTCAGCTTCGCTTTGCCTTTGCAACAGAGCTTTCGACTTCTCTTCGGCACGGGTTTCGAAGCGGGGTCTGAATCGTAAACTACGTACTCTGAGTCGGAGGAGTCGGAACCGGATCGGTTTTTCTTGCGCCTTTTGGGGTGGGTTTGAGGTTGGATTTCGAATGCTTCGTCTTCGGATTCGGAAGTTAGGAATTCGAATTCCGAGATTTCGGAGTCGGAAACGGATTTACGTTTCAGGGATTTGGTGGGTTTTCTTTCTTCGATTAGATATTCTTCATCATCATCATCTTCCTCTAGGAAATCATCATCCAGTAATTCTTCTTCTTCGTCTAATTCCTTCAGAGCCGTTCGTCGCCTCCGTTTAGTAACTGGTTCGGAATTGTTTTTTTTCTTTCTTCCCCTCTTTTTAATTTTCTTCTCCTTTTTGTTTTTGGTAACACTGGGTTTCTTTCGCCTCGTGACTCTAGATTTGTTCTTCTTCTTTCGATTATTCTCCCTCTTGAACCCAATTGAGAGAAATTCCTCTTCTTCTTCATCGGGAGTGAAATCTTCATCTTCATCTTCATCCAAATCTAAATCCAAATCCTCCTCTTCTTCTTCAGCTTCTACTTCGTAATCCGATTCCTCGTCAGATTTATTTCTTTTAGATCTTGATTTTTTCTTTTTATCTTCAGCTGGATTCGTATTAAGATCGAAATCCTCTTCTTCTTCTGCTTCTGCTTCTGCTTCATAGTCTGATTCCTCATCAGATTTGTTTCTTTTAGACTTTGATTTTTTCATTTTATCTTTCACTGGATTCGTATTAAGATCGAAGTTCTCTTCTTCGTCCGAATCGGGTACTTCTTTTCTCATTTCCTTCGGAACATAATCTTCTTCGTCCGAATCGGATAGATGTCTTCTCGCCTTTCTCTGAGTTTTAGCTGATTTTTTCCGCCCTGTATTTGATCTCTTCGACTTAACCTCCACTGGATTGAAATCAAGATCCAAATCATCTTCTTCGTCAAAATCAGGTACTTCTTTTCTCAATCCCCCCTGAAAATAATCTTCTTCTTCCGAATCGGATACATATGTTCTCGTTTTTCTCTTAATTTTAGCAGATTTCTTCGGTCCTTTTTTCAATCTCTTCAACTGAACCTCATCTTCCTCTTCATCTTCGAACTCTGCTTCCTCAAATTCAAAATCCGACTCATCTTCCTCACGATTGTGGTCAGATCCGCTGAAATCAGCCAAATTCTCGGCAAAATCGACCTGATTCTCCTCAGAATCCGAAGAAGTGGCGAGTGACTCGTCGTAACTCTCAGAATCCGCCTCTTCTTCTTCAGCTATGTACTCCTCATCGTCCGATTCACCTTCGTCGCCATTAAATCTCCTAATTCTTCTTCTCGATTTCTTCACGATCACTCCTCCTTTCGCCATCCACCGCACTCCAAATCGATTCCGAAATCAAAAATCGCGAATTCTAAATTTCAAAAAAAATAAAAGATTTACAGCACCATTACGGCAAAAATTAGAAGAATTTCCTCTAATTTTACTTGAAATTAAATTTAGTGTTTTGATCATCTTGCTTGTTAGAACAGCTTAGTTTAGTGGTTTTGTTCGCGAGGTATTTTTCGTGATTTGAATTTTCTTTTTTTTTACGTTGGAAAAATAATTTTGGAAAATAGAAAAAAAAAAAAAAATGGGTTGGGTTGTACCATACATCACATACCTCGCAAGAGAGAGAGAGAGAGAGAGAGAAAGGAGAGGAGAGAAGGCGGCGGAGAGAGAAAATAGAAATGGGAAATAGGTGGGGACGGATTATCAAACCCCTCTATTATAGAAATGTTCCTAGATATGGACTACAATACACCGGTATTAAGATATGGTAAATTTTCTTTGGGAAATTTACAAATAACCCCTATCTTTTCTTGAATTTACAAAAAAAAACCTAACTTTTGAGAAACTCCAAAAAAAAACCTACATACAAAGTTTTCTTTTCAATTACCCCCTAAAGGGGTATTTCATGGTATTGCAATTTTTTGGGACAAAAATACCCCTCTATTTTTCATCTTTAAATTTTTTGTATTATTATATTAATTTTAATAACGAATGAATGAATTTTTCAGCAACTAATTTTAATTAAAATTAGGATTAAAATAATATGGCCGCTAATTTTAATTTCAACAACTATTTTAATTTCCGCAGCTCGTTTTGTAATAACTATTTTTACTTTAGTAACTAGTTTTTAATAATTATTTTTAGGAAAAAGTCTGTTTTTGGTCCCTAACAAATACCGAAATGTTCAACTTGCCCCCTGACTATTTTTTTTGTTCATTTTGCTCCCAAAACTTGCTATTTTTGTTCGGTTTGCCCTCTCCGTCCAATAACTCGTGCCCCCCCCCCCCAGTTAAATGGCTGTTAAATATGCGGACGTGGCATTATTTTATACTTATTTTATGCTGACGTGGCTGTATAAAATAATGTCACGTCCGCATATTTAACAGCCATTTAATTGGGGGGCACGAGTTATTGGACGGAGGGAGCAAACCGAACAAAAATAGCAAGTCTAGTGGACAAAATGAACAAAAAAAATAGTCAGGAGGCAAGTTGAACATTTCGGTATTTGTTAGGGACCAAAAACAGACTTTTTCCTTATTTTTATTAACAATTATTGATTTCATCAGCTAATTTGCTAATAGTTAATAAAAATAATTACTACAAAATTAACTGCTGAAATAAAATTAGCTGTTGAAATTAGAACTAACGACAATATTATTTTAATGCTAGTTTTGAGGTTCACTTATGCATTGCTAATTTGGTCAGAAATACTATTTAATAACTATTTAACATTAAAATTAAATACTAGAATAATATTAATTTGTCAAGATATTAACATGAATAGTTTTTATATTATATTTTTATTTAATTTTAGTTTAGTTTTCTATGATAAAATATATAATAAATTAAAAATTAAAATTATGTATATGACATATAGTTTTTTAAAATTAGTGTATGTTAAAAAATATTTATAGTGATTTTAAATTAATATAATAATACAAAAATATGTTTATTAAATTTAAAGATGAAAAATAGAGGGGTATTTTGGTCCAATTTTTTTTGCAATACCATGAAATACCCTTTAGGGGGGTAATTGAAAAGAAAACTTTGCATGTAGGGTTTTTTTGGAGTTTCTCAAAAGTTAGGGGGTTTTTTGTAAATTCAAGAAAAGATAGGGGGTTATTTGTAAATTTCCCATTTTTATGTCCGGTAATATTTACTTTTTCAGTTCTCCTACCAACCAAAATAAATTTATTTCTTTGATTAAATTAAATAATTTTTATTTAGTACCTTTTTTGTACAACATCGGCCATATAATCTTTTTAGAAAGAATATATAATATTTTATGTTTGCATGCTATTTGAAATATTCGGGAGGGCATAGATGAAATTAAAAAAAAAAAAAAAGATTAAAACCAAAACCGTGGACAATAAAAAAAAAAACATATTCTCTTGCAACTTGCAAATTAATTACAAACAGGTCCCAGTTGTCATCCTCTAATCATCATTATTTCACGAGCCAGGCTCATCCAACAATCACACTATGTAGGTAGATGGAAACTAGGGGGCTAATTTCCAACTTAACGAAAGTTAATACCGTGTTAAGGCCACATTAATGAACCGTATCCATTACTGCCAGCGGTCCACCGTAAACCATCCAGTGCTAACGAGCCACGTAATGACACACTGATTTGGCGGGTTTTCGTTGGTGCGGTTCACGACGGAGAAATGAGAGCGATTGATTGGCTTACACAGTGGTCCTAATAGAAATCCGCAACGGCATCTCAAGCTGAACCACTTGTAATCGCCAAATCAGGATCCGAATCCGATACTTGGGCAGTAGGGATCCGTATCCGATAATTGGCAAATAGAGATCCGAATCCGATTATTGGACTTATTCAATAGCAGCGGCGATCAGACACCGCGGCGACTTCTCCAATGCTGACCTGACATGACAGGCTATCTCCTACACTCGGCGCACACAAGATTCTGATCTCAACCCCATCAAATTTAGTTCACTTCACATGAACCAGTTCTATAAAAATATTATTATATCTGGACCTAAGTACGATCGTACGATCGAGGGATTGGGTAGCAGATCCAACGGTCTATATTTTCCCCGTTGAATATTATTGGCCTGGAAAATTCCGAAAAAACAGAAGAAATTTCAAGAGATTCTCTCAGATTGAGAAAAGCCAATAGAAATAGAATACTACTACGGAAAGAATAGGGATTTTCTTCGATTAATGGTGATTTATCTTTCTATGTTGATTGAATAATTCATTGTATAATTACGACTTACGAGGAGTTGTGTCTTTTGCGTGAATAATTCCTTTTCAAGGAATTTAATTTGGGAATTTTTATCTGGCCATGCTAGATTGTGTGTTCGATTTTTTCGACCGATTCCTCTGGCGAGAGGAGACCCTAAATTTGAAGATTTACTCTGATTTTTGCCATGTTGCGCGATAATTTCACTCTTTCGAGTTGGGGTGTTCTCTCTAACGCCCTATCTGGTGCTTCTGCTGGTAAGATTTCGCAACATTCAGAACAATTTTATCTGATTCGATAATTCCTTTCTCGTTTTTACTTTGAAAATGTTGAATTTTAATTGGGTTTTGTTTGTTTACGCAACAGGTGTAATTGGTGCTACTTTCGTTTGTCCATTGGACGTAATCAAAACGAGGTTTCAAGTTCAGGGCATTGGAAATAATGGACCCAGCAGATTAAAAGGTGTGAACTTTCTGTACTGCTTAATTGGGGATATTGCTCACATTCTTGTCCATTTAATTTCTTTGATTTATATAATTATTGAACTTAATTACTCCTTCTTTGTGCAAACAGGAAGCATTATAATTGGTAGCTTAGATGAAATTATAAAAAAGGAGGGATTTCGTGGCCTTTATCGAGGCCTTTCTCCCACTATTTTAGCATTGCTTCCCAATTGGGCAGTAAGTTCTCTTTCTTCCTCATTGTTTTCTCCACAATTGAATTTAATTTCATCACAATATCTAAATCGATTAACCTTTATAATAAAATTCTAAATTATAATATCTAATTCCTTTATTGACAGGTGTATTTTAGTGTGTACGAGCAATTAAAAAGCCGTCTTTCTTCAAAAGGTTTTATCTTCTCTCATCTCGTGATAATTTCAATTTCTCTCTAGTTCTAAACAATTATTAACTAATTTCGAATATATTATATTATACAGATGAAAAATTAACTATAGGAGCGAATATTTTGGCTGCATCTGGCGCAGGAGCCGCAACCACAATCGCCATGAATCCTCTTTGGGTCGTCAAAACCAGACTCCAAGTAATTTACTTCAAATTTTAATATTCATCCAAAAAGTGTGTTAATTACATATATTTAAATTTGATTTATTTTCATAATCAGACTCAAGGAATGATAAATGGGGCGGTACCGTACACGGGCACATTAAATGCTCTGAGACGAATCAGACACGAAGAGGGTATTAAAGGATTATACAGGGGTCTCGTACCGGCTTTGGTTGGTATTAGTCACGTCGCAATCCAATTCCCCACTTATGAAAAGATCAAACTTTACCTCGCAGAAAAAGGTATACATACATATTTTAATATTTTGTATGGAAAATAGTCGATAAAATCATACTAAAATTATATGATGTAAATTTTGTATGGTAGATAATAGAACAGTGGAATCGTTAACTGCTGCTGACGTGGCAATTGCGTCGTCTCTCTCGAAAATAATCGCGTCTTCGATTACGTATCCTCATGAGGTCATTAATCATTCTTGTATATTTATTTATTTTTAAAATTATCGTAAAATCGTTTTTATAATATTTGAATGGAACAATAGGTGGTGAGATCGAGGCTTCAAGTACAAGGAGGGGTAAATTCGGAAAGACAATACGAAGGGGTGATTGATTGCGTTAAGAAAGTGTTTAAGAAAGAAGGAATCAAAGGGTTTTATAATGGGTGCGGGACCAATTTGTTGCGGACCACTCCTGCGGCGGTTATTACTTTCACCACCTTCGAGATGATTCATCGATTTTTGATTAATTTAAAAGCCGCCCCCGAACCTCACCCCAATATTCTCTAATTTTTCGTAGAGAGAAAAAGAGAGGAGAGAGGTTTCGATGATGATGATGATGAAAAATTTGTGTGTGTTATTGTTAGGATTTGAAATTTGAAAACGAGAATAGTAATTTAATGATTCTGAAAATATTTACATCGCAGTAATTATATTATTATTATTTTTCTAGGATAGTGATGTAATTGAAAATATTGGCAATGCAGTAATTATATTATTACTATTTTTCTTTGAAATATTATTGCTATTGTGATGAATATATTTCTTGGAATTCACGCAAGTTTGACAATATCGTGAATATGATTCGTATTTTACTTTTCTACTCTGAAAACTATATAGCTTTGAAAAATATTGTATCTGTATCCGATCCGATATCTCTGATGTATTGAGTCGTTCAAGAGTCCTCTAATACTATCCATCCGTAACAACCACCAGCAAATATAAGCCCACTCATACTTAACCACGTGTCCTGATCCATTTCCTCCATTACGCTATCATAAAAAATTGATAATTATATTTAGGAATTATTGTAAACACGGAACGTTAAGAGTCATAAATTAAATTATATTCTTTTTAAATGAAATTATATTTTCTTATTGTTGTTACCAAAATAATTCAATATTAAATGGGCATAACTACCGTGCTCGATGTTTTATAATGATAAAAGTAACATTTTATTTAAAATTAAATCATTATAAAAGGATAGTATAATATTGGTTTGAACTGAATTAATCTCAGTATTAGACATTGATTGGAGAAAATTATATTGTTTTACGGACTGAGCGATCCGCTATCGTTTCGAGAAAAATGAAAATAACTACTGACTTATTTGAGTAGACACCCCTCATTAGTTATCTCCAACACCATCATCGCCTCATAGTCAAATGATGAATGAGAGTATTTTTTATATGCTTAATCATGGTATAGAAAAAGAATAAATTATATACGCCTTAATTTCAACACAAAATGTTCTTTGTACATTGTACTTAATACACCGGCTAGTTTTTGATCCGCACGGAAAGAACGAATCTGATAAGAAAAAACGGATCCAGATGTATTTTGAGACATTTCTCTCTCCTTCTATGTTTATCTTGATTCCAACCATCCGAAGAGATGAAAACTCTTTGTCGTCACATTTCCAAGCCCCTTGCCCTCGCCCTCGTCCGACCATGGACCTCCACGCTGCTCTCACCACACTCTGCGTCTTAAACCTCAATGCCATCATGACTGGATGATGTTACGGTACCGATCATTTTCAAGGTATTGTTTTGTGTCGATTAGGATTATTATTGTATAATCAAAACAAAATTAAAATTATGAAAGATTAAAACTATGAATTGAAGATTTTTGTTTGTTCATTTCAAAATTTTACAGGAATTTCGGGAAAACAACGTCCATCATGTTCGGTGAATATAAAAAATTTCAACTTCTGACAAATAACAAGATACTAAATGCACACAACACACATAATGTATGTGTGTGCCAATGTACATAGTATTAAACTAATTTATTAAGTTTGTTTTTTTAGTTCTATTTAATGCGGTGACAGGAATTGGGAGCAAAAGAAATTTTTTTACTGCATGACAAATATATTTTATGGAAATTTCAGAAAATATATTAAAATTTAAAGGAGAAGTCTTGCAGTGAAAATTTTCCTTCATTGTCGAAGAGAGAGGAATCAAGATGTATCGAATTTACTTCTCCAATTAGCGAATCAGACTTGGTATAATTTTTATTACTTATTGTATTTACATAATTAGAAAATCAATCAACACCCATTTTTTCATTTAAACCCTTTAATTTCATTAGAATTACAAAAAAAACAGACAAATGTCATAATGTGAAGTAATCCTCTATTTTTTCTTTTTCGAATAAGAATTGAAGGGACGTCTTCAACCTAGGTCTCGAGCCGTTGAAAATCCAAAACCGACCCTAATTGGATGTAATATGATCATCAACGGATGATCCAAATTACAATACTTGTGTTTTTGACATGATATATTTTGTTCCTGCAAAATTAGATGGTCATTTTTTTACCAATAACAAATCGTATCGAACAAGGAAATTTTAGTAGGACTATGCTCGATTTGTAACGAGAACACCATACATCCAATAACTTGTTCAGTTTTTTTTTTCCAAATTATGTTTTTTAGTTTGGTCAGCAATTAAACGAATTTTAACATGCATTTTTAATGTCAAATTTATAATTTAGTATTTGAAAATTAATTTTTACAATTTTTTAATCATGTCACTGATTTTATAACCTGGTTGGTTGAGTGTTTGACAAAATAACATATGTGTTGCAGATGTTATGAGTTCGAGTCTCATCGATATAATAATAATAAAACAATAAGTGTCAAATAATCATGCAAATTGGTGTTCGATACACCGAACCCATACAATATTTCACTAATACTATCTTTGTCTTTCCGAACAAATAAAATAAAATTGAAAAACTCGAAAACAAAAGAGTCCACCATTTTCATTTCTCTCTTCGTTGTTTTTCTCAAAATTTCGCCATGGCTGAGCAACCTCCACTAAACCATATCAATTCCAAGTCAAAACCATCAGAGCCTTCTTCCAAACCCATCCCCAGAGCTATCATCCCGATGCCAGCTCCATCTGCTAATCCGCATAAGCGCGATTTCCTTCTCCATCTCGAAGCTTACCTCGCTCGTCGTGACGGGGTAGACAAGTTTCTCAAGATCGCCAGATATGCTGCCAAGATCGTTCTTGCCACCCCTTCTCGTGGTGGGGTCTTGGCTCCAAACCTCCAATCCTTTGAGCAAAGCGTGGGTCTCAGTCGTAAAGCCTTTCGACTGGGCAAATTCATCCAAGATATTAACTCACTGCGAGTTTACTCCGGATCCAAGTCGCTTTGGTCTTCCCCTTTGGATCTTGTTCTCGCGATAGTCTGCTTTGGTGGCGAGGGGGTTTATTTCTTCATCGAACAATTTGTCTGGCTCTCAAGAGCAGGGTTCTTACCGCCCCAATTGACTCCGTCTTTGCAAAAGTTCAGTACTTACGCCGAATTTATTGGGTATTTGGGCAGCCTTACTCTGAAAATGCGCGAGATGAAAAAGATCGAGGCTATGATGGCGAAAACTCATGTAGACGAAGCCGATGGTGAAGATGCGGATAAGGAGAAACTGAGAAGCAAACTCGAGTTGAAGAAACTTGCGATTGTGCAAGATACTGCAGATGGGTTAATGGCTTTATCAGATGTGAGGCAATTTCAAGGTTATTCAGGGTTTAGTGCGATAATTACCGCTTCGGCTGGAATGATCTCTGCTCTGATCAGCACACATAGGAACTGGAGAGCTTGTTGATTTCGATTTCGAGGTATGTTGGTTTGAGCGATTTCGTAATGGGTTTATTTTGAATTAACGATTTTAGTAGGGGATAATTAGAAATAGAATTAATAAAGCTAATAAAGATGCGAAATTTGTTTGTTCACGAATATATAGTGTTCTGTTATTGCTTTTTATGAAGATAATGGCCTTTTTTTAATCAATTAGCTATTCCTTTTGCTATATTACGATTTTTTTTTGTGAAATACAAAGCAATTTTGGATAAATGATTTCGTGGTTATGATTATGAAATGGATCGTACGGTACGAGATGCCAATTACACAAAATTGTTTGTTGGTACCAGGTTGGTATTGTTATTTTTTTTTGCGGTGATTTGGTAAGTATTGGTAATGATATTTGTGTAATTTTTTTGATAAATTGCTTATCTTGTTTGCTAATTAAGAAAGGGGAAATCAATTTGCCTTTTTATCTTATTAAAAAATAGCCAATTAGATTTTGCAAATTAACGATAGATAGATTCTAAAGATCCTTCTTCATGTAGGCCCTCTTAATTTGTTAATCTCGTTAAAAATTAGTTGTTATTTTATTAGAATATAAATATACGCAAAGACTCGAATGTGCAAATTGGTCAACAACGTTAGTATTCTCGTTTTCAAATTTTTGAATATATTGATAAATTGATTATTTATAGTAATGAATATATAGATTACTTTTTCATATATATTTATATGAAAATTTTCAAATAACCCCCTAATTTTTCAAATATTTATATTTATAATAATGAATATCTTTCTTCATGTCGGGTTCTCTTATTTGTTAATCTTGTTGAAAATTGGTTATTTTTTATCAGAATATAAATATACGCAAAAACTCGAGTGTGGAAATTGGTCAACTTCGTTAGTAGTCTTGTTTCCGATTTTTTTTATCTCCTGAAATTATGATATTGATAAATTGATTATTTTTCATATATTCATTTTGATAACCATAGTGATTAATACTCTTAAATCTTAATTAATGAATTTTGAGCCAAAATGTTTTTTTTTCATAATCACATTTTTGTTGGTAAATTTCGTAATATATAATAGAAGTAATGACAAAATTGGTTAAGAATATATTAACTCTTTAACTCTTAAGCAGTCCAATTAAGTTTTTTTTTTTAAAATACGATTCTTTTTCATTTATTTGAAAACCATGATTATTTTCATTTTGTTGAAAAATTCAAAAACCAGATTACAATTTGTTCTCATAAATGATGCCAAAATATTATTTGCATCATCCTGAAGTATAAATGGATGAACGCATTATCTGAATCCGGGACGAGCAAATTCGAAATTAGCAAATAATTTATATATAAATTCCAAGAAGTTCCATTTTTAATTGTTCTAGATTATTCTGAGAATGTTTGATATGCCTTTAAATTTTTCGTTTGCATGATTTCAATTATAAAAAATAAAAACATGACAGTTATAACTTAATCAAGGAAGAATATTCAAAAGCAAAATCAATATATAAAAAGATCCTGTGGAATATGCAGTTTTTTTTTGTTAGAATAATTTGGAAGTAGAGAAAATCAATTTTTCATTCGGACTAGATTTTTTTAAAGCGAAACCTAGCAAAAAAAAAAATCAGCTCAATATTTCAACAAAAATTGCTCATCTTGTTTGCTAATTTAAGAAAGTATTGTCAACGTGAACAGAAAGAAGAAATCAATTTGCCTTGTTAAAAAATAGTCAAATAGAGTTTACAAATAAACGAATAGATTCTGAAGATCCTTCTTCATGTTAGGCCCTCTTAATTTGTTAATTTCGTTAAAAATTAGTTGTTATTCTTATCAGAATATAAATATACGCAAATACTCGAATGCGCAAATTGGTCAACAACGTTAGTATTCTCGTTTTCATGATTTTGAATACATTGCTAAATTTATTATTTATAGTAATGAATATATTGATTACTTTTTGATATATTTATATTAACTACCTTAGTGATGATGAATTTGAGTAAAACAAATAAAAAATTCGTGATCACTTTTTTTGTTGGTAAATTTTGTAATTTAATAGAAATAATGGCAAAATTGATTTAAGAATATATTAGAACTTTTAACTCTTAAGCAATACAATTGAGTTTGAGGGCATATACCGTGCCACCAGATTTCAACACAACATCCTCAATTCTCTAATTAACCCACTTAATTAACTTATGGATTAACACATATAAATTAATTTAACCCATTTAACGTGATAATTAACATCTATCTGGATTAATAAATGATAATTAATGTTTAAAAATTATTAATTCAATGTTTCTTGTTAATTGGGATGTTAATTAAGTGGGTTAATTAAGAAATTGAGGATGTTGTGTTGAAATCTGGTGGCAAAGTAGAATTTCCCATTGAGTTTTGTTGAAAAATATGATTATTTTCATTTTGTTGAAAAAATCACAAATCATATTACAATTAGTTCTCATAAATGATGCTGAAATACTTTGATTGAAGCGGCGAGAGATGATTAAGTAGGCTGATTAGTATTATTGATTGACTCAATTAACGATTTAATTGACCGTTTAATTAAATCGACACATCAATTAATATTTACTAATATTAACATATTATAAATTTATTGATGTGTTAATCAAACGCGTCAATTAACATTTAATTATGTCAATTAAAAATTCTAATCAATTCAATTTGTCGTCTCATCGAGGATATTGTGATGAGTTTGGGAAGTCAAGTATATTTTTTTTTTCATACATGAGTGTAATTCGGGTTGCAATTAAAAAAAAAAAAAAAAAAAAAGCTACGCACGTTATAGTTTCTGATGAGATGTTCAAAATTATAACAGTAGTAGTATTGCTTTCAAAGGATATGGAGAGTAGGGCTGCAAACGAGCCGAGCTCGAGCGAGCTGTGCCAAGCTCAAGCTCGGCTCGAAATTTACTCGAGCTGGCTCGGCTCGTTTAGAATTGTGGTTCGAGCTAAAAAATCAAGCTCTGGCTCGGCTCGTTCTAATTCGAGCTAGCTCGGCTCGGCTCAACAGTAGCTCAATTAAAAAAACAACTTGAATTTAAATTAAAAAAATTGTAACAATTGCGAATAAAAAAAAAAATTTTAAATACAAAAATATCTTAAAACATAACAATAATAAATCAAACATACAACACAAAACACAAAAAAATAGAATTTGGACTTGAAATTATTAATTTGTCCCACTTAGTTAATTTTTTTTTAGGACCTAAGTTGTAACCTGACTTGGAATTATTAAGGAGATAAAGTTTTTTTTTATAAAATTTTCTAATTATAATAATATATATAATATGAATTAATTATGATAAACGTATTTAATTTTTTAAATCGAGCTCAAATTCTTTTCGAGCTTAATACGAGCGAGCTGAGTCTAGCTCAAGCTCGGCTCAATAAGCGTTCGAGCTAGCTCGGCTCGGCTCATTTAATTTCGAGTTAATATCGAGCGAGCTATTATCGAACTATTATCGAGTCGAGCTCGAGCGAGTCACGAGCCACGAGCTAAAATTGCAGCCCTAATGGAGAGAGAGAGAGAGAGAGCTCGGGATTTGGGCTTATTGGTCTTATTTGGGCTTATTTGTTATATCGAGTACAAATAATTATTTTTGGAATAATTTATTTATTTTCAATTTTGTTAGAATTATCCTGGACATAACAAATACATGATTGAATGTAGAAGAAAAGAAATGTAAAGTGTCATTCTTCGTATCTTGCTGATGACATGACAGCCAATCTCTCTCTACTTCTTTTCTCTCTCTCTGGTCTCTCTCTCTAGGCTTTTGAAGTGTTTTGAGTTGTATTGTATAATTGTATGAGGGCATATATGCTACCCCCAGATCCACCACAGGGTCCGCGATTGAGTAAGCATGACGCAGGGCCGTCAATTGGGCTGGGCCGGGGAAAGGATTTGGACCTCGCGGGTTGACAAGCAATCCATGGGCCGGGCAATTGTTCAATACCAAGATGAATGGATTAATGACAATTAAATGAAGCATGGGTTCCCTCAACATGTTTTGTGCAGGGTACGAATGTAGTACTCTGAGGTCTGAGCAAATAAGATGGTGTAGTTATGTCAGCATTTATAACTTTGTTAGATTTGAATTTTATACCCGGCCATATACATACCGAAGTGTTGGCGAAAATTTGGAGGATTCGTAATAGTGTGTATGTATAAACTGTTTATCAACACTGTTTTGACCTTAATAATGTTTATTTATATACCTTATTATGTGTTTAAATATTAATCTGCATTAATTAAAAATCTGCATGAAATTAATGTTAATTGGAAAAATGGGTTTTTTATCAATAGGGTTCCAACGTTCATTGGAAGAACAGGGCCCCAAATTACCCGTTAATGCGTGGGTATTAGAAATGTCAAAGGGAAAAAAAATAAAAGGAAGCCCAATTTGGAAAATGTTAATACGGCCCGGTGTATTGATGGAGTGGTTCAATGATAAAATGGAGCTGTGGAATGCGAAGTTATTGGTTACTTAAATTGGAACGATGTTTTTAGTTCATAAGTAACAATTTGGGGTATTTGTGGGGAATTAGGATTGACCGATTGACTGTTAACACAAGATAAATAAAAGTTACTTATCCAAAATAAACTTACATAAGTCCACACATATCCGTTGTAATTAACCAACAAAGCAAAATAGGTTATACATCAACCACAAATGATTAAACCACAACATAACTAAATTGTCCTAAATCAAAAGTATAATTGATAAAGTTTTGAAACACACGCGATTTAGTACTAAATTCAATCCTCGAACGAATTCTTGAAGAAATCAGCGGCAATCAAGTTGTAGAAAATACGCCCGCGATCTCCCATAACTTCAGCAGCAGTGAAGTAGATAGTACGGAGGTTAATCATGCAGTCAATGACCTTTAGCGTATACAATGCGCAATTGAGGTTCATTCCCTGTTTTGGTGCAGATAGCCTGACAAGTTCCCAATGCATGATGTCATGACGGTTCAATTTGGTCGAAAGGAAGTGCTTGTATTCTACACTGAGCTCCTCCACTTTTGGTCTATATTTTTCCTCGTAATCCAGAGAACTGTAGTACTTGACCTTACAATCGTAAAAATCAAATAAGGTCAGGAAGCAGTGGCGGTGCGACATTATAGGTATGAATAGCCATCGGCACTTTCTCAGATATTCAGGCCGGAGGGTTTCAAACATTGGTAGTTGGAGTTGTGCCTGGCTCATGTTGGGAACTGAGTACTAAAGAAAGGAATGAAATATTAGTTCAAATCCCATTGACAGTGAAGTGGATATGTTAAAAATGTAAAAGTGTATTATTGTACCGTGGCAGTGCATGGGACGAATGTCCAAATTGAAGCAGGCAGTTGAACAAAACGACGCATGATGAACAAAACTGCATCAACGACCTAAAGGTAGTGTGGGAAAATGGAATTAGGGATTGAATTTGGTCAAATAGAAAGAAATGTGCTTACCGAAGCAGTCAAGGCTTTGTTGTCGAGTAATCCGCAAGCGTCCTGCCTGGTAACCGAGAAACCTCCTTGGTTAAATGCAAGATCACCCTTACTGCAGATGAAACCCTTGTACCATGCGTATATAACCCTTCCCATATACGGGGGAATTAATCCTTTGGACTGATAATTGACGTCGCAACCACGATGGTCATAGGGGATCGTCTTGTCATAGGGATAATCAATGTCGGGTTGTAGCAATTCATCTTCCCCAAAAGGTGTCCTGCAATATCTTCGCGCAACAACAATCTGCTGGGGGGGCTTCGGAAACAATACGGAAGATCCTGATGACTCCGACCCGTGAACGGGATTGACAGCCTCCCTTGAACTTGATCCTATTGAAATTGACAGACCAGTGAATCGTTATGAAATCATTAATACTTTATAAATACATATATATGACAAATTGTGTCCAAAATAAACCTGATTTCGATTGTATGAATCTGCTGGAAATAGGAAAATTAGGGTTTCTGATTGGAATGTTTTTAGTTAGCCACCTAGTTGAATTGTCTTGGAAGGGATCTTGATTTCGGTCCGTTCTCTCATGTTCCGTTGGATACGTCATTTCGGGGGTAGATGCTTTATTGGCACTATCGGGCCACATGTTAACTGTCAATCCAAAAGCAATGTAATTAATATTAACCCCTAAGCTACAATGATAGAACAAAGGGCATAACAAATGTAAGGGTTAAGGGGCGAATTACCTATCCTAATAGGGGAAGAGATAGTTTTGCCAGATGCATCGTACACAGGCTGGTCCTTGGGATCTGTACAAGAGGTGTCGAACATAGGACCAGGAGTAGAGGCTACATTGGGATCAGTCCTGGATTTCAAAAACACACTTGATGCGGAGAAGTCAAAGTCTCTATTCATGGCTTGCTTTTGGTTGTTATTTGTGTTCATAGAGGTGAACGATTTTGATTCAGTAGGTACCAGCGGAGGTTGAGAAGGTGGGGTAGGGTTTGTGGGTGGGCATAGAACATCATCATGATCAGATGGGTACATGTCGTTGGCCCTTTCATCGTGAATTGGGTCATCATCTGGTGTGCAAAAGGACCCGTCAATAGGGTAGGGGGTCTTCAACATACTGGAAGGATGTTCTGGTGGTGGTTGGTCTGAGACAGGAATATTGACAGGAGTACGCATTTGAATGGGTTGAATTGGAGATTGCTTGGGTTCTGGCTTCGGAATTTCTGGTTTAGAGGCCTCGGACAATCGAAATAGTTTGCCCCGTCTAGTACTTCCCCGGGGTAATAACTGGACTACTTTCTCATCCCATTTTGGTGAGGACGTCGTTTTGGGAGAAGGGTACGAGTCCGCATCAATGGCTTCTGAAGATCTTTTACCTAGCATTTCTGAATTTTTGTACACATCCATTAGTACCAAATAAGTAGCATAACAATGAAATGAAATGTACCCTGAACAATGGAAATAGGTGGGTTAACCGGATTGACAGATCTGGGAGGTGTAAAACCTGTTCAGCACCAAAAAGTTTTGCACGATTATGAACAAATTGTTAAGTGTCAAATTACGAATTGAATTAGCTTACAAGTTTGGCTGGCTTTGACCGGTTTCCATTTTGGGGGAGAAGATCCTGATAATTGGAGTTAGGGTGAGCAGGCGATGAATGGTTAATGCAATTGAATATAAATTTTTTAATAATGATAAATAAACAAAAATTACCTGAGGCTTTGCCAAAAGGATGGTTAACTTCAGAAGGTGGTGGTTGTACTGTCATTTGAAAAAACGGGATTTACAATTAAATATGATTAATTTATCATGCAGAATTGACGAATATTTTAAGAATTACCATGCTTCTTTTGTCGTTGACGAGTCGTCATGCGGGGAGGAGACTGTTCGGTAACTTTGACAGTAGAAGACGAGCCAACGTTATCCTTAAAGGACATCCCAAATACTCTAGAATATCCTGCGGCAGAGGCCCTAGTATCGATATCGAAAATGTAGCTCTCGTCGTCAGTTGGTTCAAGCGATAGATCGTTAATCTGGTCGGTGCATAGGGACGAGAGGGGATCTGTTAACGCGTTACGATCGCAATTCGATTCATACTTCCAATTTAGTACCCTCGGTAGGCGAAAGGGTTCCTGCTTAAGATGTTGGGGATTTGTATGCTCGTAAAACCATACCTGCAATTGGGAAAACAATTAAAACAAAGTAAGGAAATTGAAGAAGAACATTTTAATGGTTAATGTCGATGTACCAGTAATGAAAAAGGGCATCCAACGAAGCTAGGTTTGGAGTCAATCTCGTTTGCAGCTTTGTAACCAATGTCTGGTAACTGGCGAACGAAGAAATCAAATACAGCAACTCCCCATGCATAATCCCAAAGTTTCGTGGAGTCCTCGACGTACTCCCAGAACTGCATTGGGCAGTGGGCATTGCTCATTGAGAAGAGGGTCGTCGAGAAGAAGTACATCGTCATAATTGAAATGAATTCAGCAGGCGTTGCGGTTTTTTCCGGCGAAACCAACTGATAGGTCAGTACATCCTCGAAATCTTTAAAATTGATTTGTTTCGTATCTTTGAAGAACCTAGCAAGCAATTGGGAGGATTTATGGACTTGTGTTTTCAATCCTACTGATACTGGCTTGCCATCTGCTCGGAGTCCCATTACGAGGCTGATGTCTCTTCCAGTTGGACGAATTATCTTGCCCCCAATTGCGAAGGCGTTGTCCGGTTGGGACCAGTTCCTCATCAAGTCAGTAAGGAAGTTTCTTTGGAGGTCGATTTGGGGGAGCAGTAACAGGTGGCGGAATGGCCAGCGGTCCAATTGGTTCTTGTACTCTCCTACCATTCCAGGTTTAATTGTAGAAGAGAAGAAAGATAGAAACCTAGTAGGGTAACACCTGGTGCTGACATGGCAGCCAGAGCCCGGAACTGCTGCGCGACGAACCATTGTCGAGGGGAGTGATCTGACGGATTGACCGGGAATGCGGAGGAAGGTCGAAGTGTATTTTCTAGGGTTCAGAGGATGGAGGGGGGGGGAATGCATTTGGCAAGGGCAACGACAAGATGGATTTAGGGGGGAAGGGCTCGGCGAAGTGATGACTGCTATGGGGAATAGGCGGGAGTGAATAGGGAAAGACAGTACTAGGTAGAGTAGGATCAGTTTAGAGTAAGATTAATTGTGATTGGGCATGAAGAATTATTTGTGCGACCTACAGAACATAGTATGTACAGTAAGATATTACATAGGAATTATATAGTATAAGGAATAGAAAAACTTTCTTTCATTTGGGTACATAGGAAAAATCGGTACACTAATAATGGTTTACAATTATTATGTAATATCAGTTGACGGTAACACAAATTATACTTTATTTACTTAAGTGCCTTAGGTATTAAATTCGTGCTCCGGGTGTAGACAAAAAAATCAGTTGGGTGGTACTGTAATTTGGGGTATATTTGTTACTCGTGGGCCTTGATTGTTAATGGAAATGATAAGGCCTTATGTGGTACAAATAAGTGGCAAAGGTCCAAGATTTAGAATCAGCCCATACGGATTGACAGGCCGTATTAACCGGTCAATTAAATAAATTGGACATGTACTGAGCTCCCCTAAAACCGGGTTATTTATATTGAACACACTTGAGGACCTTACTAATGGTTTGTGAAAAGAACAGATAACAATTATCCATTAAACGTGATTAGTACAAACATAATTCTGGATGGCATACAAACGTGATTAGTACGTTCATTAAACATAAATAACATAAAGAAAACATAATATAGTTCATAGTAGAAATATATAATCTTGATCAATCTGAGAGGCTCTAATTGGTTGGAAGAGACAGGATTGCAAAATCAAAAGGTGTGGGAGGTAATTGTGTCCTACAATTCACTCAGAATAGCTCCGTCTTCTTGAAGCTGGGACATGTTGTGCATGCGCATCAAAAGCCCGGTGTTAGTCATGTTGGCCAAGTCATCACGTACTCGAAAGCTTCGGAAGCCGTCTGAAGGGTTTACCTGCAAAAAGGTGTGGATTGGAATTTGTAAATTTGGGTTAACATAACAATTATTAAGGTACCCTGAGTGTAACGGTTTATCGTGTTCATGAATGGATAATTACCTCAGATGGGTTAGTTGGCATGATAGGCGTTGGACAGCGAGCAGTCGGCTTGGAACGCTTGCGAGGATTTGAAGCAATCTCACTTGATGACCAGATACGTTTGTTCCGAGGCCTACCAACCCTAGTTACAGTGAGTGGATCACTGACGGGAGGGTTTCGAGGCGGGTTGGCTACGACAGGAGGTGGTTCCATCTCTACAGGGGTGACTGGGCGATGCTGACGAATATCAGTAAGTAATGCTTGCAAGCGCGCAAGTACACGAGGATGAAGTTCCGAATGCGGAGCAGCGGTCTCAATCAGACTCAAAAGAATTGCGTGGGTAGAGGTGTACAATGAATCGTAGCTATCTAGATTACGGTAAGTAATAGGTGCCGGAACCCCTAAGGTTGTATGGGTGCGGAGTAGGTCCTTTCGCCAGCGATCGAGAAACAAGGAATTGGGTACGTTATCAACCCCCATGTGGCGAAAGGCGCAGAGTGCATGGCTGCAGATAATACCGCGATACGAAAACATGTTGCAAGGGCAACTGAATATCTTAGTCTCGTTGTCAACACATACCTCCCGGGCAACATGGTTATTATCGGTAATTGAGAAAACCGACTCGGTCTCGTCAGTAGATATCAATTCGGAGTGGAGATTTAGCAATTGTTGCATTTGTTTCTGAAATAGGTAGAAAACTATGCGCGTGTAGGCCATTGCAAACTGCTTTTCGTACAAATGAGCAGAAATCAATTTGGGCCGAGTCTTGAAATCATTGAAGTCCTCCTGACTTTCTTTGTGCCAGCGAGAACGCAAAGCTTCTTCGTACCGCTCGACAAATGTTGTTAGATTGGTGGTTGAGTTAACAAAACCATCAAAGAAGGAATTGATGCTCTCGCTCCTTTGAGTTGTTTGCATACCAGCCCAAAAGTTCTCGTGAGTGTAAATAGGAACCCACTTGTGACGAATGGCATACATGTATTCAAACCATTCACGCTTGCTAATGGATGGTGCGATATAATCAGTGATTTGCATCCATCCATTGTCGAATTCAGCAATAGTCTGCGATGAGTAAACAAGCTCGCGTACTGTGGCTAGTAGCTGTCGACCAGCATTGCCAGTTCCACATTTCTGCGGGAATTTTTTGGCAATGTGCCACAAACATAGGCGATGACGAGTGTTAGGCAGAACGAGTTGAACTGCCTTGCCTATTGCTTGGCATTGGTCGGTTATAATCCCTGCTGGTGCAACGCCCCCCATGGCCTCCAACCAGCAATTCAGGACCCACATGTAGGTTTCGGCGGTCTCGTTGCTCAGGAGTGCACAACCCAAGAGAGTGGATTGGCCGTGATGGTTCACGTCGACAAAAGGGGCGAACGACATTTCGTACCTGGCGTAACCATATTGTATTAGTGATTAATTAAATTGACGAATACGCAATAGGAGGAAAAACTGACTCAATGAAATTAATGATTACTTACTTATTAGTGAGGTATGTCGTGTCGAAGGTAATAATGTCACCAAAATAGCGGTAAGCAGCGCGAGCGCGTCCATGAATCCAAAAAATACAGGATATTCTACCTTCGAGATCATAGGAGCAGCGGTAAAAGAAAGAAGGGGAATTGAGCTGGCGTAACTGGAAATATCGCATTAGTGAATTGGAATCGCCATCTTTCAATTTCAAAGTGCATATGGATTGGACATGGTTGTAGCAGTCCCTTTGATTGAAAGAGGAATTGCTTACGCCGCCAGACTGGGCAAGTACCGATTTGATGGATTGATGCTGAGGCATCCCGGCAGCATCGTTTATGGCCAATTGTGCTTTGACGAATTCTGGTAGATGACGATGACACTTAAAAAACCCAACACTGCGAGGAGTGAGGTCGTGGTTGTGTTCGAGGAAAAGGTGGGTAATAATCCATTGGCCATTAAGCATGTTATCAGTCATGACAATGTGGGCCTGGCAGTTGGTGCGGTGCTCACCGCGTTTTCTCTCTTCAAAACCAGGTGGTGGTGTGACCTTCAGAACCGGGTCCTTTGGGTTGTCCACGTGGTCGGATAATGCCTTGCGTCCACGGCTGCAGGCAAACGTCACTTTGTACGCATTGCCAGTTAGTTTATATACGGAACGTCGCAGAGGGGAAAAACCAGTACGTAGTGCAAACAACTTGTAGAAGGCGAATGCCTCATCTCTATCCTTGAACTTCATACCAAGTTGAGGAATTATGATCGGGTCTGCGTCAGACAAAGTTGGTTCTTTCCCTTTGTTGTTGAGTGGTGTGCTTGGGGGTTCAATCGTTGGGTCAGTACAGTCAGCGACACCGCTGAAATCCATTATGGATGCCTGAAAAAAACAAATTTTCCCTTTTAGTACATTGATTACAAAAAATAGGTGGAACAAGCCTGTAAATAATTTGTCCTGCACAAATCTAAGTAATTAGGTTGGTAATAAAGCTATCATAGAATGGGTTGACAGTCAATCTCACTTGATAAAAACATAAATGGAATTTAAAGGTAGTTGACGGTATTCATGGTCATTTCATTAATGCTGAAGGCATTTAAGATCAATGATTAAGCAATTACGGAGTACATTTCCATGAATGCCAAAAAATCAAAAATGCGGAAGAATAATCAATGATTGACGACATAATCATTAATGGTGAAGCTGAAATAGTGAAGAATAAGCAATTAGTGCGTAAAAAGTCTTTATTGGGGTCGGATTAACGCATTTGAATGGTCTGATTAATGGTGCTGTATTGAAAAATGAAATATATTACTGAAAATTAGAGAAATAAAAAGGCTCAACGTACCAATGAATTGAGTAAGGGCGAAAAGTTTGAAGATTAGGTTTGAGACGACAACAGCGAAATTTTTAGGGCTGGGTTCAAAAATAAATCGTTTGGTCTATTGAACAAGAAAGGGTAAAAACATAGGGAAGTGGCGAATATGAACATCATGGCTACCAATCGCATCAATAGATAGAGCTCGTAGCTCCAGACATCAGTATTAATGGCGACAAGGGTGTATTAATGGCGCAGGGCTCTTTTACTGGTTTGCAAAACACAGTACGGCGTCAAGGGAACACGCGAGGTGATGGGAACAAGTAAAAATGGGTTAGTGGTTAATGCTAAGATATCGATCGGAGACGTTGGATTAACGCTGGTCACATTTTTAACGCGTGCTTTGACTTCGATTGACTACTTACGTCAGCGTGATTCAATCGTCAAGGTCTAAGTGCGTTTCAGGGGAAGAGTAAAATTTCCCTAATTGTATTGCATAGCTCGAAACACTTTGAATATATTTTGATTTGGATAATAACAATGCCAAGCTGCCATGCATCATGCATGCACCCCTTAACCCTTTCCACTCCACCTTTCTATTTTTAGTTCGAATATTTTTGGACGAAGACATGGCCGACAAATATATAAACAAAATTAATACTTCACTCAATTATTATTATTTATTAACAAACAAAATTAACCAATCTTGAAATCTGAAATTGTAACAAATCTTAGCAGATCTTCCATCTATCTCAAACTGTAACAAATATATGTTGATAAGAAAGAATAGTTTACTTTACGAAGGAAAGGACTCATCAAATCACGTGCTTCTCAAAGAAAGACACATTGCCACTATTCCATTCATCTTTTAGGAAAAATAACATTGCAAAATATATCAACTTCAAAATGTAGATAATTAAACTATTAAGTAGATTATAATGATGCATAAATTAAAAAAAAAAAATGGGCCGCTAAAATGAAGGGGCACAAAAGTCCCAATTAAAATGAAGAAATGATTGCCTTTTGCTTAACATTAACCAATTCAAAATGGCTCTCAACTGCATCCAGCACTCAGCTTTTTTCTTCTTCTACTTTTTTCTTTTCTTCTTCTTATGATAGATTCGTTTAGACCCCTATCCTGTATACAAAACATAGAGATTCTATTTCACGTGTAACCCTGCAAAAATCTCTAAATATCATGAATTTTATTACAAAACATAAGAGATATCATTCATATACGGAGGGACGGAACCGGAACGAAATTATAGGGAGGGGGAGGGGGGAGGGCGAGACGAAGTAATCTAATAAAAATTTATCCATACATCATAAAATACACAAAATTTATAAGGTATACATGCAATTTTTGATTTTATGGGGGGGCTTAGCCCCATCTTGCTTAGAACAGACAAAATGTGACCCGATCCGAAAGGAGTCTTGTTCAGCAGGTGCACATCAAATATTCTAGAACGACCCGCCCGTCCAAATCCGAATCCGACCTGCACCGAAAAATGTTGAAAAGTCAACGATTCGAAACCGAAACCGAATGATCCGAATCCGAAAGCGACCCGAAATCGAATGATCCGAACCCGAAATCGATCTGAAACCGAATGACCCGAACCCGAAATCGATCTGAAACCGAATGACCCGAAACCCGAACTAACCCGAAATCCGAATATCCAAAACTCACGGCCCGAATGATCCGAAACTCATGACTCGAATGACCCGAAAATTATTATATTATTGCTAAATTCAATGTATTATTGTTAAAATGTCTCGGAATCAATAAAATAAATTTCGAATAATCCGAAAACTAAATTTTTTGAAAACGGAATGATTCGAAACCAAATTTTGCGAAATCCGAATGACCCGAAAATCAAAATAAACAAGACCCGAATGACCCGAAAACCTAAACGACTTGGAATCGAATGATCCGAAAATCAAAATAAGCAAGACCCGAATGATCCGAAAACCAAAACGATCCGGAACAGAATTATCCGAAAACCAAACGATCCGAACCCGAATGAACCGCAACCCTAACGATCCGTGATCCGAATGATCTGTAAATCGAAACGATCCGAGTCCGAAATAACCCAACCCAAACCCGATCTGACCCGCTTGTTATGTTTAAAAATAAATAATTTGGTTATTATTTTGAAAAATTAGCAGCAGAGTGGGGACATGGACGATATTTCATATATTTTAAAGGGGCATTCATGATATTTCATGTTTTACTTTTAAGGAGGATACAACGATGCTATGCGGCATTTATCTAATCAAGCTACTTTGTTATAATACATAATTAATCACATGTAGTAAATTACTAACGTGGCGCGTTCTCATTGGTGTAGCCCGTGTAGACTAAAGTAGAATCATAGTGTTGTTGAGTTTTTCCTTTTACTTGAAGTTTTTATATCCACCAAGATAAAATATATGAAAAGGCAAAGCTTTACTCACCTAATACCAATTACTCGTTAATAATACCATATTTTATATAATTAATTACTCGATCGAATTTTAATTTCGAGGTTTCAACTTTTTCATCTTTAGTCCAGCCACAAAATGGGACCCACTTTTTTCAATCTCTCTCTTTCTTCCGCTCGAAGCCACAAGTCCCCTAGATCTAGGAAGAATTTTAGAGGCCCATTTCTTGAAAATCCATATCCATATTCATTTCAAATTTTTATTCGTCAATCAAGAATCAAGATTAATAGTTCTGTATTTATAATTTTGTAGTTTGACCTAAAAATGTATTAAAGAAGCATTAAAGTATATACCGTTGTGTCCTCACGGGAAGACAATGCTCCTCCAAACCTCAATTCAATGTGGTTTTACACCAACTAACCCGATTATAAGTTTATAACCAACCCTAAATTCGGGATTTGTATTATTCCATGAGAATATTTGTTTTTATTTTATTGTATTCTATTTTACGCTCAAAATAATGTATAAAAATAAAAAAAAGAAGTACGGCGACAGGTTGGCGCGCTAATATGGGCGCCAGAAAATTTATAATACAGAGGCAAAGTATATATAATTTTTTGAATTAGAATAGCATATACTACTCTCTCTCAGTTCGCTTTACTCTCTCTCTCTCTCTCTCTCTCTCTCTCTTTCTCTAAACAACAAATACACAGCCGAAAGGAGCCACTAACCCTCATCATATACCTCCAAATCTCTCTCCTTCTTCATTCTCCAATGGCGATGCCCTCTTAATCTCACTTGGGTCCTTCCGATTTCCTCTATTTTGTTTTTATCCTTTTCTATAATGGCTTCGGAAGGCATTTTTTCTTTATCGGCTGCTTCTGTAATTGAGGATGTGCTTAGACAGCACGGCAAGAAACTGAGTGATCGAGATCTCGCCTCCAGAAAATCGGAGGAAATAGGTGAGTGCGATTGGTATTTTTTTTGTCTTCGTTTCGTCAATGCTCTGGAATGGAGAAGATGAATTTGTACCAAGAACAGTTCTTTTTTCGAATACTTGGCTTGAATTTGATGTATTTTGTGAAAAATTGATATACAGCTGTGAGGAGATATGAGGCGGCGGGTTGGCTGAGAAGAACAGTGGGAGTAGTTGGGGCGAAAGATTTACCAGAAGAACCTTCGGAAGAGGAATTTAGACTCGGATTGAGAAACGGGTTGATTCTTTGCAATGCTCTCAATAAGGTTCATCCTGGTGCCGTTCCAAAGGTACGATCATGCAATTTAGCGACTGGTACCGGTATGTACTCGTCGGTACCGCTTTATATTTGTCTCTGTTGTTTCTTTGGATGATTTTTTAATCCTTCACATATGCATTTGATTTTTTTATATACAAATTTGTTTGGTTTTTTGTCCACCTCGATTCTTGTTCTTTTTTCAACACAATTTCGAAACGTTTGAGTGGTTGATTTTCTGAAATTCGATTGTTTTCTCAGGTTGTTGTGAATCCTGGGGATCCAGTTCTTCAGCCCGATGGAGCGGCTCTATCAGCTTTTCAATATTTTGAAAACGTGAGAAATTTTCTCGTCGCAATTCAAAATTTAGGCTTACCAACTTTCGAGGCCTCTGATTTAGAACAGGTCAATTTCTCGTCAAAATACTTCCGAGTTCAAATTTCCTTGCTTTTCAAATTTTTGAACTTCTTTTTGTCCAATTTAGGGAGGAAAAGGAGGGAGAGTAGTGAATTGTGTTATTGCAATGAAATCGTTTGGAGAATGGAAGAAAATGGGAGGAATTGGGTCTTTCAAATATGGAGGAATAGTTAAACCTTTGAATAATCTAAGCAAATCTTTTTTGAGAAAGAATTCAGAGCAATTTTCAAATTCTTTGTCAAGGAGTTTATCGATGAACGAGTTCGAAATTTCAAGCGCAGAGAATAATAATTTACATGATTCGAGTGAATTGGTTTGTACTTCGCGTCCTTTAAAAATGCTTGTTAATGCGGTTTTATCTGATAAGAGGCCTGATGAAGTTCCAGTGGTAAAATTATTCATCTTTTATTTGTTAATTTGCAAAAAAGCCCTGCATTATTCCTAAATTGCAAAAAGGCCCTTGCATTATTTGAGTTTTATATTTTTGTATAGCTTTTGGAGTCAATGTTAAGTAAGCTTGTTGAAGAATTTGAGAATCGCTTGAGCACTCAAAATGAATTGGTTTGTTAATATCCTTTTTTTATACTTTTCTTTTACGAATTTCAATTTTTTTCTAATTATTTTTGTGAAATAGGTTAAGAATGCTCTTAAAGGATCTAAGGATGGCACTAAATCTTTTTCTAAATCGAAAATCTCAATTGAAGCCCCTCCTGTTGAGAGAAGAGTACGTCACATTTTTAAAAAAAAATTCACACTTTGAAAACTTTGTTTTATTGTAATACAAAAATTTTATTTTTATTTTTATTTTTTTTGTTTGTTTTATGTTTTTGAAGATGGATTCAGCGGATAGATTTGCAAGAGTAAATAAAGACAAATTAAAGGAGAAATCCGCTAAACAAATTTCAATATTGGACCAACAAGAGAGAGATATAGAGGTACAATTTAATCTAGTTTAAACATATTTATTACATCATATTTTTTTTATCTTAAAAGAGTATTTATTTTAATAAATTCATATTATTATTTCAGGAACTTAGACACGCTCTAAGAACTACTAAAGCTGGATTTGAGTTCATGCAAATGAAATACTCTGAAGACCTCCACAAACTAGGTACTTTACTACTTTAGTAATTAAAAAAAAAATCATATAAACGAATATATAAATAATTTAAAAACTTCGTTTAACAGGAAAGCATATATACGGACTCGCTCATTCTGCTTCGGGTTACCACAAAGTTCTAGAAGAAAACCGCAAATTATACAACCAAGTCCAAGAACTTAAAGGTAATTCATAACTAGTCCTAATTTCAAACATATATATTAATTTTTATAACTTAATTTTTTGTTTACTATTTTAGGTAGTATTAGGGTTTACTGCAGAGTGAGACCATTCTTACCGGGTCAAATAAGCAATAATACAATCGGGTCCGTCGAAGAAGGCAATATTACGATTTTGACCCCCTCAAAACAAGGAAAAGATACTCGAAGAAATTTCAGCTTTAATAAAGTTTTCGGCCCTTCTTCCACTCAAGGTCAGTTCATTATTTCATTATTCCTTTTATCAATTTTTTTTTTTAATTTTTCTTATAAAAATATTATTTATTTTTATAGACGAGGTGTTTATTGATACGCAACCATTAATTCGATCTGTACTTGACGGTTATAATGTCTGCATATTTGCATACGGACAAACCGGCTCTGGAAAAACCTACACAATGGTAATAATTAATAAGGACTTTATTATAAATTTTCAAAATCACGAGGGTCAAAATTGAAAAGCTAACATATCTTATTACTATGCAGAGTGGGCCGAAGAATTTGAGTGAAAGTACTCTGGGTGTTAATCACAGAGCATTAAATGATTTGTTCAGGCTCGCAGAGCAAAGAAAAGGTTTATTTATTTACGAAATTGCAGTTCAAATGATCGAAATATATAACGAGCAAGTACGGGACCTACTCGTCACTGACGGCCTCAACAAAAAATATCCTTTCTCATTTAATTCAATTTATTTATTATTTCTTTTAAACATAATATACCCGCTATATATAATTGCAAAATTGTAGAATTTCCTTAACCATACGACTTTTTACGTTAGAAATAAGAAATAATTCTCAAAATGGGATTAACGTACCGGAGGCGAGTCTGGTACGGGTTGCGTCCACTTATGATGTGATGGAAATAATGAATCTCGGCCTCAAAAACCGTGCTGTAGGTTCCACCGCATTAAATGACCGAAGCAGCCGTTCTCACAGGTCGCATATATTTGCATATATACTCCTCCAAATTAACTATTTGCTTATGTACCCTTCAAGAATTTAAATATTTTTTATTTTGTTGTATTAGTTGTTTGACAGTGCATGTGCAAGGGAGAGACATGACAGGTGGCACGATAGTACGGGGATCGATGCACTTGGTGGATCTAGCTGGCAGCGAGAGAGTCGACAAATCAGAAGTCACCGGCGAGAGACTCAAGGAAGCTCAACACATCAACAAGTCTCTCTCTGCTCTCGGTGATGTCATCGCCTCGCTGGCCCAAAAGAGCTCCCACGTTCCTTATCGCAACAGCAAGCTCACTCAGCTCCTCCAAGACTCTCTCGGTAATTTTACAAAATAACCCCTTTCTTTTCCCCATATTGTAAAAATGCCCCTTCTAGATGAATTTGTGAAAAATGATGGTGTAGGAGGACAAGCAAAGACGTTAATGTTTGTGCACATAAGTCCTGAATTCGACGCGGTTGGAGAGACGATAAGCACACTTAAATTCGCCGAAAGAGTTTCGACTGTGGAACTCGGCGCTGCTAGGGTTAATAAGGACACTGGAGACGTCAAAGATCTCAAAGACCAGGTTAGTTAGTTAGTTACCCTTTTTTGTCTTTTAGTTTAACCAGAGCAATTACCCTTTTTCGTCTTTTAGTGGAACAAGCTTAGTTAGTTAGTTACCCTTTTTTGTCTTTTAGTGGAACCAGGTTTGTTAGCTTTTTTTGGTCTGTTTTGCAGATTGTTAGGTTGAAAGCAGAAGTGGCAATGAAGGATGAGATGAGAACGAGAGCTCCCTCTCCTATTATTTCTGAACGACGAAATGGAGACGATTTTTTAAACCGTCCACCAATGGAGGACGTCGGTAATAATATCGAGGTATAACATAAAAAATAATAATAAATGATAATGTTGTTATTAAATTTTCCATTTTTTTTATTTTTTTGTAGGTAAGGAGTAGCACGACAATAACGAGACAAAAGAAGCAGCAGAGTTTGGATTTAACTGATCTTCTGAGAACGAGTTCTGTGTGGCCATCCGTGTCGAGCCCAATGTCGAACTTCAATGAAAAGAGCGAAGATAAGGAGATTGCTAATGGTGAATGGGTCGATAAAGTCGTGGTCAACGGATTGCCAGGGGCGAATTGGGAATTAGAAGAAAATATTTTGAACGGCAAGAGCACGAGTGCTATGCCTGATTTCTTTTATCAGAGATACCCATCGAAAAGCGATAATGTTAATCATACAGATGAGAGTGATGACGTGGCGACTAGCGATTCGTCCGAGGCTGATATGCTTTGGCAATTTAATTTGCCTAGTGTGAATAATAGTATTTGTATTAATAACGAGGGAGTTTCTAAGATTAAGAAGCCTCCAGTTAAGATTAGAGAAAGCTCCAATATGAGGTAATTAAATTTATATTTTGTTTTTATTTTAGTTTACTTTCTAGACCTTGAAAAAACAAAATAATAATTATTTTAGGACACCGACTCATTCGAATATACCATCGCCGTCTTCAAGAAAAATGTCAAATGGGTCGACCCGTTCGAGTGGAAAAAGACCTCCGTCTAATGGGAAATCGAACATTATGAAGTGAAGGTTCAATAATTATAACGCGTGATTTTTTTCGCTTTTTCTTAATTTGATTTTACACAAAGTTTGGTGTGAGAGATGAGTATCCATTCGAGAGCATGTTTTGTTCTCTCTCGAGTAGAGTAATGAGTGAGCGTGGTTGAAATAAAGCACAGTTGGTGTGCATTGCTGTGTTGTGTGTATGGTGTGTTTTTTTTTTTTTTTTTGATTCTTTATTTTGCCTTGTTTATATAAAAGCCATAAAGGGGGGGAAAAAAAAGAAAGAGAGAAGTGATGATGAACAACTCAAAAGCAAAAGAATTCGTTGTGCAACATGATTTATATATATAGTAAAAAAACTATTATCTTTGTATTTGGAGCTGTCAACTTTTTCTTTTTTCTCATTTCCTTCCCTTAATCATGCTGCTTTTTCTTTCACTTGGAACCTTTTGATCATCGCAATAATTTCTTTCGCGGGTCCATTTCTCATTTAAATTACACTCCATCCAAGTTTTATTAAATTATAAGCATCTACTTGATTTTTTGTTGAAAAAATAAGTGATGGTGATGTGTTAACTCTTGATCCGCAGCCACAGGGCCGCTTCATCGACAGGTTAACAACATCAGAATTTAGTATGTTTATTATATCTTAAAACTTATATCACAAAGAGCGAAGATGCATGTCCCCTTGATCTATCCCTCAGCTTCTTTAATGCGGATAACGTGTTCGATAGTTTTTATTGTCCGTAACTGTCTTGATAGTTTTCGAATAAATGATATTTTGATTTCTTGTGTGTGCTAAAAATAGCCCTGGTTGGTATGTTTTAGACGTGTTCAGGACGTACATATTAGCGCAATACTTATGCCAAGGAAGATCACAAGAGTTGAAAAAGACAAAAATATATAGAGTTCCCGATCATACCAATACTTATGCCAAGGAAGATCACGAATATTGCGTTTTACGATATTGAAGATCAATTTTGAGTTTAAAAAGATTAATATTTCAATAATAAAATTGTGAAGATTCCAGAACAACATCCGTTCGAACTAAACTTTTAGTCTGTTCGAACATACCAAAAATAAATCACCCCATACGACTAATAGACAAATTCACGTAGTATATTCGTTTGAACGGAATCCGTTCAGACGGAATGAAAAATACTCGAATGATTCAAATTTTCAGGAACCCTTCTGTTCGCACAAAAGTTTTGATTCGTTCAAACGGGACAGAAGTTCAAATTCTAATTGAATGAGACAAGAGTTCCGTTAGAACGATACAACGGCGTTTCCTCTTTGGACAGAGATTATTTCCTGATCCTACAAAGCAATTCGTTCTCATGAAAGAAAAGATACAGATTCTTGCAACAATTTTCAGAAAAAATCTATCTTTGCTCAACAAACCTCTGCCTTTTCAATCCAAAATTCTTGAACTCGTAAGTAGGAGTGTTTAAATCGGTTTATTCGGGAACCGAACCGAACCGGTCGAATTAGGTATAGTCAGTTTGATTTTTCGATTTATTTGTTTCAGTTCAGTTGAAAAAATGGTATTGTATATTTGGTTATTTGGTTCGGTTATGATGCACCATATTTTTAATGTTAAAATATTAAATAGATATAACAATCTAATTTTTTGTGTGAATAAAATATAAATTTTATTAATAATTCATTTTTATTTTGTGATTAAAATATTTGTTATTTGGCTCAACCGAACAAACCGAATAAAGTTCAGTTTCTTCGGTCCGATTTTTAAATGATTTAAAAGTTAATTTGGCTCAGTTCGGTTTGAATTTAGTTCGATTCGATTTAAACCGAACCGACCGAATGAACGCTCCTACTTGTGAGATTCAAATCTTTCAAAATATGAATAAAGCACATTATTCAAAATATATTTCTTGTATATTAAAATAAAATGTGTAGTATATTAATATTTACGAGTATTACTTTATATAATATTTTATAAAAATATTATTTTCTTGCATAGTTTAACATTAGAACATTACAAATTTCATACATAGTAGTGCACTAGTTTAGAATAATATTTTTATTTTTATTTTCATTTTATACTATTTTTTTTATTTCTAGAGTCAGGTTAATTCGGCCAGGGACCATAATTGGGCTTTGTAAAAATCATAAGTTCTTCTTCCCAGCCCATAAATCACAAATAATCCTTTATTTTCATCAAGTCCGCATTAGCCCAGTAAATATTTATCCAAACGCCCCCGGCTCATCACGGACCAAACGCATTATACCAAATCTCTTCTAAAAAACAAACCTAATACCGTATCTACCCATCACTCTCCAGTCCACGACGAACCAGTTCTATGTGTATATATTTTGAATAAATGAAAAGAATAAAATAATAGGGCAGGTAAGAAAGACATTCCTCCTCGGTAGCACTGCAGGTGGGGTCTGCTCTACTCTAGTCTAGTCTACTCTGCCTTTCTTTGTTTGTAAAGACTAAAATCAAGAAAAGTAATTAGGAGTCAGGACAGCTAGAGAGCACAATTAGAGTAGCCTAGACCTGGAAAAGAAACCCCGGGACCCACCCGACGCACATGGCCACGTCACCGCGTCCCCGCCTTGTCGTCTTCCTCTTACTTTCTTTTTCCTTTGCGGACCCCTAATTCCTACACACACATGTATTTTCTTTGCACAGCCAACTCTATTAGCATTTTCTTTTTCTTTTTGTTCTTTTATAAATTAATTAAATCGTAATAAATAAATTGAATTATAATTATAATGTATATTATATATTTATATGATTTATTATTTGATTATTAATTATGTGATATTTAAAAGTACAGAAATTGTGTGGTCCGTTGTGAATGACCTTCTTTCGTCGCGCACATACGTGATCCGACTTTTTCGGGAATCGTAAAAAGGACAACCACAAAAGTCATTGATCTCACAAAAAAAATTGAGTTGTAAAATTATAAAGTGAATATGAAAAATATTAATTAATATCATGCTTGCACTAATTAAGACAATAGCATGCTTGTATTTAGGGTTGGGATTCGGTTGAACCGAACCGAATCGAACCGATTAAGACCAAACCGAATCAAACCGAACCGAACCGAATAAAATTTGAACCTATTTAAAACCGAACCGATTAAACCGAATTTCTTATTCGGTTTGTTCGGTTGAACCGAATAAGAAGCTTTATAATGATAAAATTCAAATTCTATTTAGCAAAAAAAAAAAATTAAAACAAATCATATAAAATATAATTATATTATTTATAATTTTACAATATGAAATATTAATTTTTGTAAATCTACATAATAAAATATTGAAAAATAATACTAATTCGGTCGGTTCGGTTTAATCGGTTTTAAAAATACCAAAACCGAGCCGAACCGAATAAACCGAATAATATCAATATTTGAACCGAACCGAACCGAATGAACCGAAAAACCGAACCGATTAAACCGAATTCGACTGGTTCGGTTCGGTTCCCAAATAAACCAAACCATTTGCCCACCCCTACTTGTATTAATTAGTATAATTATTCGTGACAATTGAATGTAACAATGATTACATAATCAAATTTTTTAATTTAGAAAATATTTAGTTAATGTAACAATGTAATGATCACAACATAATTAAGTTCATTATGAATTTTGATCTACGGGATAATTAGTGCACTACAAATCTATTAAGAATACTTGTGAAGTAGTAGATAATCACTACTAATTTTAACGAAAAAAATTAAATATCCTTGATATTCCCAATTTTGTCAAATTAAATGTAAATATACATTTATTATAAACAAATAGATATTTTTGTATATTAAAAATGGTTTTAATATTTGAACCTTTGCATGTTTGATTTTTAACTTTTGTTTTCTTTCATTTTTTGAACTATCAAATTTTCTATTTGATTATATTTTAATTTGGATCGATGAAATTTCTATTTATATATAAATATGACATAAATTCAAACTCGAGTATAATATATACTTTATATAGGATTTAATAATTTGTATTTTTTTCTCATCAATTTTGTAATAATTAAAAGTACCACAAAAATATATATAAAGTGTAATGAAAAAAATATCAATTACCATGATTATTTTCACTAATTAAGACAATGCACATTAGTTGGACAATGATTCATCTAAAATTGATGTAATAATAACCCCATGATGAAGTTCTTTGGATTGTAAAAAAAATTTAATTTGATTATCTATAATTAGCAATAAAAAATATTCCAACATTTTATTTTATTTTACTAATACCCAATCTGAACTTTCAAAATTACAAAACATTTACAATATCATAATTAATAGATAATTAATTATAAATTTTACAATAAAATATAAACTAAATATCATCACAAATTCACAATGCACATTTTTTCTAAATTAAGTGTAAATATCATTCTATTAATAAAAATATTTTAGTTATATGATTATAAATACAAAACAATAATCAATCTGAAATTGTTAAATTAGTAAAAAAAAAACGTTTTTTCAGTAAAAAATAAAAATATCAGTTTGATATAATTGACGTTGTTGATGATTATTGCTAGATAGATAAGAAAAAATAAAAAATAACCTGAAAGGGCTAAATTTTGGTATGTTCATGGTGTACATATATCCACCCAAACTCTGCTGTAAACAAGCCGTCAAAGCACCCATCATTCCTCCTTTTCCTAAACTTTCTCTCTCCCATTTTCATTGTTTTTCTCTCGCCTAATTTACCCCCAAATCTCCCAAATCCCCCCAAATCCCATCTAATTAGATCGATCCGAATCCCATCAATCTACCAATTTCTCCAATTTAACCCGGGGAGATTGGTAAATTTCTCACGAAATTAGCTTAACCTAATCTATTTTTTGCCCAATGCTGGTTGATTGGAGCTGCTGAATCGTCTCCGATGGCCACTACCATGACAATCACTGCAGCTGAATCTCCGATGATCAACGATGATCAGAATGAGCGACCGCCGTTGTTGCCTCTAGCGACATTGATCGGTCGGGAAATACGTGCGGAGAAGTCTGATATTCCGATCGTTAAGTATGCACACTCAAATTATGTGAAAAGAGGGGAAGATTTGATTCTTGCAAAGACGGATTGCATACGTGTGGAAGGCGATCCCTCCACATCTTTCTCAGTTTTTGGGGTATGTTTTGTTTTTGTCTCTGATTTGTGAGTTTTTTCTCCACAGGCCCCTGTGGAATCGTTCAATTGTGTGGAAGACCTGGGCAATTGATCGTTATTAAAGAAAGTCAAGATTAATGTTGTTTTATTATCATAAATGGTCTTAAAAGGGAGATTGAAAGTGATATTTTTGCTAAATATTCTCTTTGTTGGGACATTTTCACATATTGACCTTGATTAATTGGCCAATCTATGAAAGATCATGATTGATCCTTCTCAATCAGGTCGACCCAGAACCAGATAGTTTAATTAACTTTCACTTTTGCTCTTTGGTCCTCAGATTTTCGATGGACATAACGGAGCCTCCGCAGCGATATACTCAAAAGAGTATTTACTGGACCATGTAATGAGCGCAGTTCCTCTGGGACTAACTCGCGAAGAATGGTTGGAAACTCTTCCAAGAGCTCTCGTCGCTGGTTTCATTAAATGCGACATAGATTTCCAAAATAAAAGTATGTTCTGTATAAAAAAACAAATATCATTTATACCCCTTCGAAACATGAGATGAAATTTTGACAAAAAAATATGATGACATTAGTTGGAGAAATTTCGGGGACGACAGCGACTTTCGTGGTGGTAGACAAGTGGACAGTCACAGCCGCGTCAGTCGGAGACTCCAGATGCATTCTCGAGGTGCCAGGTGGCGAGGTCACATGGCTCACCGTTGACCACAGGCTCGAGGACAACGAAGAAGAGGTGAATCGAGTCAGAGCAAGTGGCGGCGAAGTTGGCCGTCTCAATGTCTGCGGAAACCAAGGGGTAATAAATTCATCTTTATGTTTACGTAATTTCAGGTAAAATTTGCAAGAAGGTCCCTGTTAAAATCTAAACTTATTTTCTTTTCAGATTGGGCCGCTTAGATGCTGGCCAGGTGGGCTCTGTCTATCTCGTTCTATTGGAGATATGGATGTGGGAGAATATATCGTTCCAGTTCCCCACGTAAAACAAGTCAAAGTAAATATATTAAAATCATTAAAATAAATATAATTTATTATTTCATCTTTAATAATTTTGATTTTTTTAATTATTTTTAGTTACCAAGTAGTGGAGGACGATTAATTATCGCATCAGATGGAATTTGGGACGCGATTAATTGTGAAGTCGCAGCCAAGGCTTGTCACGGCTTGCCAACCGAACTCGCTGCTAAACTCGTCGTCAAGGTTAGCGCTATTTTCAAGAACCCCCCTACTTTTTAAAAAATTTCCTTTTAATATTTTATTTGGTTATTAGGAAGCGTTGAGGAGATGCGGACTGAAAGACGACACGACGTGTTTAGTGGTCGATATAGTTCCAAGCGATCATAATTTGAAGAGCGTCGCGCCGCCTCCTCCTCCTCCCAAGAAAACTGCAAAAGAATTCCTTGCTAGTTTTTTTCGAAAATTGTCCCATCACGACGAGGGCAAAAATGAAAATAAATCTCCCATCGAGCCCGTCGAACAATTGTTCGAAGAGGGGTCTGCCTCTCTTGAAATAAGGTATACAATCTTTTTGACTTTTAACGATCTTTGCAATTATTCTCGAATAGAAAATATGAATTGTATGGTTGTGCAATTATTTTGTATTGCAGGCTTCCAAGAGCGAGTTCTGACCCGTTTCGATGTGCCATTTGCCAAGTGCAACAAACTCCGAACGAAGATTCGTTAAAAGACGATGACGAGGAGAAGAGTGAAAATGACGACGAGAATAATGGCTCGAACGAAATGGAGAAGAACGAGAATGATGAGAGCAGCAATGGCTCGAGCCAAATGGAGGGTCCATTTCTTTGTACAGACTGCAGAAAGAAGAAGGATATGATGGAAGGGAAGATCAAGATCCGTAGAAAAAGGCCGAGTAAATATAAATGAAATGAAATGAAATGCGCTGAGATTTTTTGAAAGGACCAAACTCATTGCGTGTGATTTAATATCGGTTTGTTTTTGCGGGGTTTTTATTTTTCTGATCCGTGTAAAGATGGGAAGAGTAGACCCGCCTTCTTTTTGGTTGGGAAAAAGCTAACCAGTGTAATTTATTAAAAAGTCGAGGGTCTAGTTCTGATTTTTCGAACTTGCTAACATGTTTGGATCGAATTTCTGTTGTTGTGCTAATTAATATCTTGTTGTGCGTGATTATACTCTGCAGATTTGAGAATGTTTGGAAACAAAGATATCAAGAAATTCTTTGTTTTGTCTTTTTATAATTTAATGTTTTTAAAGAGTTTGTATTAGACATTGTTTGCACATCATTTTAAGCTGCTCCAATGCTATTTTCAACGAATACAAAAAGAAAACATTAAATAATGAGTACAAATTACAACTATGTATATTATCACTTGAAGAAATAAAAATAACACATTTTATTCAACAAATAACTGAGAAATTTGAAGAAAAAACCCCCTAAACAAACTGAACTGAACTTGAATCATCCAAATCAAAATCTGCCGGAACAACCGAGACAAGATGGAATTGGGCAAGTAATGGGAAATTCTCTACAGAAGTGCATACAAAATCCTAAGGAACCCGGGGAGCAAAAGCGATTGGAACGAAAAACTATGGAAAACAAAGACACCTCTTAAAATTATATTTTCCGCTTGGCTTTGGTTCCAAAACCGTCTACTAACGGCGGACAATCTCCAAAAAAGGGTTGACCAAATAACGAGGTGTGTCCTAATTGCTCAAGCGAGTACAAATCGGCTCAACGCCTCTTTTTGGAATGCGCTTACGTCAAATGGATGTGGGACATACTTCTTCATCAATTCAACTTAACCGCCCCCACAAACGCACCAGAAAATTCGAGATTCAAGAAAATAGAGTTTTGTGCTGATAACGTGTTGCAACATTTATGAAACTAAAAAAAACAATACTCTAGAAATTTACCCACCACCTTATTCTTCATCTATCTTTGAGCCTTCTTATGAAGTCGCATCACCATGATTATTCATGATTATTGACCATTATATTTTATGACATGACTTCATCTTACAGATTAATAATTTGAACCATTAGATGTAGTGATGTGTTTTGATCTCAATCATTCATATTTAGTTAAAAATTTTGAAGATCATATTTTGTTAGATTTTTTGAAGATCATATTTTGTGTTGTCATTTGTGTGTCATTATTTTACACTATGTTTTGAGCATTCTTAGAAATCCACATCATTCATGACATAAAATATTATTATTGGCTATGTTCACATTAGACTAAGTTTATTCAATTGTTTAACACTACATATAATATTACAAATGTGAATTCAGTGGAAGATGAAAAATTTATATATGAAATACAAATAACTTAATATATACTATTATAAAACATACAATATATATTAGTATTATTTTAGAAATTTAATTTTAAAAATTCATCAAATATTTTCCTTTTTATTTTCTTTTTATTTTGACATCCATATTAGCATAGTTCATACATATTGTTTTTCATAATTTGAATTTGTAAATATATTATGTAAGAAAATAGAATGCAAAAAAATAAATTTTTACATAATAGAATTTTTACAATTGTATTTGCATAATAGAATTTGAAGTATTATTATTTATTTTAAAAAAATTATAACTATGAAAATCCCATGTAATACTAAGTAGATTAGATTTGTATTTTTAAAATACATATAATATTACATTATCAAATGTCAATTCATCGGAAGATGAAAGTTTATATATATAATACTAATAACTTAATATGTACATTATAAAACACAACATATATTAGTATTATTTTTAAAATTTAATTTTAAAAATTCATCAAAAAAAATCATTTTCTTTTTTTATTTGTTTTGACATCCATATTATCATAGTTCATACATACTGTTTTTCATAATTTAAATTTGTAAATATATTACGTAAGAAAATACAATGCAAACAAGTACATTTTTACATAATAGAATTTTAACAATTGTATTTACATAATAAAATTTTAATTATTATTAATTATTTTAGAAAAATTATAACTAAAAAAATCCCATATAATACTAAGTAGATTAGATTTGCATTAAAAAAAAACAAATTTAAAATAAAATTTTTAAAAAACTTATAGAATTGAAAAAATAATTTATCTATTTAAATAACTTCTTAAACTTATAAACACTTGTCAAATAATATTGTTAAAAATAAAAATAAAAAAAATCATATGATATAAAATAATTTCTATTTATGTTTATTCTAAATTAAATTTTGTTATTATTTATTAAATTACTTCCGCTATTATGTTTGATATTTTTTATAATTGTCATTGTAGTTTGAATCAATAAATAATTATTATTACTATTTAATTAATGATGTGTTATTACATATGTCGTACGATTCATTATTTTTATATTTGTTATTATATGAAATGTTGTATATTTGTTGTTATGTTTTTCCGTAGAAATGCATTATATCTCATATATTATTATATAATGACACAAATTTAAGTGTTATTATTTGATTAAAAAAAAGAATTTTGTCATTATAATGTAAAATAATTATGAAACATATATTCAATCATAGATTAATGAGTTCAAATAATTTTTTTTAGGATGATATTATCAATACATAGATTAATGAGTTCAAATAATTTGTATTACAATGAAAAACATAATAAATACACTCGCCGCGTAGCGCGAGTATTTACCTAGTAAAAAGAATTGTTCAACAAAGAAGAGAAAAGGTGAGAGTGAATATTTTCCATCATCTTTCATTTAACTCTCTAACATTCTCAATACAATGAAGGGGGGAGGAAGGGGGAAGGGGGAGGGAGGGTTATATAGCTTTATCATACACAATATCATGAGTGGAGACTTACAAAATTATGTCCATAATATATAATATCATGAATGATGTCATGATACATATATAATAAATCTAATAATAATACATTCATATTTATAACCATTTCTTTATTATTCCTGATTGTACTGTACAATATTCGAACCAACCCGAAACGAATCAGACCAAATATCCGGATCCGAATAAAAATTATCCGGATTTGAAGGGATCTGGATCCGAATCTGGTGTTCAAAATATTATCCGAATCCAAATAATAATAAAAAACGAATACTCGTTTTTCAAAATTTATTTTACATTTAAATAGTTCTAATTTTATAAATCTAATAAAAATTCATATTCATATGATTCATAATTCAAGAACCAAGTTTATTGAGAAAAAAATACATGAAATCAATTTTCAAGATATTTTGAAATACCTACATTGTTTTTCTCTTCTCCAAGACATTCACTCTCTTTTTTTTTTCAAGTTTAATAAATGGTTTCTTCTCAATAACAGAGTAACAACTTTTGAAAAATTATGATGTACTTTTCGGATATTATTTAAATGTTATTTAAATTTTGGTTGAATGTCAAAGATAAAATTAATAGTTATTCTACCTATCAAATATTCGTTTTAATTATCCGAAAAAAATTCATGTCCGTATTCGTATTCGACAATATTTGAATCATATCAATATGATAGTATCCGATAAGTATCCGGATTCGAATTCGAATTGTTATATCCGAATATATGTGTTCTCGAAAAAAAAATATGAATACATAACCACTATCCGAACGGGTCCGGACCGTTTACACCCTATTGTACCTAATTGTACATGTACCCTCGTGTCACGGGTCCTGATATGCTAACGCCACCCCCTTGTCGTGGTGGGGTCTTAGCTCCAAACCTCCCATCCTTCGAGCAAAGCGAGGGTCTCAGTCGTAAAGCCTTTCGATTGGGGAAATTCATCCAAGATATTAACTCACTGCGAGTTTACTCCGGATCCAAGTCGCTTTGGTCTTCCCCTTTGGATCTTGTCCTCGCGATTGTCTGCTTTGTTGGCGAGAGGGTTTATTTTTTCATCGAACAATTTGTCTTGGCTCTCGAGAGCAGGGTTCTTACCGCCCCAATTGACTCCGTCTTTGCAAAAGTTCAGTACTTGCGCTGAATTTATTGGGTATTTGGGGAGTCTTACTCTGAAGATGCGCGAGATGAAAAAAATCGAGGCTATGATGGCGAAAACACATTTAGATGAAGCTGACGGTGAAGATGCGGATAAGGAGAAACTGAGAAGCAAACTGGAGGTGAAGAAACTTGCGATTGTGCAAGATGCTGCAGATGGATTAATGGCTTTATCTGATGTGAGGCAATTTCAATGTTATTCAGGGTTTAGTGCGATAATTGCGGCTGGAATGATCTCTGCTCTGATTAGCACACATAGAAACTGGAGAGCTTGTTGATTTCGATTTCGAGGTATGAGTTGGTTTGAGCAATTTCATAATGGGTTTATTTCGAATTAACAATTTTAGAAGGGGATAATTAGAAATAGAATTAATAAAGCTAATAAAAAGATACATTATTATATCCTTGTTAAATATCCTTGATATCCCTAAATTTGTCAAATTAAATGTAAAATATACATTATTATATATAAAAAGATATTTTTGTATATTGAAAATAGTTTTAAATATGTAAACCATTGCTTTTTTGCTTATCTTAACTTTTTTTCATTCTTTCAACTATTAATTGTTCTGTTTGATTATATTTTTATTTGGATTGATGAAATTTCTATTTATATATAAATATGACATAAAACCAAACTCTTAAGTATAATGTATACTTTATATAGGATTTAATTTGTATTTTTTTCTCATCAATTATGTAATAATCAAAAGTACAACAATAAAAAATATAAAGTGTAATGAAAAAAAAATTAATTACCATGATGTTTCCACTAATTAAGACAATGTAGTTGGAACAATGACTCGTTAAAAAATAAATTAATGTAATAATAATCCCATGATGAGGTTCTTTGAATTTTAAAAATTATTTAATTTTATTATATATAATTAATAATAAAAAATATTCAAACATTTTTTACTAATCAGCAATCTGAAAACAAGCATTCAAAGCTTTTCTTCTAAATTACTTCTAAAATAAATTTTATTATGATGAGGTTCTTTGAATTTTTTACTAGTTAATATCATACATAATTACTTATAAAATTTACCATAAAATATAACTAAATATCATCTGAATGCACATTTTTTTTTCTAAATTAAACGTAAATAAATATCATTTTAATACTAAAAAGATTTTAATTATATTATTATTAATTAAAAATAGTAGTCAATATTAAATCGTTAAATTAGTAATAAAAAACAAGCTTTTCAGTCAAAAACAAAAATATCAGTTTGATATTATTGGTTTCGTTAATGACTATTGTTAGATAGATAACAAAAAATAACCTGAAAGAGCTAAATTTGGGTACGTTCATGGCGTATATATATCCAGCCAAACCCTGCTGTAAACAAGCATTCAAAGCACCCATCATTCTTCCTTTTTCCTAAACTTTCTCTCTCCCATTTTCATCTATTTTTCGTTGTTTTTCTCTCGCCTAATTTACCCCCAAATCCCATCATTCTAATTAGATCGATCTGAATCGTCTGCGATGGCCACTACCATGACAATGGTGATCAACGATGATCGGAATGGGCGACCTCCGTTGTTGCCTCTAGCGACATTGATTGGTCGGGAAATGCGTGCGGAGAAGTCTGATGTTCCGATCGTTAAGTATGCACACTCAAATTATGTGAAAAGAGGGGAAGATTTCATTCTTGCAAAGACGGATTGCATGCGTGTGCAAGGCGATCCCTCCACATCTTTCTCAGTTTTTGGGGTATTTTTTTTTTTATTTCTCTGATTATTTGGCCAATCTATGAAAGATCATGATTGATTAACTTTCCCTTTTGATCTTTGGTCCTTAGATTTTCGATGGACATAACGGAGCCTCCGCAGCAATATACTCAAAAGAGTATTTACTGGACCATGTAATGAGCGCAGTTCCTCAGGGACTAACTCGTGAAGAATGGTTGGGAACTCTTCCAAGAGCCCTCGTCGCTGGTTTCGTTAAATGCGACATTGATTTTCAAAATAAAAGTAAGTTCTGTATTAAAAAAAAACAAATATCATTTATACCCCTTCGAAACATGAGATGAAATTTTAACAAAAAAATATGATGAAATTAGTTGGAGAAGTCTCGGGGACGACAGCGACTTTCGTGGTGGTAGACAAGTGGACAGTCACAGCCGCGTCAGTCGGAGACTCCAGATGCATTCTCGACGTGCCAGGTGGCGAGGTCACATGGCTCACCGTTGACCACAGGCTCGAGGACAACGAAGAAGAGGTGAATCGAGTCAGAGCAAGTGGCGGCGAAGTTGGCCGTCTCCATGTCTGCGGAAACCAAGGGGTAAATTCATCTTTATTTTTACTTAATTTCAGGTAAATTTGCAAAAAGGCCCCTGTTAAAATCTAAACTTATTTTCTTTTCAGATTGGGCCGCTTAGATGCTGGCCAGGCGGACTCTGTCTATCTCGTTCTATTGGAGATATGGACGTGGGAGAATATATCGTTCCAGTGCCCCATGTCAAACAAGTCAAAGTATATATATTAAAATCATTAAAATAAATATAATTTATTATTTCATGTTATTAATTTTTTTTTTAATTTTTGTTAGCTACCAAGTAGTGGAGGGCGATTAATTATCGCGTCAGATGGAATTTGGGACGCGATTAATTGTGAAGTCGCAGCTAAGGCTTGTCACGGCTTGCCAACCGAACTCGCTGCTAAACTCGTCGTCAAGGTTTGGGCTATTTTCAAGCACCCCCCTACTTTTTTAAAAATTTCCTTTTGATTTTTTATTTGGTTATTAGGAAGCGTTGAGGAGATGCGGACTGAAAGACGACACGACGTGTTTAGTGGTCGATATAGTTCCAAGCGATCATAATTTGAAGAGCGTCGCGCCTCCTCCTCCTCCGAAGAAAACCGCAAAAGAAATCCTTTCTAGTTTTTTTCGAAAATGGTCAAATCATGACGATGGCAAAAATGAAAATAAATCTCCCATCGAGCCCGTCGAACAATTATTCGAAGAGGGTTCCGCCTCCCTCGAAATAAGGTATAATTTTTTTTTAACAATCTTTGAAATTATTTTCGAATAGGAAAAGATGAATTGTAAGTTTTTCCAATTATTTTGTATTGCAGGCTTCAAAGAGCGAGTTCTGACCCATTTCGATGCGCCATTTGCCAAGTGCAACAAACTCCGAACGAAGATTCGTTAAAAGCCGATGACGAGGAGAAGAGTGAAAATGCCGAGGAGAATAATGGCTCGAACGAAATGGAGAAGAACGAGAATGATGAGAGCAGCAATGGCTCGAGCCAAATGGAGGGTCCATTTCTTTGTACTGACTGCAAAAAGAAGAAGGATATGATGGAAGGGAAGATCAAGATCCGTAGAAAAAGGCCGAGTAAATATAAATGAAATGAAATGAAATGCGCTGAGATTTTTTGAAAGGACCAAACTCATTGCGTGTGATTTAACATCGGTTTGTTTTTGCGGGGTTTTTATTTTTCTGATTCGTGTAAAGATGGGAAGAGTAGACCCGCCTTCTTTTTGGTTGGGAAAAAGCTAACCAGTGTAATTATTATTATTATTATTATTATTAGTTATTAGTAAGTATAATGCTAATCCCTCCACCTGGTGCTGACACGTGGTGGGGGGTAGTTTTTGTTTTCATCCCATTTTCTTCTCTTTTTACATTTTGATTCTTTCTTCCATTTTTCAATCAATAAATTGTTCATTGCGCAGGTATATGTACGAAACCTGGTGCTGACACGTGGTGGGGGATAGTTTTTGTTTTCACCCCATTTTTTCTCTTTTTACATTTTGATTATTTCTTCCACTTTTCAATCAATAATTTGTTCATTATCCAGGGGTATGTATGAAATTTTGTAAGTTTAAATTTATTCGAAGTTTCATTGAAATTTGTCGAGTCCGTTGTATTCATTTGACATGTTGCGACTATTTCGTGATCCCTTATTAATGCGAATATGTCGTGATTATATTAATTGAGTTTAAAACCAGTGCAAATGTTATTTAAACAAATTATATAAGACAATAAGGTCCGCGATAGGTTAATTTCATGAATCTTATGCATCTATTGACATCATTATATTTTCAAATATATCATGATTAGATTAATTTAATTCCAACGCACCTCGCTAATTCGATTTAAATAAATTATATAAAAACATGCAAAAAAAAAGGTATGATGTTCCACACAATTGAGGGGGGATAAAACTAGTTTATTAAAAAGTCGAGAGACTAATTCTGATTTTTTGAACTTGCTAACATGTTTGGATCAAATTTGCGTCATTGTGCTAATATCTTGTTGTGCGTGCTTATACTCTTACTGATTTGAGAATGTTTGGAAATAGAGATATCAAGATTTTTTTTTTTAATTTAATGTTTTTAAAGAGTTTGAATGAGACATTGTTTGCATATAATTTTGAAGGTACTCCAAATGCTATTTTTAACGAATACAAATAAACCAAAACCAACATTAAATAATGAGTACGAATTACAACTATGTACATAATCACTTGAAGAAATAAAAATAACATATATTATTCAACAACTAACTGAGAAAAATTTGAAGAAAAAAACGCTAAACAAACTGAACCGGACTCAAATCATCCAAATCAAAATCCGCCGAAACCATTGCTCATAAGGTCAAGCAAATCAATATTAGAATCGAGGCTTCTCAATCCACCGCTTAATCTTCTCTCGAAGCACCGTCTTTTAATCTTGATCCTCCATTTCAGCGCTCCGGTCAGCTTTATCCAATTCTTTCTCCCACAACTTGCCTTTATTTCCTCCTCACCCAAAACCTGTTCAAAACCGTTAGAACAAGAATCCCAACTGGACGTGTCCATTTCAGAATAATTCCTCATCATGTTTGTATTCTCACCTCTTGTTCTCATCAATCCATTCATATCGTCACCAGTACTCGCATTGAAATCATGAGAGTGAAATGAATTGAACTGGAGAGGAGCAGTAGAAATTTCCGGCACAGGGATTATTACTCCTGCTAGCCGTGACAAATCATCCATGCTTTCAGATTCTGGTCCGTGGTGGACCGAGTGTATCGAACTTCCCATTTCTACTGTCAATTTATAAATGAATCAGCAAAATTACTATATTAAATAATAATAATAATAAATTTATTATTATTATACCGTGGATTGGAACAAGCACGTTATGAGCCTCGAGTCGTACATTCTTTGCTTGATCTTGGCTAAGCTCGATTATTCTCTCTGGAAATTCATAACACTCTTTCTTCAATCTCTCTATTATCGTCTGAAAATACACAAATTCAAACGTGTAAATATATAACATGATATGATAATTTAATATGATATGATGCGATGTAATGTGATGTACCTTTTGAGATAGAGTGAGATTGGTTAGACTAAAATAATTATTGCCAAATATTGACCCAACGGGTTGGTAAATAGAATTCAACAACAGCACGACTCGAATTTGGCCTGGCGAATCGAAACTTGAATACGAATAAATCTTTTCAAAATCGAAAACACATTCTTTTGCATGCTCTATTGTCGATTCCCACATTTTATTTGACATCCCATTCCCCAATAACTACATATAAAAAGAGAGATTGATATTTGAATGTTTTATAAGGGTAAAAGTGAAATTATTAATTTATTCTTGTTATTTTGCTTACGAAGCGTAAACCATCCGGATCGATGACGAGTCTCCTCAAGAAATCTTGAACGGAATTAATTCGAGAATCAGATAATCTTTTATGAAAAACACCGTCTTTTCCTATTTTCTCTAATCTCCATACATCGTCCAATAATGCTGGTGGATGGTGCTTTTTATAAGCTAAAATTAAAAAAAAAAAAATTCAAAAATTCAAATAAAGTTCATTAAAAAGAATAAAAAAATAAAATATGAACTTACATTCTCCTCTGTGGTCTTTAACCACAAAAGAAGTACTGATCGCCTCCAGTACTCTCTCTTCGTTACCAGTACCGGTACCGAAACAAACCCTAGCACCGAGTCGAAATCTCCTGTTGCGTCTCCAACTCGAATTATCCGTGAATGCCACGTCAGCACAGAACCCAACCCCGCTCGTCAGTCTGATCTCGACTTCTCCAGATAAGAGAGGTCTTTTTCCTTCTCTTTCTCTCACTACATTTTCGTTGAATTCGAGTTGGGTCCATGAAGTTTTCTCGTCGGCGTTGAAGTCCCCGTCGAGAACTACGATTTCGATTTTGGAGGAGGAGAGGAGACTGGAGGCGGCCAGTCGGTTTTGAATGGAGTCGATTAGGGTGATTTGGATTGGGTTGTTGTTTTGGGATTTTATGGGGCTGTTTGTGAAAAGTGTCTGGGGGAGGTCGGTTTGGAAAGAGAGGTGGTATCTTTGTCTTGGTGAAAGAGCAGAAACTCCCTTGATATGAAGTGGAAATCTGAAAATTTAAATGTTCAAAAAATAACGAAATTAGAAATTAGATTTTTCATTTGAGTGTAATTAAAATGTGTGTGTAATTTTTTATTTTTTTACTTGTGAATTTGTTGGGCGTGGCGAACAAGAGCGTTTTGCACCTCTTCTTGGACCTGAATTTGAATTTAAAGTATTAAGCATTTCATCGAATAGTTCAAGTGCATTAAATGATAGGTATTGTTTAGTAATGAATCATTGAATATCAATTTTTTTAGATATTTACCACTTTACGAAGAAAAGGCTCGATTTTCGGCAAGTTGAGCTGCATGTATCTTGCCCCCATTGCTTCTTTAACCGAACTGTAAGAAAAATAATCGAATTAAATTAACAAACTTTAGCAACAGAAATTAATAACATAAATGAACCAAAAGAAGTATGAGCAAATTTGATATTGAGAATCTAAACACAGTTCTCTTCTCGTTCGAAAAGCAGATTCAAATGCAAACACAAATTTCAAATTTTGAATACAAATACTTACTCAACAGTACACCTTCTCTTTGCCTGTTGAATCAAAAAATCATCTTCGTTATCCTCTTCGTTATCGAAAACCCTTTTCAAATCCATCTCTAACGAAATGTGAATTCTATTTTCAACGAACTAGAATCCAACTCAAATGGCGCCATTTTGTCAGCTCGGAGAACCAGTATAAATACAAATTGGAAAAGAAGCAGCGAAGAAGCTTCTTATGCATCGTCTGGAAGAAGCTTTCGCTTCCTCTCAAAAGAAAAGAAATAAGGGCTGGAAAGTAAAAATGAACAAAGATTCGGTCTTTTTTACAAAGTTTGGAATTTTGTCAGAAGGCTCAAAACTCAAAAGGGGTATTACAGTAGTTTCTCATACTGCACACGTACTGCCACCGCCAGCAGCACAGACCCAGATAACGATTTGTTCGTTTAAAAAAGAAACAAAAACAAATTGTATAAAAGAGAAAAGAATGAGCGAGCAGAGAAAGTTCGAGGAAAGAAAGAAAAAGCTACAAAATCTCTCGGTTTTACAGAGAGAAGAGAGAGGTGTTGAATCAGTAAAAGCATAGATAATTTGAGAGAGATGAGATGAGACTGCAGGAAAAGGGGGGGAAAAGGAGAGAGTACTACGTGCAAGCTTCGCGGGAAGTGTGCAACATGTCTTCCCTTTAGTATTTCAATATTCTCTGAAATCTCAAATATTATAAATCATCAAATTCAAACTAAAAAGTTTATATGATTATAATTTATATGTATATATTTAGTTGGTACTTGAATTTATTGTTTTACAATTGGGATGTTAAACCTGAACATTTTATTTTGTTAATTTGAGAAATTGCAGAGGATAAAGATGACTACTGCTTATCTCATAAGTAAGCTACTTCATAAAAATAACAATTATACACTCAGTCTGACGTGGCAATTTTTACAGCTTCTCTATTTGTCTTTCTCTTTTTTTCTCTACATACAATAGTTTAAGCGTAGAAAGTTGTAGAAGTTCTGGGTTACCTACAGAATGGAAATATAACGGTTTTAGTTTCAATTGTCAAATTTGTTATTAATTAATTTAAACAGCCGAACTTGTGATATTATTATTAATAAATAATAATCCCTGGAAAAATCAGAGATACTTCCAAGAAATTTACATACCTTCGTGTCAATTTACCAATATAAGTATACTCCGTTTTATTAACATAAATATATGAAATGTAAGATAAATAATTGAGGGTCAATTTAATATTTTTTCTCATCTGTCCTTTTCTCTCAATTTGGTTTTAGAAAGACAAAGCTGGTCATCATCGTTTTAAAAAAAAAAAGATCAAAAGAAATGCTTAAAGCCACGGAATATTTTGAAGCACCTAATCTCGTTTCAAATTTAAACAAAGATGGAGGAGTTTTTTTTTTATAGGAAAAGATGGAAAAGCACTTGTATAAAACTGCTTTTTCATTCTTTAATTTCTTTACTGCCTCTTTTTGTTTATTTGGGATAAACTGAAATTAAGGGGAATCCTATATGGCCGCTCCACTTCATTGCTATTATAATATTAGTAGTAGTGTAGTACCTTTTTGCTATCAATGATTGTTAGTTAGTGCAATTTTATTACTTTGCAGTCTTCAACAAAATAAAAGCAATGCCTACGGGCTTGATGCCGAAAAAACAAAACAAAATAAAATCAAGATCTTCCTATATAAAACCATTAGATAGACTACTTGAGACTTTAACCTTGAACTTAGTATTATCACTATATAATCTCTATTTATTCGTATCAAAAATTTACAGACAAATGTTTACTACAACAGGCTCGTCATATACTCATTATTATCATTCTAACCAAACCATTACCATTTTATTTTTATGTTTCGATTACTAATTACTAACTATAAATCCTCACTTTATTATTAAATGGACTTGAATCAATTTCTCTATTCCTATAAAAACAAACCGAAGTATATTACTTTTTACTACTTACCAAATCAACGTGGCAAGGGAAGATTGGTGGAGGAAACATACTAAACGAGATCACTGGTGTTATCAGAGCCTGAGGAAAGAGCATGTTTGAAATGGCACCTGTGGCCATAGGGGCAGCCAATGTCGGTATTGAACATGCGGCAAACCTGAGTCTTGTACCGGGGGTGACGTAACACGGGCCTCAGCTCTTCTACACCATGCGCAAAACGGCACTTATCTTCATAGGGACACCCTCCTAGTCTTGGCCCGGCCCATTTGTTGCATAGCTCCGTCTTCTCCATTCCTTGTGAGAACACCTCCATTTCTACCTCCAGTTCCCCTTCTGGCTCCCCTTCCTGTGGTTAATTTGAAAGGTTTTTAGATCAATTGACATTTTTTTTGTATAAAGTAATGGAGATATCATGTGCTGAATATAGCGCCAAATATATAATTTTCAGATTGCAAAGAGATCTCCCTTCGTATTTACTGGAGAGAAATGAATCCAATACTTACTTCGTGAACTGGAGAAGGAGTGAGCACGCGCAAGCGGCGAGGCTGCTCTCCAGCTTCTCCATTCAGAAATCCTCTCGATCGGATGGATATGCTCTTCGGATGGCCGATAAGTGCCCCTCCGCTACCTTCTCCACTGTCGGATCCGGATCCGGGTGCAGGAGGCGTCAGATCTGATCTCTCAACCCTCATTTCCTTCTCTATTTCCTTCTTCATGCCAGTTGAAATGAGCTTCTCGCGCTGAGAAATCAGAATATTCAGCTGGAGATTGGATGCCTTCAGATCGAGGTTGTTTTTGCGAAGTGTCTGGACATCTGACAGTGTGCTGCGTAGGTTCGTGAAGCATTCATTGTAGCGATTCACTATTTGTTGAATTTCAAGAAGCATCCGGTGCTTCTTCACCTCAAAGCTGTCAGTTCCGGCGAGTGACTGGAGGAGTGCGGCTGGGATAGACGTGTTGCTTCTCTCCATCTGCATCCTGTGCTGAAAATTTTCAAAGAAAAGATGAGTTCCGGTAGTAAACTGATGTCAAGGACGGATGCAATTTTGAGTAAATAAAACATGATGCAGTGAGATTCTGATAATTTTCTTACTAATTTCGATTGATACTTATGAAGTACTAATATAATTTGAGCAAACAGCAAGTAAAATCCTATCAGTTCAACTAATGTTGTAACTGATTTCGCTTTAAACAGATTTTCTGATTGCAGAGGTTGAAATTAAGTGCGAAATGTGAAGAACTTATGGTATTCATATAGATCTAATCAATCAAGTAAACTTGCTATGGAACAATGGTTCAAAACAGTAACAGGATCTTAGAATTGAAGCAAAATGCAAGAACTGATAAAAAATTGCATTATCCAGCTATTTGATGAAGATGAAATTTCCTAGATCAAGAAATATAGATGGAATGATCATTCAAAACTGAATATACACTAAAATCACCTAAAGATTTCAAACAAAATGATCTTATCGGTTATCAGATCAAGAAGATTTGGAGAGAGAGAGAGAGAGAGAACCTCTGTTCACTGGTAGTTCTTGAACTTTTGAATGGAATTCTGGAGGGAACTAGAAAGGTCATAGACTCTTATTTATACCCATTGACCACTAGTTCAGTTGTAGTAATTCGTCAAAAATATTGAACAGACCTGGTCTACCAGATCGGCACACCCAAGCCAGTGGACTGCTGAGAATAACAGACAAGTCAAACAGTCAACGGAACCGTTATAAAGTTCTCCGGGCCCGATCGAGTATATAATTCGGACAAAATAAAAATGGAGAAGTCCAGTACTTGTTTGGGCTCGTCGTCCCAGTTCCCAGAATTAGGGTGTGTTCGGCATGTAAGTTTTCATCCATGGATTTGATAGTAAACCATGGTTTGACTTTATTTTGTTTTTAGGTGTTCGGTGGCATGTTAGGAATGGTAGTTTTCACATCTCAAAACTCATGACGAAACTTACCTCCAACTAGATTTTTGGAAAGCAAACAAAACAACATGCATTATTTTATTTTATTTATTTATTCTTTCAACATGTATCCTTCATATGCTGTATATCATTAATTGAATTTTCATGAATTATGTTATTTTTTCATGCATAATTTTTTATTTGCATTGTTTAGTTAACTAAATTAATTTATTTAATTTAACTCATGTTTTTATTAATTTAATTTAATTTAATTTGAACAAATAAGTATATTCTTAATTAAAGTAGTCTTCTCATATTTATTCGTATCCGGTATCGTATTTGTATATGTATCCGTATTATTGGATAATGTATTATTATCCGTATTTATATCGGATCTCGTATTCGTATTAGAAATCGGATATTTGATATCGTATATGTATTCGTATCCATATTCATATCATATATCGGATAATGAATATCGTATTTGTATCTATTTTTAAAAAAATAATATTCTCTCAAATTTAGTTGTATTAGAAATAATATTCTCTAAAAATTAATAGTACTAAAAAAATATTTTCTAAAGTTATTTGTAATAAGAAATAATTATTGTAATAATAATAATAATAATAATAATAATAATAATAATAATAAAATGTAGAAAAGTAGTAGTAATAATAATAATAATAATAATAATAATAATAATAAAATAATACATAATAAAAATGTAGAAAAGTAATAATAATAATAATAATACATAATAAAAATGTAGAAAAGTAATAATAATAATAATAATAATAATAATAATAATAATAATAATAATAATAATAATAATAATAATATTCTCTCAAATTTAGTTGTATTAAAAATAATATTCTCTAAAAATTAATAGTACTAAAAAAATATTTTCTAAAGTTATTTGTAATAAGAAATAATTATTGTAATAATAATAATAATAATAAAAATAATAATAATAATAATAATAATAATAATAATAATAATAAAAATGTAGAAAAGTAATAATAATAATAATAATAATAATAATTTTTAAATAATACATAATAAAAATGTAGAAAAGTAATAATAATAATAATAATAATAATAATAATAATAATAATAATACATAATAAAAATGTAGAAAAGTAATAATAATTATTATTATTATAATAATAATAATAATAACAACAACAACAACAACAACAACAACACAACAATAACAACAACAATCCTAGATTTTCATCAAACACCTTTTAAACATCCTACAATCGTAGTTTTTGCATTTTCCTGCTACCAGAGTTTCCTGATATTCATATATTGGTTTCCTGCAACTATGAGTTTCCTGCTGCTACACAAAACTGACCTAGCAATACTGGACTGGATGCTCTTCGTTTCCATATTCCTCCAATACTCGCTGCTTTAACCTGATTTATGTCTTTTCTGTAAGACATAAAACAATCCGTTTTAATTTATTTTATTTTATTTTAATATAATTATTCGAGGCCGGTCAATCCACACTCGTTTGTAGCCAAAATTATTTTCTTATTTTTTATTTTCCAATTCTGCAAATCAAATTATATATATTAAAATACTAATTAAGTCATCGAAATAACCCAAGAAGCATATGGTGCATGATAACAAAAATGACACGTATAGTGATTCGGAAAGGAATACTTTTTATGATCGCAAAGAATTAACTTCTGCAACAATAAAATTTGTTACTGTCTCAATCATCATCTTACCATTTGTGATTTGGACATGAATATGTTTGATGATTGCAGGAATTAATTTTCTGCAACCATCAAAATTATTTCTGTTCGAATCACTATCCAAATGACATATTAATAGCAAACCTAATATTAACAAGGAGCATTTCAGCATGTAATCTTTTTTGGGACGAAAATTAAAAAAATAACCTCTTTCTGAAAATATTCCATAAATGATCAGAAACTGGTTTTTAAATCCCAGTGACACCGGGTTTTAAAATCCCGGTGGATTAAAACTAATTTAAAACAAACTTACCCAATTATTTTTTTCTGATAAAAAATGACGGGTTTATAAAATCAGTTGAATTTTCTATTCAAAATATGATATTTTTTTCCCAAATTTTACCATAATACCATCTATGATCTAGTTAGTACATTTAATTAACATGATAACTATCACATGTTAGCTATTAATTTAATACATAATTAACATTTGTTCGAATTTATAAATTGGAATCAATATTAATGAATATTTAATGATACGTTCTAATTATCACGTTAATTAAATACAGTAGTTCGAACATGGAGAATACGACAGGTAAATTTTGAAGCAAAATAAAATTCCACTTTTTTTAATACTGTTGTTCAGAAAAAATATAGAGCTTTATAAATTGCTCCAAAATTTATCTGCCGTATTCTTCGTATTTGAACTATTGCATTTAATTAACGCAAGGCTTATTATGATATAGATGATGAATAACAGTTTCAGCATCAACTAAATATAATAATAAGATGAGATTAATATAACGCGACACAATTTTATATTGAAATAATATCATCATTATCATCATAAAAATTAATACAATATAAAAAATCATACTCACCGCATAGCGCAAGTATTATCTTAGTTAAACATTTATTTCTCAAATCAACATTCAACAACATGGCTTGAATTAAGAATTAAGACTTAAATCAAAATCAAGAAAATTACACACAATTTCCCGCATCAACCAGAACCACCACCATTTCAAAAAATAAACCACCAAAATTAATCTGTCATAATTTCAGCAAACAACTTTCCAAAATGAATAAATTCAACTACAATAAATACTCGATTGATGTCGACGAAGATTACTCCTCAAGAGTTTAGTTAATTTCCGAAGCGGAGAAAGAACGTTTCACAATATCGGAAGGAGACAACTTAAGATCAAAAGTCAGCCCCGCAAAAACTTTGCAAAGATCATTCACGTCCGTCAACGCCCTGTGAGCCTGCCCATCCGTCGTTACCTTGTAGCGTATTCTCAATGCTTGTAAAGCTTTCGATCCTGAAAATTATAAACAATAAATTATAATAATATACGCATGCTAATTGTAATAATTAGACTAATACCTTCAATGGGCAATTCTCTGGCGAGAGGGAGAGTGTCGAGAAAGAGCCAATCATCCGGGAAATCAAATCCGTTTATCCGAAGTTCTCTTTTCAAAAACGAGAAATCAAATCTCTTACCGTTGTGCGCGATCCATACCACAGGCTTGCCGGGAATCTGACGCATCTTCACAAACGCCATAAAAGCGGGTATCAACTGTTTGAACCTAATAGGAGGAGAGAGTCAAAACCGTAATATAAAGTTGCAAATTCATATACACACACACAAAAAAACATACGTGGGGACTCGAGGGTGATTAACCATGCTGGTGGTAATACCATGGATCTGAGAATTCGGGATATGAATTCCCGGATTTACGAGACTCTCAAACGAACTCTTATCTCCTCCCTGCAAATCACAAATCCCCACCTCAATTATTCTTTCCTTGTCGTTATTAAATCCAGTTGTCTCGATGTCAAAGACTAGAAACGTTGCGGGCCAGTCGGTCTTGCCCTTGTTCTTCTCTGGTCCGTTCAATTGGATCGACTCGATTTGTTGGTGTAGAATAGTGGTCTTTTCGATTTGGAAGTTGATTTTATGTGGCGGGGAGCTGTGCGGTCTTCCCTGTGTCAGATCGGCACGGGTTGTTATGTGTCTGGTTTTGTTGAGAGGTTGTTTGGTCGAGTGGAATCTGATTAATTTGTTAAGATTTGCGCGAATTACGAAGCAGTTTTTTAGGTGATGGAAGCTTCCAGAGATTATTAGTGACATTTTGTAAATAGTAACGAATTAGTTGTCAATTTTTTTTTATCTTTGACCCTGAAATGTGAAAAAATTGAAGTTAGATCCGGCTAATTAACAAAATTCATTGATTAACAAGCAAATGATTGGAAGTTGACCCAAGCTACACTACTCTACCATAAAATAAAGTCAAGTTGCTAAAAGAATCAATATTTGATGCAAGTATACCCCCAATTTAGTATTAGATCTATAATTTAATATTAAAGCTACCATACTCCTACTATTTTTTGCAATAAATTTATGAGCCAAAAGATAATCCCAAACAATGAATTTAGATCTAAATCAAGACAAAGAGAGATCATAATAGGACAATTCTTGCCTTTGGAATAATTTCCTACCACGTTTGATGAAATTCGTCACTGCTAAAACTCCCTAACGAGAAGTTAACTTAAGATCAATGCAATTATGATCATTTACATGCTACACATATATTTAAATAAACAAATTCAGTCACAAATGCAACTTTTCCACAAATAGATTACAAAATCGAAACAAAGATAAGTTCAGATCGGCATCCTCAATCCCTATACTCAAATTACCATCAATGAATGAAATTTACAGAGAAAAATCACAATGCAGCAGTAACTCAATCAACGCACACAAGGTGTTTGATAAAATACTAAAAGAAAACGAACAGGCCCATAACAGTACTACTTTTACTTAAAACCAAATTGCCAAAATGCAATAAGAAACGCAAAATCCAAATTAATAAACCGATTTCTAGAATTTTAAACAAAAAAAATCATCACAATGCCACCAAAATTCTAGCAGTGCTCACCAGGTGTTCAACGAAAGTCCTCAGAAAAAATAAGGAACCCCTCGAAAAACAATCACATCATAAAATGATAAAATCAAAGACCCAAAAGAGATGAAGTATAGAAAGAGCATACCCAAGGTAGAAGAAGTGCAAACGAAACAAATGAAGACTTCAGCGAGGTCGGAGCGAATAAGAAGCAAGGTATATACCCCAAAATTAGAGAGCGATCACACATGTGCCTCGTTATTTATTTCATATAAAATGTGCAGTCCTGATTAAATCCAAAAAGAATAAAAGGGTTAGAGTTGGTATTCTATTTCGGGCAAGGAGAATACATAGCCGAGTCTACTCAGATTTGAGATGGGAGAGAAAGAGAAGGTAAGGGATTCACGAAGATAGTATTCGTGAGAGAGGAGAAGTGGAGCCCCACAAGGATTTTATCGGGTTTGGATCGGGGTCGTATACATAAAGGGCCGGATAGTAGTGGGCTTCTTTTACTAAACTCCGCTTTACTAGAAATATAATGTATTATACATTTATACGGTATTTGGTGAAGATTCATTTCCGGGATATCAGATCTCATTCGCTGTACGGATAATTATATTCAATACAATTTAGTTTAATAAAAAAGTATATGTATTTAATTAAGATTTATTTTTTAATGAAAATAAAAATATAATTCGGAAACAGATAATTATTATATAGTTTTGCAATCTACACATTTAATGAGAATTAAATAATACCGAACTGATATAATTATAGTTAACAAAAAGGATAATAGTTAGTTTTAATTACTAACACGACAATTTAAAGAATATATTCTTCATATTTACAAAACCAAATACCAAGACAAAACAACAACAAAATAATACTTAATAAATATTAAGACAATTATAAGAAACCAATCTAACTTTGTTGGGTTAAACAAGCACCACCCATTTGGGCGAAATTTCGGAGCCGGGGATAGATTTTTCCAAAAGATCCATTGGAGTCAACTTTTGTTCGATCGATAATTTTGAAAGCACGCAAGTCAGAACGTTCACATCTTCCATTGCTCTGTGCGCAGGTCCCTGCGACGCTACATTGAAGTACTCTCTCAGTACATCAAGTCTCATACATCCTGCTAAACATAAAAAAGAGGAAAGGTATTGTAATCGATAAAAAAAATCGTATAGGATTTTTGTCAATTACCTGTTATGGCTTTAACATGTTTGAATAGATTGCGAGTGTCCAAAAAGAGCCAGTCGTCCGGCAATTCAAATCCGCAACGGAGGAAAATTTTTTTCAAAAACGGGAAATCACATTGTTTCCCAAAGTGGGCAACAAAAACCACCGGCTTGCCCGGAATCTGACGACTTTTCACGAACGTCAGCATTATCGGTATCAGCTCTTCAATCCTGAAAAACGGGATATGCATTGTACACACAATTTTAATGTTTTAGCAGGGTAAGAATGAAAAAAAAACGTACGTGGGGATTCCAGGCTGGTCGACCATGGGAGTTGTGATGTGATGGCATCTTAAAGCTGCTGCACAGATTCTAACTCCTGCCGGATTGACAAGACTCTCAAAAGTGCTGCCAACCCCTCCGGAACAATCGCGTAATGCCACCTCAATTATTCTATCTTCGGAACTGACAAACCCGGTAGTCTCAATATCGAACACCAAGAACGTCGCGGGCCAGTCGATTTTGCTGTTTTGCGACTCCGCTTGGAAGTACTTGACTCCGACGTATTGATTAGTTAAGGTGCTGTATGGCGTTATATGCGGCAGGGAGGGGTGTGGCCTTACGTGTGGCAGGGTGCGGTGTGGGCGTAGTAGGTCTGCGGAGGTGGTTGAGAGGAATCTGATGAGTTTGTTGAGGTTTTTGCGGATTCCGATGCGGTTTTTGAGGTGATGAGAAATTATTAAGGACATTTTGTGAAGAGTTGGAGAGTCAACTGTGAAAGGGATTATGAGATTCTTTTTCTAATCAATTTGAAAATGGTTTGAAAAATGAAATAAAATTTACTTTATGATGTAAATTTGAACTGATGTTCTGAAACAACTGTACATCAATTAACGAAATTAAAAACAACTTGTCTTTAATTTGTGTCCTCGATGCCACCCAAACTACAATAAAGAATTAACCTTCACCAGAGAACATCAATGTGCAGCGATAACTCAATTGATGCTCACAGGATGTTTGACGAAATTCCTTAGTAAAAACCAACAAGTACTTACTAACACAATTATAAAAATGAAGACCCAAAATCTACAAGTCAAAACAAAATCTATACCACCGAAACGACATTTTTAACGTTACCAATGGAACAACAGAAAGCACAAGAAATTCAACCAATGCTCGGAAGACGTTCGACGAAATTACTCACAGAAGAGAACCGAGCCTCTGACAAGTACAACACAACCAGAACACAAAAACAAAGAAAGAGGGTACCTGAAGAAGAACGGTGCAAGCGAAACACTCACAGACTTCAATAAGGTTGGAAAGAGCGACCAATACCATGCACGTGCTTGACTATTAACTTCATGAAAGAGAAATGCACACGAGTGTAGAATTCTGGATAAACCCAAAAAGTGAAGGGGTTCGAGTTATCGATTGGATATTCTACATTGGGCTGTGTGCGTTGAGTATTAGTGAGTAGTAGCGATGATTGAGATGAGATCAGAGAGAGAGAGAGAGATGCCACCGGGGGACGGGAGATGCATGAGTGCGGCCCCACAAAACCGGTTTCGGATCAATACTATTGATGGGTCGGATCAAGAATTAACCCGCATTGCTCCCAAGAGATTTTGATTTAGTGACATAATTACGCATGCAAAAAGGAAAAATGGAAATAAATGCCCATGAGCAAATATCCGCGTGTTAGAGGCTTAGAGCGATGAACCAATGGAAATAAATGCCCCTAAATTATGTTTGTCGAAAATATTTGTATTTTTTTTTTTTTTTATTAAACGAAGAAAGCTCTTCGCAAGTTCGGCACGGATAAGTCCCATTCATATCAGTACTCGAATTTTCAGATATTAGTACTCGGATTTTCAGATATTATCGGTATCTAAAACCATCACGAGTAAATTGTATTCCCATATATGAACTCGTGGGTAAAATGTGTAGTCGTGGATAAAACAAGTAGCCCAAGTATATTTGTTATCGTAAAAAATATACAATTTAGTAAAAAAAAAAAAAATCTTCAATACGTCTTAACGAACGTCAGGTCGTCATATACATTTTACCTTCATATTTATATATGTTTTAACTATAAATACAAATTTTGTTCTTATTTATATCATTTTTAGCGTGCATGAAAATCAGTGATACTTATACTTTGTTTAATATTATTTATATATTTTGTAATATTTGGTATAGAAAAAAAAAGTATAAATATTAAATACTAATGTTTTTATTATGAGTCATTATAAAAAAGTATAAATATGAAAATGAAAGACATATATGGCGCCTGACGTGCGTTAAGAGCGAATTGCGTTAGCAGTCCTCTTAGTAAAATTATAAAAATTTGAAAATGGTTCAAACCTGAAAAAAAAGATCAAAAATTTGGAAATCAGGTACTCAACAGATAGATATAAAGACAAATTATTAAAAAGAATAAGGCTAAATTGATATTTTTGAATCTTGATAAAACAAATATCAATAATAAGTAACCGCGGTGCAGATAGCACTATCACGTACCCATATCCAAAATTGGTACTGTCAAAACATTTCGTCTATTGCCGGTTTCGCGGGTACTTTTTCGAATATTACATATGCTACTCGGGACGGGTATCCACGGATACGAATTTTACTCGTTGACGTCGATAGCTCTTAATCCTTCGTCCGTTAACAAGAGACACAATTTACCTGTATCACAAATGACACGTGATTAACAACTTCCAAAAAATATCCGTTAGAAATCATTAGTTCATGTGAATGTCAAATTGTGATATATTTTGGCCTCCTAATTGTCCCCAATAAAAATGAATGAATTATTATTAAAAAAATATATAAATTTAGTCAAAAAAAGATTATACAAAATATTACTTGTGCAAAACACGTACATGATACATCTAAAAAATAATATTATATATGAAAAAAATTTATTAACAAATATTGTATTTCAAAAAAGATATATTATATATCTAAAATGTATACGGTACATCTAATATATATATAAAATAAATAAATGTAATGCATGCAAAAAAAAAATATGAATCAAATGGCTTCCAGCAAATTACAAGCGTCGAATCTCCATCTATATCTTCTCAAAATTACTCAAAAACAAATGTTGGTTTGGTAATAAAATACGTGAACAATGGGAAAGTAGTTCCACCACTCGAACCGAGAGAATTGTTCATTGCAAGACATTTAGACTCCGTTATTCTTCATGAATTACTCTTAACAATAACATGTATTGTATTTCAAAAAAATATATCATATATCTAAAATATATATGATAAATTTAAACACGTTCATAAAATAAAATATTAACGGTACTATATTTTAACAAAATATGTCACACATCTAAAGATATGTACGATACATCTAAATATATATAAAACATAAAAATGCATATTATACATGTAAAAGTATGTAACATGTATTTTATTTATATCATACATCTAAAAATTCTTTGATATATCTAAGAATGTACTAAACACAAAGATGAGTTGAACTAGAGGACGAGGGTGCAATGAGGAATACATAAAAGTGACCGGATGAGATCAACGGGCGCTAGGTGTGCATTAAGTCAATTTTGCCTAGTGTGGAGAATCTCATTTGTTTTAAAATTGAAAATTTTCAATTAGAATTAGACGTTTCATATTTGATGAAATGTCTACACGATAAACAAATATGAAAATTTTCAATTAGAATTAGACGTTTCATATTTGATGAAATGTCTACACGATAAACAAATATGAAAATTTTATTAACACGTATAATTTAAACAATTGTTTTTCTCTGTATAATAAATTTTTAGCGTAGTTTTTCATAATGATGATGTACTGCCTATTTATCTTTCAAAAAGTAAATACACAAAAAAATTTGGATGCAAGACATTACAAATATAATTAAAGAATATCATATTTTTTTAATGTATTATCCTAATATAATATTATGTATACAATATTTTAGTGTTAATTATAAAATAAATAATACATATCTTTTTACAAAATTATATATAAATTAATAATCCTAAACAATAATATATTTGAGATATTATTTATAGCGTACTTTTAGTAAAAAGTTTTCTTCATATTTATTTTATAAATTTTGATTAATATACTTTTAGTAATATGCTTCCCGCATATTTAGTGGAGAAGTTATGAAAAGTGGTATATGTTGGGATTTTTGGGTTTAATTTATAGAAGAGAGAATATTGTTGGGATATGAAGTTGGGATTGTTTATCAATTCCAATAAAATAGACGAACAATAGAGAAGATGCCACGCACGAACAATAGACGAACAATCTTAGAAACAAGGCTGAGATCGATTTCAACACTCCTTATTCAATAATTTAATATTTTTTTGATCTCTCTCAATCTAAATTACAATACATAGATATGTTGCATTTATAAATAATTATGCACCTTCTCACACACACAAATATTTGTTTGTATAAAGACACCCTTACATGACATCTTATTTTTTTTTCCAACATTAATTTATTCATTATATTTGTTCACACACTAATTACTTATTACGTAATTAAAATAATAACTTAAATACATTAATTTTAATAGTATATAATTATTTAATATTATTGTTATCATCTTAAATAATTAATACATTTTATTACAATAATAGGAAAAAAAAAACATAATTAAAATAATTTGTTTTTACGAACAACATTCTCATAAAATCAATTTGACCGCAACCACTAATAGGTGAGGTAGTCAAAAAAAGAGAGAAAGCAATTTGTGAATGATAAAATCACGAGTTATGTATGACTTCTTATTTATAAAAGAACAGAATAATTCTAGCATTTACAAAAAAAACAATCGAATATGAAACTCCAAATAAAAACATTGTACGAAGATTTCAAAATTACACATGATCGCAATTCTTCGGGACTCGTACCATATAGTTAACATATTGAAGGAAATCAATACATCATATTTATTAAAAAAAAAGACATAATTTGTTAAAGACAAATCGTGAATTGTGCGTGGCTTGTTTATAAAAGAGCAGAAGAATTTAAAGACAAATCGGGTACGATTTACGAAACTCCTATATTCATTGAGCTCTAATTCATGTTTTAGGTTTCAGATAGTACAATAATGAACATCTTTTATTTGTTATGCAAATGTATATAACTGCCCTTATTTGTTTGTTTTGACTCAACACTGAACAATTAGAAGAATAAAATATTTTATTATTTTTCTCTATTTCATCATTGCATAAATGTCATATAATATAATATAGCCCATCTAATAAATCAAGAACTCAGTACGGCCCATTAATAGTCCTGTTTAAATTCTAAGAAGCCAGTGCCCAAATCCATATTAAGTTATGCAATTAAGAATATAGTTATATATTTGCCATTATGATAATGACAAGAATAAGGAAGAAATCAAAAACATTATTTGCCCAATCTTCACAACGTGCGTGCCAATGTGCCATTCTCAAGCTTTCGAATCTAACATGCTTACACGTTCAACGTTTAACGAGTTAGCTTCCAATTTTACCCCCCCAACTCTTGACATTTTCCACTTCCAACCCTTTAATTTATTTTCCAAATAATAATTTGATAGCGGAATTTTGTCATATTATTTGAATTTCAAAAAATAGACCGTTTCTCAACATATGAAATTCTATGAATCTAATACATTTAAACCAAATTAATCAATCAAAATCAAACAAAAAAGAATAGTATTATTTGGAATTGAATAAATACTAATTATACACAAAAAAGCAAAAATGGAGCGTTTTACAACTTAAAAACACGAAACAAACTACACCAAAAAATCACAAAAAGTCTGTGATGTTCTTTCAAAACAACAATCTACCCCTATAACTTATCCCAAACAACAAAACAATGGTTTAAATCATAAACCCTCAAAAAGAATATAAAAATCCCCCCATTCAAATTCAAACCACCAAAATCAAAATCCAAATCACAAACCCTAAAACCCTCCAAATACCAAATCCGTGATTATTCCTAAAACCCTTACTAATCGGAAACCTAGTAGGCATCGAACACTCCTCCCCGTTAAAATAAACCTTACTCGGGAACCCGCCTCCTCCAACCACATTAATGCCAGGTGTCAGCTTCTTATTGAACGACACGACTGTCTGCTGTTTCCCCGGATTTTGCGGGTCCGCAATCGTAGACCCGTTACTCATCTTCACCAAATAATTCAACCCTTCGTTCCCTTGCATGAAAATCGTGTTATTCCCCAAACCGGTCCCGTTAAAGGAGTACATTTTCTCGAACCCATCGTAAGCCTGGTCCATGACCACCGCTGCGAACCAGTCTGCAAAATCGGTCTTCCCCCAATTGAACAGAGTAATCCTAGCCGTCCATCCTTTGGTATAATCGGTTGCGATGTGCCAATTCATGCTCATCCCGCAATAATCGCCACATGGCAACGGATTAGGGATGTTGAAGTGTTTCAGCTCGGCCCAGGCTAGGGTTTTGGCGGTACGGTTATCGAAGGGGACTAAGAGAGCTTCTGAGGGAAGAAGCATCGAGGGTTGGGTCGTGCTGCAAGTGGATCCGGGTCTATTTGCTGGGCACCCGCAAGCACACGTGTTGCACGGTATTACAGATTCGTTGTAGAAGCCTGAGAATGTTACGCAGCATTTAGGTTTCGTGTCTTTTACCGTGATGTTGCAACTTATCTGCCAGGTGGCGAATGCTGAGGTGTTCGATTCGAGTCCAGACGGGTCAGGGAATTGGGTCGGGGCGACTCTGATTGGTTGACCGCATTGGTAGTCTGGGTTTAACGAGGACCCTCCTGTAATTTTCCAGTTTACTGGGGGGTATATTTTGGTGATGTTTACATCAGGGGGCATTTTGAAAACTTGCATTTGGAAGGCTGAGATTGATTGGGAAGGATCCATGGCTTTGGGGAGAATCGTGCCGTTTCTGCAACAATGGGGGATTCTTCCCATCTGCGTGTCGTTGTAGCGATTGAGAGGGAGATCTAGAATCACTGGGCTTCTCTGACAGTTCAAAACGGTGCTGAAATCGAGGCTTTGGTAGTAAGCGGGTTGAGGGCCGTAGATGCAGCCCGTTGCGTCCACTTCTAATGGATAAGCGCCTTTCAAGGAGTAGATGAACTCGTCTCTCTTCCACGTCCATGTCAAGTGCCAGTTATCCAGTCTGCCAAGTGGCGCCTTGTTCTCGATCGAGACTAATGCGAGATAGTTCGACGAGTATGCATGTGTAATGTCGTAAGTAATGATCAGGTCGCCAGCTGGACGATCTTTGTAGTCCTTTTTGGGGTCGGTGATGTTGGTGATGACAGTGCCGTTAACGAATTTCGGATTTGGGACGCAGCAAGTGCTGGTGGCGAAAGAGAAGTTACCGGGTTTTGGAAGAGCAGGACAGATGTAGCTCGGATCTGCTAAGGAAAGAGAATCCGGTAATGGATTGAGAGTTTTTGGAGGACCAAAGAGGGTGCCGACTAGATCTATATCAGCTTCGATTAGAGATTGATCGTTGGCCGTTGCTATAGGAGTCAACAGATCGGAATTTGGACTGCCAGAGAAGGACGTGTAGTTCGCATCCACGGTAGTGTTGTATGGTAATTCATCCCCATTTGTGAGAACAGCATTGTTCATGGTAACGAGGATTTCCTTGTACTTGAATTTGACGAGGAGAGACCAAGCTTTGAGGACGGTGGTACCGGAGTTGAGAACAGTGGCGCGAGCCCGAAAGGTGTAAGCTTGTTGAGTTTCGTCCTTTATGAATGGTCGAATCTTCGTCGGAGCGCCCCAAAGATCATAACTGAGTAGGATTCCATTACATCCAGCGTCCGGCGCCGGCGCCGGAGCAACGGATATGGTACTATTGGTTTGTGACAGAGTGGGTTTCGCGAAAAGAAGTGCGGTGAAGACCAAGAAGAGAAAAACGAAATAGGACGTACTGTAACCCTCCATTGGAGATTTCTGAGTTTGATTTCGAGCTCGGATTGAGATTAGAAGAGAAAAAAGGAGAGAAGAAACCGCGTTTGGGTGGTGAATTAGAGGACCCAGCTGGGAGTTTGAATCAGAAAAATTTGTGTTTAATTTTTAATAATTTTCCTTTGATTTTTCTTTCTTTATTTTGGTTTTTTGGAGTGTTTGATTGGAGGGTTTTGAAAAAATTGATTTAGTAGTAGGAAGAAGAAGAGAAGGATAGTGAAGAACCAAATCTCCTACCATATATTCTCTGACTTAATATATGTAGCGAGTCATTGTATATTAAATTATAACCCGCAATATGTGTGCTCTTTTAGTTATTTGGTGCAGAGTCGTAGAAATCGGTGCTCCCAAGTAAACGCGAGATTTCATTTCTGTGATTTTGAACAAATCCGGGATTTCATTCCGTAGAATTAGATTCTCGGTTTTGTAAAAGCGAAATTTGTGAGACCGGGTCATGGGTCATGTCTCCCGAATTTAAGGTTGGACAATTTCCAATTGAAATCGAGTCTGAAATTGGCTGTGTAGGAAAGGAATACATTTGGTAATCCTGAAAACTAAATTTCAAACTGAGGTCTGAGAATTTATAGTTTAGATTTCACAGTATTTGATATATAGTTTAGTAACTTAAAATAGTCATTATTATTATAATTATTATTTTGGAAAGAATGATATTTTGGGGTTTCCAAAGTTTTGTAAGAATTTCAATACACAGCAAGGTGCACAGAAAATCAGGAGAGCTTTTTCTGAAGACGTTTTGAATTTGAGAAAATTGAAATCCGTTGAGGCGGTCAAATGGCTCAAATCGAGTAGATAATTTGGCATGCAATGTGGGGACCTGTTCTAATTTGAATTCGCGTTGATTAATTCGAATGAACATCGTGCTCCCATGCAATGCAATCAAACTTTTCTGTCTTTTTCATTTCATTTGTGTGTGTACGCCAGGAAACATATCAAAATCAAAATACAGAAGGAAAACCGTGTAAAATAAGAAGAATCAACGTATCATATACGATATACCTCAGCATGGCCGTATACCCGTCCAAATAACCCTATAATATATTATATAAAATATTGTGATTACTCTTACCAAATATTAATAAAAAATAATTTATGTATCCAGATTTTCAAGTATTCGAAACCTATTTTCCAAATAGACCCCATATTCACTTGATTTATTTGAAGAAATGTTAACGTACTTTGTGATCACTATATTTTCTTCCAAAAGATTCAAGGTTCATCTGTCGCTTAGTCCATTTTTTTGTTAATATTTGCAAGGTATTTTGAAAAAATAAATAAAAATAGTAGCATGTGAGGTTTGAACCCATGATCTCTCACAAAAGAGACAATTGTTTCACCAATGGACCACATGATTTTATATGATCCATGACATTTTTATCATAATTATACTTATTTTTAACGAGATAAATCATGTTTTTTGAAAATTTTGGACCGTGTAAAAGTTTGGACCCGAAGTCCGGACCTATTGGGCCTATAGTTGGGGCCGGCCTGATCATAGTTCAATATTCTCTTCCCAAATATTATATATCACCGTTGAGTACGTTAATTATGTTTTTCATTGCAACATAATATATATTTTTTATTATAATATAGATAAGGGATTTTTTCAAACCCCCCCTAACTTTTCTTGAAAAAATCATTGTCTTTTTAAAAAACACCCTATCTTCTTTAGATTCTCTCAAAAACCTCCTATATTTTTCGTTTCTTCCAAAAATTCCCTAATTTTTTTAGATTCCCTAAAAAAACCCCTACTTTTTGTTATGTTTTTAAAAATGAGCATTATGCCCCCATAATTTTATTTTATAAATCTATATAATTTAATAAATTATAAAAAAATATTAAACTATTATAAAAAATAAAAAAATGTTAAAAAATAACTAATACATAATATTAAAATATCATTTTCAAAAATTATTAGTATTATAATATCTATGTATTATTTATTTATAATATTTTAATATCTATGTATTATTTATAATAATATTTTAATATATATTTATTATTTATTATAATATTTTAATATCTATATATTAGTTTTTTTGTATTTGAATATATATTTATTATTTATTAAATTATGGATATTTATCAAATAAAATTATGGAAAAGGGTATACTGGTAATCTTCAAAATCATAATAAAAAGATAGAGTTTTTTTGAGGGAATATAAAAAAGTTAGGGGATTTTGGAGGAAGCCACAAATATAGGGGATTTATTAGGGAATCTAAAAAGATGAGAGGTTTTTCATAATTTCCATAAAAGTTAAGGGATTTTTGAAGAATTCTCCTATTGATAATATCGTGTCATAATAAAATTATTTGAACTCATATATCTATGATTATATATATATTTTGCAATAACAAAAAAATATTTTTTTAATCGAATAATAACACTAATCATACTTCGATTTTAGCATTTTCTGAAAAATAAGATAATCTCATTTTTGAAGGTTGGACTTCACTTTTTGCATTTTTAGAAATTTTTTGAAAAAATAGAAATTTGTGTGTGTTAGTCTTTTAATACTGGGTATTTTGAAGACAACATGAAAATTGAGTACTTTTCTCGTGTTACACTTCAATTTTGACCTTTTTAAAAAAATAGGATAATTGATATTTTTTGAAGTCGTTAGACTCAATTTTTGCATTTTTAAGAAATTTTTGAAAAAATAAAAATTTGTGTGTGTTAGTCTTCTATTACTGAGTATTTTGAGGACAACACGAAAATTATATATTTTGCCCGTGTAAGACTTCAGTTATTGCATTTGTAGGAAAATAACATAATTCGACATTTTTTAGGAAATATGATAAATGATTTTGTGTAAGGTGTGAGACTTCGTTTATTGCATTTAAAAAAAATAGAAATTTGTGCGTGTTAGTCTTATATTATAGAGTATTTTGAGGACAACATGAAAATTGAGTATTTTGCTTGTGTTAGACTACAATTCTGAATTTATTTATTTTTAAATAGGAAAATTAATTTTTTTGTTAAGGTAACTTCACTTTTTGCCTTATAATTTTGTTTGAAAACTAGAAATTTGTGTGAAAATTGAGTATTTTGCTTGTGTTAGACTACAATTCTGAATTTATTTATTTTTAGATAGGAAAATTAATTTTTTTGTTAAGGTGTTAGACTTCACTTTTTGCATTTTAATTTTGTTTGAAAACTAGAAATTTGTGTGTGTTAGTCTTCTGTTACTGAGTATTTAGAGGACAATACGAAAATTGAGTACTTTCCCGTGTTACACTTTATTTTTTAGATTTTTTAGAAAATGGCATAATTGATATTTTTTTTATAGGGTTAGACTTTACTTATTGCATTTTTAAGAAATATTTGAAAAAATAGAAACTTATGTGTTAGTCTTCAATTTTGAGCTTTTTATAGAAAATAGGATAATTGATATTTTTTGAAGGTGGTTGATTTAAATTTTTACATTTTTTAAGAAATTCTTGTGTGTTAGTCTTCTATTACTAAGTATTTAGATGAAAACATGAAAATTCCATATTTTGGTCATGTAAGACTTCGATTTTTGCATTTTTAGAAAAATAGGATAATCGATTTTTATAAAGTGTTGGACTGCACTTTTTGTATTTTTAAGAAATTTTTGAAAAAATAGAAATTTGTGTGTGTTAGTCTTCTGTTACTGGGTATTTCGAGAACAATATGAAAATTGAGTATTTTGCTCGTGTTAGACTACAATTTTGAATTCTTTTTTTATTGAAATAGGAAAATTATTTTTTTTGGAAGCAATTAGACATCACTTTTTGGATTTTATGATTTTTTTAAAAAAATAGAAATTTGCGTGTGTTAGTCTTCTATTTACTGAGTATTTGGAAGACAACATGAAAATTGAGTATTTTTCCTCCGCTACACTTCAATTTCGATATTTTTTTATAAAATGGGATAATTCATATTCTTTGAAGGTGTTCGACTTCAATTTTAACATTTTTAGGAATTTTTAAAAAAAATAGAAAGTTGTGTGTGTTAGTTTTCTATTATTGAGTATTTAGAGGACAACATGAAAATTAAGTATTTTGGTCGTGTAAGACTTCATTTTTTGCATTTTTAGAAAATAAGATAATTAATTTTTTTGGAAAGTATTAGACTCTTAATTATATTATTAATTGGATAATAATAATAATAATAATAATAATAATAATAATAATAATAATAATACATTTAATATTTTATTTAATTGTTTGGTGATCACATAAACTACTAAATTACTGATTCAAGAATTATTTTTCATCCTTCACCTTATAATCCATCCGATTCCACTCTACTAATTCCACTTGTCAAACGACCCCTATATATTTTTTTTCTCACTCGATCAATCCTCACAGGTTATGAGATATTTCAATATTTTAAGAGGCTACAATTCAAATAATGCGTAAAAGTTTTCTTTCTTTATAAAATATATTTCAATATTTTGGTCCTTTTTGAACTGAGCACGTTGAGGAGATAGGCCAGTTATGTTGACAAAATCTTACTCCTTCGGCCTTTCAAACCAAAACACCGAAAAACGAAATAGGGAAAAATTAATATTATCGATTGGGCTTCCATTATAAAATAGGCCATCAGCCTACTGTAAACAAAGAAAATATTTCTAAATGGGCCATGAGCCTTTTTATGAAAATGATTTGGTAATAACTTGTGTATGCTAATTAACAACAAATAATCAAGTTATGAAAATGATTTTTTCAAAACTTCACGAGAAGTTAGGGGGCTTTGAAGATTTTGGATTGGGACCAAATATACTAAATGAATGAAACCCTGTTTTTTTATCCTTTTAAAGCAGGAAACAAAAATTCAGGCTATTGTAGTTCCACATGACAATCATATTTAAGTATATCAGACGTGTGGTACCAAAAAAAATAAGGTGGTACCAAAAAATAAGGGGAAGTTCCCTTACGTAACTATAAGACAAATCTAGTACAAGTTGGGTCCATTATTTATTTATTGGTCAATATATTGTGTTTTTTTATTAGGTTATTTGAACTTTCCGTATTGAACTGAAGCAAATTTTGGTCCAAAAGGTTAGTTTACGACCCAAAAAACCATACCCCATTTATATATATAAAAAAGAAAAGATAACACAGATGATAAAATATATACTAAATATGATATAAATTGGGTATTACTAATTATTGTTATTGATATGAATTATGTTGTAAGTGTGGGATAATTAATAAAGTGCTTAGAAGTTTGATAAAAGAGGTGATCATGTGAAGATAATGAAGTTGTAATATAATAAAGTTGGTCAATTCAATTCAACATAATGCATGTGATATGCCAGCAATGTGGCCTTTTATTCAAGTTATGAACTGTTCTTCTCTATTTGTGAATATCAACACATCAACATATGACCTATGTTACGCGAATACTTCAAAAATACAGAAGTATCCTGAGGATACGCGTATCCGATACGGATACGGGTGTGATACGGCTCGGATACGCCACGTGGCGTATCCGAATATTTTAATTTTTTTGTGTGGATACGGCGGAAATATGGCAGAATACGGCAGGATACGACTGGGGATACGTCCAGATATGGCTGAGATACTCTATTTATAATACTTAGGCCCAATATATATTTTGGCCCATAATATTTTTAAATAAATTATATAGAATACTTCTATGATACTTCTAGATTAGTTCTAGGATATTTCTAAAACAAATTTATGATACTTTTATGATACTTGTGTTGTTTGGTTGATATTATTTATTGTCATGATATTTAATTAAAAAATATTATTATTTAATTTATTACTTATTTATTATTTATATATAATATAAATATATTAAAATAATAACTATATAGTCGTATCTGTGATTTTTTAAAAATTGCCGTATCGTCGTATCCGTATCGTATCGGATACGATATCCGTATCCGTATCCGTGCAACATAGCACATGACCAATGATTATTAATCAATTAATATTCACTAAATAATATCTTAAAGCTAAGTAGTGAGTACTAACATGCATGACTAAATTTTCTTCTTCTTTGTTATCCCTTGTAATCAGGTAACCACATTATTTTATCTGTGAAATTTTAAACCGTTCAAATTAAATTCAAACCGAATTCAATTAGAGATTTGGATCATGATTTGACAAAAAACCTTACAAACACATGCCTCGCTATGACAATAGGAAATAGATTTGTACCAAAATTGATACATGACCTAAACCCAATCTAACCCATCATGTCTGTTCCGCAGAGAGAGAGAGAATCCAGCACGAGTACCAAGCATAACTCAGAAAACAGCACATTGTTTTCCCAAAGATAGGTGTATCTCAATCCAGGGGAGGGCCGCGGGGGGCGGTCGCCCCCCCAAGATTTTGGCCGAACAATGTATATATCTAGTGATTCAGTGTATTTTATCAGTATAATAACGTAAAATTTACAGTTTCTCCCCCCAAAAAAATCGCATAGTATAATTTCAGAACCAATTTCTAATTTTGCCCCCCCAACGAATCTTGTCAAGATCCGCCACTGTCTCAATCTGTCTTACTAAGATCACATTTCAATATTTTGTAGGGGTATATAAAAACTATATACAAAAAACAATTTGTTACAAGTTACAACACTAGGACAAAGAAATAGAAATGATAAGATCAAGGGAAATTTTCAAATAACCCCCTAACTTTTCTTGAATTTGTAAACTACCCCCTATTTTTTGAAAACTCCAAAAAAGATCTTCTAAACAAGATTTCATTTTCAAATAACCCTAGAGGTGTTAATCTTAACATTTAACGGTGTTAACAATTTTTTTACCAAAATATCCCTCCATTTTTCATATTTAATGTTATTAAATTTCTTTTTGTATTATTTTATTAATTTAAAAATCTTTGTAAATATTTGTTAACATATACTAATTTAAAAAAATTATATGTCATATAAAAAGTTTTAATATTTTATTTATTATATTTTTTATCATATAAACTACTATTAAATAAACAATGATATAAAAAATATTCCTGAAAAAATCTTGACAAAATAAAACTATTTTAGCATTTAGTTTTAATTCTCAACATTTGTTAATAAAAATTAGTTATTAAAATAATATTTTCTTGCCAAATTAACAATGAACGAATGAACATAATAAATTAGTTATTAAAATAAAAATTAGTTTTAATTCTCAACTAGTATTAAAATAGTATTGTCTAGTTTTAGTTTCAGCAATTATTTTGATTTCGGCGTCTATATTGATTTCGGCATCTAGTTTTTTTTATTAACAAAGAATGAATATTATAATTAAATGCAATATTATTATTATTATTATGTGGAGATAATTTCAAAAACAAATTTATATCTTTATTTTATTATTATTTAATACTAGTTTTGTATGGAAAAAAATATAATAAAAAAAATATTAAAATTATGTATATGGCATATAATTTTTTTTAATTAGTATATGGTAAAAAATACCTATAGAGATTTTTAAATTAATAAAATAATACAAAATAGGTTTAATAAAATTAAATAGGGAAAATAGAGGGATATTTTGGTCCAAATATTTGTTAATACCATGAAATATTAAGATTAATTCCTATAAAGGATATTAAAAAATGAAATCTTCTTTCGAGTTTTTTTTAAGAGTTTCAATTAAGTTAGGGGTTATTTGAAAATTACACTAAAACATCAATATAGTTATAATACCCGAACTAACATGTTTTTTTGAGTGAGCAACGAGAATACGTTGCTCGGATTTTGTATTAATGAAAGTATAATATTTACATCGAGGGCTAATGCCCCATAGGATTGTAACCAATAGAACTATTATCTAATTTACTAGACTGGTGTTCCTATGTTATTCTATTGTAGCTAATCCATCCATCGCCAGTTCGAAACGTCCGACATTATTTTTTGGAAAGTGAGGGAGGTTGGTAGTCTTTTGTTTGAAAAGATGACTGCGTTTCTTCTTTTCCAAATGTTCCAGATACCTGCCATGAAGTATTTATCCCATTTCGTCTTGAGATGCGCCGGACATCTTTTTTTATTTGAGATCCACATCGGTACAAGTGAGGTGTCTTGTGTTGTAGTGAAGCCTAGAGAGGAAGATAGATTGGCCCAGATTTGTTAATTGAAATTGTCACTATTATGAGTCACACCTAACAGGTGGCTTCAAATTTGAATCCACCCAAATTTGCATCCAAAACAAACAACCAAATGAATCTTATCCAAAATCTCGTCACTCTGATCCAATCATGATCAACAACAACCCATGAACTTCAAATTCAAATTCCAATTCAAATTCAAATTGGATTCATAAAATTATTTGCAAAGTACACATTACCTAATCGAAGCATGACACTATGCACAAACACCATCAATCCAAATTTTAATCCTTTTCATAACATTGAAAGAAAACCGACATTTCAACAAACAATTGACATGCGTTGATTCCACTATATATCCAGGTCCACTTTACATGTAAAAATCGTCCCCACAAAATTATTGGCCCTAAAAATTGATTTAATCTCTCTATTATAACTAACTAAGCTTCCAAACAGTTAAGTTATGAAAATTAGGATATCATATCATCACAAGGTTTGGTTAATAGTTACCTCTAAAGAGAACCTAATTAAACAAATACAAATAGTTTTAAACAAAAAAGGCCAACCACTAACTATTGCCGCCACCACTATTTCTCTCATTATGCTTGTGAATCATACATTCATACTTTCATAATAAACAATCAAACTTCTCCATTTATAACATGAATGTATATTTCCTTGCTTACGACATGTAAGTACTAGAATATATTTTTGGAAGTTAAAAATGGAGAGGATAAGAACCCAATGGAAAGTAAATCCAGTAGGAGATTTAAACTGTGCTCTATCAGGTAGGCAGTCCCAATCAACCATAAAATCTACCAAATCAAATCAATGGGAAATGGAATAGGCTTTTCATTTAGTTCAAAGTGAGATGTTTACATGACTTTGATTTGAGATCATTCGTTGTATTTGCGCTGATTTGATCGTATTCGAAACGAACACATTGTTTGATAATAAATCAAGAAGTCTTATATGTTTTCTATCCATTAATACCAACGAATAAAAATGTTAATTAATCACAATTTGATGTTCGCTCAAATTTGATCTAAGCTCCTTTGCTAATGATGAGTTTCATTCGATGTTCGCTCAAATTTGGTGAGCTCAAAATGCGAATGTTCTCGTTCGCCAGTGATTGGTTTAATCACAATAAGGATATGCACATATATTTCGCAACTAAATTTCGTCTAGAAACATACGTGACAAATCACAGTACATCGACGTCAAACTTTTAAATAAAAATAAAATTATAGAAATTACAAATTTAACTGCTACGTATATTTCTATGTGTAAATCTAGATAAAAATTCTAAGTGTTTATCATTACTAGGAGATTACCCGCGCTTCGCGGCGGTTTTGTTTCATTTGTTTTTACCAAACACGTAATATATACACATAATATATAGTTATGATTTTTCGGGATCAAATATAAGACTTTATGAAAATAAATATCATATTGATTAAGAAAATTTGATGATAACAAAATGATCATACTTTTTTTTAATATGACACATTGCGAAATATTTATTTAATACTATAATGTAACACATACAAAAAAATGTCACTATAAATAATAAAACAACATGGGTGAACATAAACAAAAATAAAAATCATATGATATTTTAAATTTTCATATCTAAAATTTAGAATAATAACATTGTAAAAGTTTAAAAAAATTATTTATGTCTGATAAATTTTAAGTTTCATGTTTATTATTGATAAATATTATATAAGTTACAAAAATTATTTGTGTTTAGTAAATAAATATCTTTCATTTTTTTTTAAAGATTAACATGAAATTTGTTTAAGTACAAATACAAATATAACATAATTATTTTGAAAATAATAATAATAATTGGTATGTGCAAATTTTTTTCTATTATATTTTTAAAAATAATAATAATAAGGATTACAAGTCATTAATATAATTATATTTATTTTTATATTTTTTTTACATAATTGTTTTCATAATTTTAAGTCAGACAAAAATATCGAATATATGATAATAACATACTTAGTAGTATGTGCAATTTTTTTCAATTATAGTTTTAAAAATAATAATAATTAGTCTTCCAAGTCATTAATGTAATTATATTTATTTTTATATCTTCTTTTACACAATTATTTTCATAATTTTAAGTTAGAAAAAAATATTAAATATATGATAATATGGATCTCAAAATAAAGATAAAATTCCGACGAATATATTTCTTAATTTTTTTAAATTATATAATGAAAATACTAACAATATTTGATGTATGTTTTATTATATTATATATTGATTTATTAATTTATTAATGTTAGATATTTAAACTTTTCACATTCTATTTGTATTCACAATTGATCATGTATTATATTGTGAAAAAATTTAAAATAAAATACAATTGGTACAACATGAACCTAACAAATAATATTTTGACACGTCATTAGTGTAAGGTGATGTGGTCTTCTAAAATTGCTTAAAACTATGTGTGAAATAAGGGACACATAAATATCTACAAATAAAACATAACCACATAAAATCAAAGGTTAATCTATAGTTCATATGTTGCCACATATCCTAATCTAATGGTTGAAATAATTATGATGATGTGGCATGAGTTGTGATGAGGTGGCATGAAAATTTAAAATAAAATACAATTGGTACAACATGAACCTAACAAATAATATTTTGACACGTCATTAGTGTAAGGTGATGTGGTCTTCTAAAATTGCTTAAAACTATGTGTGAAATAAGGGACACATAAATATCTACAAATAAAACATAACCACATAAAATCAAAGGTTAATCTATAGTTCATATGTTGCCACATATCCTAATCTAATGGTTGAAATAATTATGATGATGTGGCATGAGTTGTGATGAGGTGGCATGAGAATATTGCATAAAGATGGGTCCAAAATAAGAGGGTTGGTAAATTGGTTTAGTCAAGCGCATATTTTTACTGAACATAAGAACATAATCTAAGTAAAACAAACCGAACACAAACACGTCGTGATACCAAGTTTACCAGCCAAATTGTGCACTTATTTTCGCAATAATTTAATTTCTATAAGAAACTACACTGAACATTCGACATGTTCTTCTCACGAAATTACGAATGAACAATATCGAAGGCGAGAGAGAGAGAGACTCAAAGAGAGAGACATTAGGAAATTGGAGGTGGAGTGGAGAGACATGAAAAAAATAATATCTATTTTGGGACCCCTCTAAGAATAGACAAAAAGTTAAAGGGACTTAATGGAATAAAAATACAAAGAAATAAAGACTGGACGAAGTGGTGTTGTGGGGTAACATAAAGCAGCCAAACAAAGATCCATATATTATCATCTCCAGTAAAAAAACTGGAGATGACCGGTGAAAATAATCCTAAACACCTCTAGCCACATGGATAGTTATATAATATTTTCATATATGGTTAAATCTCTCTGACATATATACCTACTGAAAATAAATAAAAACAATAAAAAAAATCATTAATAATGATAAATTAATCACACAGCACGAAAAGTATATACATGCATTAATATAATAAAAACAACCAAGACGACGACTTATATAAATGCTGTTATTTATTATTATAAATGCCAAAATGCAAGTGGCTCCCATGCCAGGTATGAAAGAAAGATTCGCAAGCTTTAAGATTCGTGCAAATTCCAACCTTGATTTGCACTGCACAAGGATAAAACCCTAAATTAGGATTCATCCTATTTTCAGCAATGGCAGATTTTTTTCAGTACCAATCTATGGAAAAAAAATGAATGCAACTAAATTAAGAAAATCTAAAGAAAATGAGATAAATTGGGAAAAAGACAAATGCAAAAGAACAAATGATTTAGATTTGTCTCAGATTTTTGTTCAGGAATAAGGACCTCAGAGCAAAATCCAAGTAAAAAACGAATAAAATTAAAGTAATTTTCCATTTTCATCTTTTTGTTCTTATTTATTTATCTCCAGAGGCAAAAACAAACATAATAGAACGGTTACATACATACATACATCTCGCCTCTTAATCAAAGAAGAAAAGAACACTAATTAAACACAGCATGAACATCGTCTAGTAATAACAGAGGTTTCGAGACAGATCGATGAAAAGATCAACGAAAAATCACAAAAATAGAATCAAAGAAAAAAGAATATTATCAAGAAGAAGAAGAAGAAGATGCGCAGATACGAACAAGAAGATGAAGACGAGCGGAGTATCAAAATATGAAATTCAAGCAAAAAACCTTTCGATCGATTTCATTTTCATCCATTGAAATTACCGGGGTTGAAGAGCTGGTCCGAACAGATCAAACGGAGCCCAAAGCGAGTCTAACGGGCACGGCCGATCCGACCCGAGTCGGATCCAAGGTTTTCCGCTTCCGCTCCAATGCAATAAACTAACGGGTCCCGCGTGTAAATCTCTGCAACTTCCTTTCACATTATCGCCGCCCAATCCATGCTGGTTCCATCTATGTTCTATGGGCGCTACCTGTCCAGCAAATACCAGTAGAAAGGGAGGCAACGAACCCAATTCGTAAATCCGACCCGACCCGTTTGCTCCTACCTTCTGCACCTCCATCCACCGTTCGATCATTCCTGTGTATTTCCTCTGCCGCCACGTGTCCAGATCAATTACCATCACGCCTGTGTTAAAATAACACGGGCTACGATCCGCGAAGGTATTTGCCAAATTCGGGTCCGACCAGAACCGCTCCGTGAAGTATTTTGTAAAATTAGCATGACAATATTCAGGGGCTCCGATTGCTTTGCCTTTCAGATCGTACCGCCATAATTTGGCCACGTCGTCCACCACGACCAGGTCGGAATCTAGATAGATCACGCGTTGTACGCACGGTTCTAGCAAATCGGCGAGGTAGTTTCTCGCGTAGTTCAATGGTTCTTCCAGTGCTTGACGGACGGAGGTGGAGATCAACCCCCTGACCCGGTCGGGGTTGAAGTAGTACACCTTGAACCGGAGCTGAGGAAAGACGGATCGGACCAGAGGCTCCAGACCCGTATCCGAGACCAAGAAATGGAAGAAGACGTTCTCCGGGCAATTGGAATGCTGGATGATCGAATGCACGGCGGCGATTGATCCGCGTAGGTACTCCTCATCAAGGGTGATTGCTATATGAACGAAAGAGGGATCACACACAGTTCCAGTTCTGCTGTTCGTTTTCGATTCGGCACCGCATTCGCCGGAATTGTAAAAGGGAGGGGCTCGTCGGAACGCGAAATGTCTGTTGGTGACGGCGATCTGGCCGGGAAACCGGAGATATCCATCGAAATGAGACGATCTGATTGCCTCGGCCGGAGGAAAAGACTGAAGAGAAGGGGAAAGAATAACAGTCAACAATGCGGCGGAGAAGAAACCGGAAAGGCGCATAAGCCACAGCATAGCTCCTTCACCGCCGGCAGACTCGTATTCACTACACTTGCTCCGCCGCCGGGACTTATCAGAGTACTGGTTTACCACAATGCGGCCCCTGAGCTCCGCCAGATTAGAAAAAAAAGGTTTTAGAAAGAGAACCGAAGAAAAAGGGAAAAACAGTCCATCAGATTTAACTTCAGCGTAGTAGACCCGGTGTACCCCAATTCTGCCTTTAGTTACTACCACTCCGTCCTCGACGTTCAGTTCGCCATGGCCGAAGCTTCTCGTAAGGCAAGTTCTTGTTTTTCTTTTTTTCTTTAGTTTCCTCCCTTGGAATTGTGTGTTCGGATGGATTATTTGTTCTTGGCTTTGGAGAAGCCGCAGCAAGAAGCGGTTGCTCAGGAAATGAATTGTTATAACCTCATAACATCACCTCTGTTATTTTTACTTAATCCCCTTTTTCGCGTCATTATTAACCATATCATACTACGTATATTATTATTTTTGTTACCATCAAGTAGTTAAGACAACTTAGTGGTAGGTACGGCTAGTTTATTCTTCCTTTTACTTCCTTCTTTCATAACCCATTCTGTATAACCTCCGTGTAACGAGTCGTATTATAATTAATGATTGACTTGTTATATGAGGTTATGTGGTTGGATGGTTGGGGAGAGTATGTATTGTTGGAGAGAAGAGGTAATGAATTGTTTTTCCGCTGGCCCTGTGGGGACAGCTGGAGGTGGAGAATCCGAGCCGTCCGATATGAAGAGATTTGCAGGTTAGAACGTGCAGTATTTGTCTTGGTTTTGTTTTGTTTAGTTTTGTTGAGTTTTTTAAGGGTTATGAAATTAATTTATAATTAAGCAATTAAGGTCAAAAAGGAAAAAAGAGGGAGTGCACTTTTCCAGGTGATTAGGGAAATTGAGATCCCCAAATTGCTTGGGAAGTAGAGAACATCAAAGTCCAATCATTTTTTATTCCAAAATTTAGTATTTTAGTCTACCTTTTTACATTTAGCTTGTTAATATTTATATATATTAATATATCATATACACTATTGTTATCGTTTACGTATTATTTTATGCTATTAAGTATATGAGGGTTTTTTTCGGCAACTGGATTAATTAATGCTTCGAGAGGGATAATTATGTGTTTAAGATTTTATAATTAAAAAATTAAGCTTATGATTAGTTAAAATCGTATGTTTTGGAATCAGCATGCATTAGTTGCACATGCAAGCCAGTTCTCGAAACCAAGAAAAGAATATATAACTAATGAAATAATGCGTATGCCACAAGCATAACCATCCAAAACTTCCTTTAGCAGTAAGAATTATTCCAGATGATTAACAATCATCAAAGTATTTTTTGTTAAAAATATTTGCAGTTTGTTTTTAATGTGTACATACTAATATATTAATAATCATAACTCTATGTTTTCCCTATATTTGGAAAACGTACCCTTCAATTCATTGATTATTTTCATTTTCATTTAAATTAAAACTAGAAGATGGATTGTATAATCTCCCCCTCCCATTAATTTTAGAATAGAAGACATATGGTGAGGCCACGTCACCCGTACTGTTCACCCGTACTGTTCGTCCACTGTTCACTACTGTTTAACTAATTACTGTTCATCGGGTACTGTTTGCTTGTGCTGTTCACTACTGTTTTCATGTAATTTTTTTTTTTTTTTTTTTTTTTTAAATTTTATTTTATTTGACATATATCTTGTGTTCTAAATAAAATATTTGAATTTTTCATCGTATTAATAAATATAATTGACATATGTCTTGCTGTTCACTACTGTTTTCATGTAATTTTTTTTTTTTTTTTTTTTTTTTAAATTTTATTTTATTTGACATATATCTTGTGTTCTAAATAAAATATTTGAATTTTTCATCGTATTAATAAATATAATTGACATATGTCTTGTGTTCTAAAATTTTTTTTTGAATTTAATATACTATTCACAATTTTGCTTATTATAACAATTTTGATTGGTACCAAGCTGTGTTTTTTTGTGCTTATTATAATATTTTTCATTGGTACCAAGCTGCGTCTTTTATGTTTTATTTTATTTGACATGTTTTGTATTCTAAATAAAACATTTAAATTTTTCTTTTGGAATATATGATATGTTTTGAGGAGGAAAAAAATTTGCATTTATTGCATAATACTTGTGACACTATTTAATATCAGATTTTTTTTTTAAATTAACATTTATGAAAATTACTTTTGTTTTATACTTGTAACATTTTAGATAAAATTATTATTTTATGATCATGACACATTTTGAAAAATCGCAGCGAAGCACGAGAAATATTTATATTTTCTTATCAAATAATATATCAAATAATATATCCCGCAGCGAAATAATATATCAAATAATATATAAAATTATTATTTTTGCTAATTATATTATTTCTTATCAAATAATATATCCCGCAGCGAAGCGCGGGCTATATTCCTAGTATAATTAACATACCAATTTAAGGGAAGTTCTATCATACATCATTTTAAAAAAATATTTTAGGTATTTAAAATGGTGCATCATAATTTTTTTTTTTTTTGGATATTTGTTCTTTCACGAACAATACAAATTTCCTATTTAGTCTATAATTTAATTATAAATATATTTGAAAATCTATTTTAAATAATCATTAATTGATAATTACTCAAAATATTTTTTAAAATGTGTGTATCATAAGCAAAAAAGAAGAGTATATGATAGAACTCCCCCCCAATTTAAATTGTTTATGCAATGGACAATACTATATATCACAAAAAGCATTTTATCAATTGTCCATAAATATAATATATGGGTACTTTTATTTTGGGAATATAGTGTAGGAATTGAAATTACCTTAAAAGTCCAGTTTTAAAGCCCATTATAATCATTTTTAATAATAAGAATAATTGATTGATTATAAAGTCCCATAGAGAAAGAATAAAAGAACGTACAAACCTTGAATTCCAGCCCAAAATACAGTAAAATCCCTCAAGTGCAAGTTGCACTGTGCAACCCACGCTGGGCCATTTGATCTGCGAACTTTTGAAGAATTCCTAGGATTCTTGTATTGTTTCGAAAAAATGACATGAGGTTAGGAATTTGAAATAATGTTTGATGGGATAAAATGATAGGTAATGAAAAGTGAAATTTAATGTTTGATGTAAATTATTGAAAAAATAATTGGAAATTGATTTTATTATTTTAAATATAAATCATATTATATATTACTTAATAATTATTAAAACTAATATTTTATTAACATTACATATCAATATTAATTATATATATATTGTATTACAAATTATATATTATATTATTATAATTACATATATTATATATTAATATAATATATAATTAATACTTTATATTAATTTATTGAATCTAATTAAACAATATTAATTTATTGAATTTAATTAAACAATATTAATTGACTAATGCCTATTATATTTTACCAACCAGTCCATCACGACGCAGCTCCGTCATGACTGGTACGCTATACTCACAGATTGGCTTCCATATCATTATCATAGGTCCGTCACGACGGACCAACCAGTCCGTCACGACGGACTATGTAAGACATGTCAGTTTTGCATAATCCTATTATACACCAAACCGTTTCGATAAACGTGTATGTTCATCTATCCTCATGTGTACAATCTTCTAATTGATATGTATTTTCTTCATATTCGCCAAAGGTCTGATTTATTTTCATAGAATGCATTTATAAGATTAGTAAGATCTTTTTTCATAGTAGTCCAAAGTTACTGTGCGTATTCATTTGGGAGACCATCGGGACCGGAGGATTTTCCCTTCTTAGGTTTTGAATTGCATTCATAATTTTATTTTGGGAGAAGGTGACTACTAATGGTGTTAGGTCAATTGGTGGCGAGGCAGAATTTGTTAACCTCCTTGGGTCCCATGTAATGTTGGTGTCATTCGTCATCCCAATTATTTGTCTATAATAGGAGAATAAGAGGTTAGAGATATCCTCGGTTTCCGGTTTGGTTTGAGGTTTGTGGGTTATCGTATGCATTGTGTTTCTCGTAGGGGTGTAAACGGTTCGGATAGGGGTCATACCAGATTCGTATTTTCTCGGATACAGATATTCGGATACGGAACAAACCGGATCCGGATATGGTTCGGATATTAAACGGATAGGGATACAGTTCGGATATTGTCGGATACGAATTTTTTTCGGATATTAAAACGGATACTATTATATCATAATATAATATATTTTTTAATTATATATATATATATATATATATATATATATATATATATATATATATAATTTACGACATCAACAATCAAAGTTACTCTATTTACACTTAATTTTATGATTGCGATTTTAAATCATTAAAAAATCATTAATTATTTATATTTTTTCCAACAAATATGGAATAAGAAACATAAAAAAATATATAATATACAGATTCGGATCCGGATCCGAGTATCGGATTCGGAAAATACCCGGATCCGGATCCGACTCTAAAACCGAATATTTTTTTGGATCCAGTTCTGGTCGCTTCGGGCAATATCCGCACCATTTACATCCCTAGTTTTTCGTTTTCTTTTGACACGGACGGATCCAGGATCAATATATAAGGGGGCCGAAATAAATAAAAAATCAAAATATGAACTCAATACCTTCCATCTCCCAAACATCAAGTTTACCACTATACTATTCTAATTTTTGTGAAATGCAAACAAATTTATCATATTTATTAATTTCCAAACGAGCAAAATCACCTTATTTTCTCGCTAACACCCCACCACACACACACACACATCAAATCCGCCACTGTTTTGAGAGCTATCACATGAAAGTATGCGGTATTTTTACAATATTTTATTAAGTGATGATTGTACAATTAAATTCCTTCGTTTATTAAGTGATGATTGTACAATTAAGTAATAACGTGACATTGAAATCATATCATAAATAATATTTTTTGTATTGCAATGTCAAACTCCAAACATAATAACATTTAAATCCCAAAACCCAAATATTAAAATATTATAGCAACCCAACCCCACGAATCAAATATGACATGACAATAAAACATATTTTTATGCTATGTTGTTAATGTCACGTCATCAGTTAAATATACCATCAAAACTTAAGGGATATATAAGGTTAATTGAATAAAATTGATAGTTCCGAATTGATTGAACAAAAGTAAAATTCAGGAAACACATTTAATAATAGTTTTGGATAAAAATGAATTTTTTTTCGTCGTTAAATTATTATTAAAAGATGGATTGTATAATTAACATAAAAAATATATACGGGCCCATCAAAATTACAAAAATTATAATCACATGAACACTATATCTCGAAAAACTTTTTTGTTTTTCAATTATCCACAATATACGAGCCCTTGTATGCTGGCAATATATTACTAGGCTTTGATAGAACTCAGAAGCTTTATTATAAGCCCATTAATGATTAGAAAAAAATTGGTTGATTAAAGCCCAATTGAGAAAGAATATACAAACTATAAACCTTAAATTCAGTCCAAAATACAGTATAATCCTCACGTGCAACGCACGCTCTGTCAACTCAACGCCGACCACAAAAAAAATCCTAGTTTTGTAAATAACGGGATTTTCAGGGGTAATTCTATTTCTGCCCCGTAAAAAATATCTCGTTTCGCAGCATGCTCTGGAACCTTCATTAAACAGGAATTCGCTCCACTTGTCGAATAAATCGATCATTCTCTGTAGATATTTTTGACCTGAACTTATATATATAAACTTTTTACAAACAAACAATTCCTCAAAACATACAATCCTACATTAATCAAACCTCGCTTCACTTCTCTTAGGTTTGATTCGTCGTATTTTGATGCTATAGATCCGACGACGATGGAGGCAAGGGGCGCCGGATCAAACGGCTCCTGCTATTACTCCGTCCTCGGCCTCCGCAAGAAGGCTTCCCCTTCCGACGTACGCTCTGCGTACAGAAAACTCGCACTGGTAAGTTACGACGTCTCCTCTCTTTCTTTCATAATTTCTCTTTCTTCGGAGATAGTGTGGTAAACTTTGGGTTAATTTTGCTTTCCTTCTCGTTTTGATCAGAAATGGCATCCGGATCGGTGGGCGAAGGATCCGAACGGCGCCGCGGAGGCGCAGAAACGGTTTCAGCGGATCCATGAGGCGTACTCCGGTGAGTGTTAAAGGGTTATCGGATATTTTTCTGTTGATTAGTTTCTTGTTTGTGTAGTAACGAATTTTTTTGTATTGCGGGTCGGGTTTGTAACAGTTCTTTCAGACTTTGGCAAGCGGGCAATGTACGACGCTGGATTATTCGACCCGTTAGACGACGATGATCAGGTCATTTTCTATGTCTGAAGTATATATATATTTCCAATATTTTATTAGGACCCGATATTCAGTATTGATGGTTGTTGTTTTGGACGGACAGGATTTCACGGATTTCATGCAAGAAATGCTGGTCATGATGGACAACGTAAAGAACGAGGTAGGTACAACAACACCGGATATTTTGTCGCTTCAAGATTCGTGCAAATGGTAATTAATTAGGGTTAATAAATTTGATTGCAGAAGCCCGATACGCTGGAAGATCTACAGAAGATGCTAGAAGACTTGATCAAAGGTTGTGATGGAGGGAGCGGCCGAGATAGCAGAGGACCGTCGGATGGAGTCAAGAGGGCACGTGTCGCTCCTTGTCATCACGCACGCGGATGATTTTGTTTTTCCGTCGTGACGGAAATAAAAGTTGGGTTTGAATTAAAATCTGTCGACAAGAAATGCTGATTGTCTGTTTCTCACCGTTAAATTTGACGTTTAGTGTTAGTTTTGTGTGGTGTCGTCTCCGTTGAGATTGTAACAGGACATGTCCATTGAATTGTACTAAGTACATTGTCAACGCATTTTACTTGTCTATTGGAAATTGGTCGATCATTTTACTTGTCTATTGGAAACAAATTAGTGTTAGTTTTTTTTAGTGCATCGAAGCATTAAATATTTGACGATGCAACATGATACTTTATTTTATATTTACAAAATAAATGATTTAATAACTTTATATTAATACATATATTATTAAATTTATGTTTATCAATATATTGATATTCGATAGATTCACAAATAAAATAATTTATATTATCATGTAATCAAATATATGTCGTGTTACATTTTGACACTTTACTATTTAACAATAAAAAGATAAATAGCATAATTGAGCAAATTAAAATTTTAAAAACTTTATTAAACTTTAGATGAACAGTAAAGACACGTTTGGTTTGTGGTAAAAAAGGTAATCGGGAAAATCTAAATATCGTAATTTGCTATTTTTTTGTATTTGAATTGATGTATTTGAATAAAACTCTTACAAATTGAAATATCATAGACGAAACTTTAAGGTAACGCTACCTCCGATGATTTTTACATAATGCACGATTATTGTATCTTAATATTTTGGTGGAAGAAAAGAATATATTTCTCTCCTCTTTTATCTACCTAAACATTTTATGTTGTTTTGTTCTAAAAAAAAATATGACTACTCAATATATACTACATTAGTCTTCTTCTATATTTTTTTTTTGAAAAACTAAAGAGGCGAAGCCTCTTTTAATATATTAAAGCAAAGTTTAATACATTGGTGCGATTTTACATGATAAATGTAAAAAAATAGTTTAACGCAAAAATAAATTACAATTGCAAAAGTAAGATACAAACCAAAAAATGATGTTTTCGGCCATCCTTAGACGAACGGTTCGTCTCCACGCGAGCTCAGATCTCGTATTTTTTCCTTTCCCGCTTTTTCCTTCCACTGCCCCCAGACTCACCCCGACTCGCCCGTCGCTGTTGCCCTCTGATCTCCGAATGGCTGCCGCTGTCGCAGTCGTTGTCGGATCTCCGCCTCGCTGTCGCTGTCGCTGCCGGATCTCCGTTGTCGGATCTCCGCCTCGCTGTCGGAACTCAGCCTCCCTGTCGGATCTCCGCCTCGCCCTCGTTGTCGCTGTCGCTGTCGCGGTCGCCGTCACCGTTGATGTCGCCGTCGGATCTCGGATCTCAGCCTCGGATCTCCGTCAGGGTTTGCCTCCACACCGAAATCGCCACTCGCCACGAAATCGCCTCTTTCCAGCGTTCGTCCAGTCGCCCCTTTCCATCGCCCGTCGCCAGCCATCACCATCGCCCCTTTCCGTCGCCCTCGCCATCGCCCGTCGCCCTTTTTCCTTTTCCTTTTCCGCTCGCGAATCGCCTCAGCAGACGCCTCAGCAGTCGCCAGCATGGAATCACTCAGCAGCTTACGCCTCCATTTCCTCCCTTTCCTCCAGTCGCACCTTACGCCTCAGCAGCTCGCCAGCTAGGGTTTCCGTCATCGTCGCGCAGATCGCCTCGCAAAGGATCTCCAGTCACCCCACAGTCTCAAAGGATCCTCCACCCCACAGTAAAAGCAAAGGATCTCATCCTCGTTTCTGTGCCGTTCTTTCGAGGCGCTGTCGCTCGCTCGCGTCGTTTTCCTCCGTCGCCGCGGTCCAGAAGCTCTCGGATCTCGGATCTCCGTTCGCCTCGCAAAGGGTTTTCAGAAGCTGGGTCGAAGAAGGCTTGAGAGAGGAGGGGGTGGAGGCGGCGGCTAGGGTTTGCCTCCACCCCAGTGTTGATTCAAATTTCCGATTGTTTGATTATCTCAAAAACAATGTCGATATTATTAACAAGATCTATCGAGAATGGTGTATAGGATATATATAGGTACAAAATGCAATAAGAAGTCGAAGAATCGCAAAGAAGAATAAGACGTCGAAGAATCGCAAAGAAGTACAAGACGTCGAAGATTCGCAAAGAAGATCAAGACGTAGAAGAATCATGGAATCAAGACATCGAAGATTCCGCAAGTTGGGATATCAATCTAATCACCAAAACACAGTATAGGTATCCCTAAACTTGTTTATGTATGATTAAGCTCAAAACAAAAGTCAAATAAATGTATTCGAAATCCTGAATTGATATAAAAGGCTGAAATAAGGATGTCCGTTACAACGGAACTCAGTGTCCGTTATAACGGACATGCTTGTCCTATTCAAGAAAGAAAACACAGTATAGTCCGTTACAACGGATTAACCAATCCGTTATAACGGACTTAGAAAAGCGTTGCAACGGAATAATGTCCGTTACAACGCTAATTAAAATCAAACTTGAAGGATGTCACAGAAGTATGTCCGTTACAACGGACATGTATGTTCGTTATAACGGACATTGAAGTCATTTCATCTCAATATACTTCCCTTCATATCCGTTGTAACGGATTAACCAATCCGTTACAACGGAATGCCAATAAACGTTGTAACGGAACTTACTCCGTTACAACGGGAATTAAACTCAAACTGAAGAGAAGTTTTCAGTATGATGTCCGTTGCAACGGACATGTCAGTCCGTTACAACGAACTACATAACACAGGGTTCCGTTATAACGGACATATATTCCGTTGTAACGGAGTATGTAAAAATTCGAATATAACAGCCATAACGGCTAGTTTGACTTATGGTCCGTTGTAACGGACATTATGTTCGTTATAACGGACATTACGAAAAATGCAAGTTCTGGGAAGGGTCTATGTGTTCTATAAATAGAACCTTTCCCTCTTTTGTCTCTCCAACTTGATAATCTAATTCCCACTCTAAAAAGAGAGAAAACTTGCCATATCCTTTGAGCTCATAATCTTCTAAACATTCTTAGAGATTATTTTCTTCCATTTCTCCACCAAATAGGATTCCCAACTTGCGTGACCGATCACGTATAGTTCGTATTTAGAAGTGTAATAGGCTAGCATCAAGAGTGTAAAGCCCGCTAGAGATTGATAGAAAAACGTGTAAATCAATCTCGGCAAAACCTTGTAAGAGTGATACGGGAATTCAGTCGAAAGCCGAAAAAGACGCAAGGCATCCCCGGAGACGTAGGTACTTGTATTCAATCGAATCGGTCGATTGAGCAAGTAGACGGTGAGTTAAAGCTACAAAACAACCACCTACCGAACTCCGTCATCAAATATCGCGTGTTCAAAGTGTTCGGTATTTTCTTAATTTCAATTATATCATTTTAGCTTCCGCACTAATTTAGAATAGGTATACCATAATCGAGAATTATACACTAGGATTATCTATTCACCCCCCTCTAGGTTAGAATTAACCAACACCCAGAATCGCCTCGGGTCCTACGCTGAGTTTTTTTTACATACAAAATTCAAAGCCACGTATGAATGCATGATTCATGCTTAGTGTCCTCTTCAATTGATTTTGATATAATGAAGTACTCAGAGAGGGCTTCTTTCAAATCTGGCTCACAATTCGTCTTCTTCTATATTTGTTCTACTTTCTAATTAGTAATTACTACACTATGCGTTTTTTTTAATTTGTTTATATGATGTATTGTTGTCCGGCAACAAAGATTGTTCATCTAAATGTGTTCATACGTTTCTATTTTCTTGTCACTATTTGCTTTGACCCATTTTTTTAGACAAACTATTCGAATTGATATTATTTTTAATTAGTATGTTGATTGTGTTCATTTTTTATGATTTATTAGAGTATTTTTTATAATTTTGATACATATAAATCTTGAAATTTAGTAATTCAATTTACATCAATCCGAACAAAAAAACTATAACTGTGATAGTTCTAATTTCGTAAATCCAAACATTAAAATTTCAACTGCTAATCCGGAAACACGACTTGCAGAAGTTTAATTTAATTTCATGTACTTTCTAATACGATCATCCAAACGGCTCCTAAGATTAGAGATTAATTTAGTTCTTTGCAGTTTCCACAACCTATTTAACGAAATAACGTTTTGACTTTTAGTGTTAAATGTGATGATATATTTAGTGTTAAATGTGATGATAAATAAGCGATTTAAGATTTAGAATTTAGAATTGAGAATTGAGAATTTAGGTTGCTGATACACACCCCGCACCAAAAGCCTCGTACGCCCTACACCACTTTTAAATTAAATTTCCTAATTTAACTTTCAAAGTATTAAATATTTTCCAATTAAAAGGTTGGGGACTGCTTGGGTTCATATTTGCGGGGTGCAAAATAAGTACGTGGTAAATGAATTCGATTAACATGTACATATATTAAATGAGTATGTATTACGAGAATATATAATAAATGAATTGATAAATTCGATTTAACACATAAAATATTTTAATTTAATACATGTCTATATTTTAATTTTTTGATTTTGACATTAATTTTCAATAATCAATTAGGAAATTTAGAGGGCTAAGTATATTTTAAATTGTTTTGGTCCCTTTTAAATAAGCACGCTGATGAATTTATATTTTTTGAATTGTTTTGGTCGCCGTTTGATTAACTAGAATATGAAGGACAAGACATGATTTTGCTTCATTCTATTGTAATGGAACTAAAATTAACGGGAAATTATATTTTTCATCTTGTTTGGCTAGCAAGAATTTGAAAGACAAACTTTCTTCATATTATCAATTATTTTTTGAATTAACCTCATAAATGTACATCAAAATTATTATTATTATTATTTATTCTAAATTATTATTTTGCTGTTCATAATTTCATTATTATTATGAGTATTATTATATTATTATAATTTTTATTATTTTTTATTATTTTCATTATTGTTAATATTGTTAATATTAAATTTTATTATTTATTATTATTTTATGAGTATTATTAATTTTGTTACTATTACTATTCTAATTATTATTATTTTTTTGTTGTTTATTATTATTATTATTATTATTTTATTCTGAATTTTAATTTTGTTATTCATATTTTTATTATTCATATTAATTTATTATTCACAATTTTTTTTTTTTGAAATTAATAGAGTAGGCTCAAAGTCCTACTTCCATTTTCATTAATTAAGAAATATACATCAAGTTTTTAGAATATAATTACAAGTAAATTAACACTAAAAACCTGTATCACCCTAATATACTCTCTAAAAAGAATTATAAAATACTATCCTTCACAGAATAACATCTGATTTATTCCTGAGATACCGGATTTAGTTTTCCTTGTATTTTTTATGGTATTTTGAAATACCGTTTCCCGGAATATATAAACATGTAAACCTAATCGTCTCACTTTCCTCTTTCTTCCACCTTCCATTCACCGCCCAACTCGATCTACTTACGCCGTTCTCCATTGTTCAGCTGAACACCAAACTCGATCTACTTTCGCCTAATTTCATTGCTCAGCTGAACACCAAGCTTGCTCTCGCCGAAACACCTATTACCTCCTTCTCTTACCTCTCTTACAAGCCCCTTTCTTTCTCTCTCTCTGAAACTTCAACTGTAAAGTATTGATTTCAACCAATACCAGATTTTTCACTACAATTAACTATCCCAAGGCTTAAATCAGTGAAATCCAAGTTTAGATCATCTCTTGAAGTGCTAAATGATTCCGATATTGAAGAAAAACTGCCTCTGCATTGATCGTCAGTGTTATCTTCTGGCAGGTAAACAAAATCTCTGATCCTTTCAAAGATCTCGCTTTCTCTTTCTTCAATTTGCGTTATTTCTTCATGAATTTCTTCTGTTTTCATTTCAGATCGTTCTGATGGAAACCACCAGATTGAGGATTGATTGTTAGGATCGAATTGGTCTCTTTCTTCATTTCTATTGTCCTCCCTTCTTTCTATTCCTTCACCTGCCACTGCAATTAGATTTAAAGGTATGTTAATTTGTTCAATTTCTATAATTTCATTAGTAATTTCAATCAATTCAATTTGAGTAATATTTTGTGAATTTGCATTAAAACTATTATCACTATTTTGCAGATTGGTAGTATAATTATGATTTGTTCTATAAAATTGGTGAAAAGAGGATGCTTGAAGCTCATTCATCTCCTGTTTTATGATCTCAGCTAATTTCTGTTCACCAAAGGCACAATTAGTAAAGGCTCTACGACACCTTCCTAGCCATACTTGATATATCAACATAGAGATAAGTACTTGACAATTATGATTTTCTCTTTCATTTATTATAATTTCCATTGGTTCAATAATGTTTGTTGTATATATTCCTAAGAATCCATGAAGCTTGATCATTATATTGTTAATAAATTGACAATCTTTAAATAAATGTTGCACAGATTCCTCTGCTCTTTTACACAAGAAGCATCTATTTGCAAAATTCCACCCTCTTTTCTTTAAATTATCTAAGGTTAGTATTTTATTTGTCAATGTAATCCATAAAAAGAGTTTTATTTTATTAGTAATTTTTAATTTCCATATATTTTTTAAGTTAGATTTAATATATACTCCATTTATTAATATCTTATATGTTTGTTTACAGGAAAAATTTCCTTTACTATCCCATTTCCACTGATAAGCATCATTTTGAATCTGAGAGAGTATAGTGGAATTGCAAATTTGCTCTAACTGAAAAAACTGATCATTAGCCTCTCGAGATAAAGGTACATTTATTCCCAAACTTTGATATAAATTAGTTTCGTTGATAATTTGTAAAAAATATTTTACTATTCCTTCTTTATTTTCTGAAAATGAATATAATTGTTTAAATTTATCTATTAATAACTTATCACACCATCTCCCTTTCCAAAAATTAGTTCTATTTCCATTTCCTAAAATAATGTGCAAACTTTGATTGAAAAATTCTAAATTTTTTAATACATCATTCCAAAAATAAGAATTGTTTTTTTTATAATATTTTTCATCATTAGTTTCATGTATTTGCTCTACTAGATTATACCACCCTAATTTTCCTTTAATATTATAATATAACCATATCCATTTTATAAGCAAAACATTATTGAAAGTTTCTAAGTTTATAACTCCTAGACCTCCTTTTTCTTTAGTGGTACAAACTATATTCCAATCTATTAAATTATAACCTGTATTTTTAGCACCTTTCCATAGAAATTTTTTCCTTATTTTATCTATTTCCTTATATACCCAAATTGGGAATTTAAAAACTGTAAAATAATATATAGGCATTGAAGTAATTACTGAATTAATCAAAACTAATCTTCCAGCTTTATTTATTAGTCCACCTTTCCATCCATTTAGTTTATTTGTAATTTTTTCAATAATTTTTCTATAATCCTCTTTAGATGGTCTCTTATAACTTAATGGAAGACCAAGATATTTAATAGGAAAATTTCCAATAGAACAGTTTAAGATTTTTGAAAATTCTGTCATATCTTCTAATGATGTATTTAACCCAATTATCTCTGATTTTTGATAATTTATTCTAAGTCCAGATTCATCTCCAAATAAATCCAAAATGTGTTTTATTCTTTTAATATTAGTAATATTTGGTTCCAAAAATAGAATAGTATCATCTGCATATAGAAGACTAGTATAAATATTTTCAAAGGGTTTTTTAATATAATTTTTTCCACTTAAATTTTCTATTATTCTTGATAAAACATCCATTATTAATATAAATAAATAAGTAGACAATGGATCTCCTTGCCTAACACCTTTTTTAAGGTGTATACTTTTTCCAGGAATGCTATTCAAAATAATTTTTGTTGAACCCTTTAAAACAGAGTTTTCTATCCATTTTATCCAATTTTCTCCAAATTTTCTGGCTCTAAGTAATTTTATTAAGAAATTCCAATTAACACTGTCAAATGCTTTGTAAATATCAAGTTTTAAAACTATTATTGATTTATTGCATCTTTTAGCTTTGCAAAGTATTTCTCTTGCATATATGTAGTTTTCTGCTATATTTCTTCCTTTGATAAAACCTAATTGATTTCTCTCAATCATATTATCTATATATATACTTAGTCTATTTGCCAATATTTTTGAAAATAATTTTTGTATAGTACTGGTAAGGCTTATTGGCCTATAATCTTTAGGGTCTAAAGCACAATCTTTTTTAGGTATTAATGTTATATATGACTCATTGAATTTTGATAAGCCATTAAAACCTTCTTTTTGAAATAAGTATAATATTTCATCTTTAATTAAATTCCAAAAAAATTTCAAAAATTCACCAGTATAGCCATCAGGCCCTGGTGATTTGTCTGATTTCCATTCCTTACTAACTAAATTTAATTCCTCTAATTTAAAATCTTCCTCTAAATTATTAAGACAATTAATATCATTTATATAAATTTTATTCAAATCAATTGATCCCATTTTTATTGTATCTGAATTTTCTGTTCCAAATAAATTTTTATAAAATTCAAATAATACTTTAGCTTTTTCCTTGTGATTGAAAACTTGCTCTCCCTGAGAATTTTTGACTACTGAAATTATTGATTTTGATTTTTTTATTGTAGCATGAGTGTGAAAATTTTTTGTATTTGCATCTCCATGCTTTATCCAATTAAATTTACTTCTTTGTTTCCAATAAGTATATTTCAATTGTATTAATTCTTCATATCTCATCTTTACTTGATTTTTAATTATTCACAATTTATTAATCTTTTTTATTTTATAATCACTCGCTTAGTGATGATAGAAAGTGTTTTTCTCTTTTTTTGAAAAGAAAACATTGTCATCTAAAAAGAAGGAAAATAAAGGAGACAAGAATGAGCAAGAAAATAAATTCTCACAAATTCTTGCACTTCAAACAAGGGATATCTCACATTTTCCAGGAAATTGATGATTATCCCTCACATTCTTGCCTATCAAACAGCAAATAGAAAAATTTCAGATACAATGGATAGGTTTTATTTATATTCATCGTCACATTACAACAAATAATGAATTCAATAGAATCAAGGAGTCATTGACGACAACGACCCAAAACCCGCTAAGTTAACAAGATCCTTAATGGATCCTTCCAGCCTCAGTTTGTGGGAGCAAACCAGGAATGTAAGGTACACCAGTCTTTGGAAGCCATTGTCCACCCTGAATGAAGTGTTCAACGTCAAACTTTTGCGCATGTGCATAATCAATGGTCTTAACACCCTTCCATTTGGCACGCTTTGACTTATCGGATCCGGGTCCTCTGTTATCAAGCTCAGTGTAGAAGCAGGTGTTCAGCCCGAAATCTCCGTTCCACGGGAGCCATCCTTGAGGGTTAATGAGGTCATCGAGTTGAGATTGGAGATAAAATGTGCGAGAGTATTCCTTCCATGGACGGCCGAGATAGGTCGGGATCTTGTTACGCACAGGGAAGTAAGTTGGGTCTGCCGAGACGGTGCAGTTGTGGATTATGGTACCACCCGCAGAGCGCTTCTCCTTGCGACCTTGTGCAGTCACGATGTTTTGTTGGTTGTCCATTGGTTTGCGCACTAAGATCAGACAGTTTTGAAGGACCACTTGGGCGTTGCCAAAGATGAAATCGATGGTACCGGTAACGGTACAATCACGGTAGAATTGACGGTTGGTGTGAGTGTAAAGGGTATCTTGGTAACCATCAAAGCGGCAATTGAAGAAGACCGATAGATCAGATTGGACACGGAGAGCCACGGCTTGGTGGTTTTGTGGGCCGGCAGTGTTCTCAATTGCGAGATCACGAGCGAGGAACCCATTTCCAATAGCCTCTGTTGAATTCCAATGCAATAATGATTAGATCACAGTATTTAATTAGCTTTTATTATAGAATATATCAAATTCAAACCTATGATTTGTAGTACTAAATTAGGAAAAAAATTGAAAATTTTGAATTACCAAAGGTGGCGGTGTCCTTGGTGGTGATGTTCATCATGAAGTTCTTGTTACCGGTAATAACCGTTTTTGTGGGGCCATCACCCATCATGATAAGGTTGATTGTGGTCTTGTTAACAGAGATATACTCCTTGTAGATTCCCTCCTTAATATAAATAACAAATGGCACTTGGCTCACTTGGGGCACTCGATCGAGGGCCGCTTGAATTGTCTTGAAGTCGCCTGAGCCATCCTTGGCCACAACCAAGTTCGGCTTGACCTTTTTCGCGCTAGCTTGAAGCAACCTACGCTTGCCAGCTGAGACCCAGTCTGGGATTTCACCGGTCTCGAGCAAACGTCTGTTTAAGAATGATAAGTCGAGGTTGCTTAGAGTGTTGGCGAACTCGTCAACGACTGCCAGAATATTGGTGGTGAGTTCGGAGGTGCTGTTGAGAGCATTTCGCATTTGTTCAGCCGCATCCATGGTGGTGTTCTCGAACCCGTCTAAGCATGTTTCTTGATAAGTTAGGGCAGCCGAGAGCCATGTCCTAAGATCGTCAATGGCCTTCTTGAAGTTGGTCATCTCAAACCCACCGAGTTGCTCGAAGGAAGTCTGTAAATCGTCAACTGCGTATTGCAACAACTCCTTGCAGTTTTGTAGGGCGCCAGAGGTACGCTTGTCGTTCGCCAACTTGTTCAAAGTGGCCGATTGATTCATGGCCTGAACGATACGAGTAGCCGTCACATTAAAAATGGCCTTGGCCAAATCTGTCGGGCTAGTCATATTAGTCGCGGCAGACTCGAGTGCACTCTGACACGTTTGTTGATAATCAGTCGGCCTGCAGAATTGTTGAATGGCCTTAACTGATGTTGAAAATTGAGGGCCGTCAGAGGAGGCGGCCCCTTTCTTGGAGTATTGTACCGACACAACGGCAACAGCAGCGACGACAGCCACGAGGACTACTACGGAGACTCCGATTACTAAACCCTTTTTGTTAGCCATTGTGATTGATGAGAGAAAAATGAATATTCCAAGTGAAATGAATGAAGATTGAGAGGGATTAATTTGATTTATATAAGGCTTGGAATGAAAATTAACTGTGAAGAAGTCGGAACAGCAAGAAAAAAAAATGGAATATAGTTACGAGGTTTTGCCATTCCTAGTATGACTCGTTAGGATGCATTTGAACAGGAGGTCATGAACATGTGTTTTCCAAGGAATACATTGTATTTTTCGCATAAGATCAAGATTTGTTGTTAAAAACAAAATATTTTCTAATGGGAAAAAACCGTGATAGTTTGTAATCATTGATCTCAGGTTGATTTACCGCGTGATTGTTAAGATCAATAATTAAGATCCATATCTTCCGAACGGGCAAGTGAATTTTGTTGAATCCAAAATAACAGTAAATTAGCAATAATGATAGGCATGTAGAAATTTCATCTAGATTTGTATCTAAAAATACACGTGTCAGTCCAATTTAGAATTTTTAGAATTTTATTTTTATTTAAAAATTTGACGTAATTACATCGTGATTTGTCACGTATATTTCTAAACAAAATGTGGGTGCGAAATATATGTGCCTAATTTCAATGAATAAGTCTGGTCCAGCCATTATTTAGGCCGAACAGGCATAGCAGCTCCATTTGTAATTTTTGAATGAGTTTGGTCCATTGATCCATTATTTAGGACATTTTTTTTTGATCTGTATACATGTTTGAAAAAATAATTAAAAAAAAAATCGACTTCAAAAAAATTGGTAACATTTTCGAATTTTGAGAGTTCGAAAAACTAAATGTTCCTCAAACGCTACACAACAAAAAAATTTATGGAAAAGTTTGTTTATTCTTTTTAATTTACATAAATGTAATAAAAATAATATAATATATTAAAATAAAAATAATTTAACATATGAAAAAATTAAGTAAATAAACTGATAATTTAGTTAAAAAAATATAAAAAATAAATTCAAACACCATTCAAGTTGATTAATATTTACAAACAATGTTTATTCAAATTGAAAAAAATCAGTTGTTATTTGTTAATTTCGAAAATACCACTTGATACTAAATAGATTTTTAATGTATTTTCTTTAAAGTTAAATATTTTTTAATTATTCTTCTTAGTTAAAACATGATATCATAAATAATTTCAGTTGTATTTTTTGTATTGAATGAAAACTTCAATAATATTATATACAAGTTATTATGAGAATTAAGTTCAAATATCCTTCAAGTTAATTAATATTTTAAGAAAATTAGTTATTCAAATTGAAAATAATCACTTGTTAATTTTGAAAATACCACTCGATACTAAATAAGTTTTTATTGTAATTTTTCAAGTTAAATTTTTTTTTTTTTTTTTTTTTTTTGCATAAAAACCCGTAGGTAAATATTTACAAATTTTCACCATTACAAATAATAAACGTAGGACTCAACTAGTGACATACTAAAAACGGATCCTCAATTAGGAGGTCCTTGACAATAGGCACCTAAAACCCTATTCCGAAATGCTTTGACCTAACCAAGCTTTCCGAGCTAGATTATCCGCCTCCTTGTTTAAGTCCCTCGATATGAGATAAAAACTCCAACCCGAATATAATTTTGCCAACGCTCGGCAATCTTGAAATTCGTAATATACCCGCCAATCTATGTCGAGCGAAGCGTTTGCCATGGCATCGATAAGGATCTTATTATCCGAAAAGATTGCGCAAGATGAAATACCAAGAATATGAAGCTTTTTCAAGTTAAATTTGAATGTTAAATAATTGTTAATTATTCTTCTTAGTTAAAATAGGATATCCTACATAATTTTAATATTATTAACACAATATTATCATTAATGCATAAATAGGTAACTGTGTTACTGTCATATATATATTTTCTTCTAAATTTACTATAACAAAAACATTATTTCACGATGATACAAATATACGTGTTATTTTCTAGTAAAAAAGTAGTCATTTAAAATCAACTTAAACTTACATAAAAGTTCGAACAAATTAATTTCAAACATATATCATTGATTCATTTAAATTTGAAGGATGCTTGAATTTAATTCATATGTATTCTTTTATCCAATAGCAAAGTTAATTCATATTCATATGTATTCTTATAATCCAACAGCAAAAATAATATATATCATTTAAATTTGAAGAATGTTTGAAATCAGAAAAAGCAAACTTTTGCATAATTGTTTTGTTATGTTTAAAACATTTAGTTTTACCAATTAACTAGTTACCTTTTACGTACATTTCTTTCATTCGTTCTTAACTCCAAGTGCACACCCAAATATACCTTTATGCTTGGTTAGCACTTAATTAATTTCCGGACTCTCAAAGTCCGAAAAGTTACAACATTTCCGGATCTCTCAAAGTCCGTAATGGTTAGTTTAGCATTTTTTTTCAATTCTTTTTTCTTGTTATTTTTGTAAACATATATAGAGATCCAAAATTTTCTAATTTAGACATGACTAGCTTTGTTCCCGCGCAATTGCGAGGAACAACATATTTATCTTTTACATATTTTTTATATAATTTATTTAAATAGAATTAGCACGCGCGCGAATTAACGTGCTTGTATTTCAACAATATTAATCTAATCATGACATATTTGCAAATATCATGATGTCAATAGATGCACAAAGTTCATGAAATTAATCTTTCACGGATATTATTTTCTGATATAATTTGTTTAAATAGCATTTGCGCGGGTGCTTTCGATCTCGATTAATATAATCATGACATATTCACAAATATCTTTAATGTCAATAGATTTATTAATAAGGGTCCATTAAAAAATCGCAACGTGTCAGATAGAAACAACGGGCACATGACAAATATATGAAATATCGTATAAATTTGAACTTAAAAAATTTCATACATACCCGTCAGAAATGAGCAAATAAAAAAAATTGGAAAGCAAAAAAAGGACCAAAATCGAAAAAGGGAAAAAAATGGGGTAAAAAGAAAATTTACCCAAAAAGGAACAAAATTGAAAAATGAAAAAATAAGGGCTAAAAAGGGAATTTAGCCAAAAAAGATCAAAATTGAAAAATGAAAAAATAGGGGATTAAAAAGCAAATGTACCTCCCAAAAAAGGACCAAAATCGAAAAAGAGAAAACAATGGGGTAAAAAGAAAATTTACCCAAAAAGGATCAAAATTAAAAAATGAAGAAATAAGGGCTAAAAAGAAAATTTATCCAAAAAGGATTAAAATTGAAAAATGAAAAAATAAGGGACTAAAAAGCAAATGTACCTCCCATTATATCTAACATTTTTTTTTACACGTGTCACCTTCTCCTTCTCCTCATATGTTGAAGATTAGGACTATTAAAGATAGGCATATCAGTTCCATTTGCAATTTGATAAGGACACTCTAAAATTACTGTGTTAATTAATTACTCACAATTTCACATCTCCATTCTACGGGTTTTTTTTTTTGTTTTTTTTGTTTTTCCCCCGATATTATTGTGATTGGTGGATTTATTAAAGGAAAATTTTGAACAGTAGACACGAAAAATTTCGTAATATCCAAAATAAACAACATAGTTTGATAATTTGCAAAATAACACTCTCGACTTTTAAAAGGTCGAGAGGTTTAAAAATGCTCGACATTTGAAACGTCGAGCGATTGATTCTGTCATCTTTTTGACATTTGTTTATATTTAATAAATCTCTCGACTTTTCAAAAGTCTATAGATTGATTTTAATTCAAAATATGATATATTTCTCCAGATTTTACCATAACATATCTATGTTATAATTAATATATTTAATTAAAATGATAATTAGTACACGTTAGTTGTTAGCTTAATACATAATTAATATTTATTCGAATTCGTAAATTTGAATAAATTTTTAATGAATATTTAATTACATGTTCTAATTATCACGTTAATTAAATGCAATAGTACAAATATGAAAAATACGGCAGGTACATTTTGGAGGAGAATAAAATTTTATATATATTTTTTTTCAACGTGAACAGTAATCTGATATAAAAAAGAATAAATTTATTCACCTCCAAAATGTACCTGCCGTATTCTCCATATTTGTACTATTACATTTAATTAACGTGATAATTAGAACATATCATTAAATATTCATTAAAATTTATTCGAATTTATGAATTCGAATAAATATTAATTATGTATTAAGTTAACAGCTAACGTGTACTAATTATCATTTTTTTCAAAAGTCGAGAGGTTGATTTTAATTCGAAATATGATATATTTCCCCAGATTTTTCCATAACATCTCTATGTTCTAATTAGTATATTTAATGAAAATGATAACCAGTACATGTTAGCTGTTAACTTAATCCATAATTAATAATTATTCGAATTCATAAATTCGAATAAAATTTACTGAATATTTAATTATATATCTTAATTATAATGGAGAATTCGGCGGGTACATCTTGGAGTGGAATAATTTTTTGTATCTTTTTTCAAACCGTGTGTGAGTGTGTCGGATATTAAAAAAAGATATGTTATTTAATGAATATTTAATGATGGCAGAATCAGTCGAGAGATTTATTAAATAAAAACAAATGTCAGAAAGATAGCAGAATCAGTCGCTCGACGTTTCAAATGTCGAGCATTTTTAAACCTCTCGACCTTTGAAAAGTCGAGAGTGTTATTTTGCAAATTATCAAACTATGTTGTCTATTTTGGGTATTACGAAACTTTTCGTGTCTACTGTTCAAAATTTCCCTTTATTAAATGACTAAGACGGGCAGCGCCCCCCTCTCCCTCCTCATCATATTTTTGAACGGTAATATATATATGAGATTATGCTAGTGTATTTTACGATAAAACTGATAAATTATGTACTACTGTCATTCCAAAATTTTTTGAATTTTTTTAACAATAATCTTTCTAGATTATCGTTTCCTCATTGATATAGCACAAAATCCGCCACTGTGAATATTCCTATAAAATATCAACATGAGAATTAACTCCTCCCATTAAAATGACTAACGTTTGGCTCGAACTGAGAGAGCCACGTCTCCTCTCACTGTTTATCTAAATACATTATACATACATCTACACCATCTCAACCTAATCCCTCTGCTCATTCCTCCCCTATTTCCCATCGCCGCCTCTCTCTCTTTGGCGCTCGAGAGGACGCTTTTCTTTTTCTTCATCGCTGCGCCCTCTCCGTCTCTCGCAATAGTTCAAGGGCAGCGCCCTCTCCGTCTCTCGTAATAGTCCAAGGGAAGCGTCGAATTTACTGTGTAAGGAAGGACGAAGCCCACTCTAAGGCAATGTATGCCCTCAATCTCTGTCCCCTATCTGCCTCTCTCTCTCTCTCTCTCTCTCTCTCTCTCTCTCTCTCTCTCTCTCGTCGAAAGATGCACCAAAAGAGGAGAAGCCATGACCAGTAAAAGAGGAGAAGCAACCGAAAAGAGGAGAAGCCATGGCGAGAAAAAGAGGAGATGCCATGGCCAGTAAAAGAGGTGAAGCAAAAGAGGAGAAGCTATGGTGAGGAAAAGAGGAGAAGCAAACCGAGAAGAAGCATCAAGGAAGAGAAGACATGGCCGGAGCTATGGAGCCGCAGTTCTTATCGAACATCAATGAAACGATTCGAATTTTGGACATGCAAGGTATCAGGGGCATCGAATGGGATGCAGTGGAATCACCGTCTCAATTGATGGAGAATTGTTGCTGTCACAGGTTTGCGAGAGCCTTTTGTAATTTTCATAATTTCGAGAGGTGGTTTTAGTGAAAAAAAAAAAAATCATTTTACAGGGTCAAGTTTTTAGCGTTGCGAAACATTACGAAACTGGAGAGGTTCTTTGAATGGAAGTGTATAAGAAGGTTCTTGCTTCGAAAATGTATCGTGCTGGTTCGTTCAGTTTCCGCAAGGTCATTGTTTTTTTTTTAATATTGTTTTCTTCAAGTTGCACTTTTAATAATGTATTGTTTTGTATTTTTTTTTGACAGATAAGGATTTAGGCTTTAGGCATTTTAATATTCTTGATTAGTGATTAAAGAATGACAGAGTTTTCGAATTTCGTAGATCCTAGGAGACTCAATTACAATCAACAGGTTTGGTTAATTACTGAAATGCCCCTGTAATTGATATTTTTATTTCGAAAACCCCTAATAGCTTACTTAGAATTAATCAAATCGTAGAGGTGAGTATTTCGAAAACCCTTTTCGTCGTTTCATTGGAGGTTTTCCTTCTTGACCCAGAAAAGTGGGAGGTAAATTAGTATGAAAAATTGTAAATTACAAAAAAAAAAATCCCTGTCTTTTTCTTAGAAACGGCTCGTGAAAATTTATCTTCGGATATTAGTAGTGTGCTGGAAGAATATGCGCACAAAGCCTCAAATTCCTTGTGTATTCCTCTTCAGGTTTTTCCAATTTCTCATTTGTACTAAAATAAATATATTTTGCATTTGGTAATAATTTTTACAATCGGTAAATATAGTAATAGGAATTCACGCAGAAGCAGGGAGATAGGATGTGATATGATTCAGTGGTGCATTGGCCACCTCACTAATCCTGATTTCGAACGTGCCAAGGTAAATACAAAATTTAATCGGGCTTTATTGCATAATATTGGATTCTGTTTAATATCAATCTAAATGTTTGTTTTGTGCATATGGGGCTTAAAACAAATGGATTATTTATTGTCAAAAAGAATGTTGCGAGAACAGGTTAGTTCATATTAATTATATATAATTTGGTATAATAGGATCAAATATATTGAATATAGTTTGTGTGATGAAATTAATATATGTAATATTTTTGATTTTGAGCAGGTTTATTGCTGGATAAAGAGGATCAAAGCATTGCACGATTAGACTGTTATTTGAGGAATCTTTTTGAGCAATGTGGACTCCAGACAAAGAAGAAGAAGGCAATATCTGTCCTCGATCCAAATTCCTCTCTACCCGGGCACTGTCCAGCAAGAAGAAGAGGAAGAATTCGATGTGCCATTGGGACTTTTGAGATGGTGACTTTGATGAGCTGGAGGACTTCTTATAAGTTTCAGATTGTGTTTTCAAGTTTGAGAGTTCATTAATTTTTTATCCATGTACCGCCCTGAAATTAGACTAATCGTGCTGTTTTCGTACTCTGTATGGGTGCAAGCATGGCTAGATCCGGTCAACTTGCCGACGGTGAAATGTCGAATTTGTGGATTCTGCGGAGAATCCTTATAGCTTCTTCAGGTAATTTTCCATTTCTGTTTTTCTTTTTCTCCATTTATATTTGGTTTAGGATATTCAAATTCAAATATGATTTTGTTTATTTTTTGGAAAAGGTCATGCTTCCATTGATGGAAAAGAATCGATATTTCATCCAACATTGTATGTGTTTATAGGCCCATCGGTGGCGTGCCATCGCAAAGACCAGCACAAGCAATGGAGACTTAGTAATCAAGGCCTTCCTTCTAGAAGGTTTGTTTCGTTTCATTACCTTAATTTCGACACTAATAATTTTCATATTTTAGAGTGGCTAATTATTTCTTCTTTGCAGAAAACTTCCCTCACACTTGTATCTCCTATTTTCTTAGGAAAGGTAATAGTATAGTATTTTCAACTATTTCTCATTTTAATTAGTATAATTTTATCCTTTTTTCTCCTCTCACATGTTGCCACGTCACCCATTTATTTTGGACCGTTCGATCAAGATCGGACGGTCACAATTTGAATAGACCCGGCTTACATGGACCAGAAGAGGCTAACATCACATGGACCACGTGAGCCGAGTTTACCCAGTAATACTTGACCCTCATGCACTTACTCCCCTCCTCTCTCTCTTTCCTGTCATTTGCGTAAGCCAAAAAAAAAGAGAAAAAACCAAGCGGAGAACCACGAAGTAACCGTAGCGGAAAAAATTGGCGTATAGGACGGCGAAATCGGGGCAACGAACTTCTCTCTCTGTTGCTCCGACCGTTAAAACATCGACTCAACGCCCGCGAGAGAGATGGGAATGAATCTGATCGCCATTTCTCCACGCCATGGCACGAAACGACCTCTGTAAACCCTAGACTTAGGGAGAAAGCGAGAGGAAGCAAACGCTAACGTGAGAGGAAGCTAAAACCCTAAATCCCGCTGAGCCAAAACCCTAATTACGAATTTCATTGCTATTTTTTGTTTCGGATTTTTTATTGGAGATTTTTTAGGGTTCATTAAATTGTTTGCTCATTATGTGTGATTTGTTTGCTTTCTAGGTTTGGATCAGGAGAAAGAAGGTAAGTTATTCGCGAAAATGTCTTCTAGGGAAGAAAGAGAGGAAGAACCTGATTTTGATGCGGGTACTTTCCGTTTTCGAATTTTTTTTGTTTTGGTTGTTTATTTCTCTGAACGTTTGTTCAAATCTGCTAATTTTTTTTTCACATTTTTTATTCTAATTCCGAGGTATTGACAACCAGCAATTGCAAGAGCGTTATTCCCCGACAAAAGATACGAACCTGCCTTGGGATGACCTCTGGCAGTGTGCACATATTCCAAATGCGAGTTTTGTGCTCGCCATGTATGTACTGGTACATACCGGTACCGTTTGGATATTTTTATCAGTTTATTCTTTGATTTAGGTCGCGTAAGCTTCGAGTGCAATGCTGGATTCGGGTCGAACACGCTGATACTGTAATGGTATGTACAAGTCGTTATTTCAATTGCGGAAATGATATTTAGTGTTGGAGTACGACAATGAACTTATTGACGTATTGTTCAATTTCACTTTGCATTTTTTTGTCTGATATTTGTTCTTTTCTGAAATTTAGGGTTGGAGTAAGATATTGAATTTATTGAAGCATTGGTCAATTTCATTTTGGTATTCTTGGTCTGACATTGAGCTAAGAATTGTTCAATTTCAGTTTGCGATTAACCATCCACTGTTGATATTGTATTCAGGTTTTTCACTTTCATCAAATTTAGAAATCGGGAAATTCAATTTTCTTTTACCATCTGAAGTACTTGCGAGTGCAGTGAAGTGTCAGAGGTGGATGAGAAATCGAGCAATCTGAAACTGGTACCGACTCATACCAATCAACACAGAGCAACCAAGAATATCGGCAACACAAAACCGGGAACCAATACCCGTAGTCTCGGTGAAAGAGCTTCTCGCTACATACAATAAGGGCCAGGTAATGACACAAAAGCAAAGAAAATAAAAAAAACCAAAAAATTTGCACAACATCATAATCCATTTCTGTCACTCCAGAATAAAGAGTATCAATGTGTGGCAACAATTGTGGACATCGATGTAGGATCAAGATGGTACTATGATACATGCGGGGACCATACCGTAAAGCTCAATAAAAAAGGAAAGGTTTACCAATGCGAATATTGCAAGACGTCAATAATGAAAACAGTGTCGTGGTACAAAACTAATTCACCAAAACACAACAAAATACAATATCCAATAAATATAAACGAAATTTATTTGCTATCACCATGTACAAAATAACGGCAACAGTATTGGACAATGGCGATGATGAAGCTGACATCGTAATCCTCGGAAACAGTGCAAAATACCTGGTCGGCATACCAACATTGGCTCTGCAGCTGGAATATAAACCGGAAGAACGTGGACTACTTCCTCTGAGGATAAAAGCGCTCGAGGAACAAATATTTATGTTCAATGTGATGCGGACCGCAACAACTGACAGTATCGAAACTCCTTCATTCACTATAATACAAGTGGAACGCCTCAGAACATGCACACCAGAGAGAGAAGTCTCCGATAATGCCCAACCCGCCAGAATAGGAGCAGCGAAAATAATCACATCATAAAAAACGTGGCAATCCTCCGCCTCGCAGCCGCCAGCCAATCCCAAAACCCATGCCAAGAAAGCTGCGACCAAAAGGTCGGTCCAAAGGTATGTGAAATTAATTCTTAAATTCAAATAAAAAAAGAATAATGACCAAACAATTTCTTCCATTTTGCCATGTCAAAATAGCTATGCGGCCCAAGGAAAAGGAAAAAAAGACCAAGCCGGTTCGGCCAGCAAAAAAACAATCCACAAGAAATTAGTTATCACGTACAAAAAGCAATGACTGATCAAATGATAGAAAAAATAAACCAAATGTCAACACATAAAATATCCTTTCATCAACAATACACATACATGTCCCGTGGAAATATTTTCAGATCCAAATCAGAGAATGCTTAGTAGGACGACCGCATCAAACTTTTGCACAAAAACATGTCCCGTGAAAATATTTTGAATAGGTTTACCATTTGTATTTACAAGAAGTTTGTATGTCCGAACTGGTAATGCGTGATGCATGACAACCATTTACTTTATCTGTGAACGGAACCTTTTGTAAAGTCGTTGCTGCATAATTCATGACTGTAGTTCGCTTTAAATAGGCACTAGCGTACATGCATATGTGTGAATAATTGACAATAATAATATCGATAAAATTGAAGCTCATCAATATGCTCAAAATCCAACAATCATTTCTCTTACCATTCCCATCAAGTAAACCGGGCCAAACCAAAACCAAATTATTTTCTTATCACCGCAAACGAACCCGCGCAATCGCGCGGGCGTATAGCTAGTTTATTTTATAGTACCTTTATGTTTACTTTTGTGCAATGAAAATAAGAAACATTAACGAATCTTACTTTATTTTGCTTTATTTGTTCACTCCTCACTTCACCCATTTAAGTACTTTATTTTGCTTTATTTGTTCACTAGCCTTTATGTATATATAACTTCATTCATTTATTTATTCATTGCATCTTACTTTTCTCTGTTATAAAACTATCAATGTTACTTCATTCATTTTCATGTGTTCTTATTCGTAGAAATCTATCAAGATAAGTTTCTACATCAGCATTATTTTTCTTATTGTAATGTATTTATAATATGTTGTTTTTGATTTTGTGACTTTATATGTTGATGTAGAAAACGGATGTGGGGTTATAAGTTGTAAGGTTTAGTTCTAAGTCTAAATAAAAAAAATTAGATTAAAACATATTAAACAGTTGCATAAAAGATCCCGTTGCGAAGCGCGGGATATTTTTCTAGTATCTTGAATGTCCTTTAAAACATCTGAAATATCATCAGTGACCATGCAATATATTACGAAAGTATCATATATACTTGTCACATTTCAAATTTTCTTTTGACATATTTTGAGTGTTTCATCTTTTGTGTATTTTCAAATAATGAACGATAGTTTAAAGAAAATTAGAAGTGAAAAAGGCATATATAGTTTATAGGGGTATGCGTGAAAATTAGAAGTTCTATGCTTTATAGGGGTATGCGTGAAAATTAGAAGTTCTATGCTTTATAGGGGTATGCGTGATAGTTTCCATTTTATAAGGGTATATGTGATAGTTATAGTTTTGTGGAGGCAAACATGAAATTTTCCCATTCAATTTTACTAGATGAGCACCTAAGAAGTTAGCAAGTAAATAATGAGAAAAAAGTAGTAAGCGAGTAAATATTTGATTAATAAATCACACTGACAGTGAATAAATCACACTGACGGTGACAGCTACTTGAAAATGAAATGTGCATAATTTCTAATTTGGGCTTTAGCTAATATTAATTCCGAATAAATTCTAATGATAAATCTACTCAAAAAAGGGTGTTGGTGTGGTATTGTAGATGTACAGTCGTACGTTCAATTTTTTTTTGATTAGGTAGGTTCAAATAATATGCCCTATCAATTTTCCACTATTTATCAGTCTTAACAAATTAAATTTGGAATTACCAGACATAAAAAGTGTTCCTTCCATGATAATTGAATTACACAATCATTCTCTCATTTGGAAAAAATATACAATAATATATCACAAATAACAAAAAAAAAACACACACACACACACAAACACAACTTCAAATCAACTCGCTAAAGCAACTTTTGTGGCTGTGTAGATGCTTCATATTTATTCCTTTTTAACAAAATCCAAATGAAACCACAATAATTCTAGTTATAAGCATCAGGATTTGCGACGAGAAAAGCCTCCGCAGCCTTCATGACACCGGCAAAGTCTTGTTTTGCCATATCTATTCCCTTCGGTTCAAAAGCCGGCAACGGTGTATAAGTCGTGACAATCTTTGCCACACATCCTCCATCTTTGGACTCAATCTTGATGTGGGAAGCAGTCGACTCGACATAGATACCAAGCACACCACCCTCTACGAGAGTACTCTTGGCCTCGCAGTTGTCGACGTCTATGAAGTCTAAGCGCTCCTTCACGAAGCTGAATGGCAACCCTGTGTATTTAATGTATGTCAAACAAATTATTTAAAAAAACCAAACATGTTAACAGAGAAAAACATTCAGCAATTTTTGAATTTTATAAAAAATTGATAATTTTTTTTTGAGATATATACCTGGAACAAAGTTGAACTGTCTGACACTGCCAACCTTACCATCTCCCTCTAATGGAACAGCACTAACAACTTTATCGGATGCAACCTTAGGGGCAAGATTGTGCCAGTCCAGAATGGCTGCCCTGAATAGGCGTGGGGCCGAGACGGCACATTCAACGTCGATTGACCAGCTAGAACTCATTATTGATCAAGTATAGATTGAATTTAACTTAGATTACTTAAGTGCGAGTGTTGATTCTTGTTGGCTTGAATCGTTGTGGTGTGCAGATGAGAGGAGAATACAGGGTTTATATAGATGATATTACTAGGGGGATGGTGAGTCTGAAAGGACAGAAATTAGAAGTCCCCACAAATATGACCGAAATTAATTTGGCGTAGCAGTGTGGTGGGTCACATTCAATTTTTTTTTCCATGGGTTGGTGGTGGATTGTGGATTTTTTTTGACCATATAGACATTGGATTGAGACATAAATTTTAGTTCCCTCCTAGTTGAGTAATTTAATGAACAAACACAATTATTTAACGATGCCCGTTATTGACTATCGCATGGAATCAATTTTTAAGTTTTGGCCGCTCGTTCGCATGGAGTTGTGTAATGCGATAATGTTTTTTCACTTTAATATTCTAATTATCGTACCTAAAATGACATCACATGTATTGAAGGAAATACAGTTTTGGATCAACGCTAAAATGATACGTAGAAGGACAAACGAACGTACGCGTTCGTGGGCATAAGAAACAATTTTAGTAAAACTGACATAACTTTCAGATAACGACTCCAATTTGAATAGTTCAAATTGGGTTAGATATATAATGAGATTATATAGAACTTTCATGAAAAAATATATTTCATTTGAGCGAAGTATCAATGTAGTTTTAATGGAATACCGAAATAGTACGACAGTTTGACATACAGTTAGTCAAACCGTCATAACTTTCGCATCCGAACTCCAATTGGGCTGGGCCAAATTGAGATGGAAATATAATACGATTATCTATAACTTTCGTGAAGGTTTGAAGTCGGTTGGAACGATTTAACAATTTCGTTTCAATAGAATACTGAAAGGGTCTATTTAGTTTTCTGTTTGAAAATGTGTATAATAGATATATGATACTAAAAGTCCCCATAATTTGACTGAAATTAATTTGGAGTAGCAGTGTGGTGGGTCTAGGGATGTCAATGGTGTGGATATTGCCCGAACCGACCCGAACCGTATCCGAAGAAATATCCGGATTCGAAAAAAATATCCGGATCCGAGTGGATCCGGATATGGATCTGGTTGCTAATTTTAGGATCCGGAACCGGATTCGATATTCGATTTTGGTGCGGGGACCGGATCCGTGTTCCGGATCCGGGTATTTTTAGGATCCGGATACTCGGAACCAGATTCGAGTATCCGGAACCGGATCCGGATACGCATATTATATATTATTTTTATGTATTATATTTGATATTAGTTGAAAAATCATATACAAATTAATGATTTGTGAGTGATTTAAACTCACAATCGTAAAATTACGTTTAAATATAATCATATTTATCGTTCATGTCACAAATTATATATACTTATAGCTAAAAAGTAAGTTATGTTATGATAATATAGTATCCGTTTTAATATCCGAAAGAGAACCGTATCCGTATCCGTATCCGACAATATCCGAACCGTATCCGTATCCGTTTATTATCCGAACCGTATCCGGATCCGGATAATTCCGTATCCGTATCCGTATCCGAAAAAAAATATGGATATGGATCTGGTATGACCACTATCCGAACCGGATCCGAACCGTTGACACCCCTAGGTGGGTCACATTCATTTTTTTTCTTCTTTGGGTTGGTTGTTGAGTGTGGATTTTTTTTTGACCATCTAGACTTTGGATTGAGACATAATTTTTTTTTTTGATGTGATCACTCATGTTTGTATTCCTTGGTAAACCAATTAGCTTTGAATTTGTCACAACATTAAAATTTTGTTAAATTTTAAAAAAAATTGATACTAATATAAATGAGCCGAAATACAATCTCCACTGACCCTAAACCCAATAAATCATTTCATTATAAAATTTTATATTAGAAATTTGTAAATATATAATTAATTTATTTGCTTAAATTCGGTTTCAAATTGAAGTTTATTGGTATTTTAAGTTCAACATGGTATAATAACTATAATAAATTAAGAAAATGAAAAGTTTAACATGATATTTTAAATTTAATGGTATTTTCACAAAAAATGTCTAAGGAACCTAAAAAATGGAAAGTACAGAAAACCTAAGTGCAAAATGAAAAACTTAGAAATGTAATTATGAGAAAAATAAAGCAGCATACTTATCATGACCATATAAAAAAAACGACTTTTAGATTAACACAAGTTTTAAAAAAAATTCCGAAAATACACACGTCCGGAAAGTAATTCCCGAAATAGACAATGGTGGAGTTTGGAACTCCGCCAAAAACTAATATGGCGGCATCTGTAACTCCGCCATTTTTAGTACGTATTAATTTAGAGATTAATTCTGTTCCCAGGACTTAATCATGTTTTATAACTGGCGGAGTTTGTAATTCTGCCAAAATTCAGGAGATTATTTTTTCTGTTGTTTTTTATTATATTTAATATGTAAGTAGATGATGGTAATAATTTATGTTGAGTATATTTTATGTGAGTATATTTTATGTTGAGTATATTTTATGTGAGTAGTTGAATAAATTAAAATATTATATATAGTATATTTCTTGTAAAGATAAAAATGAATAAATTTTGAAAATTATAGGTGTCAGAATTCATTGAATACATAGAAGAGAATCAATTTTTGTTCTGAAAAACAAAGTTTGACAAGACCTTACACTGTCATAAAAAATCAAAAACGAATATATTCCCTTTAACTTTTTCCTTCATTTTTTCCTGTCTCTATTACAAAGAAATATATTCGATTTTACTTTTTTCAGTCCTATTAATATCTTCCTCTTCTTCTTATTTTTTCAGAAACCAAAACATCATTCTTGGTCATCTTTCTCTTCTTCTTTTTTCAAGATTTATTCATTAATGGCTTCTTCATCTTCTACTCCTGTCAAAAAAGAATGGTGGGATATTGAGTTAAAGGAGACATTTTTGAAAGAAAATATGGCTTAAGAATTAATTTGGAAGAATTTATATAAATAGGCAATTCTGCAGTCAGAATTAGGTTCGTTCGAACGAACTATATAAGTGCGTTCGAACGGACTTATTTGTGACTGTCAGATTTGGGTTCGTTTGAACGAACTACTGAAGTGCGTTCGAACGAACTGGGTTCGTTCGAACGAACCATTTAGGTGCGTTCGAACGGACTGAATTCCTATATATATAGAATTCTGATTTCGTTTTTTGACCTAAGTTTTTCTAGGGTTTTTGAGCCGTCGTTTCTCTTTCCTCTTCCACAGAATTCCAGATCAGATCTGGTGAGATTGAGAGGGAGATTCGAGCAAGGATCTTGAGAGATTGATCGTGACGGCGACTAGAACGGCGTTGGCGATTTCCGATCGGTCGAAATCAAGGTGGACACGAGTAGAGGGACTGCACGAGCATTCCTTGGAGAAGGTTCACGGATTTGGAGAAGTAATCGACACGTACTAACTTGTACGAGGTAATTCTCCGAAACTCTTCCTTTTTCGTTGGTTTTAGGGCGTGATCCCGGTAGAATTAGGTTACGCATGTGAGACTAATTCCGCTGCACACTTTGATAGAAGCGTGCGTAACCCTACAATTTTTTGATAAAAGACGTGTCTTATCTCCTCCGGTTCCCCACAAAGATAGGCCTGTTATTGAGTGTCATATGTACGACATTCGCTATTTGGAAAAAAAACGCGATGAATCGTTATTCATACATCATGACATGTACATTATTTTAGCCCCAAAATAACGAAGGATGGCTTGATTGGGATAAATGGTGCCCCAAAGCACAAGTTATAGTTTTTGGTGAATTTCGTGTAAGTTATTTGAAATATAATTTATAACTTTTAAAAAATGTATTATTTTGTTTACGTGTGTTTTTTCGTTAATTAGAAACGTTACAAGTGGCCAATTGATGTTACAAATATGGAGGAAATCGACATATTTTGGAAATATTGTACCATACGTTGGGAAAGAATTGTAAAGGAAATGTACGACATCATGTGTAAGGAATGCACTTTGAAGGATATGTATATCGATTTATGGTATAAAAAAGGAGTTAATCCAGAAAGGAAGATTATGCCTGTGCATACAAATCACAACGCGTTAATGCGGATGGTTCAACAATGGCTATATATCAAACCTGCGTACATACCAAGGCAAAAATATGGTGACGTGCATGGTAACCTAGTGAAGAAATATGTCAATTATCAAGAAAAGGAAGTAAAAATATTTTTTTACTATCCAAGGAATTAATAAGATGTACCTACTATTTTAGTATGTACTAGTTGTTTTAAATTTCGTGTAGTGTTTATCAGTAGTAATGTATTTCCTATTTTAAATTTCATGTATTAGTAATGTATTTTCTATTTCCTATTTTAAATATTTATTTACTATCCAAGGAATTAATATGACACAAAAATTACTGAATTAATTGAATGTTATAGGTGTCAAAATTCATTAAATAGATATAGAAGGGAATCAAATTTTTTTCTGAAAAGAAAAATTTGACAAGACCTTACTCTGTGGTAATTAAAGCAAAATTCTGAAAAGCAAAAATTAAAGTAAAAGTTATAAGATTCCTGAAATTATACATATGGTTCAGGCTTTATGGTACATATGGTACATGTGGTAATTAAGTAAAAAATTTAGTGCTATTAAAAGAGTTGCAAACTTGTTAATTTTCTCCATATTCTTCTTCTTTTTCTTCTTCTTCTTCTTCTTCTTCTTCTTCTTCTTCTTTTCATGGCTTCCAAATATATAACCGACCACGTGACAAATCGTTATTTATTTCGTAATATGATAGCCGGAAATAAATATCAGGCCTTCCTCGGTTGCCCGGTACTAGATTCTTTTCATTTCGTTCCACCAAGTCGTCCAAACCCCAACACCAATTTTATCACCGCGGAATTGGAAAATTATTTATCTCATTGGAATCTTAATTTCCTAGTAGATTTCATATATGTTTATTATGATACTATTGTGCGGTTATTTTATGCCAATGGTTACATAGATGGTCATGGAAATTATAAGTCCTACCTATTTGGGAAAGAAATTATTGTTTCTCAAAGTCTTCTACGTGATTTATTTGAATTAGGGGATTTCAGATTAGATGAATATGTTGGTGTGGATGAGGGTATGTCTCAGGGTGCTTACCTTCTATCGCCCCGTCCTTTTGTACTGGTAGATCAAGCAAAGATTATAAAGCATGTCACGAAAAGTTGGGAATTCACCCATCTCACTTTGTTTTATCCTAGTCTTAGGGGTATGTTTGATATTATTGATCGCATCGTGGTTCCACAAAAGCTTAACAAGATTAACCTTATGAATGCTTATTATCTACGACACATATGGCATTTAGAAAAAAAAAAATCAACATCCCGTATGTCATTATCCAACACATGAATAGCGTTGATAGTCACAGGTTGTATTTTCCATATGGAAATATGATCACCAAAATATGCATTCATTTCGGGATAGAAATTCCATATGAAGAAATGCGTATGCCATGTAAAAGAAGTCAAAACATTCTTAGTCCAGACGGATTGAGAGAGTATGGACTACACCCTCACGTGAATGGTTGGTATATTCGAGATCCTTCCCCATTGTATATCCTTCCTCGTTTGGATGAGAATGGCAATGAGATACTGGGCACTGAAGCAATAAATTTCGTATCCCCAAATTTCTCTACAAGATCGTGAAGTTAGTTACAAGAATTAGTTCAAATTAGTTGTATCCTTAAAATTATTTCCAGTTTTTTAGTCAAATTAGTAGTAATGTATTTCCTATTTTAGATTTCATGTAGTAGTAATGTATTTTCTATTTGGTTATTGTAGTAAGTTTTTTAATATGGTTATTGGAGTAAGTTTTAAAATTTCACAACATAGTCATAACCAACATAACAAACATAACATGAAACAAACATAATCATAACCATAATACGAAACAAACATAATCATAACCAAAAAAACTAACTATCGTCTCTCGGAGCATTCTGAGTGGAGTCGAAGAATTCATACGGGTTCCGAGAAGAACTGGCCTCACCATATGGATTATGAGTCGATGGATAAGTCGTATTCATGAAATCCATCAACTCAGTAGCATGTGCATAATTAGGGCGAGAAGTGCACACGTAATCGGAGTTTGGTGGCTGAAATACCTCGTTCCATGGGTTGAATTCGGGTTGCGTTCCAAAGTGTGGAGGTGGTTGGGACTCATGCTGAGATGGATGTTCTTGTCGACGGGGTGGCGAAGGCGGATTAGGTGGATTATTCAAGGACAATGTGTCGAGTAGCAAAGTCATCCTACTGGCCATCTGATCCAACGTGTGTCCGGCAGAACAATTCGAGCTACAAGTCCGATTCTGTCTAGCTCGATGAATGTCTAAACGTAGCTCCTCGACCTGAAAGTTCAAACTTAAATAAAATGTCTAATATAATATACAACTAATTGTTATCATATCATGGATCGCAAGACCGGGCCACTAGCTCGAAACCTCGCATTAGGTGGATCAATGGAGTTCAAAATCCACCGCTGCGTAATTCTCTAAAACCAAGCCATATAATCTTGTACAAATTTCACAAATTTAACATCTCAAAATTATGTAATATAATTGTTAACATAAATCGTACCGCCCTAGTGAATTGGTCATTCAAAACCGTGTCATCCTCCTGCACAGGACGCTCATTTCTCGTTTCCCACATATCCAAATAAGGAACAATTTGGACACTACTAAGAGTTCCACGCCGAGCCATAATAGGATTCTGAGGGATGTGCTGCCGAAATCCGAACTGCATAAGGACCCTATCGGGAAGGTGCATCTCGATGATACCGCCAAATATGAGCGGTACCTTCGCGAGCCAGAGATGAGAAGCCAGAAAACACTGTTGTGGCAAGAAACGTGTGAACTCATTTGTGTATGGAGTCCATACGATCTACGAAAAAAAAACATAATAGATAGAATTAAGGTCTAATTAAGAAGAATAAAAAACATAATAGATGAATACTCAAAATTATTCATACCTTCTGACTCGTGAGCTGATCCAACTGGTCTATGTAGTACTTCACATCCGTTCCCTTGTTGCTACTTTGGAACGTCCGCGCACCAATATAATAATTCATTAACGGAGTACCGTGGATTGACTCAGCAAATGTCATATCAGGCGAGCCAATACCAAAGTGGAACCATGCCCAAACCTGTCAAATTAGATACAATAATTAGAAAATATCAAATAAAAATATGATAAGAAGAATGAATATAAATTGATCCAACAAATGTCATATTATACCTGCACAAGTGAATACCAACCGTAAGCTCTATTGGCGCCGACCTTGCATGCAGTTCCCAACGATCTATACATGTAACCTAGTACGGCTGCACCCCATGCATAAGTCCCGCATCTATCGAAATCCTTCAAATAATACACCAAAGAAGGAGAGAATCGTCCCTGCTGAGGATTCGAGAATGCTATAGCACCCATGAAGAACAAAATGTATGCCCTCGTCCATTGGTCCCAAGTTTCTTCTGTCGGATTGACTGGGAGTGCATCGAAGGTCTCACGCAACCATGTAATGGTCAAACGTTGGCCCTTGTCGGGAACTGCCCCAACCAAACGTAAGAAATCGGCATGCATATCATCGCTACTCCGTTTCTCTCGATAAACAGGGTTACCGTCTATAGCAAAGCCAGTAAGCTAAGAAACATCCCGCAACGTGATCGTAATCTCACCATGCGGTGTATGGAAGCTGTTAGTCTCGGGACGCCACCGCTGAATCAGTGCCGTCAGAAAAGGATGATCTAGCTGGATATACGCACATCTCGTAGGCAGATAAAATCCAGCTCGTCTAAGTCTGTCTTCGATTTCATGATGCTGCATCGTCTCGAACCAACTGACCCAACTAGATCCGTGCCGACTGATGTGTTTCTTCGCTATTAAATTTTCGAGAGACTCGTTGGACACATGGTTCACCTGATCAGTTAGAACTGACGAATCCACTGGTCCAGGATTAGCCATCTGAATAAAAAAGTTACACAAAATTAGTCAAATAATTCATATAAATAAAGAAGTAATACAAATAAAAACTAAAAAACTAAAATATCCTTAATCAACACTAATTCAACACTAATCAACTCTAATTAGTCAATACAAACCATAACATACATAGTCCAAACAATAAACAATCTCAATAAAAACTACATAGTTCAAAAATTACAAATAAAACAAAACATAATTCAACACTAATCAACTCGACGTTGTTGAACGGCACGATGTTCGACACATGTACGTACGGTATGCCCTCGAGCCTTGCAATAACTGCACGTGTTGCCTTTTCTCCCTTGTGGGTCCATCTCGGTTTGGTCTCGTTTTTTCTTAGGACGGCCAGGTAGCCTTCGCACATCCTCTGGTGGAAGTAATATTGGTCCTCGCACACAAGGCCAATAACGACGGTCCAGGATAACCGGTAAGATTTGTTCGTAAGTTTTTTTGAAGGCGTCAATACGATAGAAATCATCACACATATCGTAATGACTTTTATTAACTTTATGACATACCGCCATAACATGAGAGCAAACCAGTCCTTCCAATTGGGGGATTCCACACGAGCAGGTACAATTTAAGTTCTCGCCACGATTGTGTGGTGTTCGGGCTTGGGGCAAACGAATGTCACAAGTTAAGCTCTCGCCACGATTGAAATCGTATCGTGTAACACCAAACAATACAAGCGAGTGTTGTATAACATTCATATTCCTACTATCCGTACCTCTTGCATAAATCATTTTTTCAATTCTAGAACCAAAACGAGTAAGACATTCTTCCCATTCCGTACGCCACGCGAAAAAATAAGTATTCAACCGACCACAAATTTGAGATACCAATGAACGAATCGGTAATCCACGTGCACCTTTCAAAACACCATTGAAGCACTCAGAAATATTAGTTGTCGTAATACCCAATCGGCGACCACCGTCGTGAGATACCGCCCATAAATATTTTTGACCAACAGTACTATCCAAGTACTCAATTACTCCTGGTTTCATTAATCTCATTCGTTCCAATATCACATCGCACCCATCGATAGTGCGTTGAGTGGCCGCTGTCCAAAACAATTCCCCCAACGCTTGATTCCCAAACCTTCGAACTATATTCTGTTGGACATGACGAATGCAATATCGCAACGCATGCCCGTCTGAACTACACTAAATTTGTTCTATTACCGGTCTGTGTCCGGACCACATATCGGTAACAATACACAACGGGATATTTTTAGTAACATATTCTTTAAGGCGAGCAAAGAACCATTGCCAAGAGGAAACATTTTCACTCTCTACAACTGCAAACGCTACCGGAAATATTCCTTTATTTGTATCCATTCCAGTCGCTATTAGAAGGGTTCCCAAAAAAGTACCATGCAAATGAGTACCATCAATACTCAATACTGGGCGACAATGTTTGAAACCTTCAATTGAGGCACCGAGAGCCCAAAACATCCGTTTGAAATGTAATTTACCCTGACGACTGTTACCGTAATCGAAATCTACAATTGTTTTCTCATCTCACATTTGTAGCATCTTCATATAAGCTGGCAAATCGGCGTATGAATCTTCCCATTTTCCATAAATTAGGGCTATTGCATCGCACTGAGCATCCCATGCGGTCCGATAACTAATTTCCATATGATATATGGAAAAAATTAATTCCTTTATATTAATCGGATCGAGAGTTAAATCTTGGCGTAAAGAAGGCAGAATCAAACTACATATGTGTTGGGTATTCAGTTGACGATTATGGGAGGCAACACTAGAATTAACGCACTGGTGTCCTCCTGTGAATTTACTGATTTTCCAATATGTACCATATTTCGGAATTATTGCACGAAGCCTCCACGAGCAATCGTCTTTAACGCAACATATTTGGTATTCGTTTTTCGTACTTCTCTGCACACGAAACTCTACGTAATTATTTATGGACCATTCCCTAATTTCATGTTTCAACCCTTCTTTCGTTTCAAACATAAGTCCAAGCCATGATTTGTCACGGGGCAAATCATTCCTTTGATTTGTTTCTTCACCCCCATCATCAGCTATCATTAAATTGATCCATTCATCATCTCTAAAGATATCAGGCATTTCTTCCCCCATGTTCATTGAATTTACCCATTCTCCTCCTGCACTCGATGCATGCACCACATGATCGATATCAATTTATGCTATGTTCACTACTATATTCCTCTTCTTGTTCTTCTTCTAATTCATCTTCTTCTTCATTATCATCATATTCTTCTTGTTCTTCTTCATTATCATTCTGTTGCGATGATCCAATATGACCGGAATGATATTTGGAATCATAACCTGAATCTGAAGAATGGCCCGCATAATTGTATCCAAAAGGAGCATTATTTTGGTATGGACTGTATTTAGGTCTTGTCTCAATAAACAATTATTTATAATTTCCAGTATTGGTTTCCATCATCATTACGAGACTTGAATCCCCATTTATTTTCACAACATCCCAAATTCCTATTTGAATTGGCTAATTCGTTTTCAGAATCAAATCATACATTTCACGATTGATTTTGGTGCAATTGTAAACCAAAGTTACCAAATCCTTAAATGAACTCCCGTAAGGCAAATTCATTAACATATTTCGACCACCTTCCTAACGGAATATACTATCGGCGACCCTATTGATATTGCCGTCCCAATAAATCACGAAGGACGCGCCTTCCATTTGGTCACTGCGTTTTGTGTTCAACAATTAAAGCATTTCAAATTCAATATTTATTTTTTACAAACCCTAAACCCTAAACCCTAAACCCTAAACCCTAAACCCTAATTCCAACATCCTTAACCCTAAATAAATCCTAAACTCTAAACCCTAAATCCTAAACCCTAATTCGTACATCCTAAATCCTAAATCCTAAACAAATCCTAAACCCTAAACCCTAAACAAATCCTAAATCCTAAATCCTAAATCCTAAACCCTAAATTCTAAACCCTAAATCCAATTTAACACCCAAATTAACACCTACTTTTTACATACACTAGATCCTACTCTAAATCCTACTCTAATATTGAAAGAAGAATTTACCTTTCGTTTGGAGAAAATCTCTCGATTAGCAAACGAAACCCTAACCACCGCTTAATCCAATTTTTCACACAAATCGGTCCTAAATAACCAAAATTGAAACGTACACTAGTTATATAACAGATTATACCAAATTTTAGCAAGATTTACAACATAAAATAGCAAAAAAAATCGTACCTACTCGAAATCGCCGAGAGAAAGAAGAGAGGTCTGGAGAGAGAGGGGGAAGAAAAATGGAGGAAGGAGGAGGGAGAGAGAAGAAAGAGCGCTGGATAGAGGAGGAAAAAATGGCGGAGTTACAGATGCCGCCAATTTGAACAGTGGAGGAGTTACAGATGCCGCCAATTTGAACAGTGGCGGAGTTACAGATGCCGCCAAGTATTTAATTCTTTTAATTCCCGATGGCAGGTTAATGAAGGTGTTTATTAGTTAAGAATTGACGGAGTTACGGATGCCGCCATTTTTAAATTTTGGCGGAGTTCCAAACTCCGACATTGTCTATTTCGGAAATTACTTTCCAGACGTGTGTATTTTCGGAATTTTTTTTTAAAACTTGTGTATATACATTAATCTCCCTTCTTTTATTTAGTCAAAAAAAAAAAAAAAAAGTTAAAGGCGAAATTTGTTTAAAAACATGTATTATTCTTATGAAATTGAAAGAAAAAACCAATCTCATTTTAAATTCAAACTCATTTTGCATTCGAATAAAGATTTGAAATTTACTGCAATGAAGTCATTTTTTTTTCCGAGTCATTATACTACTATACTATACTATAAATATTAAAAATACCCGAATGATGATCTTGATGTGACACGTGTTGATTCTTTTGATTTTTTATTCTATCGTATTTGTAGATAATCGTGTAACGAGTCACAGATATGAGCTAGATTTAATATTATATTTTCTTTGTGGCCAACCGTGTAATGAGTAACAATAATGAGCTAATAAAATGAAGATTTAACAATCATCTTTTTTTGTGGCCAATTGTGTAGCGAGTCACAATAAAAAGATAAATTATACTACATATATTAAAAATTTCCAAATAAACCACACAGTGACACATGTCCATTTTTCGGATTTTTTATTTTATCGTTTGTGTAGCGAATCGTGTAACGAGTCACTATAGTAGGTAAGATCAGTATTGCATCTTTTTTGTGGCCAATCGTATAACGAGTCACAATAATGAGTTAATAAAATAAGTATTTAATATTGCATTTTTTGTATGGACAATCGTTCAACGAGTCATAATAATGGATAAATAAAATGAATATACTCATAAATTGTCAAATGAAACATAAGGTGACACATGTCCATTTTTTATGTTTTATCATTTTCGTAACCAATCGTATAACGAGTCACAATGATAGGCAACATTTAATATTGCATCACTTTTGTGGGCAATCGTATAACGACTCGCAATAATAGACAAATAAATAAATGTACTAAAAATATCTAAATAAATTCATATCAATACTTATTTTAATATACAAATAAATTCACAGTATGTTTTAATATAATATTAATATCTAAGAAATTAATAATAATACTTATTTTTATTTTAATATAAAAATAAATTGTACAAACACCAAGAAAGTTTTCTTTTCGATTCATAGCAATCTTTTCCTGCTTTGAGGAGTTCAAATAACGTGTTTTTAGATCATTTGTATCGTATTTCTTACTACATAACTTTCACCAATTTTTACAAACACTAAGAAAGTTTGTTTTTCGATTCATAACAATCTTTTAACGCTCTATGGAGTCCAAACAACGTCTTTTTGAGATGGTTTGGATTGATTCTTTTACTACGTAAGTTTTCACCAAATTGTACAAACCACTAAGAAATTTTTCCCAAATTCATATCAATCTTTTCATGCTTCGAGGAGTTCAAATAACGTGTTTTTAGATAATTTGTATCATATTTTTTACTACATAGCTTTTCACCAAATTTTACAAACACTAAGACGGTTTGTTTGGATTGAATCTGTTACCACGGAACTTTTCAACAAATTGGGCAAACACTAAGATTTTTTTTTTTCCGATTCATAGTAATCTTTTCACACTTTTAGGAGTTCAAATAACATGTTTCCAGATCATTTGTATCATATTTTTACTACATAACTTTTCACCAAATTTTATAAACACTAAGAAAGTTTGTTTTCCGATTTATAACATTCTTTTAACGCTCTGAGAAGTCGAAATAACATGTTTTTGAGATGTTTTGGATCGAATAGTTTACTGCGTAACTTTTCACCAAATTGTAGAAACACTAAGAAAGTTTTCTTTCCGATTCATAGCAATCTTTTTACGCTTTGAGGAGTTCAAATAACGTGTTTTAAGTCCATTTGTATCGTATTTTTTACTACATGACTTTTCAGCTAATTTTACAATAATAAGAAAGTTTGTTTTTCGATTCATAACAATCTTTTAATGCTCTGAGGCATCTAAATAACGTGTTTTTGAGATGGTTTGGATCGAATCTTTTACTACGTGACTTTTCACCAAATTGTACAAACTCTAAGAATGTTTTCTTTTCGATTCATAGCAACCTTTTCACGCTTTCAGGAGTTCAAATATCGTGTTTTTAGATCATTTGTATCGCATATTTTACTATATAACATTTCACCAAATTTTACAAACACAAAGAAAGTTAGTTTTTAGATTCATAGCAATCTTTTAACGCTTTGAAGAGTTCAAATAACGTGTTTCTAGATCATTTGTACCATATCTTTTACTACATAACTTTTCACCAAATTGTACAAACACAAAGAACGTTTTTTTTTTCCGATTGATAGCAATCTTTTTACGCTTTGAGGAGTTCAAATAACGTGTTTTCAGATAATTTGTGTTATATTTTTTACTAAATAACTATTCACCAAATTTAACGAACACTGAGAAAGTTTGATTTTGAATTCATAACAATCTTTTAATGCTGTGAGGAGTCCAAATAACATGTTTTTGAAATGGTATGGACCGAATCTTTTATTACGTAACTATTCACCAAATTGTACAAACACCAAGAAAGTTTTCATTTCGATTCATAGAAATCTTGTCACGCTTTGAGGATTTCAAATAACGTGTTTTTAGATCATTTGTATCGTTATTTTTACTACATTGGTTTTCACCATATTTAACAAACACTTAGAGAGTTTGTTTTTCGATTCATTACATTCTTTTAACGCTCTGAGGAGTCCAAATAACATCTTTTTGAGATGGTTTGGATTGAATCTTTTACTACGTAACTTTTCACCAAATTGTAGAAACACCAAGAAAGTTTTTTTTTTCCGATTCATAGCAATCTTTTCATGCATTGAGGAGTTCAAATAACATGTTTTTAGATCATTTGTATCGTATATTTTACTACATAACTTTTCACAAAATTTTACACAAACTAAGAAAGTTTGTTTTTCGATTCATAACATTCTTTTAACGATCAAATAACTCCAAATAACGTGCTTTGAATTGGTTTGGATCGAATCTTTTACTACGTAACTTTTCACCAAATTATACAAACAATAGGAGAGTTTATTTCTCAAGTCATATAACAATCTTTTAACGCTCCGAGGAGTCCAAATAACTTCTTTTTGAGGTGGTTTGGATCGAATCTTTTACTACGTAAATTTTCACCAAATTCTACAAACACTAAGGAAGTTTTCTTTTCGATTCATAGCAATCTTTTCACGCTTTGAGGAGCTCAAATAACATGTTCGTAGATCATTTGTATCGTATCTTTCACTACATAACTTTTCACCAAATTTTATGAACACTAAGAAATTTTGTCTTCCGATTCATAACAATCTTTTAACGCTATGAGGAGTCCAAATAACATGTTTTTGATATGGTTTGGATCCAATATTTTACTACCTTTCTTTTCGTCAAATTGTACAAACATGAAACACTAAGAAAGTTTTCTTTTCGATTCATAGCATTCTTTTTACGTTTTGAGGAGTACAAATAATGTGTTTTTAGATCATTTGTATAGTATTTTTTACTACAAAGCTTTTCACCTATTTTTACGAACACTAAGAAAGTTTGTTTTTCGATTCACAACAATCTTTCAACGTTCTGAGGAGTCTAAATAACATGTTTTTGAGATGGTTTGGATCGAATCTTTTACTACGTAACTTTTCACCAAATTGTACAAACACTGAGAAAGTTTTCTTTTTGATTCATAGCAATCTTTCCACGCTTTGAGGAATTCAAATAACGTGTTTTTAGATCATTTGTATCGTATATTTTACCACATGACTTTTCACCAAATTGTACAAACACTAAGAAAGTTTATTTTTCGAGTCATAAAATTCTTTCAACGCTCTGAGGAGTCCAAATAACGTGTTTTGGATTGATTTAGATCGAATCTTTTACTACGTAACTTTTCACAAAATTGTACAAACACTAAGAATGTTTTCTTTTCGATTCATAGCAATCTTTTTCGGCTCAGAGGCATTGAAATAACGTGTTTTTAGACCATTTGTATCGTATCTTTTTACTACATAACTTTTCATCAAATATTACAAACACTAAGATTTTTTTTTTTCGATTCATAACAATCTTTTAACGCTCCGAGGAGTCCAAATAACGTGTTTTTGAGATGGTTTGGATCAAATCTTTTTGTACGTAACTTTTCACCAAATTGTACAAACACAAAGAAAGTTTTTTTTACGATTCATAACAATCTTTTTACGATTTGAGGAGTTCAAATAACGTGTTTTTAGATCATTTGTATCGTATTTTTTACTACATAACTTTCCGAGGAGTCCAAATAGTAAGAAAGTTTGTTTTCTGATTCATAACAATCTTTTAAGTTTCCGAGGAGTCCAAATAACGTGTTTTTGAGATGGTTTGGATCGAATCTTTTACTACATAACTTTTCACCAAATTTTACAAACAGTAAGATAGTTTGTTTTTCGATACATTACAATCTTTTCACGTTCCGAGGAGTCCAAATAACGATTTTTCGAGATGGTTGGATCGAATCTTTTAGTACGTAACTTTTCACAAAATTGTACAAACATAAAGAAAGTTTTCTTTTCGATTCATAGCAATCTTTTTACTCTTTGAAGAGTTCAAAAACGTGTTTATAGATCATATGTATCGTATATTTTTCTACATAACTTTTCACCAATATGTTCAAACAGTAAGAAAGTTTCTTTTCCGATTCATAACAATCTTTTTATGCTCTGAGGAGTCCAAATAATGTGTTTTTGAGATGGTTTGGATCGAGTCTTTTAGTACGTAACTTTTCACCAAATTGTACAAACACTAAGAAAGATTGTTTTTCGACTCATAACAATATTTTAACGCTTCGAGGAGTCCAAATATAATGTGTTTTTGAGATGGTTTAGATCGTATCATTTAGTACATAACTTTTCATTAAATTGTACAAATACTAAGAAAGTTTTTTTTTCGATTCATAGCAATTTTTTTACTCTTTGAGGTGTTCAAATAACGTGTTTTTAGATCATTTGTATCGTATCTTTTTCTACATAACTTTCCATCATGTTTTACAAACACTAAGAAAGTTTGTCTTTTGATTCATAACAGTCTTTTAACGTTCTCATGAGTCCAAATAACATGTTTTTGAAATGGTTTGGATAGAATCTTTTAGTACGTAACTTTTCACCAAATTGTACAAACACTTTGAAATTTTCTTTTCGATTCATAACAATCCTTTTCGTTTTCATTCCTCTTGACGTGTTGGAGACAACTACACTTTCCAAATTCCCAGAATTTCCTTCTAAAACCTGTAATTAATCAATAAAACACACTTAGTGAAGAAATATTCTTGTTATCTCAAATATGAACAATTGTATATATAAAGTTGTGATTCAAAAGGGCTAAAATCCCCAAATTAGATATCAAAAAGGTGCTTTATTTTCCTCGTATCAAATACCCCCATACTTAAACCTTTGATCGTCCTCGATCATGATGAGCGTAAAAATAAAGCACAAAGAAAAATGCATGTATAGGTTTTATTGAAATTATATTCATCGATCTCAAAACTCAATTTTCACGAGATAATTGTTTACTCTCCTCATAATTACTAATATTGAAAGAGATAAGTTTGAGTTATATTAGAATCTATTTTCAATGAATTGCACAAATTCGAAGAGTTTATTAGAGCAATTGATCTCAACCGAAAAAGATGATTAAACACCATCATTCAATTCTTTTCACTCCACAATTCACAAGGATTATCATGAAAAAACATTAATGAAAACCAATTTTTCCGTTTTGCAAAAATCATTTCTTAAATGTAATTTGTCACTTTTAAACCGTTCGGTACTTCAGTACTTGGTTCCTATTCGGTTTCAACTAATTCCCCCAATTGCGCTTGTTTACAATTCTTTTCTTTAACCGAGAGTTCCGCTGCACCGAAATACAACGAAATTACATCCCGTTTTTTTTTTTTTTTTTTTTTTTTTTTTATTATATATATTTTTTTTTTATTAGATCTTTTCTTTAACAGGGAGTTCCGTTGCACCGAAATACAACGAAATTACATCCCGGTATTCTCTTTTTTAGATCTCAAGTCGCAAGCGGGTCCAATCTATTTACTACCGAATCCCCATGAACGGTCGGGCCCTTAAAGTGCAATTGGTCAAATTTTAAGATTCAAGCAAAACTTACTAAATTGGTTCAAACAAAACTTTTTAGAAATTCCAAGTTTAAAATGGGTTTATTTATTGAAAAATGGTGTGTCATGTAAATCAAGGATTGATCAAATTGTCAAAAACTCATGAATTTAGTGAATTCATTGATTAGGGTTTGAATCCCCAAAAGAATCTCTTCAAGATCTCAATCAATTCCTTCAAATATTTTGTGAAAATTTCAAGCTTGAGAGTAAAATGATGTGTTTTGGTGAAAATTTGTTTAAAAATCGATGATTTATTCAATGAGGTGGAGAAAAACCTTTAACTTGCATAAAATCATTTGCTTGTATAACCTTGATGCTCAAAAAACAAAAATAAGATCGAAAAATTCAATTAAAAGCTCATTTTTTTCAATTTTTTAAGCAAAAAACAAATTTTTCCAGAGAGTACTCCGTTGTAACTGACCTTAGGTCCGTTACAACCGAGTTGCAAAATTTTTTTTTTTTTTTTTTTTTTTTTTTTTTAATCAAAGACTGTGTGTATATCCCCCCATACTTATTCCTTCGCTTGTCCTCAAGCGATAATAAAGAGAAAAATTAAAAGAAGTTAAGGAGAGACACAACCTTTGATGCGTGGTGCTGGATCGTCTTTGACTTGTTGCTCCTCCATCCATCTTGTTTCGAATTTTGCGTAGAATTTCTCGATGCGTTTTCCATTCATCTTGAACGATTCATTCGTTTCACCGCTTCGAATCTCCACAACTCCAAATGGTGTGACATTGGTCACCACAAATGGGTCGATCCAACGCGACCTTTGCTTCCTTTTGGAGTTGAACGTCTCGATCACCGATTTCGAATTCGCGTCCTTTGCCGGTGTCGTCTCCATCTTGTCGCATTTCTCGTGTCTTGGTCCCACCTTTGCGATTATTTGCTCGGAAATTCGTGGAGGTTGATCGAGGAGATTCGGAGGAAACGCATCATTTGCCGATCTTGGGGAGGTAAGCATCTTGATCACATTGATTTTCGCCTTGTCGACTTCCTTTCCTTTCTTGAGATTAGATGGCCTAATATGATTTCATTGCTCACTAAAGAGTGGCATATTCAAAAATTCGAAACAAGATTAGCTTGTAATGAGAGAGAATGAAAAGCATAAACCTTTGGATGTGATGGAGAATCGGAATTCTTGGTTTATCTTGGAATGTACCAATTGAGCTTGAGCATGTAGTCCTTGCACCGTTGGTACGAGGGTTTGCCTCCCTCGCTAGCGCTCTCGTTTATGGTCTCGAGCTCGACCATGCCGATGTTATCCTCCTTCAAAATTAAACGAAGCACTAACATGGATCGCTACTTTTCGACCGCCTCGAAATACTCCCTTTGAGATGTTGGAGATGAGAGAAATCGGCGCTTGTATCACTTGTTTTGCATATGTCGAAAGTGGCGGCAATATTTCCTCAATTTTGCTTCGAATTTTTCGAATTGCTTCATCGCTTGGAGTTTGATGAAGAGGAGTTGTGAGAGGCGTGAGTGTCTCGATTGTATTTGATTTCCTTGATAAATCTACACAAGGTGAATTTCTATCATGAGAAGCATCATAGTTCTTAATTGAATTTAAATTGATGATATATGGAAAGAATTCACCTTGGAGAATTGTAGATTTCTCTTCTTGCTTGTTTTCATCGATTGGAGTGATTTGAACCGTCTTTTGGAGAGTCGAATCCAATGACACCTTTTCTTCTTCAATGATCATTCCAATGCTTTCATCGAATCCCCCCATACTTGAACTCTTGTCGTTTTCAATCTCCACGATCTCCTCTTTTGAAAACTCGAGATGAGAGGTGGTTACTTCTTCTTGTTTCATCTCATTCGAGGGATTACTTGTTTTTTCCATTATCTCTTTCATCATTGCCATCATTTCCTCCATCCATCTTTTTAATTCTTGGTTTGGATCTTCGTTTTGGGATTGAAATGGTGGTACTTGGCATTCAAATTCATGTTGAAATTCGAGTTCATTTTGAGGAAGTTCGTATATGGGGTTTGAGTACATGGAGTTTGAGTAGTTGTTAGCGGTTTCGGCATAGGATTGTGTCTCATAACCCCATGGGGATTCGTTTTCGTATTGGTGAGCTTTGTAGATGGGATTTTGATAAAGGGTCTCGGTGTGTGATTCATCGTTTTGATTTGAGGGTGAACTTGAGAGCCATCCGAGCCTTCGTTCTTCCATGGATTTTCGAGCTTTGTCTTCTTCTCTATCTTTCTTTTCTTCCATTTCTTCCCATTCTTGAAATTCTAATTTTTGTATTTCTAGCTCGTGAACCTCTTGATTTGTCATGGAGTCCGGATATCCTTTTGCGGCTCTATCGAGACGTATCCACTCCCGAAGCGAAATTGGTTTTTCTTGATGATCCATCTTGCTCCACTTCTTGTACCTTGCAAGAATAGAAAAATTTCGAAATTAGTGAAATATCAAGTTCAAATGTATCAAATCTATTAAAAATATCACTCTAGATTGCAAGTTTGATTCAAAATTTGACTTAAACATTACTCCCCGGCAGCGGCGCCATTTGATGAGCGGGTTTTTGGCGTGTAAAATATCGTTGTGGTAAAAACCCCGAACAATCAACAAAATTTGTAATCTAAGTTTGTACAGTGGCAAATGTATAGATTCGTTCCACGGGGAGCAATTGCGTCAAAATTTGGATCAAAATGGATGAGAAATAACGAAGAAAATTCACAGAAGATAGTCCGTTACAACGGAAGTAAGTTCCGTTACAACGGACTTGAGTGAAAATTCTGGCGCTAAGTGTGAGATGAACGTCCGTTACAACGGATGAAACTACGTTATAACGCACTAAACTGGTCCGTTATAACGAACAGTGGTTGCGTTGCAACGGATTGGTTAATCCGTTACAACGGACCCTTATGTCCGTTATAACGCACTTGTATTGAGCCTCTTGCGTGAAAATCCTCACTAGTCCGTTACAACGGACATGTATGTGCGTTACAACGGAAGTATAACCAACTGAATATTAAAGGACCAACCGTCCAGTCCGTTGTAACGCAAATTGTGTCCGTTATAACGGAAGTAGTTCTGGAATTAAGTTTGAGATTTGAATTGGGAGCAGTTTGATGGTTTGTTTTGGGATTGAATTAATGGAAATTTGAACTAAGTTTAAGGCAGAAATTGAGAGCAAAAGATCAAGTGAAAGAACAAGTTTAGAACAAAGATTTGATTCAAGTAAACAAGAAACTAAAGATTCATTAAACCGAGAATTCTTTACACAACAAAATCCAATCAAACAACAATTAATCAAGTAATTTGAAAATGAGTACACCTAGTTGAGAAAGCCTCGAAGTGAAGCTCCTTGTCTCCTTGCCTCGTACCGAAAAATCCTTGCTCCTTGTCTCGAGAGTGATGGATTGTACCGAAGGGATGAAGCTCCCTTGTCTCGGATCGCAATCACCTCGAAGAAACTTGAATCGAGTCACGGCACTTCTTCTCAAATCCACCGTAGGGAATAGCTCCTTGTCACGGCCCGATCTTCGAAGGATGAGAAGGATTTGTCGAAGGGATGAGCTCCCTTGTCTCGACTAGTCCTTGAGAGATTTTTTCTTGATTGATCTTGAAGTATCTTGAAGGATCTTGATTGTGCTTGGAAAAGAGAGAGGGAGAGAGAGAGTAAAAAGGGTAAAAAGAGTGTTCCAAACTCGTGGCCCTTGTGGTCATATTTATAGCACTCACGGAGTCTTCTTATTGGCCACGAGTTGGTGAAGAGGATTGAGGGTAATGAGGTAATTTCCATCAAAGGTAGGTGGGCTGGATAAGGGCTAAGGATTGAGTGGTTTTCGTATAAACTTGTGTGTAAGTTTTCATCATGATGATTGTTTGCCTCCCGTCTCATTTATGTACCGAATATATCGGTGTAATATATCATTTTCACTCCTCTTGACATGTTGGAGACAACTACACTCTCCAAATTCCCAGAAATTCCTTCTAATTCCTGTAATTAAGCAGTTAAACACACTTAGTGAAGAAATATTCATGTTATCTCAAATATGATTAATAAAGTATATAGAATTGTTCTTCACAAGGGCTAAAATCCCCAAATTAAGCATTAATTTTGTGCCTTATTTGCCTCACATCATTAGGATAGAATGTTTTTGTACGTAACTTTTCACCAAATTGTACAAACACTAAGAATGTTTTCTTTTCGATTATTTACAATTGTTTGATTCTTTGAGGAGTTCAAATAACGTGTTTTTAGATTATTTGTATCGTATCTTTTACTGCATAACTTTTCACCAGATTTTAGAAACACTAAGAAAGTTTGTTTTTCGATTCATAACAATCTTTTAACGCTCGGACGAGTCCAAATAACGTGTTTTTTAGATGGTTTGGATCAAATCTTTTAGTACGTAACTTTTCCCCAAATTGTACAAATACTAAGAAAGTTTTCTTTTCGATTCATAGCATTCTTTTAACTCTTTGAGGAGTTCAAATGACTTGTTTTTAGATTATTTTATCGTATCTTTTTCGACATTACTTTTCACAATATTTTACAAACACTAAGACAGTTTGTTTTTCGATTCAAAACAATCTTTTATGTTTCTGAGGAGTCAAAATAAGGTGTTTTGAAATGAACTGGATCGAATCTTGTAGTACGTAACTTTTCATCAAATTGTACAAACACCAAGAAATTTTTCTTTTCGATTCATAACAATCTTTTTACTATTTGAGGAGTTCAACTAGCGTATTTTAGATCATTTGTATTGTAACTTTTTCTACGTAACGTTTCGCCATATTTTACAAACGCTAAGAAAGTTTATTTTTCGATTCATAACAATCTTTTAACGCTCCGAGGAGTCCAAATAACGTGTTTTTTAGATGGTTTGGATCGAATCATTTAGTACGTAACTTTGCACCAAATTGAACAAACACTAAGGAAGTTTTCGTTTCGATTCATAACAATCTTTTGACTATTTGCGGAGTTCAAATATAGTGTTTTTAGATTATTTTTATCTTATCTTTTACTACATAGCTTTTCACCAAATTTTACAAACAATAATAAAGTTTGTTTTTCGATTCATAACAATCTTTTAACACTCCGAGGAGTCCAAATAACGTGTTTTTGTGATGGTTTGGATCGAATCTTTTAGTATGTAACTTTTCACAAAATTGTACAAACACTAAGAAAGTTTTCTTTTCGATTCATAGCAATCTTTTTGATCTCCCCGGAGTAAAAAAAAACGTGTTTTAGATCATTTGGATCGTATATTTTTCTACATAACTTTTCACCATATTTTACCAATACTAATGAAGTTTGTTTTTCGATTCAAAACAATATTTGAACGCTCTGAGGAGTCCAAATAACGTGTTTTTGAGATGGTTTGGATCGAATTTTTTAGTACGTAACTTTTCACTAAATTTTGCAGACACTAAGAATAAAAAAATTCGATTCATAACAACCTTTTTACTATTTGAGGAGTTCAGATAACGTGTTTTTAGATCATTAGTATATTGTCTTTTACTAAATAACTTTTCATCAAATTTTACAAACACTAAGAAAGTTGGTTTTTTTATTCATAACAATCTTTTAACGCTCTGAGGAGTCCAAACAACGTGTTTTTTAAATGGTTCGGATCGAATCTTTTTGTTCGTAAATTTTCACCAAATTGTACAAACACTAAGAAAGTTCTCTTTTCGATTCATGCCAATCTTGTTACTCTTTGGGGAGTTCAAATAACGTGTTTTTAGATTATTTGTATCGTATCTTTTCCTACATAACTTTTCACTATATTTTACAAACTGTAAGAAAGTTTGTTTTCCGATTCATAACAATCTTTTAAGTTTCCGAGGAGTCCAAATAACGTGTTTTTGAGATGGTTTGGATCGAATCTTTTAGTACATAACTTTTCACCAAATTGTACAAACACTAAGAAAGTTTTCTTTTCGATTCATAACAATATTTTTACTCTTTGAGGATTTCAAATAACGTGTTTTTAGATCATTTGTATCGTATCTTTTTCTACATAACTTTTCACCATATTTTACAAACACTAAGAAAGTTTGTTTTTCGATTCATAACAATCTTTTAACACTCCGAGGAGTCCAAATAACGTGTTTTTGAGATGGTTTGGTCAGAATCTTGTAGTACGTAACTTTTGACCAAATTGTACGAACACTAAGAAAGTTTCTCTTTGATTCATAACGATATTTTAACGCTCCGAGGAGTCGAAATAACGTGTTTTTGAGATGGTTTCGATGGAATATTTTAGTATGTAACATTTCACCAAATTGTACAAACACTAAGAAAGTTTTCTTTTCAATTCATAACAATCTTTTTACTCTTTGAGGAGTTCAAATAACGTGTTTTTAGATCATTTCTATCGTATCTTTTACTACATAACTTTTCACCTTATTTTACAAATACTAAGAAAGTTTATTTTTGAGATGGTTTGGATCAAATATTTTAGTACTTAACTTTTCACCAAATTGTACAAACACTAAGAAAGTTTTCTTTTCGATTTATAACAATCTTTTTACTCTTTGAGGGGTTCAAATAATGTGGTTTTAGATCATTTGTATCGTATCTTTTTGTACATAATTTTTCACCATATTTTACAAACACTATGAAAGTTTGTTTTTTGATTGATAACAGTCTTTTAAGTTTCTGAGGAGCCCAAATAACGTGTTTTTGAGATGGTTTGGTTCGAATCTTGTAGTACGTAACTTTTGACCAAATTGTACGAACACTAAGAAAGTTTTCTCTTCGATTCATAACTACTATATTTTAACGTTCTGAGGAGTCCAAATAACGTGTTTTTGAGATGGTTTGGATCGAATATTTTAGTATGTAACTTTTCACCAAATTGTACAAACACTAAGAAAGTTTTCTTTTCAATTCATAACAATCTTTGTACTCTTTGAGGAGTCCAAATAACGTGTTTTTAGATCATTTCTATCGTATCTTTTACTACATAACTTTTAACCAAATTTTACAAACACTAAGAAAGTTTGTATTTCGATTCATAACACTTTAACGCTCTGAGGAGTCCAAATAACATGTTTTCTTGATGGTTCGGATCGAATCTTTCAGTACGTAACTTTTCACCTAATTGTACAAACACTAAGAAAGTTCTCTTTTCGATTCATACCAATATTTTTACTCTTTGGGGAGTCCAAAAAACGTGTTTTCAGATCATTTGTATCGTATCTTTTTCTACATACCTTTTCACCATATTGTATAAACACTATGAAAGTTTGTTTTTCGATTCATAACAATCTTTTAAGTTTCTGAGGAGTCCAAATAATGTGTTTTTGAGATGGTTTGGATCGAATTCTTTAGTACGTAACTTTTCACCAAATTGTACAAACACTAAGAAAGTTTTCTCTTCAATTCATAACAATCTGTTTACTCTTTGAGGAGTTTAAATAACATTTGTTTTTAGATCATTTGTATCGTATTTTTTTTCTACATAACGTTTCACCATATTTTCCAAACAATAAGAAAGTTTGTTTTCGATTCATAATGATATTTTAACGCTATGAGGAGTCCAAATAACGTGTTTTTGGGATGGTTTGGACCGAATATTTTAGTATGTTACTTTTCACCAAATTGTACAAACACTAAAAAAAATTTCTTTTCAATTCATAACAATCTTTTTACTCTTTGAGGAATTCAAATGACGTGTTTTTAGATCATTTCTATCGTATCTTTTACTACATAACTTTTCACCAAATTTTACAAACACTAAGAAAGTTTGTTTATCAATTCATAACACTCTAACGCTCCGAGGAGTCCAAATAACATGTTTTTTAGATGGTTCGGATCGAATCTTTTAGTACGTAACTTTTCACCTAATTGTACAAACACTAAGAAAGTTCTCTTTTCGATTCATACCAATATTTTTAATCTTTGGGGAGTTCAAATAACGTGTTTTCAGATCATTTGTATCGTATCTTTTTTTACATAAGTTTTCACTATATTATATAAACACTGAGTCCATATAATGTGTTTTTGAGATGGTTTGGATCGAATCTTTTAGTACGTAACTTTTCACCAAATTGTACAAACACTAAGAAAGTTTTCTTTTCGATTCATAACAATATTTTTACTCTTTGAGGAGTTTAAATAACATTTGTTTTTAGATCATTTGTATCGTATTTTTTTCTACATAACTTTTCACCATATTTTACAAACAATAAGAAAGTTTGTTTTCGATTCATAACGATCTTTTAACGCTCTGAGGAGTCCAAATAACGTGTTTTTTAGATGGTTCGGATCGAATCTTTTTGTACGTACCTTTTCACCAAATTGTTCAAACACTAAGGAAGTTCTCTTTTCGATTCATACCAATCTTGCTACTCTTTGGGAAGTTCAAATAACGTGTTTTTAGATTATTTGTATCGTATCTTTTCCTGCATAACTTTTCACTATATTTTACAAACAGTAAGAAAGTTTGTTTTCTCATTCATAACAATCTTTTAAGTTTCTGAGGAGTCCAAATAACGGGTTTTTGAGATGGTCTGGATCGAATCTTTTAGTACGTAACTTTTCACCAAATTGTACAAACACTAAGAAAGTTTTCTTTTCGATTCATAACAATATTTTTACTCTTTGAGGATTTCAAATAACGTGTTTTTAGATCATTTGTATCGTATCTTTTTCTACATAACTTTTCACCATATTTTACAAATACTAAGAAAGTTTATTTTCCGATTCATAACTATCTTTCAAGTTTCCGAGGAGACCCAATAACGTGTTTTTTAGATGGTTTGGATCGAATATTTTTGTACGTAACTTTTCACCAAATTGTACAAACACTAAGAAAGTTTTCTTTTCGATTCATAGCAATCTTTTTACTCTTTGAGGACTTCAAATAACGTGTTTTTGAATCATTGGTATCGTATCTTTTTCTACATAACTTTTCACCATATTTTACACACACTAAGAAAGTTTGTTTTTCGATTCATAACAATCTTTTAGTTTCTGAGGAGTCCAAGTAACGTGTTTTTAAGATGTTTGGATCGAATCTTTTAGTACGTAACTTTTCACAAAATTGTACAAACACTAACAAAGTTCTCTTTTCGATTCATAACAATATTTTTACTCTTTGAGGAGTTCAAATAATGTGTTTTTAGATCATTTGTATCGTATCTTTTTCTACATAATTTTTCACCATATTTTACAAACACTATGAAAGTTTGTTTTTCGATTCATAACAAACTTTTAAGTTTCTGTGGAGCCCAAATAACGTGTTTTTGAGATGGTTTGGTTAGAATCTTGTAGTACGTAACTTTTGACCAAATTGTACGAACACTAAGAAAGTTTCTCTTTGATTCATAACGATATTTTAACGCTCCGAGGAGTCGAAATAACGTGTTTTTGAGATGGTTTGGATCGAATCTTTTAGTACGTAACTTTTCACAGAATTGTACAAACACTAAGAAAGTTTTATTTCGTTTCATAACAATCATTTTACTCTTTGAGGAGTTCAAATAACGTGTTTTTAGATCATTTGTATCGTATCTTTTTCTACATAACTTTTCACCATATTTTACAAACAATAAGAAAGTTTGTTTTCGATTCATAACGATATTTTAACGCTCTGAGGAGTCCAAATAACGTGTTTTTGAGATGGTTTGGATCGAATATTTTAGTATGTAACTTTTCACCAAATTGTACAAACACTAAGAAAATTTTCTTTTCAATTCATTACAATCTTTTTACTCTTTGAGGAGTTCAAATAACGTGTTTTTTAGATCATTTGTATCATATCTTTTTCTACATAACTTTTCACCATATTCTACAAACACTAAGAAAGTTTGTTTTCCGATTCATAACAATCTTTTAAGTTTCTGAGGAGTCCAAATAACGAGTTTTTGAGATGGTTCGGATTGGATCTTTTAGTACGTCACTTTTCACCAAATTGTACAAACACTTAGAAAGTTTTCTTTTCGATTCATAACAATCTTTTTACTCTTTGAGTAGTTGAAATAACGTGTATTTAGATCATTTGTATTGTATCTTTTTCTACATAACTTTTCACCATATTTTACAAACACTGAGAAAGTTTGTTTTTCGATTCATAACAATCTTTTAACGCTCTGAGGAATCCAAATAACGTGTTTTTTAGTAGGTTTGGATCGAATCTTTTCGTACGTAACTTTTCACCAAATTGTACAAACACTTAGAAAGTTTTCTTTTCGATTCATAGCACCAGTTTACTCTTTGAGTAGTTCAAATAACGTGTTTTTAGATTAATTGTATCGTATCTTCTATCTAAATAACTTGTCACCGTATTTTACAAACACTAAGAAAGTTTGTTTTTCGATTCATATCAACTTTTATGGCTCTGAGGAATCAAAATAACGTGTTTTTGAGATGGCTTGAATCAAATCTTTTAGTACGTAATTTCTCACCAAATTGTACAAATACTCAGAAACTTTTCTTTTCGATTCATAACATTATTTTTACTCTTTGAGGAGTTCAAATAACGTGTTTTTAGATCATTTGCATCGTATATTTTTCTCCATAACTTTACACCATATTTTACAAACACTAAGAAAGTTTGTTTTCCGATTCATAACAATCTTTTTACTTTTTGAGGAGTTCAAATAACGTGTTTTTGAGATGGATTGGATCGAATATTTTAGTACTTAACTTTTCACCAAATTGTACAAACACTAAGAAAGTTTTCTTTTCGATTTATAACAATCTTTTTACTCTTTGAGGAGTCCAAATAACGTGTTTTTGAGATGGATTGGATCGAATATTTTAGTATGTAACTTTTCACCAAATTGTACAAACACTGAGAAAGTTTTCTTTTCAATTCATTACAATCTTTTTACTCTTTGAGGAGTTAAAATAACGTGTTTTTAGATCATTTGTATCGTATCTTTTTCAACATAACTTTTCACCATATTCTACAAACACTAAGAAAGTTTGTTTTCCCGATTCAGAACAATCTTTTAAGTTTCTGAGGAGTCCAAATAACGAGTTTTTGAGATGGTTCGGATTGGATCTTTTAGTACGTCACTTTTCACCAAATTGTACAAACACTTAGAAAATTTTCTTTTCGATTCATAACAATCTTTTTACTCTTTGAGGAGTTGAAATAACGTGTATTTAGATCATTTGTATTGTATCTTTTTCTACATAACTTTTCACCATATTTTACAAACACTGAGAAAGTTTGTTTTTCGATTCATAACAATCTTTTAACGCTCTGAGGAATCCAAATAACGTGTTTTTGAGTAGGTTTGGATCGAATCTTTCCGTACGTAACTTTTCACCAAATTGTACAAACACTTAGAAAGTTTTCTTTTCGATTCATAGCACCAGTTTACTCTTTGAGGAGTTCAAATAACGTGTTTTTAGATGAATTGTATCGTATCTTCTATCTAAATAACTTGTCACCATATTTTACAAACACTAAGAAAGTTTGTTTTTCGATTCATATGAACTTTTAAGGCTCTGAGGAATCAAAATAACGTGTTTTTGAGATGGCTTGAATCAAATCTTTTAGAACGTAACTTCTCACCAAATTGTACAAACACTCAGAAACTTTTCTTTTCGATTCATAACAATATTTTTACTCTTTGAGGAGTTCAAATAACGTATTTTTAGATCATTTGCATCGTATCTTTTTCTCCATAACTTTTCACCATATTTTACAAACACTAAGAAAGTTTGTTTTCCGATTCATAACAATCTTTAAACGCTCTGAGGAGTCCTAATAACGTGTTTTTGAGATGATTTGGATCGAATATTGTAGTACGTAACTTTTCACCCAATTGTACGAACACTAAGAATGTTTTCTTTCCGATTCATAGCAATCTTTTTACTCTTTGAGCAGTTCAAATAACATGTTTTAGATCATTTGTATCGTACATTTTTGTACATAACTTTTCACCATATTTTACAAATACTAAGAAACTTTGTTTTTCGATTCATAACAATCTTTTAAGTTTCTGAGGAGTCCAAATAACGTGTTTTTAAGATGGTTTGGATCGAATCTTTTAGTACGTGACTTTTCACAAAATTGTACAAACAGTAAAAAAAATTTCTTTTCGATTCATAACAATCTTTTTACTTTTTGAGGAGTTCAAATAACGTGTTTTAGATTATTTGTATCGTATATTTTTCAACATAACTTTTCACCATATTTTACAAATACTAAGAAACTTTGTTTCGATTCATAACAATCTTTTAAGTTTCCGAGGAGTCCAAATAATGTTTTTTTAAGATGGTTTGGATCGAATCTTTTAGTACGTAACTTTTCACAAAATTGTACAAACACTAACAAAGTTTTCTTTTCGATTCATAACAATATTTTTACTCTTTGAGGAGTTGGAATAATGTGTTTTTAGATCATTTGTATCGTATCTTTTTCTACATAATTTTTCACCATATTTTACAAACACTATGAAAGTTTGTTTTTCGATTCATAACAATCTTTAAGTTTCTGAGGAGCCCAAATAACGTGTTTTTGAGATGGTTTGGTTCTAATCTTGTAGTACGTAACTTTTGACCAAATTGTACGAACACTAAGAAAGTTTTCACTTCGAATCATAACAATCTTTTTACTCTTTGAGGAGTTCAAATAACGTGTTTTTAGATCATTTGTATCGTATCTTTTTCTACATAACTTTTCACCATATTTTACAAACAATAAGAAAGTTTGTTTTCGATTCATAACGATATTTTAATGCTCTGAGGAGTCCAAATAACGTGTTTTTGAGATGGTTTGGATCGAATATTTTAGTATGTAACTTTTCACCAAATTGTACAAACACTAAGAAAATTTTCTTTTCAATTCATTACAATCTTTTTACTCCTTGAGGAGTTCAAATAACGTATTTTTAGATCATTTGTATCATATCTTTTTCTACATAACTTTTCACCATATTCTACAAACACTAAGAAAGTTTGTTTTCCGATTCATAACAATCTTTTAAGTTTCTGAGGAGTCCAAATAACGAGTTTTTGAGATGGTTCGGATTGGATCTTTTAGTACGTCACTTTTCACCAAATTGTACAAACACTTAGAAAGTGTTCTTTTCGATTCATAACAATCTTTTTACTCTTTGAGTAGTTGAAATAACGTGTATTTAGATCATTTGTATTGTATCTTTTTCTACATAACTTTTCACCATATTTTACAAACACTGAGAAAGTTTGTTTTTCGATTCATAACAATCTTTTAACGCTCTGAGGAATCCAAATAACGTGTTTTTTAGTAGGTTTGGATCGAATCTTTTTGTACGTAACTTTTCTCCAAATTGTACAAACACTTAGAAAGTTTTCTTTTCGATTCATAGCACCAGTTTACTCTTTGAGGAGTTCAAATAACGTGTTTTTAGATTAATTGTATCGTATCTTCTATCTAAATAACTTGTCACCATACTTTACAAACACTAAGAAAGTTTGTTTTTCGATTCATATCAACTTTTATGGCTCTGAGGAATCAAAATAACGTGTTTTTGAGATGGCTTGAATCAAATCTTTTAGTACGTAATTTCTCACCAAATTGTACAAATACTCAGAAACTTTTCTTTTCGATTCATAACAATATTTTTACTCTTTGAGGAGTTCAAATAACGTGTTTTTAGATCATTTGCATCGTATCTTTTTCTCCATAACTTTTCACCATATTTTACAAACACTAAGAAAGTTTGTTTTCCGATTCATAACAATCTTTTTACTTTTTGAGGAGTTCAAATAACGTGTTTTAGATTATTTGTATCATATATTTTTCAACATAACTTTTCACCATATTTTACAAATACTAAGAAACTTTGTTTTTCGATTCATAACAATCTTTTAAGTTTCTGAGGAGTCCAAATAACGTTTTTTTAAGATGGTTTGGATCGAATCTTTTAGTACGTAACTTTTCACAAAATTGTACAAACACTAACAAACTTTTATTTTCGATTCATAACAATATTTTTACTCTTTGAGGAGTTCAAATAATGTGTCTTTAGATCATTTGTATCGTATCTTTTTCTACATAATTTTTCACCATATTTTACAAACACTATGAAAGTTTGTTTTTCGATTCATAACAATCTTTAAGTTTCTGAGGAGCCCAAATAACGTGTTTTTGAGATGGTTTGGTTCGAATCTTTTAGTACGTAACTTTTCACCAAATTGTACAAACACTAAGAGAGATTTCTTTTCGATTCATGACAATCTTTTTACTCTTTGAGGAGTACAAATAACGTGTTTTTAGATCATTTGGATCGTATCTTTATCTACATAACTTTTCACCATATTTTACAAACACTAAGAAAGTTTGTTTTTCGATTCATAACAATCTTTTATCGCTCAGAGGAGTCAAAATAACGTGTTTTTGAGATGGTTTGAATCGAATCTTTTAGTACGTACATTTTCACCAAAAACGTACTAACACTAAGAAAGTTTTCTTTTCGATTCATAACAATCTTTTTACTCTTTGAGGAGTTCAAATAATGTGATTTTAGATCATTTGTATTGTATCTTTTTCTACATAACTTTTCACCATATTTTTCAAATTCTAAGAAAGTTTACTTTTGAGATGGTTTGGATCAAATCTTTTAGTACTTAACTTTTCACCAAATTGTACAAACACTAAGAAAGTTTTCTTTTCGATTTATAACAATTTTTTTACTCTTTGAGGAGTTCAAATAATGTGGTTTTAGATCATTTGTATCGTATCTTTTTCACCATATTTTACAAACACTATGAAAGTTTGTTTTTCGGTTCATAACAATCTTTTAAGTTTCTGAGGAGCCCAAATAACGTGTTTTTGAGATGGTTTGGTTCGAATCTTGTAGTACGTAACTTTTGACCAAATTGTACGAACACTAAGAAAGTTTTCACTTCGTTTCATAACAATCCTTTTACTCTTTGAGGAGTTCAAATAACGTGTTTTTAGATCATTTGTATCGTATCTTTTTCTACATAACTTTTCATCATATTTTGCAAACAATAAGAAAGTTTGTTTTCGATTCATAACGATATTTTAACGCTCTGAGGAGTCCAAATAACGTGTTTTTGAGATGGCTTGGATCGAATATTTTAGTATGTAACTTTTCACCAAATTGTACAAACACTAAGAAAGTTTTCTTTTCAATTCATTACAATCTTTTTACTCTTTGAGGAGTTAAAATAACGTGTTTTTAGATCATTTGTATCGTATCTTTTTTTCTACATAACTTTTCACCATATTCTACAAACACTAAGAAAGATTGTTTTCCGATTCATAACAATCTTTTAAGTTTCTGAGGAGTCCAAATAACGAGTTTTTGAGATGGTTCGGATTGGATCTTTTAGTACGTCACTTTTCACCAAATTGTACAAACACTTAGAAATTTTTCTTTTCGATTCATAACAATCTTTTTACTCTCTGAGGAGTAGAAATAACGTGTATTTAGATAATTTGTATTGTATCTTTTTCTACATAAATTTTCACCATATTTTTCAAACACTGAGAAAGTTTGTTTTTCGATTCATAACAATCTTTTAACGCTCTGAGGAATCCAAATGACGTGTTTTTGAGAAGGTTTGGATCGAATCTTTTCGTACGTAACTTTTCACCAAATTGTACAAACACTTAGAAAGTTTTCTTTTCGATTCATAGCACCTGTTTACTCTTTGAGGAGTTCAAATAACGTGTTTTTAGATTAATTGTATCGTATCTTGTATCTAAATAACTTGTCACCATATTTTACAAACACTAAGAAAGTTTGTTTTTCGATTCATATCAACTTTTAAGGCTCTGAGGAGTCAAAATAACGTGTTTTTGAGATGGCTTGAATCAAATCTTTTAGTACGTAACTTCTCACCAAATTGTACAAACACTCAGAAACTTTTCTTTTCGATTCATAACAATATTTTTACTCTTTGAGGAGTTCAAATAACGTGTTTTTAGATCATTTGCATCGTATCTTTTTCACCATAACTTTTCACCATATTTTACAAACACTAAGAAAGTTTGTTTCCGATTCATAACAATCTTTAAACGCTCGGAGGAGTCCTAATAACGTGTTTTTGAGATGATTTGGATCGAATATTGTAGTACGTAACTTTTCACCCAATTGTACAAACACTAAGAAAGTTTTATTTCCGATTCATAGCAATCTTTTTACTCTTTGAGCAGTTCAAATAACAAGTTATAGATCATTTGTATCGTACATTTTTCTACATAACTTTTCACCATATTTTACAAATACTAAGAAACTTTGTTTTTCGATTCATAACAATCTTTTAAGTGTCTGAGGAGTCCAAATAACGTGTTTTTAAGATGGTTTGGATCGAATCTTTTAGTACGTGACTTTTCACAAAATTGTACAAACACTAACAAATATTTCTTTTCGATTCATAACAATCTTTTTACTTTTTGAGGAGTTCTAATAACGTGTTTTAGATTATTTGTATCGTATATTTTTCAACATAACATTTCACCATATTTTACAAATACTTAGAAACTTTGTTTTTCGATTCATAACAATCTTTTAAGTTTCTGAGGAGTCCTAATAACGTTTTTTTAAGATGGTTTGGATCGAATCTTTTAGTACGTAACTTTTCACAGAATTGTACAAACACTAACAAAGTTTTATTTTCGATTCATAACAATATTTTTACTCTTTGAGGAGTTCAAAAAATGTGTTTTTAGATCATTTGTATCGTATCTTTTTCTACATAATTTTTCACCATATTTTACAAACACTATGAAAGTTTGTTTTTCGATTCATAACAATCTTTAAGTTTCTGAGGAGCCCAATAACGTGTTTTTGAGATGGTTTGGTTCGGATCTTTTAGTACGTATCTTTTCACCAAATTGTACAAACACTAAGAGAGATTTCTTTTCGATTCATGACAATCTTTTTACTCTTTGAAGAGTTCAAATAACGTGTTTTTAGATCATTTGGATCGTATCTTTATCTACATAACTTTTCAACATATTTTACAAACACAAAGAAAGTTTGTTTTTCGATTCATAACAATCTTTTATCGCTCTGAGGAGTCAAAATAACGTGTTATTGAGATGGTTTGAATCGAATCTTTTAGTACGTACCTTTTCACCAAAAACGTACTAACACTAAGAAAGTTTTCTTTTCGATTCATAACAATCTTTTTACTCTTTGAGGAGTTGAAATAATGTGATTTTAGATCATTTGTATTGTATCTTTTTCTACATAACTTTTCACCATATTTTACAAATTCTAAGAAAGTTTACTTTTGAGATGGTTTGGATCAAATCTTTTAGTACTTAACTTTTCACCAAATTGTACAAACACTAAGAAAGTTTTCTTTTCGATTTATAACAATATTTTTACTCTTTGAGGAGTTCAAATAATGTGGTTTTAGATCATTTGTATCATATCTTTTTCACCATATTTTACAAACACTATGAAACTTTGTTTTTCGGTTCATAACAATCTTTTAAGTTTCTGAGGAGCCCAAATAACGTGTTTTTGAGATGGTTTGGTTCGAATCTTGTAGTACGTAACTTTTGACCAAATTGTACGAACACTAAGAAAGTTTTCACTTCGTTTCATAACAATCCTTTTACTCTTTGAGGAGTTCAAATAACGTGTTTTTAGATCATTTGTATCGTATCTTTTTCTACATAACTTTTCATCATATTTTGCAAACAATAAGAAAGTTTGTTTTCGATTCATAACGATATTTTAACGCTCTGAGGAGTCCAAATAACGTGTTTTTGAGATGGCTTGGATCGAATATTTTAGTATGTAACTTTTCACCAAATTGTACAAACACTGAGAAAGTTTTCTTTTCAATTCATTACAATCTTTTTACTATTTGAGGAGTTAAAATAACGTGTTTTTAGATCATTTGTATCGTATCTTTTTTTCTACATAACTTTTCACCATATTCTACAAACACTAAGAAAGTTTGTTTTCCGATTCATAACAATCTTTTAAGTTTCTGAGGAGTCCAAATAACGAGTTTTTGAGATGGTTCGGATTGGATCTTTTAGTACGTCACTTTTCACCAAATTGTACAAACACTTAGAAATTTTTCTTTTCGATTCATAACAATCTTTTTACTCTCTGAGGAGTAGAAATAACGTGTATTTAGATCATTTGTATTGTATGTTTTTCTACATAAATTTTCACCATATTTTTCAAACACTGAGGAAGTTTGTTTTTCGATTCATAACAATCTTTTAACGCTCTGAGGAATCCAAATGACGTGTTTTTGAGTAGGTTTGGATGGAATCTTTTCGTACGTAACTTTTCAACAAATTGTACAAACACTTAGAAAGTTTTCTTTTCGATTCATAGCACCTGTTTACTCTTTGAGGAGTTCAAATAACGTGTTTTTAGATTAATTGTATCGTATCTTGTATCTAAATAACTTGTCACCATATTTTACAAACACTAAGAAAGTTTGTTTTTCGGTTCATATCAACTTTTAAGGCTCTGAGGAGTCAAAATAACGTGTTTTTGAGATGGCTTGAATCAAATCTTTTAGTACGTAACTTCTCACCAAATTGTACAAACACTCAGAAACTTTTCTTTTCGATTCATAACAATATTTTTACTCTTTGAGGAGTTCAAATAACGTGTTTTTAGATCATTTGCATCGTATCTTTTTCACCATAACTTTTCACCATATTTTACAAACACTAAGAAAGTTTGTTTCCGATTCATAACAATCTTTAAACGCTCGGAGGAGTCCTAATAACGTGTTTTAGAGATGATTTGGATCGAATATTGTAGTACGTAACTTTTCACCCAATTGTACAAACACTAAGAAAGTTTTCTTTCCGATTCATAGTAATCTTTTTACTCTTTGAGCAGTTCAAATAACAAGTTATAGATCATTTGTATCGTACATTTTTCTACATAACTTTTCACCATATTTTACAAATACTAAGAAACTTTGTTTTTCGATTCATAACAATCTTTTATGTTTCTGAGGAGTCCAAATAACGTGTTTTTAAGATGGTTTGGATCGAATCTTTTAGTACGTGACTTTTCACAAAATTGTACAAACACTAACAAATATTTCTTTTCGATTCATAACAATCTTTTTACTTTTTGAGGAGTTCTAATAACGTGTTTTAGATTATTTGTATCGTATATTTTTCAACATAACTTTTCACCATATTTTACAAATACTAAGAAACTTTGTTTTTCGATTCATAACAATCTTTTAAGTTTCTGAGGAGTCCGAATAACGTTTTTTTAAGATGGTTTCGATCGAATCTTTTAGTACGTAACTTTTCACAGAATTGTACAAACACTAACAAAGTTTTATTTTCGATTCATAACAATATTTTTACTCTTTGAGGAGTTCAAATAATGTGTTTTTAGATCATTTGTATCGTATCTTTTTCTACATAATTTTTCACCATATTTTACAAACACTATGAAAGTTTGTTTTTCGATTCATAACAATCTTTAAGTTTCTGAGGAGCCCAATAACGTGTTTTTGAGATGGTTTGGTTCGGATCTTTTAGTACGTAACTTTTCACAAAATTGTACAAACACTAAGAGAGATTTATTTTCGATTCATGACAATCTTTTTACTCTTTGAGGAGTTCAAATAACGTGTTTTTAGGTCAATTGGATCGTATCTTTATCTACATAACTTTTCACCATATTTTACAAACAATAAGAAAGTTTGTTTTCGATTCATAACGATATTTTAACGCCCCGAGGACTCCAAATAACGTGTTTTTGAGATGGTTGGGATCGAATATTTTAGTATGTAACTTTTCACCAAATTGTACAAACAATAAGAAAGTTTTCTTTTCAATTCATTACAATCTTTTTACTCTTTGAGGAATTCAAATAACGTGTTTTTAGATCAGTTGTATCATATCTTTTTCTACATAACTTTTCACCATATTCTACAAACACTAAGAAAGTTTGTTTTCCGATTCATAACAATCTTTTAAATTTCTGAGGAGTCCAAATAACGAGTTTTTGAGATGGTTCGGATTGGATCTTTTAGTACGTCACTTTTCACCAAATTGTACAAATACTTAGAAAGTTTTCTTTTTGATTCATAACAATCTTTTTACTCTTTGAGGAGTTGAAATAACGTGTATTTAGATCATTTGTAATGTATTTTTTTCTACATAACTTTTCACCATATTTTACAAACACTGAGAATTTTTTTTTTTCGATTCATAACAATCTTTTAACGCTCTGAGGAATCCAAATAACATGTTTTTGAGTAGGTTTGGATCGAATCTTTTCGTACGTAACTTTTCACCAAATTGTACAAACACTTAGAAAGTTTTTTTTTCGATTCATAGCACCTGTTTACTCTTTGAGGAGTTCAAATAACGTGTTTTTAGATTAATTGTATCGTATCTTGTATCTAAATAACTTGTCACCATATTTTACAAACACTAAGAAAGTTTGTTTTTCGATTCATATCAACTTTTAAGGCTCTGAGGAGTCAAAATAACGTGTTTTTGAGATGGCTTGAATCAAATCTTTTAGTACGTAACTTCTCACCAAATTGTACAAACACTCAGAAACTTTTCTTTTCGATTCATAACAATATTTTTACTCTTTGAGGAGTTCAAATAACGTGTTTTTTTATCATTTGCATCGTATCTTTTTCTCCATAACTTTTCACCATATTTTACAAACACTAAGAAAGATTGTTTTCCGATTCATAACAATCTTTAAACGCTCGGAGGAGTCCTAATAACGTGTTTTTGAGATAATTTGGATCGAATATTGTAGTACGTGACTTTTCACCCAATTGTACAAACACTAAGAAAGTTTTCTTTCCGATTCATAGCAATCTTTGTACTCTTTGAGCAGTTCAAATAACATGTTTTAGATCATTTGTATCGTACATTTTTCTACATTACTTTTCACCATATTTTACAAATACTAAGAAACTTTGTTTTTCGATTCATAACAATCTTTTAAGTTACTGAGGAGTCCAAATAACGTGTTTTTAAGATGGTTTGGATCGAAACTTTTAGTACGTGACTTTTCACAAAATTGTACAAACAGTAACAAATTTTTCTTTTCGATTCATAACAATATTTTTACTTTTTGAGGAGTTCAAATAACGTGTTTTAGATTATTTGTATCGTATATTTTTCAACATAACTTTTCACGATATTTTACAAATACTAAGAAACTTTGTTTTTCGATTCATTACAATCTTTTAAGTTTCTGACGAGTCCAAATAACGTTTTTTAAGATGGTTTGGATCGAATCTTTTAGTACGTGACTTTTCACAAAATTGTACAAACACTAACAAATTTTTCTTTTCGATTCATAACAATCTTTTTACTTTTTGAGGAGTTCAAATAACGTGTTTTAGATTATTTGTATCGTATATTTTTCAACATAACTTTTCACAATATTTTACAAATACTAAGAAACTTTGTTTTTCGATTCATAACAATCTTTTAAGTTTCTCACGAGTCCAAATAACGTTTTTTTAAGATGGTTTGGATCGAATCTTTTTAGTACGTAACTTTTCACAAAATTGTACAAACACTAACAAAGCTTTCTTTTCGATTCATAACAATATTTTTACTCTTTGAGAAGTTCAAATAATGTGTTTTTAGATCATTTGTATCGTATCTTTTTCTACATCATTTTTCACCATATTTTACAAACACTATGAAAGTTTGTTTTTCGATTCATAACAATATTTAAGTTTCTGAGGAGCCCAAATAACGTGTTTTTGAGATGGTTTGGTTCGAATCTTGTAGTACGTAACTTTTGACCAAATTGTACGAACACTAAGAAAGTTTTCACTTCGATTCATAACAATCTTTTTACTCTTTGAGGAGTTCAAATAACGTGTTTTTAGATCATTTGTATCGTATCTTTTTCTACATAACTTTTCACCATATTTTACAAACAATAAGAAAGTTTGTTTTCGATTCATAACGATATTTTAACGCTCCGAGGAGTCCAAATAACGTGTTTTTGAGATAGTTTGGATCGAATATTTTAGTATGTAACTTTTCACCAAATTGTACAAACACTAAGAAAGTTTTCTTTTCAATTCATTACAATCTTTTTACTCTTTGAGGAGTTAAAATAGCGTGTTTTTAGATCATTTGTATCGTATCTTTTTCTACATAACTTTTCACCATATTCTACAAACACTAAGAAAGTTTGTTTTCCGATTCATAACAATCTTTTAAGTTTCTGAGGAGTCCAAATAACGAGTTTTTGAGATGGTTCGGATTGGATCTTTTAGTACGTCACTTTCACCAAATTGTACAAACACTTGGAAAGTTTTCTTTTCGATTCATAACAATCTTTTTACTCTTTGAGGAGTTGAAATAACGTGTATTTAGATCATTTGTATTGTATCTTTTTCTACATAACGTTTCACCATATTTTACAAACACTGAGAAATTTTGTTTTTCGATTCATAACAATCTTTTAACGCTCTGAGGAATCCAAATAACGTGTTTTTGAGTAGGTTTGGATCGAATCTTTTCGTACGTAACTTTTCACCAAATTGTACAAACACTTAGAAAGTTTTCTTTTCGATTCATAGCACCTGTTTACTCTTTGAGGAGTTCAAATAACGTGTTTTTAGATTAATTGTATCGTATCTTCTATCTAAATAACTTGTCACCATATTTTACAAACACTAAGAAAGTTTGTTGTTCGATTCATATCAACTTTTAAGGCTCTGAGGAGTCAAAATAACATGTTTTTGAGATGGCTTGAATCAAATCTTTTAGAACGTAACTTCTCACCAAATTGTACAAACACTCAGAAACTTTTCTTTTCGATTCATAACAATATTTTTACTCTTTGAGGAGTTCAAATAACGTGTTTTTAGATCCTTTGCATCGTATCTTTTTCTCCATAACTTTTCACCATATTTTACAAACACTAAGAAAGATTGTTTTCCGATTCATAACAATCTTTAAACGCTCGGAGGAGTCCTAATAACGTGTTTTTGAGATAATTTGGATCGAATATTGTAGTACGTAACTTTTCACCCAATTGTACAAACACTAAGAAAGTTTTCTTTCCGATTCATAGCAATCTTTTTACTCTTTGAGAAGTTCAAATAACATGTTTTAGATCATTTGTATCGTACCATTTTCTACATAACTTTTCACCATATTTTACAAATACTAAGAAACTTTTATTTTTCTATTCATTACAATCTTTTAAGTTTCTGAGGAGTCCAAATAACGTGTTTTTAAGATGGTTTGGATCGAATCTTTTAGTACGTGACTTTTCAAAAAATTGTACAAACACTAACAAAGTTTTCTTTTCGATTCGTAACAATCATTTTACTTTTTGAGTAGTTCAAATAACGTGTTTTAGATTATTTGTATCGTATATTTTTCAACATAACTTTTCACCATATTTTACAAATACTAAGAAACTTTGTTTTTCGATTCATAACAATCTTTTAAGTTTCTGACGAGTCCAAATAACGTTTTTTTAAGATGGTTTGGATCGAATCTTTTAGTACGTAACTTTTCACAAAATTGTACAAACACTAACAAAGTTTTCTTTTCGATTCATAACAATATTTTTACTCTTTGAGGAGTTCAAATAATGTGTTTTTAGATCATTTGTATCGTATCTTTTTCTACATCATTTTTCACCATATTTTACAAACACTATGAAAGTTTGTTTTTCGATTCATAACAATCTTTAAGTTTCTGAGGAGCCCAAATAACGTGTTTTTGAGATGGTTTGGTTCGAATCTTGTAGTACGTAACTTTTGACCAAATTGTACGAACACTAAGAAAGTTTTCACTTCGATTCATAACAATCTTTTTACTCTTTGAGGAGTTCAAATAACGTGTTTTTAGATCATTTGTATCGTATCTTTTTCTACATAACTTTTCACCATATTTTACAAACAATAAGAAAGTTTGTTTTCGATTCATAACGATATTTTAACGCTCCGAGGAGTCCAAATAACGTGTTTTTGAGATGGTTTGGATCGAATATTTTAGTATGTAACTTTTCACCAAATTGTACAAACACTAAGAAAGTTTTCTTTTCAATTCATTACAATCTTTTTACTCTTTGAGGAGTTAAAATAACATGTTTTTAGATCATTTGTATCGTATCTTTTTCTACATAACTTTTCACCATATTCTACAAACACTAAGAAAGTTTGTTTTCCGATTCATAACAATCTTTTAAGTTTCTGAGGAGTCCAAATAACGAGTTTTTGAGATGGTTCGGATTGGATCTTTTAGTACGTCACTTTCACCAAATTGTACAAACACTTAGAAAGTTTTCTTTTCGATTCATAACAATCTTTTTACTCTTTGAGGAGTTTAAATAACGTGTATTTAGATCATTTGTCTTGTATCTTTTTCTACATAACGTTTCACCATATTTTACAAACACTGAGAAATTTTGTTTTTCGATTCATAACAATCTTTTAACGCTCTGAGGAATCCAAATAACGTGTTTTTGAGTAGGTTTGGATCGAATCTTTTCGTACGTAACTTTTCACCAAATTGTACAAACACTTAGAAAGTTTTCTTTTCGATTCATAGCACCTGTTTACTCTTTGAGGAGTTCAAATAACGTGTTTTTAGATTAATTGTATCGTATCTTCTATCTAAATAACTTGTCACCATTTTTTACAAACACTAAGAAAGTTTGTTTTTCGATTCATATCAACTTTTAAGGCTCTGAGGAGTCAAAATAACGTGTTTTTGAGATGGCTTGAATCAAATCTTTTAGAACGTAACTTCTCACCAAATTGTACAAACACTCAGAAACTTTTCTTTTCGATTCATAACAATATTTTTACTCTTTGAGGAGTTCAAATAACGTGTTTTTAGATCATTTGCATCGTATCTTTTTCTCCATAACTTTTCACCATATTTTACAAACACTAAGAAAGATTGTTTTCCGATTCATAACAATCTTTAAATGCTCGGAGGAGTCCTAATAACGTGTTTTTGAGATAATTTGGATCGAATATTGTAGTACGTAACTTTTCACCCAATTGTACAATCACTAAGAAAGTTTTCTTTCCGATTCATAGCAATCTTTTTACTCTTTGAGAAGTTCAAATAACATGTTTTTAGATCATTTGTATCATACCTTTTTCTACATAACTTTTCACCATATTTTACAAATACTAAGAAACTTTTATTTTTCTATTCATTACAATCTTTTAAGTTTCTGAGGAGTTCAAATAACGTGTTTTTAAGATGGTTTGGATCGAATCTTTTAGTACGTGACTTTTCAAAAAATTGTACAAACACTAACAAAGTTTTCTTTTCGATTCGTAACAATCATTTTACTTTTTGAGTAGTTCAAATAACGTGTTTTAGATTATTTGTATCGTATATTTTTCAACATAACTTTTCACCATATTTTACAAATACTAAGAAACTTTGTTTTTCGATTCATAACAATCTTTTAAGTTTCTGAGGAGTCCAAATAACGTTTTTTTAAGATGGTTCGGATCGAATCTTTTAGTACGTAACTTTTCACAAAATTGTACAAACACTAACAAAGTTTTCTTTTCGATTCATAACTATTAATGGTGTTGAAGATAAACACTGGAGAAGAGGAGTTATCACTCTACTGGAGAAGAAGGAGAGTGCGTATTGTTTAAATACTGAAGAACGCGCGAGAGTTTAAAATAATAAAGTCAGTCACTGACTGATGGGTCCATAGGATCTTATGTTACACATACAGTGTGTAATATGAGTAACTAGTTGATGTGTGTAATGAGTTATAAACAATGTGATAGTCTGTGACAAGTTTAGTGTAGTAGAGTTGAGATGTAAAACTCTATAGCCAAGTGTGTAGTGAGTCAGTTACTAGCCGTTAGAATTAGACTCTATAAATAGAGGTCTTCAGTATGTAATTAACAACTGAAATTAATAATACATTTTTTACATAAAACAATTCTTTTATCATGGTATCAAGAGCGTAGAGGCAAACGCCAAAACCTGTGTTCTTTTTTTTTTTTTCTGGATTCAAGAAATAAGCCAAGAAGACTCAAGAACTTCGGTACCGGTTCTGTACCGGTCTTTATTTTGCTGAATTCGGTTCAGCTTCAAATCTGAAACTTCTGCAAGATTTACTCAAGATAAGTAATACCTTCTTTCTTCTCTAAATTCCTGTTAAATCCCTCATCTCAAATTTTAGTCAACCTGTTTCGAATACTCTCACTAGATCCAATAACCCGTTAAGTAAATCTTACATACATACCCAAGAAACTTTCTTTATTCAGTTTTTCTATCTTTCAGTCTTACAAATATACCCTTCTTCTATAAAATTTCTTTTAAACTCTTTCGTTAATCTGTTTAGAGAACTCTCACTACACTTTTCCGATTTAGTCCCTCAAATTTAAATTTTTTTTTTTTTTTCTTTCTTCCGCTGTCTATCTCTTTAAATCAACTTAAAGAATCCATCTTTTCCATCCCGCCATGGCTTCCACTGATTCTGACGTCACAATTCCTCATTCTGCGATGAAATTAACAAGTTTTCCTCATCCAATTCCTATCAAATTAGATCAAAAGAATTTTTTGGTTTGGAAAACGATGCTCATTCCAGTTCTTCGTGGGTACAATCTTCTCTCATATCTTAAACCACCTTCCAATTCTATTTCAAGTGATATCACCAGTACGATCTTTCTTGAATGGCAAGCTCAAGATTCTTTAATTCTTGCTTGGCTACTTGGATCACTCACTGAATCTACCCTACTTCAAGTAATGAACTGTGAAACCACACATGATCTTTGGAATACTCTTCAAACTACCTATTCATCTTCGTCCATGGCTGGAATTATGGAACTTCGAAATCAATTAAACAACACTCCAAAAGGTAATATGTGTGTAATGGATTACATTTCCAAAATCAAATCCATTGCCGATCAACTCAAATTCCTGGGAGACAAAATTGCAGATAGAGATATTATTATCTCTATTATGAATAACTTGGGTGAAGATTTTGATGGTTCTTACTATGGCATCACTGCCTCGAAAGATTTTCTCTCTCTTTCTGATCTTCAAGGCATATTACTTACTCATGAAACTAAGATCCAAAAGAAATCACATTTACAATCCACTTCTGTTCATAATCCACAAGCACTTGCTCATACATACCAATCTTACAATTCACCACATATACGACCCCCTTTTACACCACAACAATTTCCTCAGCAATCCCCAAATTCAATGCCACAATTCAAACCCAACACCTATTATAAGAAAAATAAAAACAAATGGCGTCCAAATAATAACCAAAATCAACAAAATCCAAACCCTTATGCGTGTCAGATTTGTAAGAAAACAAATCACACTGCTGATAAGTGTTACTTTCGCGATCCAAACTATCAAGGAGGACCAAAACCACCACAACCTAGACCTCCTCAAGCATATCTAGCTCGACCACAAACCTCTCAAGGGTTTAATTCAAACCAATCATCTTCCTCATCATTTCCTCAAGCTCCTACTGATTGGTTTCTCGATTCCGGAGCAACCCATCATCTCACTGCAGATCTGAACAATCTCTCCTCTCATCAAGCTTACAATGGATCAGATCAAGTGCTTGTTGGTAATGGTACAGGTTTGAATATTCTTAACACTGGCTCCTCAATTCTAAAAACAAATTCACAATCTTTTCAATTACAAAATATTTTACATGTTCCATCCATTACTAAAAATTTAATCAGTATTAATAAATTTATCATTGATAACAACATTTATGCTGAATTTCATCCTAATTTGTGTTTGTTTAAGGACCCTCATACCAAGGATACCCTCCTCCACATCAAAGCAGTTGATGGTCTCTTTTCGATTCCAAGCTCCATAGTTTCATCACCTCAAAATAAACCATGTGCAATGTTAGGTTTTAGAGTTTCACCAAATATCTGGCATCAAAGATTAGGCCACTCTTCATCCACTGTTTTACATTGTTTAGCTAAAAATAATCAAATTTCTTTACAACATAATAAATTTGATCTTTGTCAAGACTGTTGTAAATCGAAATCTAAGCAATTACCTTTTCAAGATTCTGAATTTGTAGCTTCTGAACCACTAGAGCTTGTTCATTGTGATGTATGGGGTCCTTGTAGAATTCAATCAGTAACTGGTGCAAAGTATTATGTTTGTAAACAGTAACTGACAGTGAACAGTATCCGGCAGTGAACAGTATCCGGCAGTGAACAGTACCCGGCAGTATCCGGCAGTGAACAGTACCCGGCAGTGAACAGTACCCGGCAGTGAAACAGTAACCGGCAGTGAACAGTAACAGACAGTGAACAGTAACATGCAGTGAACAGTACAGGTGACGTGGCCTCACCATATTCTTAGTATCCAACTTTTAATGGGAGAGGGAGATTATAGATATGCAGTTAAGTTTTGTTGTTGTTACAGTTATGTCTAATTATTCATTAATCTCTACGCTGTATTAAATGGAGAAGCACGCAAAGATGAATATGTTGTGGTCATTAATTACCATAAATTTACATGTTTTTCTTATGGAAAAAGTGATATTATTTTTTTTTTTGATGAAATTCCCGTAGGATATTATGCTTTGCTTGTATTACTAGCATGTTTCTTTTTATTTGTTTGAAAACTTGAATTTTGTTTAGAGTTTAAACCAAGTTAATTTTTCGAGAAATGATATTTTGTATTGATATATAGCGCGGGATTTATATGTCTACAATGCTCAGGTAATTTATTGATAAGGTGCGATACTAATTATGAACAAGCCTGGTCATGTAGTGACGAAAAATTGACATAAGTTAGGATCCAAAATATTTTTCTTTTTATGTATATAGTAGATAATAATCTCAAGATTCATCAATATTAAATTTGCTGCTTCATCTTATATTAATAATGCTCAGGTAATTCCATAATCTTTTGCTGCTTCATCTTATATTAAAACCGTCGCTTTCAACGCTCTATTTCAATGGTGGAAAACTCAATTTTTCTACGTGGACTTGTCATTAAGAGAACGACCCTACTTCTTTTCTTTTTTTTTTTTGAGAAAAACGATCATACTTCTAGAAGAAGAAGAACAAAATATTTCTTGAAAACCAATCACATTTTTTTTCCCTATTTCTAATGATAATTAGGTTTATTAAGACTTAGAATGTATAGCTGAAGATCAGGGGCGGACTAGGGGCAAGCGAGGGTCCCGGCCTTTAAGAAACTAAAAAATGTAAGTATACGAAATATGAAAATGAAACAATATACTAATTATTGGACAAAAAAATAAACAAGATATTTTTAATCATTGGTTAAATCATAATGAACGGTTGTGATTAACAAACCTCCAACTACATTCCATCCAAACATTTCTAATTAGTGATAGAAATTTGTGTTCGGATTTTTTTCTAATTTTTTATTCATGGACCCGGTCCGTTCTAAACATGATTACGTATTTCATTTACCTTTTACTTACCAATGTAATTTAAGGACCCTCGCCTGATTTAAGCCAAATTATGTGGCACGTACCCTAATCAATGATCATTCTATCAAAGCCATTATTACAAACCGAAATTTCCATCTAGATGGTCAATATTCTTGTTCATGGTCCTAAATATTTATTTACAAAAATCGATAACTCATAGAGATTGCCTTCCTAAATGGCAGTCTCATAATTCTGCAACCCCCCTAATTTTCATCTATATAAACCCACTACATTTTCCTTTCATATCCACTCAAAGCAATTCAACACAACAATCATCAAGACTTGCAACCAAGTAGAAAACTAAAGAAATCATGAGTTCAAGCTGGACATTGGAAGTCGAGTCGTCAATCCCGGCCCCACGTCTTTTCAAGGCGGCCATAATTGACTGGCACAATCTCGCCCCTAAGATTGCATCTGACAGAGTTGTCAGTGCCATTTCGGTAAAGGGTCAAGGCGAGGTCGGTAGCGTTAGGCAATTCAACTTCGGCCCCGGTACTATTTCTTTTTTTTAATAACAGAACAAAAAAATCGAGAAATTCGAGAAATTGAAATTTGAAAGTAATATTGGCTATTAAATGTATAGGAATGCCCTTCGCCTCCGTAAAGGAGCGTTTGGACTTCATAGATATTGGGAAATGCGAGATTAAGACTTCAATGGTCGAGGGTGGTCCAATAGGAACACATATTGAGTCCAGTTCGTCCCACATTGTGATCGAGCCCAAGGGTAGTGGCAGTTTGGTGAAGATAGTCACAGCTTATGAACCCCTCCCTTCTTTCGATGCAACGAAGCTGGAAGGGGCGAAACAGTCTTTTACGGGACTCATCAAGACTGTCGAAGCCTATCTCGTTGCCAACCCTGATGCTTATAACTAGAATTATACATTTGTATGGTTTGTTATGAGATTTAATAAGAGTGAAGCAACTAGCTAGCTCACGAGAACGAGATTGTGTATGTGTGTTTTAATTAAAAACTATTATAGTATTTGAATTGTATTTTTCATGTTTTGATATACTTATGAGATATATTTTTAGAGGACTTCATTATGAAAAATAACATTAAAATTACTAAATTTGAATTGAGATCTTTTTTAGTGCTTGCTACCGAAGTAGTTGCTCAAATTTTAATTAGTATAATTCTACTATTTTTGCGCTTTCCTGGTTCGGCCACGTCATCAATTTCCCTCACAATCGTTGGATCAAAAATGAAGGGACAGATTTGAGTATAATTTGAATAAGGCTGGCCCGTGTGAAACATTAGGTAAATAAAAAGACAGAGGTATGGACCACGCTGGACCAAGTGCATCCAGATTATATAACCTACATAGATATACTCCAAACCTTTTCTCTCTCTTGTCATTTTTTCAAGAGGTTTCAACGTGAAATCCTAGCCGCGTGACCCTGGTGGCGAGACGATTTTGACGGCGGCAGCAAGGAACCTTCATTTTTCCCTACCGAGCTTCGTTTTTTCTCCAGGTTTTCTCCATCTTTTTCTTCTATTTGCTCTTTGGTAATGATGAAACGAAAGGGAACCGGTTTTTCCTCTTTGGCACTTCAACATTCTTCATGTATTTCATATTAATTCACGAAAAAAGGTGTATTATATATTTTTCCTTTCTCTTCAAGTAAAAATCGCACCAGATTGTTTTGCTTCTTCTCTTTTCGATTCGAAATTTTGCTCTTTCCATTCATCAGTTTTTTCTCGATATGTTGCTTTCCATTTTAAGCGAAAGTAATGATTTAGGGTTAATAGTTCATATTTTTGAAGATTTATGTTAATACTACATCTTTGTTCTTCAATTATGTATTAATTGTGCTGATTTTATATTTTCTTCAATCTCGGATTGAAATTAGATTTATTTCGGCCTTTCAAACACGATGGCTCAATTTAAGGTTCAATCAGGTATATCTTGAAATTAGATTTCTTTAATTGAGCTTATTTTAGATTCATTTCAGTTTGACTATTTTAATTTTTCTTTTTTATTATTTTTTACTAGGGGAGCTAAAATTTTAATGTCATTTGTTTAGAAGAATATTTGGCAGGGGCCGAAATGAAAATTTCTGCTTTTCTGTTTGGTACAGGTGCGAGTAAATTGAATAACCAAATTGCGAGTTGGGACACGAGATTGAAGATCAGTACGAAAGTGAATTTGTTATGACTGTTTTCTCCTAAAGTGTTCGATGCTAACGATAGTGAGCAAATTAGGGAATTAATTAAGTAATTATTTAATTAATTAATGTTATTTGTTTCGAATAATGTTTTGCAGTAGCAAAAATGAACTAAAAAATCAGATAATTAATAAATGTTTTTTGCTTGGAAGAATATTTTCTGGAGGGGCAAACAATTTACAAAATTGCTCAAAACGAAGCAATCCGTTGTAGAGATAACTCGGAGCACTCCAAGTCTGATTCGAAGGAATCGTCATGAGCAGAGTCGCAGGTCCTTTAGCTGAAGTAATCTTTATGACCGTCGAAGCAAAAATTTACCAAAATTTACCAAAATGCCCTCAAAAATGGAAATATCATTTATGACCGTCGAAGCAAAATTTTCTTTACTTTTATATCAGGCACAAGAAAGCTAAATTTTGTTACGACAAAGTCATTCTCTTACAACCTATAGTACCGGTGTACCATCCATTCATCCTATGCTGAAGTAATCTTTGTACCTGTGATATCAGATTTAATTTTTAAAAAAAGAGTACTCTATTTTAATTATAATATTTCGTTAAACATGATGGTGCCTTTCTGGTCAAAGAGGAACCTGGTACGGATCTAAACCGAGCATGGGTGTCAACAAAATCATTTACGATCAAGTGCCTCCATCAAGTGTGTACACCTGCTGAGGTATTTTTTTATTTTCATCCCTACATATTTTGAAATTTCCATATATCCCTGAATTTATTTGGTTGTTGTGTAGATTACATGTATTTCAAGGGATCAAGCGATGCCTTTTGGTCACGGACGTTCTACATTACGCCAAACGGTACGCCTTTTTTCAATATTTTTTTCTTTTAAATTTACTTCATAATAGAGGGTTTTCTTTGTAATTGAGGGACAAAGCAGGGATCTCTTCGCAAAAATTTTAATTTTCAGGGAATTTTTTGGTTCTTACCAGATTTGTTCGGCGGTTGTCTGGTCCTTTGTCTTCGCATAGCAAATTCCAGTGTGTGCTTCATAGTGTATGCGAAATAAGGCGATGTTGAGAATTCTAACTCTGGTGAGAGGTCACCAGGTCAGAAAGCAAGCCGCAGTTTCATTTTCGTTTTGCCCAAATTATCGGAGCCCATATGGGAAGAAATATTTTCTATCTTTTGCTTGCAATACCCTCTTATCTCTGTATATATGATTGTGTATGTTACTCAGAACACTCCTATGTATGACTATCTATTTGCATTTACACAATCTCAATTCAAACATGCTCAAAAAGAGCTTACAGCATTTCTTCACCGCCTCAGCACAAAAAAAAAACACTAAGCTAACACGGAGCAAAACAAAATCATCAAAAACACAGAGTACAGATTAATTAAACCAACAAAATCGAAACAAACAAAAAAATCTGCCCCGCGCAATGGCGTAGGAGTAAATCTAGCAACATATTAATAAAGAATGGTTTTAAACTTTCTAATGGATCTTGTCAAGAACATTGTTAAAAATCTTTCTTGCTCTTTTGGTCTTTATATACACCTTTAATATCTTCAAACATAAAAAGAGGGGTAAATAATATTTAGGATCTAGAGAGTGTAACGATAACCGAAGTTAACAATAGTACAACAACGGGTTGCACTGGCCACAGGCCCGGCCCTGGGTTTTGGCCCAGTTGGCCCGGGTCACAGGCCTCTTTTTTTCCATAGGCCTCCATTTTTTACATAGAAATCAATTATATCTATTAATACTAACCCGATCCACTACCTCTTATCTGCACCGGACCCATTTGTGCAGGGATCCGGATCCGCTACCATAAGTAAGCTGCAGCACGCTCCTAGCAAACCCTAGCGTGTCTTCTCTGTTCTGCGACTCTTACTGTGACATGCGACGCGACACGCGACTGTGACGCAACATGCTGGAGACGATGACAGCATTTACATGAGCCAAGGAGAGTGTTCTCCTCTTCGATTTCTTCGATTTCACACGCTTCAGCTCCTTCTTCGTCCTTTTTTCGCTGCGGCAGCCATTTTCATCGGTTTTTTCGTCAATTTTGCTTCAGCCTCTTCGATTCTTCAGTCTTCGCTGTGATACTCTCCTCTTCGAATTGCTCTTCAATTTCTTGAAATTCCTCTTCATCTTTTCTTCAATTTCGAGTAAATTTTTGTAAATTTCAGTGGTACTCTCCTCTTCGATAAATCTCTGTAATTTCTGTATCGAAAATTGAAAGATATCTCGAATAATTTGTGCAATTTCGAGTCAATTTTGTCTGTAAATTGTATGATCTTTGTAATCTGTCATATGTGCAATTCTATAATTTCTGTAACTTTTCTCTCTGTAATTTATGTAATTTGTGCAATTCATCGCTGCGATTTGTGCAATTTGTGCAATTTGTGCAGCCTGCAATTTGTGTAATTTGCGCAATCATCGATTTTTAAGTTCTTCAATTCTCTCTATTTTTTGTGTAATGTCGAGTATACGATCTTTGTAATTTGTTGCCCTCTTTGTAAATTGTAAATTGAAAGATATGATCTCGATAATCTATGTAATTTATGTGCTCTCGAGTGTCGAGTCAATTATGAAAATTTGTTGCAATTTTGTATGATAATTTCTTTATAATTATAGGTATAATCATGAAAAATAAAGGGATATTTTTGTCTCAAAAAATGCGAGAAGAACAATATTTAAATGAATATGCTAGTTATGTGTTTTGTAATATTTTGAACTCTCTTCATTATATATTTTGTTTTATATTAAGAATTTTTTTTTAAATAATACAATTTCGTAATTATGGATTATCGTAATATCATGTCACAGGCCTCCGAAAACTTAGGACCGGGCCTGACTAGCCAAGGATCACAACCAAAATATAAAAGAAAAAATGATTCAATGGAGCTTGAATTTTATTATAGAAGAAAGAGAGAAATTACAAAATATTTTCTGGTGTTCAAATGACACAAACTACATCCATATTTATAGGCTACATGATTCATGAACATGACTCTTCTGTTGGTTCAAATTTCCTATTGTTTGATTATCTCAAATACAATGTCGATACTACTAACGAAATCTAGCAAGATAAATGTGTAGGAGATAGGTACAAAATGAAAGGATCAATCAAGAATAACAAGAATCAAAGACGTTGAAGAATCATGGATAAAATCAAGACGCACATGAATCAAGACGTTGAAGAAGTGCGAAGAAGATCAAGACATAGAAGATTCCGCAAGTTGGGATACCCACCTAATCATCAATACAATATATAGGTATTTCTAAACTTGTTTAAAAGATTAAACTCAATGAAAAAGTACTTGAATTCAATTAAAAAGGCTGAAATCAGTATGTCCGTTGCAACGGAATTCCAGTCCGTTGTAACGGAACTACTCGATTTACTTAACATTGGAAAGGACAGTACAGTCCGTTGCAACGTAATCACCAATACGTTGCAACGGAAATGTACGTTGTAACGGAAATCTATCTCCGTTACAACGTTATTTTATTTCCAATGAGGAAGCCTGTCACAGAAGAATGTCCGTTGTAACGGACATTAATGTCCGTTGTAACGGACATCATGGCTTCACTTCAGTGCCAACTTACGCATACGTCCGTTGCAACGGATTAACCAATCCGTTGTAACGGAACACCTCATACCGTTGTAACGGAAAACTCTCCGTTGCAACGGGAATTAAATCCAAAGCTGAAGTGCTGTCTCAGTAGAAGGTCCGTTGTAACGGACTACAGTCCGTGGCAACGAACTAGTTAACGCAGAGTTCCGTTGTAACGGACTTAATTTACGTTACAACGGAATGTTCAATTAATTCAAGTACGGCAGCCTTAACGGCTAGTTTTTGAAAGTTCCGTTGCAACGGACCATATGTCCGTTGCAACGGACTAGTCAGAATAAGCAAGAGAGGGAAGGGACTATGTGTTCTATAAATAGAATCCTTCCCTCATTCTCTCTCATCATTTTTTTCATCTATCCAAATCAAAACATCCAAAGAGAGAAACCTTGCTATATCATTGAGCTAAAAACAATCTTCTAAACCAATTCTTAGAGATTAGATTTCCCTCTTCCCTTCCAAATACTATTCCCAACTTGCGTGACCGATCACGTTTAGTTAGTATTTAGATATTGTAATAGGCTAGTACCAAGAGTGTAAAGCCGCCATAGATCGAGAGAAACGTGTAACTCGATCTAGGCAAAACCTTGTACGAGTGAGTTGGAATTCAATCGAACGCCGAAAAGGCACAAGGCATTCCCGGAGACGTAGGTACTCGCAATTAATTGAATCGGTCAATTAAGCGAGTAAAGGGTGAGTTAAAGCTACAAAGCAACCACCTACCGAACTCCGTAACAAACATCGCGTGTTCGGTATCTTCTTTTCATTACTAACTTAAATTTATATTCCGCACTAAAATTAGAATTTGTATACCTAGTCGACAATTGCCCATTAGGTTACCTATTCACCCCCCTCTATGTTAGAATTAACCAACAATTGGTATCAGAGCAAAATACTAACCGTCTCTTTGTGTAAAGTGACAACTTGTATAACGATCATGGCCTCCATTAATTACAAGAACCAACTTACAACACACCCGAAACACGCTCCATGGAACAAACGAAAAGATTATCCACAAGGTGGAGATATATCGAAATTGAGACGCGAACGAACACACGAAGAAAAATGTCCAATCTATAAAGGCAAAAAGAAGACCAAACAACTCGGTAACGCTAAGGCTTTACTTGTCACATCGGATCCATGGGGAGATTCGGAAAGCTCAAACTCATCTTCCGACTCGGAGTATAATGGTGTACACACAATCGCAAATGCAACCCTAATGGCGGAATGCACTCCTTCGATGGATGATGTGGTAGAAAGAGCCATTCAAGCAATGCTCCTCCAACGAGGTCCAATACCGAGACCACGTGCACCACACTCTCCGAGCGTCACCTCTCATGCATCTACATCCAACCCATCGCCGGACCAAGATCATGAGGTATTTCTTAAACCAATAATATATTCAACTAGTTCAACCTCGGATTCATGTTCCTCACCAAAATTAAACTCACAACTCGAACTTGAATCATTCGACGCTCTCTTAAGAGACGTGGATGAACCAAGTCCAAATGAGAGAAAGGTCGAGAGCACAATTCTAGCTCTAAATGCAAAGGTAGCTTCCCTAGAATTATCGGTCAAAGCATACCAAGCACAATTGAAGGAATTCCAAGGCTTCTCAAAGTGTGAATGCAAGAACCTCAACCTTGAGATATCTCACCTAAGATTAGAACTCCAAAACTCCAAAGTAGAAAATGAATCCTTGATGAAGGCTCGTGCATCATGCGCACCAATCACCCCGTCATTGGATCAAATATTGAAAGGGGCGTTAGTGGGACAAAAGCCAAACGACAAGTCGGGTCTCGGGTTCAAAAAGGAGAGTAAACCCGGCCTCTCAAAATCAAATGATCAAAAAGGTAAACGGGAGAACAATCAACGAAACAATCGCGGAAATGCATTCATATACCGTGATCAAAACAAAGGTAAAAATGTTAGAATGGAACACCCTACACATAATCGGTTCTATCATAGGGATAACCATTTCACGCAACCATCATCCCATAGACGAACCGATTTGGGACGACCCGAGTGTTGGTTTCATCGAGGATCAAATGGGTATTTTTATGAGGTGAATTACCCCGCCAACCGTCCATATCAACCGAGGGCTCCTAGACCTTACCACCATACGCGCAAACCTTTTCAACCGAAAAACAATTTTGTCAACTCAATCAAACCGATACCTCAAAAGAAACCCCTAACAAACCAACTCTCAAATTACTTTGTCAAGAGTTCCGAAACCATCAACAAACCGACACTTGCTTTTTGCAATTATTGTTGCAAGTTAGGACACATATCCACGAGTTGTGATCTTCGCCACCCAAAATCCACTACAAATTTTGTATGGATGCGTAAAGATAGACACACCATGGGTCCCTCCACCTCAAAGGGTGTTGGACCATCAAGGACCTAAATCATGTGTGAAAAACTCACTCCCTCGCCTCTCTACCATAAGCCAAACATTGAGGGGGAGTACGAGTACAAGAATTCATATTAGATTAATTTTCAATATGAATTCCCTATTTTCTTATAATTATCTACACACTTACAAAAAGGGCGAGAAAGGTATTTTGCTTCCATGTAGGCACACAAGAGCGAAGAGAGAAGTCGAAGAGCTCATCGTATACAAAACTTCACGATCTATCTTAGAGGAAAAATGAGCTCTAGAAATCGATCAATAACTCTCTTTCGTAAGCTCGGATCTCGGGTCCATGACCGGAGCAAAGGTATAACCGCTATATAAATGATTTAAAGCTTTAGAAGTATTTGTATGTCTACAAATATCATCGATGATCATGAATACTCGCATACATATTTTATACAAATTTTTTTTTAAACCAATTCTTTTCGAAAAATGATTTCATATCTATAAAACCTATTTGAAATAACCTATAAGTTTTTGGAATTTTTTGAAACACCACTCTCGTCGAAAATCAAATTTTAACTCCTCGTCACAGTAAATAGTCCGTTATAACGCACCAATGTGAGTTACAACGGACATAAGAGGCTAAGCCAAAACCTGCGAAATCATAATGTCCGTTACAACGGATAAACCAATCCGTTGCAACGGACATATCCTCTCCGTTACAACGTAAGTGTGTGCGTTCCAACGGACTAACTGAGTTCTGAAAACCTCTCCAAACACTGAAGTCCGTTATAACGGATTAACCCATCCGTTACAACGTAAGTATGCGTTACAACGAACTTATTACGTTGTAACGGAAGTCTGCTATCCAGTCCTATTACCCCCAAATTCACTGTTCCGTTACAACGTATTAACCAATACGTTGCAACGGACTAGTACGTTACCACGGACATACTGCGTGGTAACGGACTACTGAAATACCAGTTAAATACCCCCAAATCGACAGTTGCGTTACAACGGAACTAGACTTCCGTTGCAACGGACTTGGCGGTAACTGCAATAAAACCCAAGGGACGGCTTTCTCTCTCTCCACTCTCCTCATCTTCTCTCGTGGTTTTCACCCTCTCCACTCTCCTCACCAGTTACTCTTCGGTTTCTCTTCTCCAAACTGGTAAAACCTCCCCTTTTTCTCCCTTTCCTCTTCCTATTTAACCTCCACACTTCACTCTATTGAGATCCAAACACCCCTCCTCTCTCTCAAAAACCCTGGTTCTCTCCTAACTCTCTCTCTCTCTCTCTCTCTCTCTCTCTCTCTCTCTCGAGAAAAATGTCTACCAAGAGAGCGAAACGTCCATTACCAACCGGAAATCGCCGATTCGAGTTCAACAACACCGAAAACCACTACCTCTTCGAATCAATTACGCGAGCACGTAAATTTCAGGACGAATTCAAAGAGCGTCCGGTCGCGAAATGTTTCTACGTGGAAATTCCGCCCGAGGCTATCACGCTTCGCGAAAGCCTCCAACATCGAATCAACGATTGGAGTATCGGCGGGTTGTGTGGTCTTCAATACCCCGTATACAACCAAATCGTGCGTCTCTTCTACGCTCACGCCACACATGACGACGACAACAAATGCATTCGAAGCTATGTCCTAGGAAAGGAATTAATCATTTCGGAAGCAAATTTGATCGAATGGCTCGGTCTATCCCCGGCCGGTGAGCGATTCTATGTGAGTCGTGGTGACTCATATCATGGAAATGACGAGGACGAAATGGAGAAAATAACAACCAATGATAAAACATTCTTTTACTCCACAAAATACGAACCCAATCTCCGAATCGCGTGGCAAATCGGGAATAACGTTCTCGCCCCGGTTGTTAAATTGAAAACGAATCTCGAAACGCGAAACAAGGTGTTGATCTACAACTTTTGGTACCAAGATACACCCACAATCCACATTCCAAACTTGATCATCAAGCACATGGAATACTCGTTGCGAGTCGGCACATCCTCTCTTCCCTATGGCCACATCATCACCCTCGCATGTTTCAAATCCGGGATTACGATACCGGAATCGGAATGGCCATTCGGGAAGGTAACCACCGACAATCTCTTGTCTCCCGAACGCCTCGAAGTGTTCGGACTAAGTCGAAAGAACAATCGAGGCCTCTCGGATCACTATTCTCGAAACAACCGCGCCGGTCACTATTTCTTTCCCGAAATCCCCTCCGCATGGGTTCCATTTGACCCTCCGACGCAAGAGACCAACAATCCTCCGGAATCTTCCCGCGGGTCCAAACGGCGTGCTCTCAATGATGGCTCTAGCTCATCCACTCAACCGTCTTTAACTCCTGAGGTCATGCAAGCACTTCTAGCGGCCCAAACCCTCGAACAAAACACTAGCGCCGAAGCAAGACGCGATGAGATCCTCGCCGACAATCGTTTGACCCGCGAAACCGTTCTTACGGCCCGCGACGAGGTTTTCGCTGATAACGCCCTCACCCGAAACCATCAAGTTCAACTCCGTACGGAATTATATGAATATATCGATACCAAACTCGAGGAAATGCACCTTCGCTTCAAAACCTACATCAATCCCGACGATGAAGACTCGAACGGAGATGATTAGAGTTGTGTCTATCTAGCTCATTAGAGCGTAAAAATATTTTCTAAAAATTATTAGCTATATGCATGTATCTTGTCATGATTTATTTTCAAAAAACTTGTTTTGTTTGTGCTATGTCGTATTTGTATCCATGCATGTTTGGTTGTATGAATTTGAATTTATGAAGTAAAAGTTTGTTTTGATTAAAATATTTGTGCAAATGCTTAGTATATCACTTTTTTAAACTTCTCATTACTAAAAATCGAAAATTATATCACATATTAATCTCAAAAATCATTCATAATTTAAAAAGAGTATTCAACTACATCAAAGCCTATATACGCGCGATATGCACGTGTTTAGGGGGAGCTTGCATGTAGGGGGAGCTTTCCTTCATGATTTTTCAAATTCAATCCCTTTTGATCCACATTCAAAAAGGGGGAGAAAGGATAATCGTATTGGAAAGTTACTGATAATCGATGTATCTCTCCAAATCGACATTGTTTTGAAATGAATCAAAAGGGGGAGTTTGTTGGTTCAAATTTCCTATTGTTTGATTATCTCAAATACAATGTCGATACTACTAACGAAATCTAGCAAGATAAATGTGTAGGAGATAGGTACAAAATGAAAGGATCAATCAAGAATAACAAGAATCAAAGACGTTGAAGAATCATGGATAAAATCAAGACGCACATGAATCAAGACGTTGAAGAAGTGCGAAGAAGATCAAGACATAGAAGATTCCGCAAGTTGGGATACCCACCTAATCATCAATACAATATATAGGTATTTCTAAACTTGTTTAAAAGATTAAACTCAATGAAAAAGTACTTGAATTCAATTAAAAAGGCTGAAATCAGTATGTCCGTTGCAACGGAATTCCAGTCCGTTGTAACGGAACTACTCGATTTACTTAACATTGGAAAGGACAGTACAGTCCGTTGCAACGTAATCACCAATACGTTGCAACGGAAATGTACGTTGTAACGGAAATCTATCTCCGTTACAACGTTATTTTATTTCCAATGAGGAAGCCTGTCACAGAAGAATGTCCGTTGTAACGGACATTAATGTCCGTTGTAACGGACATCATGGCTTCACTTCAGTGCCAACTTACGCATACGTCCGTTGCAACGGATTAACCAATCCGTTGTAACGGAACACCTCATACCGTTGTAACGGAAAACTCTCCGTTGCAACGGGAATTAAATCCAAAGCTGAAGTGCTGTCTCAGTAGAAGGTCCGTTGTAACGGACTACAGTCCGTGGCAACGAACTAGTTAACGCAGAGTTCCGTTGTAACGGACTTAATTTACGTTACAACGGAATGTTCAATTAATTCAAGTACGGCAGCCTTAACGGCTAGTTTTTGAAAGTTCCGTTGCAACGGACCATATGTCCGTTGCAACGGACTAGTCAGAATAAGCAAGAGAGGGAAGGGACTATGTGTTCTATAAATAGAATCCTTCCCTCATTCTCTCTCATCATTTTTTTCATCTATCCAAATCAAAACATCCAAAGAGAGAAACCTTGCTATATCATTGAGCTAAAAACAATCTTCTAAACCAATTCTTAGAGATTAGATTTCCCTCTTCCCTTCCAAATACTATTCCCAACTTGCGTGACCGATCACGTTTAGTTAGTATTTAGATATTGTAATAGGCTAGTACCAAGAGTGTAAAGCCGCCATAGATCGAGAGAAACGTGTAACTCGATCTAGGCAAAACCTTGTACGAGTGAGTTGGAATTCAATCGAACGCCGAAAAGGCACAAGGCATTCCCGGAGACGTAGGTACTCGCAATTAATTGAATCGGTCAATTAAGCGAGTAAAGGGTGAGTTAAAGCTACAAAGCAACCACCTACCGAACTCCGTAACAAACATCGCGTGTTCGGTATCTTCTTTTCATTACTAACTTAAATTTATATTCCGCACTAAAATTAGAATTTGTATACCTAGTCGACAATTGCCCATTAGGTTACCTATTCACCCCCCTCTAGGTTAGAATTAACCAACATCTTCACTAGTATAAACATGCATCTTCATTAGTGTATATGATTCATAAATATAACTCTTCACTAGTGTGAACATAACATTTCATAAATGTCCAGAGCATTCATGAACATGACCTTTCACACGTACATACATAATAAACTTAATATAAAATACTACTTTATAATTTAACACTCCCCTTTAAAGTGTATTTTTGGACACGAGTCCCAACTTGACTCGCAACAGCTCAAACGGCCCTTTGGAGAGAGACTTCGTGAAGATATCCGCCACGTTGTCTTTGCTTCTGACCTCCATCACTTCAATGGTTTCATCAAGCATTTTTTTCTCGAATGAAGTGATGCTCAATCTCGATATGTTTGGTCCTTGCATGACAAACTGGATTAGTTGCCAACTTTAGAGCACTTTGGTTATCGCCTTGAATATTCGTCGGATAAGAAATAGCTTCATTAATATCCTCGACTAAATGTCTTAACCAAACACATTCTTGTACGGCAAGCGACGATGTCTTGTACTCTGCTTCGGTAGTTGAAAGAGAAACTGAATCTTGCTTCTTGCTACACCATGAAACACACGCAGAACCGCAAAAGAAAACATAACCGGATGTTCCGATCATCCAAATCACCACCCATATCAGCATCAGCATATCCATGTAAATCAAAGTCGGAACTCTTCTTATACAATAGTCCCAAATCAAGAGTTGAATTCACGTACTTGATAATTCTTTTCGCTGCATCAAGATACGACGGTTCACTATTCATAGATCCAGAAAAGTAACAAGAATATGTCGTGATGAAATTCTCGTCTCTATATCGAGCCGGCCTAATAATTTGTCTTGTTGACCTTCTTGGAGGTTGCACATTTTCTTTTTCTTGGGGTTTCACTTCATTACTCCCCCATATCACCTTTCTGGGAATCATTTATGATAGTTGAAGTAGAAGACGAAGATGGAGATTTCTGATTCGAATCTACAAATGATATTTGTATATTCGGCTCTATTGCTAGCAAATCACCTTCACCATTCGAGGAGAATAACGATGACACCTCATCAAACACGACATCTCGAGAAACAATCAATTTATGGGTCATTCGAATCTACAGATGGAGATTTTCTTCTTTTTCGTAGTATTTTGATTATATTCATTCTTCACATAATTGTTTGTCTTAGAAGACACCAAATCTTGTCCTTCTCCTTCCGATATCGAAACACCCGACATTTTCCAAGCCAAAGATTCCTGAGAGGCCAACAAATTTTCGAATTCCGTCAAGGATGGTTGTTGCGTCCAACCTTGTATCGATATAACAAATAGAATATAGTTCTTCCGAATAACTCGAATAATATAGTGTTTCATTCGCGACTCTAAGATAGCTTACTCGGGTTCCAAAAGAGAAATCTCCGGACATAATTTTTTTTACCTTCAAGAAGTATTGAGAAATCGAAAGTTCTCCTAGCACGACTCTTGCTAACTCATTCTCCAAAAATTGAAGTTGTATCGTATTTTTTTATTTAGCAATTCATCAAGAGTCCTCCAAATATTAGCCGCCGAGTTGCAACTCATGATATGCACGAATAAGTCGTGTAAAATAGATCTCTTCAACACGAACTCCGCCTTTGCGTTAGTAGTTGCCCATTCTCATACAAGTTTTCCAAATACAAAAACTGAGAGTCTCAACATCAAGTTCACTAACACAACCACCGAAATTCATCGATGCACAATCGTCTTCTTCACCGAGAGATCTTGAAAATATCGTCTACCACTCTCGTAGATTTCGATATAATATAATGATAACCGAAGTTAACAATTGTACAACACGCCGCACTAGCAAATGATCACACCAAAATATAAGAGAAGAAACTATTTGATGAAACTTGAACTTTATTATATGAGAGAGAGAGAGAGAGAGAGAGAGAGAGAGAGAAAGAGATTACAAATATCTATTTATTGTTTCAAATGACACAAAATACATTTTTATTTATGTAGCATATTTATAGGCTACATGATTCTTCACTAGTGTAAACATAATATTTCACAAAAAGTTTGAACATCACCTTAATTAATATAAAATGCAAAATAAACGTAACCTTTAACAAATATATAAATAATTCATTAACATGATGTGAACATAATTTTTCACATCTATATGCAAAATAGACTTAATTAATATAAAATACAATTTTATAATTTAACAAATTTGACGATGCTTGAATTTTATTAATTAGAACTCTAACTGTCAAATGTTAATTACAAATTTCAATATAAGTGTGGCTAGTTTTCAGTTAAAATCGTCTCTTTCAGTTAGCTCTATTTCCGTGGAAACTCATTTTTTTTCTCCTTTGATTCGTCATTAAGAGAACGACCATACTCCTAGAAGAAGAAAATTATTTCTTCAAAACCAATCACAATTTTTTTTATAATAATAATTAGGTTTATCAAGACTTAGAATGGTCAATATTCTTGTTCATGATTATCCATTTAATAATTTTCATTTACGTTTTACTTACCTATGTAATTTTAAGGACCCTCTCCTAATTAATCTAAACCAAATTATGTGACACGTAGCCTAATTATACTATCAAAGACAGTATTACAAACCGAAATTTCCATCTAGATGGTCAATATTCTTGTTCATGGTCCTAAATATTTATTTAGAAAAATAGATAACTCACGAGATTGCTTTCCTAAATGGCAGTCTCATAATTCTGCAGTCCCCATAATTTTCATCTATATAAACCCTGTACTCATTCTCCTTTCATCTCCACTCAAAGCAATTCAACACACCAATCATCAAGACTTGCAACCAAGTAGCAAATCTAAAGAAATCATGAGTTCAAGCTGGACATTGGAAGTCGAGTCGTCAATCCCGGCCCCACGTCTTTTCAAGGCGGCCATAATTGACTGGCACAATCTCGCCCCTAAGATTGCATCTGACAGAGTTGTCAGTGCCATTTCGGTAAAGGGTCAAGGCGAGGTCGGTAGCGTTAGGCAATTCAACTTCGGCCCCGGTACTATTTCTTTTTTTAAATAACAAAACAAAAAAATCGAGAAATTCGAGAAATTGAAATTTGAAAGTAATATTGGCTATTAAATGTATAGGAATGCCCTTCGCCTCCGTAAAGGAGCGTTTGGACTTCATAGATATTGGGAAATGCGAGATTAAGACTTCAATGGTCGAGGGTGGTCCAATAGGAACACATATTGAGTCCAGTTCGTCCCACATTGTGATCGAGCCCAAGGGTAGTGGCAGTTTGGTGAAGATAGTCACAGCTTATGAACCCCTCCCTTCTTTCGATGCAACGAAGCTGGAAGGGGCGAAACAGTCTTTTACGGGACTCATCAAGACTGTCGAAGCCTATCTCGTTGCCAACCCTGATGCTTATAACTAGAATTATACATTTGTATGGTTTGTTAAGAGATTTAATAATAGTGAAGCAACTAGCTAGCTCACGAGAACGAGATTGTGTATGTGTGTTTTAATAAAAACTATTATAATACTCGCGCTACGCTGCGAGTATTTGAATTGTATTTTTCATGTTTTGATATAGTTATGAGATATATTTATAGAGGACTTCATTATGAAAAATAACATTAAAATTACTAAATTTGAATTGTGATCTTTTTTAGTGCTTGCTCTGAGGAGTAGAAATAACGTGTATTTAGATAATTTGTATTGTATCTTTTTCTACATAAATTTTCACCATATTTTTCAAACACTGAGAAAGTTTGTTTTTCGATTCATAACAATCTTTTAACGCTCTGAGAAATCCAAATGACGTGTTTTTGAGAAGGTTTGGATCGAATCTTTTCGTACGTAACTTTTCACCAAATTGTACAAACACTTAGAAAGTTTTCTTTTCGATTCATAGCACCTGTTTACTCTTTGAGGAGTTCAAATAACGTGTTTTTAGATTAATTGTATCGTATCTTGTATCTAAATAACTTGTCACCATATTTTACAAACACTAAGAAAGTTTGTTTTTCGATTCATATCAACTTTTAAGGCTCTGAGGAGTCAAAATAACGTGTTTTTGAGATGGCTTGAATCAAATCTTTTAGTACGTAACTTCTCACCAAATTGTACAAACACTCAGAAACTTTTCTTTTCGATTCATAACAATATTTTTACTCTTTGAGGAGTTCAAATAACGTGTTTTTAGATCATTTGCATCGTATCTTTTTCACCATAACTTTTCACCATATTTTACAAACACTAAGAAAGTTTGTTTCCGATTCATAACAATCTTTAAACGCTCGGAGGAGTCCTAATAACGTGTTTTTGAGATGATTTGGATCGAATATTGTAGTACGTAACTTTTCACCCAATTGTACAAACACTAAGAAAGTTTTATTTCCGATTCATAGCAATCTTTTTACTCTTTGAGCAGTTCAAATAACAAGTTATAGATCATTTGTATCGTACATTTTTCTACATAACTTTTCACCATATTTTACAAATACTAAGAAACTTTGTTTTTCGATTCATAACAATCTTTTAAGTGTCTGAGGAGTCCAAATAACGTGTTTTTAAGATGGTTTGGATCGAATCTTTTAGTACGTGACTTTTCACAAAATTGTACAAACACTAACAAATATTTCTTTTCGATTCATAACAATCTTTTTACTTTTTGAGGAGTTCTAATAACGTGTTTTAGATTATTTGTATCGTATATTTTTCAACATAACATTTCACCATATTTTACAAATACTTAGAAACTTTGTTTTTCGATTCATAACAATCTTTTAAGTTTCTGAGGAGTCCTAATAACGTTTTTTTAAGATGGTTTGGATCGAATCTTTTAGTACGTAACTTTTCACAGAATTGTACAAACACTAACAAAGTTTTATTTTCGATTCATAACAATATTTTTACTCTTTGAGGAGTTCAAAAAATGTGTTTTTAGATCATTTGTATCGTATCTTTTTCTACATAATTTTTCACCATATTTTACAAACACTATGAAAGTTTGTTTTTCGATTCATAACAATCTTTAAGTTTCTGAGGAGCCCAATAACGTGTTTTTGAGATGGTTTGGTTCGGATCTTTTAGTACGTATCTTTTCACCAAATTGTACAAACACTAAGAGAGATTTCTTTTCGATTCATGACAATCTTTTTACTCTTTGAAGAGTTCAAATAACGTGTTTTTAGATCATTTGGATCGTATCTTTATCTACATAACTTTTCAACATATTTTACAAACACAAAGAAAGTTTGTTTTTCGATTCATAACAATCTTTTATCGCTCTGAGGAGTCAAAATAACGTGTTATTGAGATGGTTTGAATCGAATCTTTTAGTACGTACCTTTTCACCAAAAACGTACTAACACTAAGAAAGTTTTCTTTTCGATTCATAACAATCTTTTTACTCTTTGAGGAGTTGAAATAATGTGATTTTAGATCATTTGTATTGTATCTTTTTCTACATAACTTTTCACCATATTTTACAAATTCTAAGAAAGTTTACTTTTGAGATGGTTTGGATCAAATCTTTTAGTACTTAACTTTTCACCAAATTGTACAAACACTAAGAAAGTTTTCTTTTCGATTTATAACAATATTTTTACTCTTTGAGGAGTTCAAATAATGTGGTTTTAGATCATTTGTATCATATCTTTTTCACCATATTTTACAAACACTATGAAACTTTGTTTTTCGGTTCATAACAATCTTTTAAGTTTCTGAGGAGCCCAAATAACGTGTTTTTGAGATGGTTTGGTTCGAATCTTGTAGTACGTAACTTTTGACCAAATTGTACGAACACTAAGAAAGTTTTCACTTCGTTTCATAACAATCCTTTTACTCTTTGAGGAGTTCAAATAACGTGTTTTTAGATCATTTGTATCGTATCTTTTTCTACATAACTTTTCATCATATTTTGCAAACAATAAGAAAGTTTGTTTTCGATTCATAACGATATTTTAACGCTCTGAGGAGTCCAAATAACGTGTTTTTGAGATGGCTTGGATCGAATATTTTAGTATGTAACTTTTCACCAAATTGTACAAACACTGAGAAAGTTTTCTTTTCAATTCATTACAATCTTTTTACTATTTGAGGAGTTAAAATAACGTGTTTTTAGATCATTTGTATCGTATCTTTTTTTCTACATAACTTTTCACCATATTCTACAAACACTAAGAAAGTTTGTTTTCCGATTCATAACAATCTTTTAAGTTTCTGAGGAGTCCAAATAACGAGTTTTTGAGATGGTTCGGATTGGATCTTTTAGTACGTCACTTTTCACCAAATTGTACAAACACTTAGAAATTTTTCTTTTCGATTCATAACAATCTTTTTACTCTCTGAGGAGTAGAAATAACGTGTATTTAGATCATTTGTATTGTATGTTTTTCTACATAAATTTTCACCATATTTTTCAAACACTGAGGAAGTTTGTTTTTCGATTCATAACAATCTTTTAACGCTCTGAGGAATCCAAATGACGTGTTTTTGAGTAGGTTTGGATGGAATCTTTTCGTACGTAACTTTTCAACAAATTGTACAAACACTTAGAAAGTTTTCTTTTCGATTCATAGCACCTGTTTACTCTTTGAGGAGTTCAAATAACGTGTTTTTAGATTAATTGTATCGTATCTTGTATCTAAATAACTTGTCACCATATTTTACAAACACTAAGAAAGTTTGTTTTTCGGTTCATATCAACTTTTAAGGCTCTGAGGAGTCAAAATAACGTGTTTTTGAGATGGCTTGAATCAAATCTTTTAGTACGTAACTTCTCACCAAATTGTACAAACACTCAGAAACTTTTCTTTTCGATTCATAACAATATTTTTACTCTTTGAGGAGTTCAAATAACGTGTTTTTAGATCATTTGCATCGTATCTTTTTCACCATAACTTTTCACCATATTTTACAAACACTAAGAAAGTTTGTTTCCGATTCATAACAATCTTTAAACGCTCGGAGGAGTCCTAATAACGTGTTTTAGAGATGATTTGGATCGAATATTGTAGTACGTAACTTTTCACCCAATTGTACAAACACTAAGAAAGTTTTCTTTCCGATTCATAGTAATCTTTTTACTCTTTGAGCAGTTCAAATAACAAGTTATAGATCATTTGTATCGTACATTTTTCTACATAACTTTTCACCATATTTTACAAATACTAAGAAACTTTGTTTTTCGATTCATAACAATCTTTTATGTTTCTGAGGAGTCCAAATAACGTGTTTTTAAGATGGTTTGGATCGAATCTTTTAGTACGTGACTTTTCACAAAATTGTACAAACACTAACAAATATTTCTTTTCGATTCATAACAATCTTTTTACTTTTTGAGGAGTTCTAATAACGTGTTTTAGATTATTTGTATCGTATATTTTTCAACATAACTTTTCACCATATTTTACAAATACTAAGAAACTTTGTTTTTCGATTCATAACAATCTTTTAAGTTTCTGAGGAGTCCGAATAACGTTTTTTTAAGATGGTTTCGATCGAATCTTTTAGTACGTAACTTTTCACAGAATTGTACAAACACTAACAAAGTTTTATTTTCGATTCATAACAATATTTTTACTCTTTGAGGAGTTCAAATAATGTGTTTTTAGATCATTTGTATCGTATCTTTTTCTACATAATTTTTCACCATATTTTACAAACACTATGAAAGTTTGTTTTTCGATTCATAACAATCTTTAAGTTTCTGAGGAGCCCAATAACGTGTTTTTGAGATGGTTTGGTTCGGATCTTTTAGTACGTAACTTTTCACAAAATTGTACAAACACTAAGAGAGATTTATTTTCGATTCATGACAATCTTTTTACTCTTTGAGGAGTTCAAATAACGTGTTTTTAGGTCAATTGGATCGTATCTTTATCTACATAACTTTTCACCATATTTTACAAACAATAAGAAAGTTTGTTTTCGATTCATAACGATATTTTAACGCCCCGAGGACTCCAAATAACGTGTTTTTGAGATGGTTGGGATCGAATATTTTAGTATGTAACTTTTCACCAAATTGTACAAACAATAAGAAAGTTTTCTTTTCAATTCATTACAATCTTTTTACTCTTTGAGGAATTCAAATAACGTGTTTTTAGATCAGTTGTATCATATCTTTTTCTACATAACTTTTCACCATATTCTACAAACACTAAGAAAGTTTGTTTTCCGATTCATAACAATCTTTTAAATTTCTGAGGAGTCCAAATAACGAGTTTTTGAGATGGTTCGGATTGGATCTTTTAGTACGTCACTTTTCACCAAATTGTACAAATACTTAGAAAGTTTTCTTTTTGATTCATAACAATCTTTTTACTCTTTGAGGAGTTGAAATAACGTGTATTTAGATCATTTGTAATGTATTTTTTTCTACATAACTTTTCACCATATTTTACAAACACTGAGAATTTTTTTTTTTCGATTTATAACAATCTTTTAACGCTCTGAGGAATCCAAATAACATGTTTTTGAGTAGGTTTGGATCGAATCTTTTCGTACGTAACTTTTCACCAAATTGTACAAACACTTAGAAAGTTTTTTTTTCGATTCATAGCACCTGTTTACTCTTTGAGGAGTTCAAATAACGTGTTTTTAGATTAATTGTATCGTATCTTGTATCTAAATAACTTGTCACCATATTTTACAAACACTAAGAAAGTTTGTTTTTCGATTCATATCAACTTTTAAGGCTCTGAGGAGTCAAAATAACGTGTTTTTGAGATGGCTTGAATCAAATCTTTTAGTACGTAACTTCTCACCAAATTGTACAAACACTCAGAAACTTTTCTTTTCGATTCATAACAATATTTTTACTCTTTGAGGAGTTCAAATAACGTGTTTTTTTATCATTTGCATCGTATCTTTTTCTCCATAACTTTTCACCATATTTTACAAACACTAAGAAAGATTGTTTTCCGATTCATAACAATCTTTAAACGCTCGGAGGAGTCCTAATAACGTGTTTTTGAGATAATTTGGATCGAATATTGTAGTACGTGACTTTTCACCCAATTGTACAAACACTAAGAAAGTTTTCTTTCCGATTCATAGCAATCTTTGTACTCTTTGAGCAGTTCAAATAACATGTTTTAGATCATTTGTATCGTACATTTTTCTACATTACTTTTCACCATATTTTACAAATACTAAGAAACTTTGTTTTTCGATTCATAACAATCTTTTAAGTTACTGAGGAGTCCAAATAACGTGTTTTTAAGATGGTTTGGATCGAAACTTTTAGTACGTGACTTTTCACAAAATTGTACAAACAGTAACAAATTTTTCTTTTCGATTCATAACAATATTTTTACTTTTTGAGGAGTTCAAATAACGTGTTTTAGATTATTTGTATCGTATATTTTTCAACATAACTTTTCACGATATTTTACAAATACTAAGAAACTTTGTTTTTCGATTCATTACAATCTTTTAAGTTTCTGACGAGTCCAAATAACGTTTTTTAAGATGGTTTGGATCGAATCTTTTAGTACGTGACTTTTCACAAAATTGTACAAACACTAACAAATTTTTCTTTTCGATTCATAACAATCTTTTTACTTTTTGAGGAGTTCAAATAACGTGTTTTAGATTATTTGTATCGTATATTTTTCAACATAACTTTTCACAATATTTTACAAATACTAAGAAACTTTGTTTTTCGATTCATAACAATCTTTTAAGTTTCTCACGAGTCCAAATAACGTTTTTTTAAGATGGTTTGGATCGAATCTTTTTAGTACGTAACTTTTCACAAAATTGTACAAACACTAACAAAGCTTTCTTTTCGATTCATAACAATATTTTTACTCTTTGAGAAGTTCAAATAATGTGTTTTTAGATCATTTGTATCGTATCTTTTTCTACATCATTTTTCACCATATTTTACAAACACTATGAAAGTTTGTTTTTCGATTCATAACAATATTTAAGTTTCTGAGGAGCCCAAATAACGTGTTTTTGAGATGGTTTGGTTCGAATCTTGTAGTACGTAACTTTTGACCAAATTGTACGAACACTAAGAAAGTTTTCACTTCGATTCATAACAATCTTTTTACTCTTTGAGGAGTTCAAATAACGTGTTTTTAGATCATTTGTATCGTATCTTTTTCTACATAACTTTTCACCATATTTTACAAACAATAAGAAAGTTTGTTTTCGATTCATAACGATATTTTAACGCTCCGAGGAGTCCAAATAACGTGTTTTTGAGATAGTTTGGATCGAATATTTTAGTATGTAACTTTTCACCAAATTGTACAAACACTAAGAAAGTTTTCTTTTCAATTCATTACAATCTTTTTACTCTTTGAGGAGTTAAAATAGCGTGTTTTTAGATCATTTGTATCGTATCTTTTTCTACATAACTTTTCACCATATTCTACAAACACTAAGAAAGTTTGTTTTCCGATTCATAACAATCTTTTAAGTTTCTGAGGAGTCCAAATAACGAGTTTTTGAGATGGTTCGGATTGGATCTTTTAGTACGTCACTTTCACCAAATTGTACAAACACTTGGAAAGTTTTCTTTTCGATTCATAACAATCTTTTTACTCTTTGAGGAGTTGAAATAACGTGTATTTAGATCATTTGTATTGTATCTTTTTCTACATAACGTTTCACCATATTTTACAAACACTGAGAAATTTTGTTTTTCGATTCATAACAATCTTTTAACGCTCTGAGGAATCCAAATAACGTGTTTTTGAGTAGGTTTGGATCGAATCTTTTCGTACGTAACTTTTCACCAAATTGTACAAACACTTAGAAAGTTTTCTTTTCGATTCATAGCACCTGTTTACTCTTTGAGGAGTTCAAATAACGTGTTTTTAGATTAATTGTATCGTATCTTCTATCTAAATAACTTGTCACCATATTTTACAAACACTAAGAAAGTTTGTTGTTCGATTCATATCAACTTTTAAGGCTCTGAGGAGTCAAAATAACATGTTTTTGAGATGGCTTGAATCAAATCTTTTAGAACGTAACTTCTCACCAAATTGTACAAACACTCAGAAACTTTTCTTTTCGATTCATAACAATATTTTTACTCTTTGAGGAGTTCAAATAACGTGTTTTTAGATCCTTTGCATCGTATCTTTTTCTCCATAACTTTTCACCATATTTTACAAACACTAAGAAAGATTGTTTTCCGATTCATAACAATCTTTAAACGCTCGGAGGAGTCCTAATAACGTGTTTTTGAGATAATTTGGATCGAATATTGTAGTACGTAACTTTTCACCCAATTGTACAAACACTAAGAAAGTTTTCTTTCCGATTCATAGCAATCTTTTTACTCTTTGAGAAGTTCAAATAACATGTTTTAGATCATTTGTATCGTACCATTTTCTACATAACTTTTCACCATATTTTACAAATACTAAGAAACTTTTATTTTTCTATTCATTACAATCTTTTAAGTTTCTGAGGAGTCCAAATAACGTGTTTTTAAGATGGTTTGGATCGAATCTTTTAGTACGTGACTTTTCAAAAAATTGTACAAACACTAACAAAGTTTTCTTTTCGATTCGTAACAATCATTTTACTTTTTGAGTAGTTCAAATAACGTGTTTTAGATTATTTGTATCGTATATTTTTCAACATAACTTTTCACCATATTTTACAAATACTAAGAAACTTTGTTTTTCGATTCATAACAATCTTTTAAGTTTCTGACGAGTCCAAATAACGTTTTTTTAAGATGGTTTGGATCGAATCTTTTAGTACGTAACTTTTCACAAAATTGTACAAACACTAACAAAGTTTTCTTTTCGATTCATAACAATATTTTTACTCTTTGAGGAGTTCAAATAATGTGTTTTTAGATCATTTGTATCGTATCTTTTTCTACATCATTTTTCACCATATTTTACAAACACTATGAAAGTTTGTTTTTCGATTCATAACAATCTTTAAGTTTCTGAGGAGCCCAAATAACGTGTTTTTGAGATGGTTTGGTTCGAATCTTGTAGTACGTAACTTTTGACCAAATTGTACGAACACTAAGAAAGTTTTCACTTCGATTCATAACAATCTTTTTACTCTTTGAGGAGTTCAAATAACGTGTTTTTAGATCATTTGTATCGTATCTTTTTCTACATAACTTTTCACCATATTTTACAAACAATAAGAAAGTTTGTTTTCGATTCATAACGATATTTTAACGCTCCGAGGAGTCCAAATAACGTGTTTTTGAGATGGTTTGGATCGAATATTTTAGTATGTAACTTTTCACCAAATTGTACAAACACTAAGAAAGTTTTCTTTTCAATTCATTACAATCTTTTTACTCTTTGAGGAGTTAAAATAACATGTTTTTAGATCATTTGTATCGTATCTTTTTCTACATAACTTTTCACCATATTCTACAAACACTAAGAAAGTTTGTTTTCCGATTCATAACAATCTTTTAAGTTTCTGAGGAGTCCAAATAACGAGTTTTTGAGATGGTTCGGATTGGATCTTTTAGTACGTCACTTTCACCAAATTGTACAAACACTTAGAAAGTTTTCTTTTCGATTCATAACAATCTTTTTACTCTTTGAGGAGTTTAAATAACGTGTATTTAGATCATTTGTCTTGTATCTTTTTCTACATAACGTTTCACCATATTTTACAAACACTGAGAAATTTTGTTTTTCGATTCATAACAATCTTTTAACGCTCTGAGGAATCCAAATAACGTGTTTTTGAGTAGGTTTGGATCGAATCTTTTCGTACGTAACTTTTCACCAAATTGTACAAACACTTAGAAAGTTTTCTTTTCGATTCATAGCACCTGTTTACTCTTTGAGGAGTTCAAATAACGTGTTTTTAGATTAATTGTATCGTATCTTCTATCTAAATAACTTGTCACCATTTTTTACAAACACTAAGAAAGTTTGTTTTTCGATTCATATCAACTTTTAAGGCTCTGAGGAGTCAAAATAACGTGTTTTTGAGATGGCTTGAATCAAATCTTTTAGAACGTAACTTCTCACCAAATTGTACAAACACTCAGAAACTTTTCTTTTCGATTCATAACAATATTTTTACTCTTTGAGGAGTTCAAATAACGTGTTTTTAGATCATTTGCATCGTATCTTTTTCTCCATAACTTTTCACCATATTTTACAAACACTAAGAAAGATTGTTTTCCGATTCATAACAATCTTTAAATGCTCGGAGGAGTCCTAATAACGTGTTTTTGAGATAATTTGGATCGAATATTGTAGTACGTAACTTTTCACCCAATTGTACAATCACTAAGAAAGTTTTCTTTCCGATTCATAGCAATCTTTTTACTCTTTGAGAAGTTCAAATAACATGTTTTTAGATCATTTGTATCATACCTTTTTCTACATAACTTTTCACCATATTTTACAAATACTAAGAAACTTTTATTTTTCTATTCATTACAATCTTTTAAGTTTCTGAGGAGTTCAAATAACGTGTTTTTAAGATGGTTTGGATCGAATCTTTTAGTACGTGACTTTTCAAAAAATTGTACAAACACTAACAAAGTTTTCTTTTCGATTCGTAACAATCATTTTACTTTTTGAGTAGTTCAAATAACGTGTTTTAGATTATTTGTATCGTATATTTTTCAACATAACTTTTCACCATATTTTACAAATACTAAGAAACTTTGTTTTTCGATTCATAACAATCTTTTAAGTTTCTGAGGAGTCCAAATAACGTTTTTTTAAGATGGTTCGGATCGAATCTTTTAGTACGTAACTTTTCACAAAATTGTACAAACACTAACAAAGTTTTCTTTTCGATTCATAACTATTAATGGTGTTGAAGATAAACACTGGAGAAGAGGAGTTATCACTCTACTGGAGAAGAAGGAGAGTGCGTATTGTTTAAATACTGAAGAACGCGCGAGAGTTTAAAATAATAAAGTCAGTCACTGACTGATGGGTCCATAGGATCTTATGTTACACATACAGTGTGTAATATGAGTAACTAGTTGATGTGTGTAATGAGTTATAAACAATGTGATAGTCTGTGACAAGTTTAGTGTAGTAGAGTTGAGATGTAAAACTCTATAGCCAAGTGTGTAGTGAGTCAGTTACTAGCCGTTAGAATTAGACTCTATAAATAGAGGTCTTCAGTATGTAATTAACAACTGAAATTAATAATACATTTTTTACATAAAACAATTCTTTTATCATGGTATCAAGAGCGTAGAGGCAAACGCCAAAACCTGTGTTCTTTTTTTTTTTTCTGGATTCAAGAAATAAGCCAAGAAGACTCAAGAACTTCGGTACCGGTTCTGTACCGGTCTTTATTTTGCTGAATTCGGTTCAGCTTCAAATCTGAAACTTCTGCAAGATTTACTCAAGATAAGTAATACCTTCTTTCTTCTCTAAATTCCTGTTAAATCCCTCATCTCAAATTTTAGTCAACCTGTTTCGAATACTCTCACTAGATCCAATAACCCGTTAAGTAAATCTTACATACATACCCAAGAAACTTTCTTTATTCAGTTTTTCTATCTTTCAGTCTTACAAATATACCCTTCTTCTATAAAATTTCTTTTAAACTCTTTCGTTAATCTGTTTAGAGAACTCTCACTACACTTTTCCGATTTAGTCCCTCAAATTTAAATTTTTTTTTTTTTTTCTTTCTTCCGCTGTCTATCTCTTTAAATCAACTTAAAGAATCCATCTTTTCCATCCCGCCATGGCTTCCACTGATTCTGACGTCACAATTCCTCATTCTGCGATGAAATTAACAAGTTTTCCTCATCCAATTCCTATCAAATTAGATCAAAAGAATTTTTTGGTTTGGAAAACGATGCTCATTCCAGTTCTTCGTGGGTACAATCTTCTCTCATATCTTAAACCACCTTCCAATTCTATTTCAAGTGATATCACCAGTACGATCTTTCTTGAATGGCAAGCTCAAGATTCTTTAATTCTTGCTTGGCTACTTGGATCACTCACTGAATCTACCCTACTTCAAGTAATGAACTGTGAAACCACACATGATCTTTGGAATACTCTTCAAACTACCTATTCATCTTCGTCCATGGCTGGAATTATGGAACTTCGAAATCAATTAAACAACACTCCAAAAGGTAATATGTGTGTAATGGATTACATTTCCAAAATCAAATCCATTGCCGATCAACTCAAATTCCTGGGAGACAAAATTGCAGATAGAGATATTATTATCTCTATTATGAATAACTTGGGTGAAGATTTTGATGGTTCTTACTATGGCATCACTGCCTCGAAAGATTTTCTCTCTCTTTCTGATCTTCAAGGCATATTACTTACTCATGAAACTAAGATCCAAAAGAAATCACATTTACAATCCACTTCTGTTCATAATCCACAAGCACTTGCTCATACATACCAATCTTACAATTCACCACATATACGACCCCCTTTTACACCACAACAATTTCCTCAGCAATCCCCAAATTCAATGCCACAATTCAAACCCAACACCTATTATAAGAAAAATAAAAACAAATGGCGTCCAAATAATAACCAAAATCAACAAAATCCAAACCCTTATGCGTGTCAGATTTGTAAGAAAACAAATCACACTGCTGATAAGTGTTACTTTCGCGATCCAAACTATCAAGGAGGACCAAAACCACCACAACCTAGACCTCCTCAAGCATATCTAGCTCGACCACAAACCTCTCAAGGGTTTAATTCAAACCAATCATCTTCCTCATCATTTCCTCAAGCTCCTACTGATTGGTTTCTCGATTCCGGAGCAACCCATCATCTCACTGCAGATCTGAACAATCTCTCCTCTCATCAAGCTTACAATGGATCAGATCAAGTGCTTGTTGGTAATGGTACAGGTTTGAATATTCTTAACACTGGCTCCTCAATTCTAAAAACAAATTCACAATCTTTTCAATTACAAAATATTTTACATGTTCCATCCATTACTAAAAATTTAATCAGTATTAATAAATTTATCATTGATAACAACATTTATGCTGAATTTCATCCTAATTTGTGTTTGTTTAAGGACCCTCATACCAAGGATACCCTCCTCCACATCAAAGCAGTTGATGGTCTCTTTTCGATTCCAAGCTCCATAGTTTCATCACCTCAAAATAAACCATGTGCAATGTTAGGTTTTAGAGTTTCACCAAATATCTGGCATCAAAGATTAGGCCACTCTTCATCCACTGTTTTACATTGTTTAGCTAAAAATAATCAAATTTCTTTACAACATAATAAATTTGATCTTTGTCAAGACTGTTGTAAATCGAAATCTAAGCAATTACCTTTTCAAGATTCTGAATTTGTAGCTTCTGAACCACTAGAGCTTGTTCATTGTGATGTATGGGGTCCTTGTAGAATTCAATCGGTAACTGGTGCAAAGTATTATGTTTGTTTCACTGATCACTACTCAAGATTCAATTGGATTTACTTCATTCAAAATAAATCTGAAGTACAAACACTTTTCTCTAAATTTAAGAATCAAACAGAAAATCTTCTTTCAAAGAAGATCAAAACTATCAGGTCAGATGGAGGTAGTGAATTCTATTTCTTATCAAAGTTTTATCCTCAAATTGTTCATCAAACCACTTGTCCTTATACGCCACAACAAAATGGAATTTCTGAAAGAAAACATAGGCACATTGTAGAACTTAGTTTAGCTACAATCTCTACTGCCAATATCTCACTTGAATACTGGGATTTCATTTTCTCAAGTATAGTATTTATAATCAATAGAATTCCTTCGGTTATACTTCAGAATCAATGTCCATACTTTATCTTATTCAACAAAATTCCTGACTATAACTTCTTCAAAGTTTTAGGTTGTTTATGCTTTCCTCATATCAGACCTTATACTGAGCATAAATTGCAATTTAGATCCACACCTTGTGTTTTTATGGGATACTGTCAAACTCAGAAAGGATATCGATGTCTTGATGTTAACTCTAAACAAATTTATATCTCAAGAAATGTAACTTTTAATGAAGAAAATTTTCCCCTTCTTGAACAACCCTCTTCATCCATATCTTCTCTATCTGAGTGTCAACCTATACCTTTACAAATAATACAAACTCAGTCTAGTTTTTCCAATACACTTTCTAAACATTCTGATTCATCACGTCCAGAATCAGTACCAATTCACACTGATACTTGTCCAAATCAAGTATCATCGAGATCTTCCACACAACAACCAACTCACAGAATGATGACAAGATCAAAAACTAACTCCTCAAAACCCAAAAGTAATCCATTATATACAGTTCTCACAGCTACTGCATCTTCCGCAAGTAGCATCGAACCAACTACATATTCTTCAGCAAGCAAATATCCTGAATGGAGGCAAGCAATGGCTACAGAAATCGATGCTCTCATCAAATCAGGTACGTGGCAACTTGTTCCTAGACCAGCTAATACTAATATTGTAAAATGTAAATGGATTTTCAGGTTGAAAAGGAATGCTAATGGATCGATTGAGCGATACAAAGCAAGGTTGGTAGCAAAAGGCTTCACACAAGAAGAAGGAGTCGACTACGAGGAAACCTTCTCACCAGTGATCAAAGCCACGACAATTCGCCTGGTTCTATCCCTTGCAGTTTCATTCAACTGGCCTCTTCGACAATTAGATGTCAACAACGCCTTTCTCAATGGAGATCTCGACAGCCTCATTTACATGGAGCAACCAAATGGGTTTGAAGATCCTTCCCATCCCTCGAGTGTGTGTTTACTGAAGAAGGCTTTATATGGCCTCAAACAAGCACCACGAGCGTGGTATCAAAAACTCAGCTCGTGTCTTCTTGCAATGGAGTTTCAGGTTTCACAATCTGACAGTTCTCTCTTCATACAAAAATCCAACAACTCCATTCTGCTGGTTCTAGTTTATGTCGATGACATAATTATTACTGGCAACCAACCTGCTCTTGTCTCCTCCTTTATCACTCAACTGAGTAATCAGTTCTCGCTCAAAGACCTAGGACCTCTCCATTACTTCTTAGGCATTCAATGTACATCCACTTCGACTGGATTGCATTTGAATCAAACACAATACCTATCCTCCTTAATATCTAAAGCCAATCTCGATGGAGCCAAACCGACACTCACTCCAATACCACACAATGAACAATACTCCATTCACCATGGTACAGCTCTTACTGATCCAACTATCTATCGTAGTATAGTAGGAGGATTGCAGTATGCCACCTTAACTCGCCCAGACATTGCCTTCGCTGTTAACAAAGCCAGTCAGTACATGCACTCTCCCACTGATCAGCATTGGTCTCTTGTTAAGCGAATTCTAAGGTATCTCAAGGGTTCTATTCATCATGGACTTCTCATTCGCCAATCCAACGATTTAACCCTACATGTCTACTCCGATGCTGACTGGGCCAGCTGTCCAGATGACAGAAGATCCACAACAGGTTACTGTGTTTATCTCGGACCAAATCTCATCTCTTGGTCTTCGAAAAAGCAACCCACAGTTTCCAAATCGAGTACTGAAGCTGAATATCGAGCAATTGCAATGGCCACTTCAGAAATTCTCTGGCTTCAGTCCATGCTAAGTGAGCTTTCAATTCAAACTTCCTCAATTCCCATTCTCTACTGTGATAATCTGGGCGCGACGTATCTTGCCTCCAATCCAGTGTTTCATGCAAGAACAAAACACATTGAAATCGATTACCATTTTGTGCGAGAAAGAGTTAATTCGAATCAGCTCAAAGTTCAGTTCCTGTGCTCCCAAGATCAAATTGCAGACACTCTTACTAAAGGGTTGAGTACGACGAGGTTTGAGCACTTTAGAAGCAAGCTCAACGTTCAGAAATGCGACGTTCTGCTTGAGCGGGGGTATTAATGGTGTTGAAGATAAACACTGGAGAAGAGGAGTTATCACTCTACTGGAGAAGAAGGAGAGTGCGTATTGTTTAAATACTGAAGAACGCGCGAGAGTTTAAAATAATAAAGTCAGTCACTGACTGATGGGTCCATAGGATCTTATGTTACACATACAGTGTGTAATATGAGTAACTAGTTGATGTGTGTAATGAGTTATAAACAATGTGATAGTCTGTGACAAGTTTAGTGTAGTAGAGTTGAGATGTAAAACTCTATAGCCAAGTGTGTAGTGAGTCAGTTACTAGCCGTTAGAATTAGACTCTATAAATAGAGGTCTTCAGTATGTAATTAACAACTGAAATTAATAATACATTTTTTACATAAAACAATTCTTTTATCAATAACAATATTTTTACTCTTTGAGGAGTTCAAATAATGTGTTTTTAGATTATTTGTATCGTATCTTTTTCTACATAATTTTTCACCATATTTTACAAACACTATGAAAGTTTGTTTTTCGATTCATAACAATCTTTTAAGTTTCCGAGGAGCCCAAATAACGTGTTTTTAAGATGGTTTGGATCGAATCTTTTAGTACGTAACTTTTCACAAAATTGTACAAACACTAAAAAAGTTTTCTTTTCGATTCATAACAATATTTTTATTCTTTGATCTTTTTCTGCATAACTTTTCACCATATTTTACAAACACTAAGAAAGTTTGTTTTCCGATTCATAACAATCTTTAAACGCTCTGAGGAGTCCAAATAACGTGTTATTGAGATGATTTGGATCGAATATTGTAGTACATAACTTTTCACCCAATTGTACAAACACTAAGAAAGTTTCATTTTCGATTCATAGCAATCTTTTTACTCTTTGAGCAGTTCAAATAACATGTTTTAGAACATTTATATCGTAACTTTTTCTACATAACTTTTCACCATATTTTGCAAATACTAAGAAACTTTGTTTTTCGATTCATAACAATTTTTTAAGTTTCTGAGCAGTCCAAATAACGTGGTTTTAAGATTGTTTGGATCGAATCTTTTAGTACGTAACTTTTCACAAAATTGTACATACACTAACAAAGTTTTCTTTTCGATTCATAACAATCTTTTTACTTTTTGTGGAGTTCAAATAACGTGTTTTAGATCATTTGTATCGTATCGTTTTCTACATAACTTTTCACCATATTTTACAAATACTAAGAAACTTTGTTTTTCGATTCATAACAATCTTTTAAGTTTCTGAGGAGTCCAAATAACGTGTCTACGCTGATGGAACCAAATGCAAGGATTTGTGTCGGAGAAGGGAAGGACTTACAAGACACTCTAATGTATCGACAACTGGTGGGAAGTCCCATCTATCTGACTCTTACCAGGCCGGATATAGCCTTCGCCGTTGGAGTAGTAAGTCGTCATATGCAGAACCCGAAGAAGCCACACTTAGAAGCAGTTAGGCGGATACTTCGATACGTGAACGGTACCATAGACTACGGGATCATGTATCGTAGAGGCGAAGAGTGTGAACTAGTCGGTTATTGTGATGTCGACTATGCTGGAGATTGTGATACAAGAAGATCAACAACTGGATATGTCTTCAGTTTGGGATCAGGAGCAGTGTCATGGTTAGCAAAAGACAACCTACCGTATCCCTCTCCACCACAGAAGCAGAGTATAGAGCAGCAGCTATTGCTGCACAGGAAAGGACCAAAATGTATTTTTTTCAGAAAAGGACCAAAATATAAATAAATTATTTTTACAAAGAGGCCCCTGGACCACAATGTAAATTTTAAAACTTCGAAGGACCAAAATGCAAATATAAAGGACCGAAATGTGAAAAAAAGGACCAAAATGTAATTTTTTAAAAAAAATAGGACCAATTTATGGCCCCTGGACTAAAATGTAAATTTCAAAACTTCGAAGGACCAAATGCAAATATAAAGGACGAAAATGTAAAATAAAAAGGACCAAACTGTAAAAAAATTTCGACAAAAGGACTAATTTGTAAATAAAAAAGGACCAAAATGTTATAAAAATATTTTTTTTTACAAATAAGCCCCTGGTGACGTGGCTGCACCAGGAGGCAGCAAATCCCAAAGGACTAATTTGTAAATAAAAAAGGACCAAAATGTTATAAAAATATTTTTTTTTTACAAATAGGCCCCTGGTGACGTGGCTGCACCAGGAGGCAGCAAATCTCCTTGCATTATATATACTAGGAAAATAGCCCGCGCTTCCCTGCGGGATATATTATTTGATAAGAAATAATATAATAAGCAAAAGTAATAATTTTATATATTATTTGATATATTATTTCGCTGCGGAATATATTATTTGATATATTATTTGATAAGAAAATAGAAATATTTCTCGCGCTTCACTGGGATTTTTCAAAATTTGTTATGATTATAAAATAATAATTTTATCTAAAACGTTATAAGTGCAAAACAAAAATAATCTTCATAAATGTTAATTTAAAAAAAAAAATCTGATATTAAATAGTCTCACAAGTATTATGCAATAAATACAAATTTTTTTCCTCCTCAAAACATATCATATGTTCCAAAAGAAAAATTCAAATATTTTATTTAGAATACAAGGCATACGTAAAAAAAAAAAAAAAAAAAAAAAAAAAAAAAAAGTAAAATATGAACAGTACCCGATAGTGAACAGTACCGGGTGTAAACAGTAACTGACAGTGAACAGTATCCGGCAGTGAACAGTACCCGGCAGTGAACAGTAACTGACAGTGAACAGTACCCGGCAGTGAACAGTAACAGACAGTGAACAGTAACAGACAGTGAACAGTAACAGGCAGTGAACAGTACAGGTGACGTGGCCTCACCATATTCTTAGTATCCAACTTTTAATGGGAGAGGGAGATTATAGATATGCAGTTAAGTTTTGTTGTTGTTACAGTTATGTCTAATTATTCATTAATCTCTACGCTGTATTAAATGGAGAAGCACGCAAAGATGAATATGTTGTGGTCATTAATTACCATAAATTTACATGTTTTTCTTATGGAAAAAGTGATATTATTTTTTTTTTTGATGAAATTCCCGTAGGATATTATGCTTTGCTTGTATTACTAGCATGTTTCTTTTTATTTGTTTGAAAACTTGAATTTTGTTTAGAGTTTAAACCAAGTTAATTTTTCGAGAAATGATATTTTGTATTGATATATAGCGCGGGATTTATATGTCTACAATGCTCAGGTAATTTATTGATAAGGTGCGATACTAATTATGAACAAGCCTGGTCATGTAGTGACGAAAAATTGACATAAGTTAGGATCCAAAATATTTTTCTTTTTATGTATATAGTAGATAATAATCTCAAGATTCATCAATATTAAATTTGCTGCTTCATCTTATATTAATAATGCTCAGGTAATTCCATAATCTTTTGCTGCTTCATCTTATATTAAAACCGTCGCTTTCAACGCTCTATTTCAATGGTGGAAAACTCAATTTTTCTACGTGGACTTGTCATTAAGAGAACGACCCTACTTCTTTTCTTTTTTTTTTTTGAGAAAAACGATCATACTTCTAGAAGAAGAAGAACAAAATATTTCTTGAAAACCAATCACATTTTTTTTCCCTATTTCTAATGATAATTAGGTTTATTAAGACTTAGAATGTATAGCTGAAGATCAGGGGCGGACTAGGGGCAAGCGAGGGTCCCGGCCTTTAAGAAACTAAAAAATGTAAGTATACGAAATATGAAAATGAAACAATATACTAATTATTGGACAAAAAAATAAACAAGATATTTTTAATCATTGGTTAAATCATAATGAACGGTTGTGATTAACAAACCTCCAACTACATTCCATCCAAACATTTCTAATTAGTGATAGAAATTTGTGTTCGGATTTTTTTCTAATTTTTTATTCATGGACCCGGTCCGTTCTAAACATGATTACGTATTTCATTTACCTTTTACTTACCAATGTAATTTAAGGACCCTCGCCTGATTTAAGCCAAATTATGTGGCACGTACCCTAATCAATGATCATTCTATCAAAGCCATTATTACAAACCGAAATTTCCATCTAGATGGTCAATATTCTTGTTCATGGTCCTAAATATTTATTTACAAAAATCGATAACTCATAGAGATTGCCTTCCTAAATGGCAGTCTCATAATTCTGCAACCCCCCTAATTTTCATCTATATAAACCCACTACATTTTCCTTTCATATCCACTCAAAGCAATTCAACACAACAATCATCAAGACTTGCAACCAAGTAGAAAACTAAAGAAATCATGAGTTCAAGCTGGACATTGGAAGTCGAGTCGTCAATCCCGGCCCCACGTCTTTTCAAGGCGGCCATAATTGACTGGCACAATCTCGCCCCTAAGATTGCATCTGACAGAGTTGTCAGTGCCATTTCGGTAAAGGGTCAAGGCGAGGTCGGTAGCGTTAGGCAATTCAACTTCGGCCCCGGTACTATTTCTTTTTTTTAATAACAGAACAAAAAAATCGAGAAATTCGAGAAATTGAAATTTGAAAGTAATATTGGCTATTAAATGTATAGGAATGCCCTTCGCCTCCGTAAAGGAGCGTTTGGACTTCATAGATATTGGGAAATGCGAGATTAAGACTTCAATGGTCGAGGGTGGTCCAATAGGAACACATATTGAGTCCAGTTCGTCCCACATTGTGATCGAGCCCAAGGGTAGTGGCAGTTTGGTGAAGATAGTCACAGCTTATGAACCCCTCCCTTCTTTCGATGCAACGAAGCTGGAAGGGGCGAAACAGTCTTTTACGGGACTCATCAAGACTGTCGAAGCCTATCTCGTTGCCAACCCTGATGCTTATAACTAGAATTATACATTTGTATGGTTTGTTATGAGATTTAATAAGAGTGAAGCAACTAGCTAGCTCACGAGAACGAGATTGTGTATGTGTGTTTTAATTAAAAACTATTATAGTATTTGAATTGTATTTTTCATGTTTTGATATACTTATGAGATATATTTTTAGAGGACTTCATTATGAAAAATAACATTAAAATTACTAAATTTGAATTGAGATCTTTTTTAGTGCTTGCTACCGAAGTAGTTGCTCAAATTTTAATTAGTATAATTCTACTATTTTTGCGCTTTCCTGGTTCGGCCACGTCATCAATTTCCCTCACAATCGTTGGATCAAAAATGAAGGGACAGATTTGAGTATAATTTGAATAAGGCTGGCCCGTGTGAAACATTAGGTAAATAAAAAGACAGAGGTATGGACCACGCTGGACCAAGTGCATCCAGATTATATAACCTACATAGATATACTCCAAACCTTTTCTCTCTCTTGTCATTTTTTCAAGAGGTTTCAACGTGAAATCCTAGCCGCGTGACCCTGGTGGCGAGACGATTTTGACGGCGGCAGCAAGGAACCTTCATTTTTCCCTACCGAGCTTCGTTTTTTCTCCAGGTTTTCTCCATCTTTTTCTTCTATTTGCTCTTTGGTAATGATGAAACGAAAGGGAACCGGTTTTTCCTCTTTGGCACTTCAACATTCTTCATGTATTTCATATTAATTCACGAAAAAAGGTGTATTATATATTTTTCCTTTCTCTTCAAGTAAAAATCGCACCAGATTGTTTTGCTTCTTCTCTTTTCGATTCGAAATTTTGCTCTTTCCATTCATCAGTTTTTTCTCGATATGTTGCTTTCCATTTTAAGCGAAAGTAATGATTTAGGGTTAATAGTTCATATTTTTGAAGATTTATGTTAATACTACATCTTTGTTCTTCAATTATGTATTAATTGTGCTGATTTTATATTTTCTTCAATCTCGGATTGAAATTAGATTTATTTCGGCCTTTCAAACACGATGGCTCAATTTAAGGTTCAATCAGGTATATCTTGAAATTAGATTTCTTTAATTGAGCTTATTTTAGATTCATTTCAGTTTGACTATTTTAATTTTTCTTTTTTATTATTTTTTACTAGGGGAGCTAAAATTTTAATGTCATTTGTTTAGAAGAATATTTGGCAGGGGCCGAAATGAAAATTTCTGCTTTTCTGTTTGGTACAGGTGCGAGTAAATTGAATAACCAAATTGCGAGTTGGGACACGAGATTGAAGATCAGTACGAAAGTGAATTTGTTATGACTGTTTTCTCCTAAAGTGTTCGATGCTAACGATAGTGAGCAAATTAGGGAATTAATTAAGTAATTATTTAATTAATTAATGTTATTTGTTTCGAATAATGTTTTGCAGTAGCAAAAATGAACTAAAAAATCAGATAATTAATAAATGTTTTTTGCTTGGAAGAATATTTTCTGGAGGGGCAAACAATTTACAAAATTGCTCAAAACGAAGCAATCCGTTGTAGAGATAACTCGGAGCACTCCAAGTCTGATTCGAAGGAATCGTCATGAGCAGAGTCGCAGGTCCTTTAGCTGAAGTAATCTTTATGACCGTCGAAGCAAAAATTTACCAAAATTTACCAAAATGCCCTCAAAAATGGAAATATCATTTATGACCGTCGAAGCAAAATTTTCTTTACTTTTATATCAGGCACAAGAAAGCTAAATTTTGTTACGACAAAGTCATTCTCTTACAACCTATAGTACCGGTGTACCATCCATTCATCCTATGCTGAAGTAATCTTTGTACCTGTGATATCAGATTTAATTTTTAAAAAAAGAGTACTCTATTTTAATTATAATATTTCGTTAAACATGATGGTGCCTTTCTGGTCAAAGAGGAACCTGGTACGGATCTAAACCGAGCATGGGTGTCAACAAAATCATTTACGATCAAGTGCCTCCATCAAGTGTGTACACCTGCTGAGGTATTTTTTTATTTTCATCCCTACATATTTTGAAATTTCCATATATCCCTGAATTTATTTGGTTGTTGTGTAGATTACATGTATTTCAAGGGATCAAGCGATGCCTTTTGGTCACGGACGTTCTACATTACGCCAAACGGTACGCCTTTTTTCAATATTTTTTTCTTTTAAATTTACTTCATAATAGAGGGTTTTCTTTGTAATTGAGGGACAAAGCAGGGATCTCTTCGCAAAAATTTTAATTTTCAGGGAATTTTTTGGTTCTTACCAGATTTGTTCGGCGGTTGTCTGGTCCTTTGTCTTCGCATAGCAAATTCCAGTGTGTGCTTCATAGTGTATGCGAAATAAGGCGATGTTGAGAATTCTAACTCTGGTGAGAGGTCACCAGGTCAGAAAGCAAGCCGCAGTTTCATTTTCGTTTTGCCCAAATTATCGGAGCCCATATGGGAAGAAATATTTTCTATCTTTTGCTTGCAATACCCTCTTATCTCTGTATATATGATTGTGTATGTTACTCAGAACACTCCTATGTATGACTATCTATTTGCATTTACACAATCTCAATTCAAACATGCTCAAAAAGAGCTTACAGCATTTCTTCACCGCCTCAGCACAAAAAAAAAACACTAAGCTAACACGGAGCAAAACAAAATCATCAAAAACACAGAGTACAGATTAATTAAACCAACAAAATCGAAACAAACAAAAAAATCTGCCCCGCGCAATGGCGTAGGAGTAAATCTAGCAACATATTAATAAAGAATGGTTTTAAACTTTCTAATGGATCTTGTCAAGAACATTGTTAAAAATCTTTCTTGCTCTTTTGGTCTTTATATACACCTTTAATATCTTCAAACATAAAAAGAGGGGTAAATAATATTTAGGATCTAGAGAGTGTAACGATAACCGAAGTTAACAATAGTACAACAACGGGTTGCACTGGCCACAGGCCCGGCCCTGGGTTTTGGCCCAGTTGGCCCGGGTCACAGGCCTCTTTTTTTCCATAGGCCTCCATTTTTTACATAGAAATCAATTATATCTATTAATACTAACCCGATCCACTACCTCTTATCTGCACCGGACCCATTTGTGCAGGGATCCGGATCCGCTACCATAAGTAAGCTGCAGCACGCTCCTAGCAAACCCTAGCGTGTCTTCTCTGTTCTGCGACTCTTACTGTGACATGCGACGCGACACGCGACTGTGACGCAACATGCTGGAGACGATGACAGCATTTACATGAGCCAAGGAGAGTGTTCTCCTCTTCGATTTCTTCGATTTCACACGCTTCAGCTCCTTCTTCGTCCTTTTTTCGCTGCGGCAGCCATTTTCATCGGTTTTTTCGTCAATTTTGCTTCAGCCTCTTCGATTCTTCAGTCTTCGCTGTGATACTCTCCTCTTCGAATTGCTCTTCAATTTCTTGAAATTCCTCTTCATCTTTTCTTCAATTTCGAGTAAATTTTTGTAAATTTCAGTGGTACTCTCCTCTTCGATAAATCTCTGTAATTTCTGTATCGAAAATTGAAAGATATCTCGAATAATTTGTGCAATTTCGAGTCAATTTTGTCTGTAAATTGTATGATCTTTGTAATCTGTCATATGTGCAATTCTATAATTTCTGTAACTTTTCTCTCTGTAATTTATGTAATTTGTGCAATTCATCGCTGCGATTTGTGCAATTTGTGCAATTTGTGCAGCCTGCAATTTGTGTAATTTGCGCAATCATCGATTTTTAAGTTCTTCAATTCTCTCTATTTTTTGTGTAATGTCGAGTATACGATCTTTGTAATTTGTTGCCCTCTTTGTAAATTGTAAATTGAAAGATATGATCTCGATAATCTATGTAATTTATGTGCTCTCGAGTGTCGAGTCAATTATGAAAATTTATTGCAATTTTGTATGATAATTTCTTTATAATTATAGGTATAATCATGAAAAATAAAGGGATATTTTTGTCTCAAAAAATGCGAGAAGAACAATATTTAAATGAATATGCTAGTTATGTGTTTTGTAATATTTTGAACTCTCTTCATTATATATTTTGTTTTATATTAAGAATTTTTTTTTAAATAATACAATTTCGTAATTATGGATTATCGTAATATCATGTCACAGGCCTCCGAAAACTTAGGACCGGGCCTGACTAGCCAAGGATCACAACCAAAATATAAAAGAAAAAATGATTCAATGGAGCTTGAATTTTATTATAGAAGAAAGAGAGAAATTACAAAATATTTTCTGGTGTTCAAATGACACAAACTACATCCATATTTATAGGCTACATGATTCATGAACATGACTCTTCTGTTGGTTCAAATTTCCTATTGTTTGATTATCTCAAATACAATGTCGATACTACTAACGAAATCTAGCAAGATAAATGTGTAGGAGATAGGTACAAAATGAAAGGATCAATCAAGAATAACAAGAACCAAAGACGTTGAAGAATCATGGATAAAATCAAGACGCACATGAATCAAGACGTTGAAGAAGTGCGAAGAAGATCAAGACATAGAAGATTCCGCAAGTTGGGATACCCACCTAATCATCAATACAATATATAGGTATTTCTAAACTTGTTTAAAAGATTAAACTCAATGAAAAAGTACTTGAATTCAATTAAAAAGGCTGAAATCAGTATGTCCGTTGCAACGGAATTCCAGTCCGTTGTAACGGAACTACTCGATTTACTTAACATTGGAAAGGACAGTACAGTCCGTTGCAACGTAATCACCAATACGTTGCAACGGAAATGTACGTTGTAACGGAAATCTATCTCCGTTACAACGTTATTTTATTTCCAATGAGGAAGCCTGTCACAGAAGAATGTCCGTTGTAACGGACATTAATGTCCGTTGTAACGGACATCATGGCTTCACTTCAGTGCCAACTTACGCATACGTCCGTTGCAACGGATTAACCAATCCGTTGTAACGGAACACCTCATACCGTTGTAACGGAAAACTCTCCGTTGCAACGGGAATTAAATCCAAAGCTGAAGTGCTGTCTCAGTAGAAGGTCCGTTGTAACGGACTACAGTCCGTGGCAACGAACTAGTTAACGCAGAGTTCCGTTGTAACGGACTTAATTTACGTTACAACGGAATGTTCAATTAATTCAAGTACGGCAGCCTTAACGGCTAGTTTTTGAAAGTTCCGTTGCAACGGACCATATGTCCGTTGCAACGGACTAGTCAGAATAAGCAAGAGAGGGAAGGGACTATGTGTTCTATAAATAGAATCCTTCCCTCATTCTCTCTCATCATTTTTTTCATCTATCCAAATCAAAACATCCAAAGAGAGAAACCTTGCTATATCATTGAGCTAAAAACAATCTTCTAAACCAATTCTTAGAGATTAGATTTCCCTCTTCCCTTCCAAATACTATTCCCAACTTGCGTGACCGATCACGTTTAGTTAGTATTTAGATATTGTAATAGGCTAGTACCAAGAGTGTAAAGCCGCCATAGATCGAGAGAAACGTGTAACTCGATCTAGGCAAAACCTTGTACGAGTGAGTTGGAATTCAATCGAACGCCGAAAAGGCACAAGGCATTCCCGGAGACGTAGGTACTCGCAATTAATTGAATCGGTCAATTAAGCGAGTAAAGGGTGAGTTAAAGCTACAAAGCAACCACCTACCGAACTCCGTAACAAACATCGCGTGTTCGGTATCTTCTTTTCATTACTAACTTAAATTTATATTCCGCACTAAAATTAGAATTTGTATACCTAGTCGACAATTGCCCATTAGGTTACCTATTCACCCCCCTCTATGTTAGAATTAACCAACAATTGGTATCAGAGCAAAATACTAACCGTCTCTTTGTGTAAAGTGACAACTTGTATAACGATCATGGCCTCCATTAATTACAAGAACCAACTTACAACACACCCGAAACACGCTCCATGGAACAAACGAAAAGATTATCCACAAGGTGGAGATATATCGAAATTGAGACGCGAACGAACACACGAAGAAAAATGTCCAATCTATAAAGGCAAAAAGAAGACCAAACAACTCGGTAACGCTAAGGCTTTACTTGTCACATCGGATCCATGGGGAGATTCGGAAAGCTCAAACTCATCTTCCGACTCGGAGTATAATGGTGTACACACAATCGCAAATGCAACCCTAATGGCGGAATGCACTCCTTCGATGGATGATGTGGTAGAAAGAGCCATTCAAGCAATGCTCCTCCAACGAGGTCCAATACCGAGACCACGTGCACCACACTCTCCGAGCGTCACCTCTCATGCATCTACATCCAACCCATCGCCGGACCAAGATCATGAGGTATTTCTTAAACCAATAATATATTCAACTAGTTCAACCTCGGATTCATGTTCCTCACCAAAATTAAACTCACAACTCGAACTTGAATCATTCGACGCTCTCTTAAGAGACGTGGATGAACCAAGTCCAAATGAGAGAAAGGTCGAGAGCACAATTCTAGCTCTAAATGCAAAGGTAGCTTCCCTAGAATTATCGGTCAAAGCATACCAAGCACAATTGAAGGAATTCCAAGGCTTCTCAAAGTGTGAATGCAAGAACCTCAACCTTGAGATATCTCACCTAAGATTAGAACTCCAAAACTCCAAAGTAGAAAATGAATCCTTGATGAAGGCTCGTGCATCATGCGCACCAATCACCCCGTCATTGGATCAAATATTGAAAGGGGCGTTAGTGGGACAAAAGCCAAACGACAAGTCGGGTCTCGGGTTCAAAAAGGAGAGTAAACCCGGCCTCTCAAAATCAAATGATCAAAAAGGTAAACGGGAGAACAATCAACGAAACAATCGCGGAAATGCATTCATATACCGTGATCAAAACAAAGGTAAAAATGTTAGAATGGAACACCCTACACATAATCGGTTCTATCATAGGGATAACCATTTCACGCAACCATCATCCCATAGACGAACCGATTTGGGACGACCCGAGTGTTGGTTTCATCGAGGATCAAATGGGTATTTTTATGAGGTGAATTACCCCGCCAACCGTCCATATCAACCGAGGGCTCCTAGACCTTACCACCATACGCGCAAACCTTTTCAACCGAAAAACAATTTTGTCAACTCAATCAAACCGATACCTCAAAAGAAACCCCTAACAAACCAACTCTCAAATTACTTTGTCAAGAGTTCCGAAACCATCAACAAACCGACACTTGCTTTTTGCAATTATTGTTGCAAGTTAGGACACATATCCACGAGTTGTGATCTTCGCCACCCAAAATCCACTACAAATTTTGTATGGATGCGTAAAGATAGACACACCATGGGTCCCTCCACCTCAAAGGGTGTTGGACCATCAAGGACCTAAATCATGTGTGAAAAACTCACTCCCTCGCCTCTCTACCATAAGCCAAACATTGAGGGGGAGTACGAGTACAAGAATTCATATTAGATTAATTTTCAATATGAATTCCCTATTTTCTTATAATTATCTACACACTTACAAAAAGGGCGAGAAAGGTATTTTGCTTCCATGTAGGCACACAAGAGCGAAGAGAGAAGTCGAAGAGCTCATCGTATACAAAACTTCACGATCTATCTTAGAGGAAAAATGAGCTCTAGAAATCGATCAATAACTCTCTTTCGTAAGCTCGGATCTCGGGTCCATGACCGGAGCAAAGGTATAACCGCTATATAAATGATTTAAAGCTTTAGAAGTATTTGTATGTCTACAAATATCATCGATGATCATGAATACTCGCATACATATTTTATACAAATTTTTTTTTAAACCAATTCTTTTCGAAAAATGATTTCATATCTATAAAACCTATTTGAAATAACCTATAAGTTTTTGGAATTTTTTGAAACACCACTCTCGTCGAAAATCAAATTTTAACTCCTCGTCACAGTAAATAGTCCGTTATAACGCACCAATGTGAGTTACAACGGACATAAGAGGCTAAGCCAAAACCTGCGAAATCATAATGTCCGTTACAACGGATAAACCAATCCGTTGCAACGGACATATCCTCTCCGTTACAACGTAAGTGTGTGCGTTCCAACGGACTAACTGAGTTCTGAAAACCTCTCCAAACACTGAAGTCCGTTATAACGGATTAACCCATCCGTTACAACGTAAGTATGCGTTACAACGAACTTATTACGTTGTAACGGAAGTCTGCTATCCAGTCCTATTACCCCCAAATTCACTGTTCCGTTACAACGTATTAACCAATACGTTGCAACGGACTAGTACGTTACCACGGACATACTGCGTGGTAACGGACTACTGAAATACCAGTTAAATACCCCCAAATCGACAGTTGCGTTACAACGGAACTAGACTTCCGTTGCAACGGACTTGGCGGTAACTGCAATAAAACCCAAGGGACGGCTTTCTCTCTCTCCACTCTCCTCATCTTCTCTCGTGGTTTTCACCCTCTCCACTCTCCTCACCAGTTACTCTTCGGTTTCTCTTCTCCAAACTGGTAAAACCTCCCCTTTTTCTCCCTTTCCTCTTCCTATTTAACCTCCACACTTCACTCTATTGAGATCCAAACACCCCTCCTCTCTCTCAAAAACCCTGGTTCTCTCCTAACTCTCTCTCTCTCTCTCTCTCTCTCTCTCTCTCTCTCTCTCTCTCTCTCTCTCTCTCGAGAAAAATGTCTACCAAGAGAGCGAAACGTCCATTACCAACCGGAAATCGCCGATTCGAGTTCAACAACACCGAAAACCACTACCTCTTCGAATCAATTACGCGAGCACGTAAATTTCAGGACGAATTCAAAGAGCGTCCGGTCGCGAAATGTTTCTACGTGGAAATTCCGCCCGAGGCTATCACGCTTCGCGAAAGCCTCCAACATCGAATCAACGATTGGAGTATCGGCGGGTTGTGTGGTCTTCAATACCCCGTATACAACCAAATCGTGCGTCTCTTCTACGCTCACGCCACACATGACGACGACAACAAATGCATTCGAAGCTATGTCCTAGGAAAGGAATTAATCATTTCGGAAGCAAATTTGATCGAATGGCTCGGTCTATCCCCGGCCGGTGAGCGATTCTATGTGAGTCGTGGTGACTCATATCATGGAAATGACGAGGACGAAATGGAGAAAATAACAACCAATGATAAAACATTCTTTTACTCCACAAAATACGAACCCAATCTCCGAATCGCGTGGCAAATCGGGAATAACGTTCTCGCCCCGGTTGTTAAATTGAAAACGAATCTCGAAACGCGAAACAAGGTGTTGATCTACAACTTTTGGTACCAAGATACACCCACAATCCACATTCCAAACTTGATCATCAAGCACATGGAATACTCGTTGCGAGTCGGCACATCCTCTCTTCCCTATGGCCACATCATCACCCTCGCATGTTTCAAATCCGGGATTACGATACCGGAATCGGAATGGCCATTCGGGAAGGTAACCACCGACAATCTCTTGTCTCCCGAACGCCTCGAAGTGTTCGGACTAAGTCGAAAGAACAATCGAGGCCTCTCGGATCACTATTCTCGAAACAACCGCGCCGGTCACTATTTCTTTCCCGAAATCCCCTCCGCATGGGTTCCATTTGACCCTCCGACGCAAGAGACCAACAATCCTCCGGAATCTTCCCGCGGGTCCAAACGGCGTGCTCTCAATGATGGCTCTAGCTCATCCACTCAACCGTCTTTAACTCCTGAGGTCATGCAAGCACTTCTAGCGGCCCAAACCCTCGAACAAAACACTAGCGCCGAAGCAAGACGCGATGAGATCCTCGCCGACAATCGTTTGACCCGCGAAACCGTTCTTACGGCCCGCGACGAGGTTTTCGCTGATAACGCCCTCACCCGAAACCATCAAGTTCAACTCCGTACGGAATTATATGAATATATCGATACCAAACTCGAGGAAATGCACCTTCGCTTCAAAACCTACATCAATCCCGACGATGAAGACTCGAACGGAGATGATTAGAGTTGTGTCTATCTAGCTCATTAGAGCGTAAAAATATTTTCTAAAAATTATTAGCTATATGCATGTATCTTGTCATGATTTATTTTCAAAAAACTTGTTTTGTTTGTGCTATGTCGTATTTGTATCCATGCATGTTTGGTTGTATGAATTTGAATTTATGAAGTAAAAGTTTGTTTTGATTAAAATATTTGTGCAAATGCTTAGTATATCACTTTTTTAAACTTCTCATTACTAAAAATCGAAAATTATATCACATATTAATCTCAAAAATCATTCATAATTTAAAAAGAGTATTCAACTACATCAAAGCCTATATACGCGCGATATGCACGTGTTTAGGGGGAGCTTGCATGTAGGGGGAGCTTTCCTTCATGATTTTTCAAATTCAATCCCTTTTGATCCACATTCAAAAAGGGGGAGAAAGGATAATCGTATTGGAAAGTTACTGATAATCGATGTATCTCTCCAAATCGACATTGTTTTGAAATGAATCAAAAGGGGGAGTTTGTTGGTTCAAATTTCCTATTGTTTGATTATCTCAAATACAATGTCGATACTACTAACGAAATCTAGCAAGATAAATGTGTAGGAGATAGGTACAAAATGAAAGGATCAATCAAGAATAACAAGAATCAAAGACGTTGAAGAATCATGGATAAAATCAAGACGCACATGAATCAAGACGTTGAAGAAGTGCGAAGAAGATCAAGACATAGAAGATTCCGCAAGTTGGGATACCCACCTAATCATCAATACAATATATAGGTATTTCTAAACTTGTTTAAAAGATTAAACTCAATGAAAAAGTACTTGAATTCAATTAAAAAGGCTGAAATCAGTATGTCCGTTGCAACGGAATTCCAGTCCGTTGTAACGGAACTACTCGATTTACTTAACATTGGAAAGGACAGTACAGTCCGTTGCAACGTAATCACCAATACGTTGCAACGGAAATGTACGTTGTAACGGAAATCTATCTCCGTTACAACGTTATTTTATTTCCAATGAGGAAGCCTGTCACAGAAGAATGTCCGTTGTAACGGACATTAATGTCCGTTGTAACGGACATCATGGCTTCACTTCAGTGCCAACTTACGCATACGTCCGTTGCAACGGATTAACCAATCCGTTGTAACGGAACACCTCATACCGTTGTAACGGAAAACTCTCCGTTGCAACGGGAATTAAATCCAAAGCTGAAGTGCTGTCTCAGTAGAAGGTCCGTTGTAACGGACTACAGTCCGTGGCAACGAACTAGTTAACGCAGAGTTCCGTTGTAACGGACTTAATTTACGTTACAACGGAATGTTCAATTAATTCAAGTACGGCAGCCTTAACGGCTAGTTTTTGAAAGTTCCGTTGCAACGGACCATATGTCCGTTGCAACGGACTAGTCAGAATAAGCAAGAGAGGGAAGGGACTATGTGTTCTATAAATAGAATCCTTCCCTCATTCTCTCTCATCATTTTTTTCATCTATCCAAATCAAAACATCCAAAGAGAGAAACCTTGCTATATCATTGAGCTAAAAACAATCTTCTAAACCAATTCTTAGAGATTAGATTTCCCTCTTCCCTTCCAAATACTATTCCCAACTTGCGTGACCGATCACGTTTAGTTAGTATTTAGATATTGTAATAGGCTAGTACCAAGAGTGTAAAGCCGCCATAGATCGAGAGAAACGTGTAACTCGATCTAGGCAAAACCTTGTACGAGTGAGTTGGAATTCAATCGAACGCCGAAAAGGCACAAGGCATTCCCGGAGACGTAGGTACTCGCAATTAATTGAATCGGTCAATTAAGCGAGTAAAGGGTGAGTTAAAGCTACAAAGCAACCACCTACCGAACTCCGTAACAAACATCGCGTGTTCGGTATCTTCTTTTCATTACTAACTTAAATTTATATTCCGCACTAAAATTAGAATTTGTATACCTAGTCGACAATTGCCCATTAGGTTACCTATTCACCCCCCTCTAGGTTAGAATTAACCAACATCTTCACTAGTATAAACATGCATCTTCATTAGTGTATATGATTCATAAATATAACTCTTCACTAGTGTGAACATAACATTTCATAAATGTCCAGAGCATTCATGAACATGACCTTTCACACGTACATACATAATAAACTTAATATAAAATACTACTTTATAATTTAACACTCCCCTTTAAAGTGTATTTTTGGACACGAGTCCCAACTTGACTCGCAACAGCTCAAACGGCCCTTTGGAGAGAGACTTCGTGAAGATATCCGCCACGTTGTCTTTGCTTCTGACCTCCATCACTTCAATGGTTTCATCAAGCATTTTTTTCTCGAATGAAGTGATGCTCAATCTCGATATGTTTGGTCCTTGCATGACAAACTGGATTAGTTGCCAACTTTAGAGCACTTTGGTTATCGCCTTGAATATTCGTCGGATAAGAAATAGCTTCATTAATATCCTCGACTAAATGTCTTAACCAAACACATTCTTGTACGGCAAGCGACGATGTCTTGTACTCTGCTTCGGTAGTTGAAAGAGAAACTGAATCTTGCTTCTTGCTACACCATGAAACACACGCAGAACCGCAAAAGAAAACATAACCGGATGTTCCGATCATCCAAATCACCACCCATATCAGCATCAGCATATCCATGTAAATCAAAGTCGGAACTCTTCTTATACAATAGTCCCAAATCAAGAGTTGAATTCACGTACTTGATAATTCTTTTCGCTGCATCAAGATACGACGGTTCACTATTCATAGATCCAGAAAAGTAACAAGAATATGTCGTGATGAAATTCTCGTCTCTATATCGAGCCGGCCTAATAATTTGTCTTGTTGACCTTCTTGGAGGTTGCACATTTTCTTTTTCTTGGGGTTTCACTTCATTACTCCCCCATATCACCTTTCTGGGAATCATTTATGATAGTTGAAGTAGAAGACGAAGATGGAGATTTCTGATTCGAATCTACAAATGATATTTGTATATTCGGCTCTATTGCTAGCAAATCACCTTCACCATTCGAGGAGAATAACGATGACACCTCATCAAACACGACATCTCGAGAAACAATCAATTTATGGGTCATTCGAATCTACAGATGGAGATTTTCTTCTTTTTCGTAGTATTTTGATTATATTCATTCTTCACATAATTGTTTGTCTTAGAAGACACCAAATCTTGTCCTTCTCCTTCCGATATCGAAACACCCGACATTTTCCAAGCCAAAGATTCCTGAGAGGCCAACAAATTTTCGAATTCCGTCAAGGATGGTTGTTGCGTCCAACCTTGTATCGATATAACAAATAGAATATAGTTCTTCCGAATAACTCGAATAATATAGTGTTTCATTCGCGACTCTAAGATAGCTTACTCGGGTTCCAAAAGAGAAATCTCCGGACATAATTTTTTTTACCTTCAAGAAGTATTGAGAAATCGAAAGTTCTCCTAGCACGACTCTTGCTAACTCATTCTCCAAAAATTGAAGTTGTATCGTATTTTTTTATTTAGCAATTCATCAAGAGTCCTCCAAATATTAGCCGCCGAGTTGCAACTCATGATATGCACGAATAAGTCGTGTAAAATAGATCTCTTCAACACGAACTCCGCCTTTGCGTTAGTAGTTGCCCATTCTCATACAAGTTTTCCAAATACAAAAACTGAGAGTCTCAACATCAAGTTCACTAACACAACCACCGAAATTCATCGATGCACAATCGTCTTCTTCACCGAGAGATCTTGAAAATATCGTCTACCACTCTCGTAGATTTCGATATAATATAATGATAACCGAAGTTAACAATTGTACAACACGCCGCACTAGCAAATGATCACACCAAAATATAAGAGAAGAAACTATTTGATGAAACTTGAACTTTATTATATGAGAGAGAGAGAGAGAGAGAGAGAGAGAGAGAGAGAGAGAGAGAAAGAGATTACAAATATCTATTTATTGTTTCAAATGACACAAAATACATTTTTATTTATGTAGCATATTTATAGGCTACATGATTCTTCACTAGTGTAAACATAATATTTCACAAAAAGTTTGAACATCACCTTAATTAATATAAAATGCAAAATAAACGTAACCTTTAACAAATATATAAATAATTCATTAACATGATGTGAACATAATTTTTCACATCTATATGCAAAATAGACTTAATTAATATAAAATACAATTTTATAATTTAACAAATTTGACGATGCTTGAATTTTATTAATTAGAACTCTAACTGTCAAATGTTAATTACAAATTTCAATATAAGTGTGGCTAGTTTTCAGTTAAAATCGTCTCTTTCAGTTAGCTCTATTTCCGTGGAAACTCATTTTTTTTCTCCTTTGATTCGTCATTAAGAGAACGACCATACTCCTAGAAGAAGAAAATTATTTCTTCAAAACCAATCACAATTTTTTTTATAATAATAATTAGGTTTATCAAGACTTAGAATGGTCAATATTCTTGTTCATGATTATCCATTTAATAATTTTCATTTACGTTTTACTTACCTATGTAATTTTAAGGACCCTCTCCTAATTAATCTAAACCAAATTATGTGACACGTAGCCTAATTATACTATCAAAGACAGTATTACAAACCGAAATTTCCATCTAGATGGTCAATATTCTTGTTCATGGTCCTAAATATTTATTTAGAAAAATAGATAACTCACGAGATTGCTTTCCTAAATGGCAGTCTCATAATTCTGCAGTCCCCATAATTTTCATCTATATAAACCCTGTACTCATTCTCCTTTCATCTCCACTCAAAGCAATTCAACACACCAATCATCAAGACTTGCAACCAAGTAGCAAATCTAAAGAAATCATGAGTTCAAGCTGGACATTGGAAGTCGAGTCGTCAATCCCGGCCCCACGTCTTTTCAAGGCGGCCATAATTGACTGGCACAATCTCGCCCCTAAGATTGCATCTGACAGAGTTGTCAGTGCCATTTCGGTAAAGGGTCAAGGCGAGGTCGGTAGCGTTAGGCAATTCAACTTCGGCCCCGGTACTATTTCTTTTTTTAAATAACAAAACAAAAAAATCGAGAAATTGAAATTTGAAAGTAATATTGGCTATTAAATGTATAGGAATGCCCTTCGCCTCCGTAAAGGAGCGTTTGGACTTCATAGATATTGGGAAATGCGAGATTAAGACTTCAATGGTCGAGGGTGGTCCAATAGGAACACATATTGAGTCCAGTTCGTCCCACATTGTGATCGAGCCCAAGGGTAGTGGCAGTTTGGTGAAGATAGTCACAGCTTATGAACCCCTCCCTTCTTTCGATGCAACGAAGCTGGAAGGGGCGAAACAGTCTTTTACGGGACTCATCAAGACTGTCGAAGCCTATCTCGTTGCCAACCCTGATGCTTATAACTAGAATTATACATTTGTATGGTTTGTTAAGAGATTTAATAATAGTGAAGCAACTAGCTAGCTCACGAGAACGAGATTGTGTATGTGTGTTTTAATAAAAACTATTATAATACTCGCGCTACGCTGCGAGTATTTGAATTGTATTTTTCATGTTTTGATATAGTTATGAGATATATTTATAGAGGACTTCATTATGAAAAATAACATTAAAATTACTAAATTTGAATTGTGATCTTTTTTAGTGCTTGCTATACCAAACTAGTTGCTCAAATTTTATTTTAATTAGTATAATTCTACTATTTTTGCGCTTTCCTGGTTCGGCCACGTCATCAATTTTCCTCACAGCCGTTGGATCAAAAATGAAGGGACAGATTTTAGTATAATTTTAATAAACCTGGCTCATGTGAAACATTAGGTAAATAAAAAGACAAAGAGGTATGGACCACGCTGGACCAAGTGCATCCAGATTATATAACCTACATAGATATACTCCAAACCCTTTATCTCTCCTGTCATTTTTTCAAGAGGTTTCAACGTAAAACCCTAGCCGCGCGACCCTGGTGGCGAGACGATTCGACGGCGGCAACAAGGAACCTTCATTTCTCCTTACCGAGCTTCGTTTTTTCTCCAGGTTTTCTCCATCTTTTTCTTCTATTTGCTCTTTGGTAATGAAGAAACGAAAGGGAGCCGGTTTTTCCTCTTTGGCACTTCAACATTCTTCATGTATTTCATATTAATTCACGAAAAGATGGTGTATTATATATTTTTCCTTTCTCTTCAAGTCAAAATCGCATCAGATTGTTTTGCTTCTTCTCTTTTCTCTTCGAAATTTTGCTCTTTCCTTTCATCAGTTTTTTCTCGATTTGTTGCTTTCCATTTTAAGAGAAAGTGATTCGATTTAGGGTTAATAGTTCATTAGGTATTAATTGTGCTGATTTTATATTTTCTTCAATTTCGGATTGAAATTAGATTTATTTCGGCCTTTCAAACACGATGGCTCAATTTAAGGTTCAATCAGGTATATCTTGAAATTAGATTTCTTTAATTGAGCTTATTTTAGATTCATTTCAGTTTGACTATTTTAATTTCTCTTTTGTATTTTTTTTTACTAGGGGAGCTAAAACTTTAATGTCATTTGTTTAGAAGAATATTTGGCAGGGGCCAAAATGAAAATATCTGATTTTTCTATTTGGTACAGGTGCGAGTAAATTGAATAACCAAATTGCGAGTTGGGATACGAGATTGGAGACCAGTACGAAAGTGAATTTGTTATGACTGTTTTCTCCTAAAGTGATCGATGCTAACGAGAGTGAGCAAATTAGGAAATTAATTAAGTAATTATTTAATTAATTAATGTTATTTGTTTCGAATAATGTTTTGCAGTAGTAAAAATGAACTAACAAATCAGATAATTAATTAATGTTTTTTGCTTGGAAGAATATTTTCTGGAGGGGCAAACAATTTACAAAATTGCTCAAAACGAAGCAATCAGTCGTAGAGATAACTCGGAGCACTCCAAGTATGATTTGAAGGAATCATCATGAGCAGAGTCGCGGGTCCTTTAGCTGGTGAGTTATACATTAATACATAATTTACCAAAATGCCCCTAAAAATGGAAATGTCATTTATGACCGTCGAAGCAAAATTTTCTTTACTTTTTTGGTCACGGACATTCTACATTAAGCCAAACGGTACGCCTTTTTTCAATATTTTTTTTCTTTTAAATTTACTTCATAATAGAGGATTTTCTTTGTAACTGAGGGACAAAGCAGGGACCTCTTCTCAATTTTTTTAATTTTTAGGGAATTTTTTCATTCTTACCAGATTTGTTCGGCGGTTGTCTGGTCCTTTGTCTTCGCAGTGCAAATTCCAGTGTGTGCTTCATAGTGTATGCGAAATAAGGCGATGTTGGGAATTCTAACTCTAGTGAGAGGTCACCAGGTCAGAAAGCAAGCCGCAGTTTCATTTTCGTTTTGCCCAAATTGTCAGAGCCCATATGGGAAGAAATATTTTCTATCTTTTGCTTGCAATACCCTCTTATCTCTGTATATATGATTGTGTATGTTACTCATAACACTCATATGTATGACTATCTATTTGCATTTACACAATCTTAATTCAAACATGCTCAAAAAGAGTTTACGGCATTTCTTCGCCGCCTCAGCACAAAAAAAATACTAAGCTAACACGGAGAAAAACAAAATCATCAAAAACACAAAGTACAGATTAATTAAACCAACAAAATCGAAACATCGAAACAAAAAAAAAAATCTGCCCCGCGCAATGGCGCGGGAGTAAATCTAGTAACATATTAATAAATAATGGTTTTAAACTTTCTAACGGATCTTGTCAAAAACATTGTTAAAAATCTTTCTTGCTCATTTGGTCTTTATATACACCTTTAATATCTTCAAACATAAAAAGAGGGGTAAATAATATTTTGGACCTAGAGAATGTAATGATAACCGAAGTTAACAATAGTACAACAACAGGTTGCACTAGCCAAGGATCACAACCAAAATATAAAAGAAGAAATGATTCAATGGAGCTTGAATTTTATTATAGAAGAAAGAGAGAAATTACAAAATATTTTCTGGCGTGCAAATGACACAAACTACATTCATATTTATAGGCTACATGATTCATGAACATGACTCTTCACTAGTATAAACATGCATCTTCATTAGTGTCTACGATTCGTGAATATGACACTTCACTAGTGTGAACATAACATTTCATAAGTGTCCAGAACATTCATGAACATGACCTTTCACACGTACATGCATAATAAACTTAATATAAAATACTACTTTATAATTTAACACTCTCCCTTAAAGTGTATTTTTGGACACGAGTCCCAACTTGACTCGCAACAGCTCAAACGTGTAGGGTTACGCACACGATTATCATAGTGTGCAGCGGAAATTAGTTCACGTGCGTAACCTAATTCTACCGGGATCACGCCCGAAAACCACCGAAAAAGGAAGAGTTGCGGATAATTACCTCGTACAAGTTAGTACGTGTCGATTACTTCTTCAAATCCGTGAACCTTCTCCAAGGAATGCTTGTGAAGTCCCTCTACTCGTGTCCACCTTGATTTCGACCGATCGGAAATTACCAACGCCGTTCTAGTCGATGTTATGATTGAATCTCTCAAATCCTTTGCTCAATTCTCCCTCTCAATCTCTCAGATCTAATCTGAATTATGTGGAAGAAGAAGAAGAGAGAATGACGGCTCAAAACCCTAGGTCAGAAAAAGACTTAACCTAAAACGAAATCAGAATTTCATATATATAGAACTTAAGTCCGTTCTGAACGCACTTTAAGTGTGCGTTCGAACGCACACTGTTCTGACTTCAGATAGGAAAGTCCGTTCGAACGCACTCCAAGTTCGTTCCGAACGGACATACTTCTGACGGCAGATTTGTCTATTTATATATAAATTCTTCCAAGTTAATTCTTAAGCCATATTTTCTTTCAAACTCCCTCTTGGATTAAGACTTAATCAACTTGGTCATATGTCCAACATATGTCGTGAGATCTAATCACACGTGATTCCATTTTGTTTGTCCAACAAACTTATTGGTGAGCATTATCTTGAGAATCCGATATATTACGAAATCTTGGTGTGACCTTGTAGGTTCGTCTAAGACTGGCAGTGGATATGGCAGCATTCCACAAGGTATTGCGAGCACTAGACTGCCGTTAATACCTACCCAGAATTAGCACGAAAAATGTGGAGAACACCTTTATGAAGATGCAGTACATCTTCATACCTAGCTCAGACAAGTGTTACTAGTCCTCTTGTTCGCGATATCTTCTGATCAAAAGAGTCACGGTGAAGCCTAAGACTTCAAGTCATCCTCTATTCTTTTTGATCAGATATACTCTTTCCCGATAAGAATTAGATTGATAATTACAATGCGAACTCCATGAGTTCCATTGAGCTTGGCCAAGCATTTCATCAATCTCAATTCAATCGAGGGGCCCGAGAGATATCTCCCTCTATCCTTTTTCAAGGTTAGAAAGGAACAATTCCTATCTTGCAATCTCACATCCTTTGCCTATGCTAAAAACAATACCCAATAGTAATCACTGCTACACAGTTACGCGTAGGGTTAATTATATCAAAGCATTGTCCTTTCACATACTAGGTATCCGTGAGATCACACAAGTATGAAGAACTAAAACGCACTATCTGGATATGAGTTCGTCTCCAATGACTTTGACCATGTCACAAACTCATATAGTGGTCTGCCCAATATACGACGCCGCGTATATCCATATTCTAGAATCGACGCTACCGTCCCAGATCAGTAAAACCTGATCATCTCATCTACGAATATGCCAGTGTATGTAAAAGTCTTCATTCAGTGAATGGACTACCTGGTTCAAACCTATGAACAACTTTATACACCAGGGACGTTTTAGAATTATATTCATTCCATTTAGTGGTTTTACTATCATTCAATTGACGAATCAATATGCCAGACGAAGGCCATGCAACATATTATTCTCAACTGACTCGATGCACTAAACTAGAATAAAATTCAAGGTCTATCCGATTATTATAATCAAATAACCTCTCACACACTTTCTTGTTAAAAAAAAATTAATTTTGAAATATGAAGGTTTAGGTCATATGATGAATAATAATATAAATATCTGTCTCATAAACAAATACAATCCCAATAACACGCCTAGGACATAATAAATGTTCTCCCACTTGCACTAGGCAGATCTAATCCCCTTATGCAATAAGAAACATAAATAAAACACCCAATCTAACACTGCGATAGATATCCCAATCCTATCGCCCTAGCATGCTGCTCATGCTTGGCACGTGATAGTGGCTTCGTAAATGGATCGGCCACGTTATCATCAGTAGGTATCTTCATTATTCTCACGTCACCTCTCTTCGTAATCTCACGAATCAAGTGGTAACGCCGGAGTACATGCTTGCACCTGTGATGCGCTCGCGGTTCCTTTGATTGTGCTATTGCTCCGTTATTGTCACAATAGATATCCATGGGACCCGAGATGCTTGGCATAACGCCAAGTTCCATCACGAACTGTCGTAGCCAGACAGCTTCCTTTGCGGCTTCCGAAGCCGCGATGTATTCCGCTTCAGTCGTAGAATCAGCCACCGTCTTCTGTTTGGATCTTTTCCAAACAACAGCTCCCCAATGGAGCGTGAAGACATAACCACTTGTTTACCATCCAATGGTAACTCAGAATTTTGTTCCATACTAACTTGTTCACTATGTGGTTCTCGAATTTCTTCGAGATCAATTTTTACTCCCACTGGCTTGATGATCTAGGAATTTCTTCTCTAAGAAGTATTCTCGTCAAACCACGAAAACCTTGTTTTCGCTAGGCAAGTAAAATTAGTATCCTCGGGATACCCCACAAATAAACATTTGTTAGATCTTGGCTCGAGTTTGACGTCTGTCTCGCAGCCCCAAATCTTAAGATAAGACAATAATGGCACCATGCCATGCCATAATTCATATGGTGTCTTTTCAAAACGATTTGGACGGAACTTTATTCAGTAATGAGCAGTTGTTTGAGGTGCTAAACCCCAAAATGACTTTGGCAAATCCGTTCGACTCATCATCGATCGAACCATGTCTAACAAGGTCTGATTTCTCCTCTCGGACACTCCATTCCATTGGGGTGTACCGGGTGGAGTCCATTGTGATACTATACCACAATCTCGAAGATAGTCCTCAAACTCATAGCTCAAGTATTCACCACCTCGATCCGATCGAATGGCTTTTACTTTCTTGCCCAGTTGAAGTTCTACTTCATGTTGAAACTCTTTGAATTTCTCAAAAGTTTCACTTTTGTGACGCATTAAGTATAGATATCCATATCTACTATAATCGTCAGTAAAAGTCACGAAGTAGTGATACCCATTTCTAGCCTCGACTCATCGGTCCACATACATCGGAATGTATGAGGGCCAACACATCTTTCGATCTTTCTCCTTTATTGGAGAAAGGTGTCTTTGTCATCTTACCCATCAAACAAGATTCGCAATTTTCTATTGAGTCTAAGTCAAAAGAATCTAGCACTCCATCCTTTTAGAGTCTAGCAATGCGTTTCTCGTTTATGTGTCCGAGATGACAATGCCATGAGTATGTTTCATTAGTTTGAGTATTTAAACGTTTAGTATTCATGTTATAAATGGACTGATTATTGTCGTTATTTTCTAAATCCAAGACATATAGACCATTTTCAACTAGAACATTACTAAAGAAAATGTCATTCTTGCAAATAAAACAATCATTAGTACCAATAACTAATTCATATCCATTCGCAACAAGTCTCGAAATAGAAATAATACTCCCACTCAAAGTAGGTACATAACAACAATTATTCAAAACGAATATAATTCCATTTGGCAAAGTTTACGTCCCTTCGGCTAATGATGCTACTCAAGCTCCATTCCCGACGCGTAAATTAATTTTGCCACGAATCAAAAATCTTCTACTTCTAAGGTCCTACATATTATTACAAATATCAGTCCCATATCCAGTGTCCAACACTGATGATGGTGAAGTAAAGAAATGAGATTCGATAACTGAAATACCTGATGCCGATGTGTCCAAGGAAGCGGTCTTTTGCTTGCTCTCCCTCAGGAAGATCTCGTAATCACGCTTCCAATGCCCCTCCTTGAGGCAATGGAAACACTTCTTGGTATCCTTGCTCATAGACTTAGGCGCAACCTTGTTGGCCTTTCCCTTCTTGTTTTTGTTCCCATTGCTTGGACTCTTCCCTTCAACCACCAATACTTCCGAAGTCCTAGACTTCATGTACCGCGGTTTCATGTCACCTTCGAATGTTCTGAGCATTCCGAAAAGCTGGGGAATGGTCCTTTTCATGTCTGACATGTGGAAATGCGAAATGAACGAATCGAAACTCGGTGGCAGTGACAACATGATCAAATCAGTTTGTAACTCCTCCTCGAATTTCATGCCAAGCCTCTCAAGATGATCGAAATATCCTTTCATCTTGAGAAGGTGCGAGCTAACGGGCGTACCATCTTGCATCTTGCATTGCGTCGCATTGCCAAGAGCTTGATACTTCTCCACCTTTGCTTGAACCTGAAACATCTCCCTGAGCTGTTTCATAATCTCGTATGCTTCCTGTTTCTCAAACTGGATTTGATATTCAGGAGTCATAGTAGCCAACATGAGGCATGTGACATCATTCGAACTTTCCATAATGGTCGTATGTTCGAATACATCATCCTCAGTTGCGTCATCACCTGGCACAGGAGGGAGAGGCGTCTCCAAGACATGTGCCTTTCCTTCCTGTTTCAGAACGAATCCCAGATTCCTCTGCCAGTCGAGAAAGTTATTTCCGTTCATTCGTTCCCTTTCCAAAATGGAACGCAAACTAAAGCGGTTACTAGTTGGTAAAGCCATGAATTCTACAATTTTGAAAAATAATGTAATTAATAACGTGGTCTTTTATATATTAAAATTCATTTTAAATAACTTGAAATACTCATTATTTTATCATTTCAAATAGCCCCCACTATTGAAACGGAGATTTGATAACTTAAATCTCATAATGGACAAGATCCCTATTTAACGTATCTCTAAGGTGACGAAGGCCAACCACTTAGAAAATACGTTACGTTGGGTAGGACAATGTCCAATCATCTCCAAGACGATTCTTGCTTTGTTCGTGAGGACTGGTATTGAGTCCAACTCAAAACCAGTGTGTGTACCTCACTCCTTGCCCCAAATCCTAGCCTAGCTAGCGAATTGGTCAAGTCCAAACCACAAGTGGAGTATCATTCAATTAGCGAATTGACATGCCAGACGAAGGCCATGCAACACGTCAACTCCTAATCAATGCATGCCTTCCATGCTACGTACGTGTAAATCTGTGCCAGACGAAGGCCATGCAACACAAATAAACAAGTACTAGTCTTGAAGGTTCCACTTTGGGAGGCATAAGACTTGATAATTACGTGGGAGGATTTTACATTTTATAAAAATCATTTATTTTATTCATTCACAATAACAAATAAAATTATGGTATAGCATATAGTCCTTTTAGTTTTATGAGCAATCATAAAACCCTAAAATTTCCAACCCTAAAACCCAAGATGATTCCTTGTTTCATGTGAAGATCCAATCTTCGTGTCGTGTCGTCTTGCCTTGAAGGTCATTCTTGAAAACTAAACCTATTTTATTTTATTACAACTTTGGAAGACTCACCGGTCCCCACATAATTAAATAAAATACAATTTGGAAAGCTCACCGGCCCCCACACAACACAAATTACAAACATTCACAAACAATCATCCCCGTTTTAGGCTATATGCTATACCGAATCGAATTTATAATTTGGAAATTTTAAATTATTGGGCATTTTTGACAGAAAGAAACCAAAATTTGGCTGTCCAGAACCTTGTTCGTTCGAACGCAACCCTAGGTTCGTTCGAACGCACAAACGACACACAAAATTTCAAATTTTCACGCTAAGTCCGTTCCGAACGAACTCCAAGTCCGTTCCGAACGGACTAAAAAAAAAAATTTTTTTTTTTTTTTTTTTTTTTTTCGAAAACCCGACCAGTTCGTCCAGAATGAACTCCAAGTTCGTTGGAACGGACTCGATACTGCCAGTTTCCTCAAAAACCTGATTTATGCGCCGTTTTGTCCGAAAATCAAATTTTCAACAGATCCAATCTGTTTAACACTTTAATAACATGCAAATATCCAATATTTGATTCACTAAAGGTCTTTCAATCATCAATTTTGCTCAATTTTGTGTAATTTTGCAATTTTAGCCCAAAAATCTAAAAATTCCTAAATTCGAACTAAAACATCGATTTTCGATGGTTTTTAACGAGCGATTGCTCTGATACCACTGTAGGGTTACGCACACGATTATCATAGTGTGCAACGGAAATTAGTTCACGTGCGTAACCTAATTCTACCGGGATCACGCCCGAAAACCACCGAAAAAGGAAGAGTTGCGGATAATTACCTCATACAAGTTAGTACGTGTCGATTACTTCTTCAAATCCGTGAACCTTCTCCAAGGAATGCTTGTGCAGTCCCTCTAGTCGACGTTATGATTGAATCTCTCAAATCCTTTGCTCAATTCTCCCTCTCAATCTCTCAGATCTAATCTGAATTATGTGGAAGAAGAAGAAGAGAGAATGACGGCTCAAAACCCTAGGTCAGAAAAAGACTTAACCTAAAACGAAATCAGAATTTCATATATATAGAACTTAAGTCCGTTCTGAACGCACTTTAAGTGTGCGTTCGAACGCACACTGTTCTGACTTCAGATAGGAAAGTCCGTTCGAACGCACTCCAAGTTTGTTCCGAACGGACATACTTCTGACAGGAGATTTGTCTATTTATATATAAATTCTTCCAAGTTAATTCTTAAGCCATATTTTCTTTCAAAACGGCCCTTCGGAGAGAGACTTCATGAAGATATCCGCAACGTTGTATTCGCTTCTCGCCTCCATCACTTCAATGGTTCCATCAAGCACTTTTTCTCGAATGAAGTGATGCTCAATCTCGATATGTTTGGTCCTTGCATGACAAACTGGATTAGTTGCCAGCTTTTGGTTATCGCCTTGAATATTCGTCGGATAAGAAATAGCTTCATTAATATCCTCGACTAAATGTCTTAATCAAACACATTCTTGTACGGCAAGCGACGATGCTTTGTACTCTGCTTCGGTAGTTGAAAGAGAAACTGAATCTTGCTTCTTGCTACACCATGAAACACATGCAGAACCGCAAAAGAAAACATAACCGGATGTTCCGATCATCCAAATCACCTCCCATATCAGCATCAGCATATCCATGCAAATCAAAGTCGGAACTCTTCTTATACAATAGTCCCAAATCGAGAGTTGAATTCACGTACTTGATAATTCTTTTCGCTGCATCAAGATACGACGGTTCACTATTCATAGATCCAGAAAAGGAACAAGAATATGTCGTGATAAAATTCTCGTCTCTATATCAAGCCAGCCTAATAATTTGTCTTGTTGACCTTCTTGGAGGTTGCACATTTTTTTTTCTTGGGGTTTCACTTCATTACTCCCCCATATCACCTTGTTCGGAATCATTTGTGATAGTTGAAGTAGAAGACGAACATGGAGATTTCTGATTCGAATCTACAAATGATATTTGCACATTCGGCTCTATTGCTAGCAAGTCACCTTCACCATTCGAGGAGAATAACAATGACACCTCATCAAACACGACATCTCGAGAAACAATGAATTTATGAGTCATTCGAATCTACAGATGGAGATTTCCTTCTTTTTCGTAGCATTTTGATTATATTCATTCTTCACATAATTGTTTGTCTTAGAAGACACCAAATCGTGTTCTTCTCCTTCCGATATCGAAACACCCGACATTTTCCAAGCCAAAGATTCTTGAGAGGCCAACAAATTTTCGAATTCCGTCAAGGATGGTTGTTGCGTCCAACCTTGTATCGATATAACAAATAGAATATAGTTCTTCCGAATAACTCAAATAATATAGTGTTTCATTCGCGACTCTAAAATAGCTTACTTGGGTTCCAAAAGAGAAATCTCCGAACATAATTGTTTTTACCTTCAAGAAGTATTGATAAATCGAAAGTTCTCCTAGCACGACACTTGCTAACTCATTCTCCAAGAATTGAAGTCGTGTCGTATTTTTTTTATTTAGCAATTCATCAAGAGTCCTCCAAATATTAGTTGCCGAGTTGCAACTCATGATATGCTTGAATAAGTCGTGTGAAATAGATCTCTTCAACACGAACTCCGCCTTTGCGCTAGTAGTTGCCCACTCTCATACAAGTTTTCCAAATACAAAAACTGAGAGTCTCAACATTAAGTTCACTAACACAACCACCGAAATCCATCGATGCACAAGCGTCTTCTTCATCGAGAGATCTTGAAAATATCGTCTACCACTCTCGTAGATTTCGATATCATATAATGATAACCGAAGTTAACAATTGTACAACACGTCGCACTAGCAAATGATCACACCAAAATATAAGAGAAGAAACTATTTGATGAAACTTGAACTTTATTATATGAGAGAGAGAGAGAGAGAGAGAGAGAGAGAGAGAGAGAGAGAGAGAGAGAGAGAGAGAGATATATATATATATATATATATATTACAAATATATGTTTATTGTTTCAAATAACACAAAATACATTTTTATTTATGTAGCATATTTATAGGCTACATGATTCATGAACATGATTTTTCACTAGTGTAAACATAATATTTCACAAAAAATTTGAACATCACCTTAATTAATATAAAATGCAAAATAAATGTAACCTTTAACAAATATATAAATAATTCATTAACATGATGTGAACATAATTTTTCACATCTATATGCAAAATAAACTTAATTAATATAAAATGCAATTTTATAATTTAACAAATTTGACGATGCTTGAATTTTATTAATTAGAACTCTAACTGTCAAATGTTAATTACAAATTTCAATATAAGTGTGGTTAGTTTTCAGTTAAAATCGTCTCTTTCAGTTAGCTCTATTTCCGTGGAAACTCATTTTTTTCTCCTTGGATTCGTCATTAAGAGAACGACCATACTTCTAGAAGAAGAAAATTATTTCTTCAAAACCAATCACAATTTTTTTTTATAATAATAATTAGGTTTATCAAGACTTAGAATGGTCAATATTCTTGTTCATGATTATCAATTTAATAATTTTCATTTACGTTTTACTTACCTATGTAATTTAAGGACCCTCTCCTAATTAATCTAAACCAAATTATGTGACACGTAGCCTAATCATACTATCAAAGACAGTATTACAAACCGGAAGTTCCATCTAGATGGTCAATATTCTTGTTCGTCGTCCTAAATATTCCTTTTGAAAAATAGGGTAACTCACGAGATTGCCTTCCTAAATGGCAGTCTCATAATAATGCAAAAAAAAAAAAAAAATAAATAAATAAATAAATAATTCTGCAAACCCCCCTAATTTTCATCTATATAAACCCACTACATTCTCCTTTCATCTCCACTCAAAGCAATTCAACACAACAATCATCAAAGACTTGCAACCAAGTAGAAAACTAAAGAAATCATGAGTTCAAGCTGGACATTGGAAGTCGAGTCGTCAATCCCGGCCCCACGTCTTTTCAAGGCGGCCATAATTGACTGGCACAATCTCGCCCCTAAGATTGCATCTGACAGAGTTGTCAGTGCCATTTCGGTAAAGGGTCAAGGCGAGGTCGGTAGCGTTAGGCAATTCAACTTCGGCCCCGGTACTATTTCTTTTTTTAAATAACAAAACAAAAACAAAAAATTCGAGAAATTGAAATTTGAAAGTAATATTGGCTATTAAATGTATAGGAATGCCCTTCGCCTTCGTAAAGGAGCGTTTGGACTTCATAGATATTGGGAAATGCGAGGTTAAGACTTCAATGGTCGAGGGTGGTCCAATAGGAACACATATTGAGTCCAGTTCGTCCCACATTGTGATCGAGCCCAAGGGTAGTGGCAGTTTGGTGAAGATGGTCACAGCTTATGAACCCCTCCCTTCTTTCGATGCAACGAAGCTGGAAGAGGCGAAACAGTCTTTTACGGGACTCATCAAGACTGTCGAAGCCTATCTCGTTGCCAACCCTGATGCTTATAACTAGAATTATACATTTCTATGGTTTGTTAAGAGATTTAATAAGAGTGAAGCAACTAGCTAGCTCACGAGAACGAGATTGTGTATGTGTGTTTTAATAAAAACTATTATAATACTCGCGCTACGCTGCGAGTATTTGAATTGTATTTTTCATGTTTTGATATAGTTATGAGATATATTTATAGAGGACTTCATTATGAAAAATAACATTAAAATTACTAAATTTGAATTGTGATCTTTTTTAGTGCTTGCTATACCAAACTAGTTGCTCAAATTTTATTTTAATTAGTATAATTCTACTATTTTTGCGCTTTCCTGGTTCGGCCACGTCATCAAATTTCCTCACAGCCGTTGGATCAAAAATGAAATGACAGATTTGAGTATAATTTTAATAAGGGGGCTTCTATCATACACCATTTTCCTTATCATACACCCATTTTCAAGGGTATTTGGAGTAATTATCCATTTATGAATATTTAAGGTAAGATATCAAATATATTTATCAATTAATGTTTAACTAAATTGGAATTTTTTGTTGTTCATTTAAACCAAAATCTCCATAAAAGATAAATTTTATGATACACCCTTTTACAAATATAATTAATTGCTAAAATACCCAAAATACCCTTGTAAAAGGGTGTATGATAGAACTCCCCTTTTAATAAACCTGGTCCATGTGAAACATTAGGTAAATAAAAAGACAAAGAGGTATGGACCACGCTGGACCAAGTGCATCCAGATTATATAACCTACATAGATATACTCCAAACCCTTTCTCTCTCCTGTCATTTTTTCAAGAGGTTTCAACGTAAAACCCTAGCCGCGCGACCCTGGTGGCGAGACGATTCGACGGCGGCAACAAGGAACCTTCATTTCTCCTTACCGAGCTTCGTTTTTTCTCCAGGTTTTCTCCATCTTTTTCTTCTATTTGCTCTTTGGTAATGACGAAACGAAAGGGAGCCGGTTTTTCCTCTTTGGCACTTCAACATTCTTCATGTATTTCATGTTAATTCACGAAAAGAGGGTGTATTATATATTTTTCCTTTCTCTTCAAGTCAAAATCGCACCAGATTGTTTTGCTTCTTCTCTTTTCTCTTCGAAATTTTGCTCTTTCCGTTTATCAATTTGAGTGTTTAATAAAATTATTGTTATAATTCCGCTTCGCTACTCAACAGTTTTTTCAATCTGTGCTTAAATTTCTTCTATGATAAATTTTCTTCAACTGTTCGGTGCTTCAATTTTCTCCAACGACCACTATTAAACACTAAAAGATGTTTAATAAGACAAACAGTCTGCTTCACTGGCCATAATTAAAATATTTCAATATTTTCAGTTTTCTTTGAGAGCACTGTTTGTTCTCCTCGAGCACCAAACAATACTTGATTCAATCTAATGATATTTCACTGTAACAATGTTTATCTTTAATTTGTATATAAATATATGCAGTTATGTTTTGTTGTTGTTACAGTTATGTCTAATTATTCATTAATCTCTACGCTGTATTAAATGGAGAAGCACGCAAAGATGAATATGTTGTGGTCATTAATTACCATAAATTTACATGTTTTTCTTATGGAAAAAGTGATATTATTTTTTTTTTTGTTGAAATTCCCGTAGGATATTATGCTTTGCTTGTATTACTAGCATGTTTCTTTTTATTTGTTTGAAAACTTGAATTTTGTTTAGAGTTTAAACCAAGTTAATTTTTCGAGAAATGATATTTTGTATTGATATATAGCGCGGGATTTATATGTCTACAATGCTCAGGTAATTTATTGATAAGGTGCGATACTAATTATGAACAAGCCTGGTCATGTAGTGACGAAAAATTGACATAAGTTAGGATCCAAAATATTTTTCTTTTTATGTATATAGTAGATAATAATCTCAAGATTCATCAATATTAAATTTGCTGCTTCATCTTATATTAATAATGCTCAGGTAATTCCATAATCTTTTGCTGCTTCATCTTATATTAAAACCGTCGCTTTCAACGCTCTATTTCAATGGTGGAAAACTCAATTTTTCTACGTGGACTTGTCATTAAGAGAACGACCCTACTTCTTTTCTTTTTCTTTTTTTGAGAAAAACGATCATACTTCTAGAAGAAGAAGAACAAAATATTTCTTGAAAACCAATCACATTTTTTTTCCCTATTTCTAATGATAATTAGGTTTATTAAGACTTAGAATGTATAGCTGAAGATCAGGGGCGGACTAGGGGCAAGCGAGGGTCCCGGCCTTTAAGAAACTAAAAAATGTAAGTATACGAAATATGAAAATGAAACAATATACTAATTATTGGACAAAAAAATAAACAAGATATTTTTAATCATTGGTTAAATCATAATGAACGGTTGTGATTAACAAACCTCCAACTACATTCCATCCAAACATTTCTAATTAGTGATAGAAATTTGTGTTCGGATTTTTTTCTAATTTTTTATTCATGGACCCGGTCCGTTCTAAACATGATTACGTATTTCATTTACCTTTTACTTACCAATGTAATTTAAGGACCCTCGCCTGATTTAAGCCAAATTATGTGGCACGTACCCTAATCAATGATCATTCTATCAAAGCCATTATTACAAACCGAAATTTCCATCTAGATGGTCAATATTCTTGTTCATGGTCCTAAATATTTATTTACAAAAATCGATAACTCATAGAGATTGCCTTCCTAAATGGCAGTCTCATAATTCTGCAACCCCCCTAATTTTCATCTATATAAACCCACTACATTTTCCTTTCATATCCACTCAAAGCAATTCAACACAACAATCATCAAGACTTGCAACCAAGTAGAAAACTAAAGAAATCATGAGTTCAAGCTGGACATTGGAAGTCGAGTCGTCAATCCCGGCCCCACGTCTTTTCAAGGCGGCCATAATTGACTGGCACAATCTCGCCCCTAAGATTGCATCTGACAGAGTTGTCAGTGCCATTTCGGTAAAGGGTCAAGGCGAGGTCGGTAGCGTTAGGCAATTCAACTTCGGCCCCGGTACTATTTCTTTTTTTAAATAACAAAACAAAAAAATCGAGAAATTCGAGAAATTGAAATTGAAAGTAATATTGGCTATTAAATGTATAGGAATGCCCTTCGCCTCCGTAAAGGAGCGTTTGGACTTCATAGATATTGGGAAATGCGAGATTAAGACTTCAATGGTCGAGGGTGGTCCAATAGGAACACATATTGAGTCCAGTTCGTCCCACATTGTGATCGAGCCCAAGGGTAGTGGCAGTTTGGTGAAGATAGTCACAGCTTATGAACCCCTCCCTTCTTTCGATGCAACGAAGCTGGAAGGGGCGAAACAGTCTTTTACGGGACTCATCAAGACTGTCGAAGCCTATCTCGTTGCCAACCCTGATGCTTATAACTAGAATTATACATTTGTATGGTTTGTTATGAGATTTAATAAGAGTGAAGCAACTAGCTAGCTCACGAGAACGAGATTGTGTACGTGTGTTTTAATAAAATATAGATAATATTGTGCAACCTTTTATTGTTGTCTTGAAAGAATATCGCTTGCAAAATTAAATTTTCAATCAATTTTACAAAAAAAAATTGTTAGTTAGAATCAGCAAGGAGATATGCCTCCGCAACTCGCAACCACTTTGCATACACAACTGGAACCAGTGTTGGACCCAAACTTGATTTCACACGAGTCACGAAACTACTCGATCTTAATCCCGATCCCACCATGCCGCATAATTAATTGTTAAGCTTTACCTGTATATGTATGAATTGCATTCTCAAACTAATGGATAGCTCAATCGAAAATGAAAATTAAGTAATGATAAAATATGTAACAAAATAATTATATTATGGCAAAAAAACTCCACTGGTCTGTAGTAATCTATAGCAACAAAAATAAATCAAGAACCGAGAAACAAAATTCCCTTACAACAACAAAATACAATAAAATACTTTAGGCCAAAAAATCATCATCACATAAAAATAATATAATTAATCGCTTTGAGATTCATCCTCTTCTTCACCATAAACCATTTCATCAACCTCTTCTTCATCTTCATCATCATCTCCACTTTCATCATCGCTTGCATCGTTCATTATTTCGTCTCTATCTGATTTCACCGTCTCTTTTCCAGCCAAATCAATCTTATTGTTCCAAATATCCAAAAAAAGAATTAATTGAATATATAAAATAATAAATTGCAAAATCATAATTCATGATTCTTTTTGTAGAACTAACCTGTGTTCTTATGAGGTGTAATCTACCAGATAGCCTTAGTAATTCTTGTGTGCTTCCAGATTTCTTTTCAATCATCTGAACAAAATTAAAATATATAATATTTTAATCAAAATTACGCCTTTTTAATAAATATAACAATGATAATGGTACCTTTTGAAGATTATCAAGAGATTTAGAAGAGGATTTATGAGACAATATTGTTTGACCATTCTTCACTAACAAGCAATATATCCACTGAAGAATATTATTTAAGCTACTTGACCTATAAAAAGTACAAATATGAAAATGGAAATAATAATAATAATATTAATTAGGAATATTATAAAATTACCTTGTTTTCCATGCAGAGACCAAATCATCAAATAAATCGCACGCGTTGTCAGAGTTCAAGGACGAAATTTGTGCTCTGATCTATTTATAAATAAGACAAAAAAAAAGGTTAAAAAATCAATTGCAATAAAAATACCGGTACTAAATTAAAATGAATGGCAGTTAAAACATTAAAGAAAAAAAGGAAAAAAGATTACCTTTTTCATGTTCGAATGAGCATCAAGGGATAAGCCTAAATTATTAATCTTGGAATTTAGGTCAAATTTGGTACTACTTAAAAGCCCCAATTCTCTCATTCTATCCTCCAAGCAAATTACATCCTCTTGTACCGTTATTTTTTCGACAACTTCACAATCCAAATTTCAAAATTAAAAAACAATATATATTTTTTTGTAAAGTAACCTAATTTAGACAGATCAACAATCAGTTTAGTGGTCATAAGTGAACAGTTGCAAATTTCAGTGACAAATTTGAGGAGCATAATTACCTTTCTTGGCGGGCAAGCTTGTCCCCATAACGGGTTCGAAATCTGGACCCAGATCCGTTAACCCGTGTTTCCTTTTTTTTTCGTTTGAAAATATTTTGGGAAGAGGGAGAATTGCATCCTCTGCATTCGCCCTATCCAATGCAGTCACTATCACACCAAAAAAAAAAAAATTAGTTCAAGGGACCAAATTGCAAAAGTTACATACTAACATAATTTCTGCTTTAAAAACAACATTTTTTTTACGTGCCTTTGGTTTTAGAATCTAGGTTCTTTTGAGAATCGGTACGATTATCATGCCGTGATGGTAAGAGGAAACCGGTACGAGAAGCCTCGAGTCTCACATCGGTACCGAAACAAACCGAAACTTTCTCAAAAGTAGGTTTTACCACCGACGCGTAAGAAACCGCCACCTGACCCGCTCCGTGAAATCTCGCCCCGAAAATTCCTAAATCGCCCTTGGCACCGCTCTCACTCGTAATCTTAGTCGGTTTCTTGTCCTTCAAGTCTTTGATACCGGTACCGTGCCAGAAATAACACGTACCGGTTTCCGAAACAGCTAGAATGGATATTTCGTTTTCGGTACCGGTTTTGGTGTCGAGATAAATAGCAGGGTGATCCATTGAAAGAACACAACTCGCAGTACCGGTACCGGTACCAGTTTTCCATATCGCGATGAATCTCTCTCCAACTCCAGAGGAGAGAAGGTGGGACCCATCATCAGTGAATGTCATGCATCTAACTGATACCTGTCAAATTAATCATCTTTTTTTAATTCAGAAATATTAGTGAGGTCGATATCTTTAGAAAGAGAGAGAGAGACTAACAGGATGGCCAGAGAATTTTTGTATTTTTTTATTGTTAGAACAATTGAAGGTCCTTAGCTGTCCCGCAGCGGTGGCCAGAATTTTACCATCTAATTTCAAAAAATAAATAAAAAACTCAGTCATGATAAATTAAACTTATTTGTACTTTAAATAAAAGCAACAGAACAATAATAATAATAATGGTTTGATTTGTAATACCAGGAGAGACAGACAAAGACGAAATAGATTTGGTCGAGGCACTAAACTTCCCCAAAATTGCCCCTGAAGTTGCCTCGATTTTACAGACCATTCCATCAGCGCCAGCTGTATATACGCACGAACGAGTCGGAGAGTACGCGACAGCAGTTACGCCCCTTCAAATTTTCAGAATAATAAGAAAATGGCATTTATGCAAATAGGTCCTTGAAAAAAAAATTAGATTTAGAAAAGTAGGTACCCGGGATGGCAGTCGTTGACTTTCCATTTTAATTGGCCGGCAGATACATCGAGAGCTAATGTGTCTCCACTACCGGTACCGAGTACGAGAAGCGAATTTCCAACGCGTCTTTTTTTCTAGAAAAAACATTGCAACGAACAGTTTGTAGGCATAAATAAAACAGATAGAAAGGGGGAAAAAGGTGGGTTATTTGAAGAAATTACCGTGGTTTCGAGCTGAACCCATTTCATGCAAGTATAATCCAGAGAAAGATGGCCTTTTCGGTTCTCAGAAAGTACACCGGATTGATCTGAGGCTGATATATCAGCAAATTCGGTTTGGAGAGTCCCTTTCAACGTATCCCAAATCTGAAAGGAAATACAATGAAACCCATTTTAGATTATGAAAATAATCTAATACCCATATTGATATATGAAGAGAAGGTTAGAAATTAACCTTTATTCGACCATCTCCGGAACAAATTGCGAAATAATCGGAATTTGGACTGAACGCCGTGAGAAGGTCTCTGTTGTTCGGAGAACTCATAATATAAAACCAGAGGTAATACAAGGTGAACAAGAACGTGAAGTTCGGGTTAACTGAGAGAGAGAGAGAGAGAGAAAGAGAGAGAGAGAGAGAGAGAGGGGAGAAGAGAGTGAAACTTTGGCTGGCTTGAATAGTGGGTAATCAGGATTTAAGACCGGCGGCGGCGAGGGTGTCGTTGCGTGGCGCGCCGTGTCTGTGTTTCAATTTAGAAGCTTAAACCCTTCCCTTTTCTAAACGGGCAAAGAAAAACTCGAATCCGGATTCAAAATCTCGGTTTTTAAAAACCAGATTTCCAACGTCAGATTCCAAGAATCCGGATTTATACAATTTCAATTTTTAATTTTAATCAACTAAAGGGCTTATTGGCCCATATATGATGAGTTCCTTGTTCTTTTCTTATTAATGGGCTTTACCTAAAAAGAAATAAATTGGCATATATTTTAAAATATAGAAAAAGTTTTGTCGGCGGAAAAAATAAAAAATGGGGGACCCAAAAGAGCAACAAAAAAAGAGAGATTTGCAATTGGTCAGAAAATACTAGGTGTGATCTTATTATTGGTTTGGTCTATCATGGACCAGTTCCAGATGACTTTTTTTATTGGGTCTAGATCAGACCTCCCTCTGTAGATGTTTTGGACCTTTTGGTAAATAGTAGTAATTGACTAATTATGTCCTTTTCTTTAGTTTTTCAATTCATCAGTTTAATGTGAAAATCTTGGATCTATAAATCAATAGTGTTTGCAATTAATTCTGTTTGTAAATAACATTTTGTGTTTAAATTTGAGAATTTGAAAACAAGCTTTTTTTTTCCACTTTTTATATATTATTTAACATGATAAAAATATTTCTGAACTTTGTCATTCCATTCATATTCTCAAAATTTGATCTCCTAAAGTTTCAAGATTATATGTTATAAATTAAAATATAAAACAAGTTATTGCATATTCTCAAAACTTTGTCATTCCATGCATCTATGAGCCTTCGATCTAATTTAAAGAAAATATAACAAAAATCTTTAAAAAAATACTCAATTTGCATATTGTCCTCACAAAACTCCTTAATTGAAGTTTAACACAAGCAAATTTTTATTTTTTCAAAAATTCGCTAAAAATGCAAAACTTTAAGTCTAATACCTTCAAAAAAAAAATATTTAAAATAATTCCAAAATTGATGTATAAAACGAGCAAAGGACTTAATTTTCATATTGTTCTCAAAAAATTATATAATGGACAACTAAGACCAACAAATTTATATTTTTTTTATTTTGAAAAAAATGCAAAATGTCAAGTTTAACATCTTCAAAAATATAAATTATCATAGTTTTATAAAATTCAAAAATTGATGTCTAAAATGAAAAAAAAAATAGTTTTCATGTTTTCTAAAAAATACTCCGTAATTAAACAATAAAACATGAAAATTTCTATTTTTTTTTTTAAATAGTAAAAATACAAAAATTGAAGTCTAATACCAAAATAAACATTGTATCAAATTCCCAATTAATTAGTGTATTTGTTATTTTGCTATGCTAATAAAAGAGATCCCCTTGAGTACTGAGAGCACATGACAAATACATTGGTACACACCTCTCTTTCAATGTGAATCTGAAAATCCTTAATGACAATTAATCAATTAATTGCGGATGCAATTACATAAGTATCGGAGTTAATTAATCTCATAATTAGTGGTTTGTGAATCCCAATGGTGACATAATTTTGACCCGCTTAAAACGCGTTATTTGTTTTAGCCAGATTAGTTTAGACACGAGTCTCAAAAGCAAAAATCAAAGGCTAATTATTTCACAATAAAATACTATACTCGTATTTTATTACAAATATTTTAGTCAAATTATATTGTACACACTGTCATAATATATTTTTTAAACAAATAATTTACATAGAAAAGAGTAAATACTTTTGAAAAGTAAATAGTCTTGACACAAGTATATGCTTTGCTTGAACCACACACATTACGCATCTTTTTCTTTATCCTTTTCCTTTTCTGTTCACTTCAAGTTTTATTTTCACAAGCTTTGAAGCTCAACTGTGTTGCACGGATACGCTGATACGGCGACACGTATCGGATATTGATACGACAATTTAACATACGAATTAGAATACGATACGAATACGACGATACGAGTAAATTCGATTTTTTGAAGTATCCCCGCAACATAAAAGCTCATCCATCTAGTATAACAAAATATATAAATACTCTTTTTCAGTGAAAATACTCAAAACTATTGAAAGTAAATACAAATTCAATCATATATAATTACATGAATAATTCAAGTTAAATGGCCAATTAATATAACAAAACCTAGTTAAATGATAATATGCTTTAGACTTTCTTTAGTGGTGGTTGAAGAAGCATTTTCAAATGAGGTGACTTTTTCACATAATTCTTGAAATTTCTCTCTTTTGGAGGTGACTTGTTCACAAGTTAAATGACCCATTTTTGGTCCCAACATGTATGCCCAAATATATCATATCACTACCATTTTTTACACAAATGATATTTGTATATTATTAATAACTCTCTAGTTAATCATACTTCTATGTATAATGGCTCTCACAATCAAAGTCATGATCATGCCATTTTCTCTCTACATTTCAATGATTTCATGCATGGTCCCAAACCAATTTCATTACTATTCTCAATTTTTGCCCCCACCATCCATTTCATCTCCAATAATCAAAATTAAGATTGATAAAAAAAAAAAAATGAGACATCTAATGACCCACCCGGGTCACACACTCACATCCGCATTCTTTGCATCTCGTACTTATTGCATTAATTTGACGATTAATCATAACCATCTCCAAATATATTTGAACAGAAACTATCTATGTATTATATAACAATAATGTACATAATTGTTATATCACATTCAAAGGTTGAAATATAATATTCTTTAATTTCTCATGACTTATTAATATATAATTTATCATATTAAATAATACACAAATTATTAAAACCAATCTTCAAATAACAAAAAGAGCATAATTCCCCCATAAAAGTTATCATAAACAATATCAACCCATTTTCTCACAAAAATTAGAGACTTTATACCTAAATACCCAACTATACAAAATTTCAAACTAATTATAATTACATTCTCAAAAAGAAAAAGTTACAAAAAAATATTAAATCTTCAAAAACTAATTATAATAACATAAAATTCTCAACTCATAGAAAAAAAAAAGTAGAAAAAATACCAGAAAGGGCAGAAACTCTACTCAACTATATTAAATTTTCAAACGAATTATTAACTACATTCTAAAAAGGGGATAATAACAAAAAACCAAAAACATTAACAAATAAAAATCTCAAAATCATACAAAAAGGGTAAAAAAAAAAAAGGGCAAAAAAGGCAGGAACTTATCATTTCTCCTCCATCCTTACTTTATTGATTTCTTCCATTCTTCAATTCTCCCCCCCGGATTCCTCCACAGACAACGCGAACCATTTCCCAACACCCCTCAACGTGCCCAGTTCCCCTCCCCCTCTATTTCACCCCCATTCCCCCTTCCATTCTTCTTCTCTTCTCATCCGTCTCCGTCGCTCAAGCGTGAATCTCGGACCCATTTGACCGGCGTACAATGCTGGAATGGTGTATCGGCGAACGGCGGGTCAGGCAGATCCAACGGGCTGCGCGGAATCTAAAGCTTACTTTTCTCTGCCTTGCTCTCACCCTTCTCGTCTTACGCGGTACGATCGGTGCTGGTAAATACGGCACCCCTCAACAGGATTTTATTGAGCTACGCCACCGATTTATTTCTCACCCTCACCGTGCTTTGGCGGAGGAACACCAAGCTGAACCGAAACCGAAACAATCAGACAAGGACGACGAACCCCCTTTGAGATCTTTATCCGACCCATATTCTCTCGGACCCAAAATCTCCGATTGGGACTCTCAGCGAGCTAATTGGATTCAGAAACACCCTGAAAGACCCAATTTTTTGACGAAGACGAAGCCGCGAGTCCTATTGGTTACTGGTTCCTCCCCCAAACCTTGCGAGAACCCAGTCGGAGATCATTACCTGTTGAAGTCCATCAAGAACAAGATTGATTACTGCAGGGTTCATAACATCGAGATATTTTATAACATGGCCTTGTTGGATGCCGAAATGGCTGGATTTTGGGCGAAATTGCCGTTGATTCGTGCCCTTTTGTTAGCTCACCCTGAAGTCGAGTTTCTTTGGTGGATGGATTCAGATGCCATGTTTACCGACATGGCCTTTGAGCTCCCTTGGGAAAGGTAACCACTTTCATGAACTTTTTCAGTCTCTTAATCCGATCTATTCAAATACAACTATATAATCCTCAAATCAAATTTATTATGAAAATAACCATATTATACATTGCATAATATATTTAGGTACGAGCCATACAATCTAGTAATGCACGGATGGGACGAGATGGTATACAAGGACAAGAACTGGATCGGGCTCAACACGGGTAGTTTCTTACTCCGTAACTGTCAATGGTCCCTAGACCTTCTAGACGCGTGGGCCCCAATGGGACCCAAAGGACCGGTCCGTACCGAAGCAGGCAAAATCCTAACCAAAACCCTAAAAGACCGACCCGTTTTCGAAGCGGACGATCAATCCGCGATGGTGTATTTATTAGCAACCCAAAAGGAGAAATGGGGGGATAAAGTGTACTTGGAAAGCGCGTATTATTTGCACGGATATTGGGGCATTTTGGTGGATAGATACGAGGAAATGATCGAGAACTACCATCCCGGTTTGGGAGACCATAGGTGGCCTTTGGTTACCCATTTTGTGGGGTGCAAACCGTGCGGGAAATTTGGGGATTATCCTGTGGAGAGGTGTTTGAAGCAAATGGACAGAGCGTTTAATTTTGGGGACAATCAGGTTTTGCAAATGTACGGGTTTAGTCACAAGTCGCTTTCGAGTAGGAAGGTTAAGAGGATAAGGAACGAAACGGGTAACCCGTTAGAGGTCCAAGATGAGTTGGGACTTTTACATCCTGATTTCAAAGCAATGCAAAGTTGAACCGTATTAGAATAATAACTTTTTTTTGTTTTGTTATTTTTTTTTTAAATTTTTTGGTTGTTTAGTTGGTAATTTGTTTTATGTAGGAGAACAATATGATCGTCTTTGTTATGTTTTTTTATTGTTGTTGTTTGTTTTTTTTCTGTCGAACTTTGTCTTTTGTACGAATATTAAAGTAGTAATGAACTCAAAATTTGTTACGTTGATGTTCTTTTGATTAATCTTCGGCATTTTTTTTGTTTTTCTTGTTTTTTATTTAAAAGTTCTTGATCCATCAATTTAAGCATCACGTACAGAAAGCATGATCATTTTCCTATTATTGAGCCCATTTTGTTATTCATGAAGACAAATTTGCATATTTAATATTTAATGAGAAACTTTATAACTGGCTAGTGCATTTGAGATTGGAAAATTAAACATGTTATTGCTGCCTCATTTCCCACACATGATGACATATTTTATATAAATTCTGACAATTCTGAAAAAAATATTGTTATTTTCGTATTTAATTATTTGTCACCAGTATAATATAAAAATATAAAAATACGCGGAGATATCGGTTTCATGATCCTTTTTCTTCTCAAGTTAAATTGAGATTTGTTAAAGCCTCTAAAAGCTAGGTTTACCTCACTCTTAAGTCAGGGACTTTAAAATTACTCATTAGCCTCTGGAGGCCTTTCTTGTAACTATTTGTATATACTCTTTACTTTTTCTCTTTTATAAAATACGAATGGACCGAGCGCGCATCACACTCGCCACTCAGTCAAAAAAAAAAAAGATAAAAGATGAAGAAACATTTCTTATTTTGGCATAAAAGTACCTATTTTACATTGATAATAAGGGTGCTTCAGAAGCATATCACCACACAAAAAACAAACATCCCAACACTCATAAAATCGTATGCATACATTATAACATTACAACGCAAAAAAATGAATTATACCACACAAAAAAAACAGCTTGAATATAATGATGACATCAATAACCTAACGGCAGTTAATCAATGAAATTGAAATTGAAATGAAATCAATTCTATGCTGCATATAATAAAAATTAGCACTCGCGAGAAGAATGATTAGACACAACAATGTACGAGCACATTTCAGGATCGGTAAATCTAGCTTTCTTCGGTTTCATCTGACGGCTCAGAGCTGACAGCTGAAGTAGTCTGTTTGCCTCCGTTAGAAATGGAGGCTTCATTTTCTGCAGGTACTGGAGGGACCCACATCTTGTTAGACTCTGACGGCTCCATTACTTTGATCGCTCCGTCTGTAAACCCTACCGCAAACTGATCTGGCTCTTCCGGATGCGCTGCCACCGAACACGGATATATCCTACGGTTGCTGAATAAAACAAACAAAAAATAAAATAAAATAATGATATAAATATCAATAATAATTAATAAGTAAGTATGGAAAATGTAAAATTACCTGTCAGGAGGCATGTAAGCAGAGGGAGCAATTCTACATTTTAGTCTCAAATTTTCAGAATCGAACACACACATATATCCGTTCACAAGCGCGGCGAAAACAAGCTGGCCATTGCACGAGTAAGTCGCATCTGAAATCGGTGATGAAACTATGTCTACTGGGACCCACTGAACCATCAAAAGTAGTGTTGCATCGTTATATTACATGCAATTATTCATTTATTTATAAAGATGGTACTGAGTATATTATTACCCGAGCAACGCGAACCAGTTTGGAAGCGTCATAAATGGCGAGCTGAGTGTCGTGAACAACTAATAAACGGGATTGGTCCGAATTGAACTGTACTACCGTATCGCCCAATGGTAACTTGCCACGTGGCAGTGGGAGCGTAATCACTACCTTTTTCTCCCAACTATCTGTGTCCCACACACAAAGCTAAAACAAAACAAAACAAAACAAATTAAATGTTTAATATATGTACAAAATAAAATGTTTTTTATATTTTTTTATTTTTTTTTGGAAATACCTGTGCATCGGCACCGGAGGAGACTAGGATATTATGAGAAGTGGAGAAGGCCAGTCCTGTTATCCACTTAGAATGTCCTTTCAGCTTGTTCTTAATCTGAATCGAGCAAGATTTCACTCAACAATAATAAAAAACAATTTTAAACCTATTAATTTATTATAAATATATTTATTACCGCATCAACTCTAACATTATAAATATTGATAGTGGAGTCGTCCATGCCGACAGCAACAATATTATTATCATGAGGATGGAAGGCCAAGTAAGTCGAAGCCGGAGGCGGAGACATGAACGCAATCAGCACCTTCAATTATTTCCCAAACAAACCAACTCTAAAACATTGCGAATTGAGAATTATGTAATAAATAGTAAATACCTTGAAGCTCGTCATGTTGAACAAGGTGGCCTTGCCACCACATGCTGACATCAGATACGAGTCGTTTTTCGAGAGGGCCATGCAGGCGATGGCCGACGTGTTCCCGAATGAATCGTTCGTCATCACGGCCCCGGCGGGCGGTGTCCACTGCTGCGGCACCACATTGGTCGACGCCTTTTGATATCAAATTTAATTAAAAAAAATCATTAACTCAATTATTCGTTTATTTAATTTTGTAAATTGAATGAATGAGTAGTACTTTGCCGGAAGGATTCTGTTCGTTGAGTTCCCATTTCCATAGCCGTTGGAGTCCATTAGAGGCCAGAGCTACTATACCAACACCAGAGTTTGTGTACAGCAATCTAGAAATCTAAAATCCATACGCATATATAGATATGAATGTTTATTTTCTTTTTCTTTTATTTTAGAAAAGAATAATTTGGAAATTAAGGAAATGGAGGAAATGATTAACCTTTTCTCCTGTACCCTGGGTTTCTGGAATGGTTATAACACGGCAATGTTGTGGAGCAAGAATGTCAGATACTTCCAGGGGTTCGGGTTTATCGGCACCATCATCGATTGCCGAAAGGCCCGAAACCTTATTTGAAGGTTCAGCTACGCTCTACAAACAATTAGATTCAAAATAAATACACATAATCAACTTGCTCAGTATGAAATTCTCAAATTTTGGATAGTTACAAGAATTGGAGAGGGTCTAACAGGAGAGGTTCTATCCGAGTGCTCGACTTTACTTACAGGAGAAGTAGAAGAAATAGTCACAACTGGAGGCGTCCCTGCTCTTACCGGTCTACCATGAGAAGATTCGAATTGTTGACCTTTCAAAGATTCGAGAGCTCTCGCACCCGCGGCTCTCAAACATCTCAACCCATTAGCATTTGCGAGAATTTTAACTCCGTCATCCACGGTGGTAACCGCGAGAAGATTCCCTAGTTTGTTAAACCTCAATCTCGGCAAACTCTACAAAATTCAAAAAAACAATACATAAATTATATTACAGTACGTAAGTATAAGAAGAAAGAGGGGTATGAATGCAAAAAGGTGACTGACGGGAAGAGAGCCGTCGGCTTCGGTGCTGATGAGCATGTTTGTGTGTTCGAAATCCCAAAACTTTATTTGGTTGTCTTCGCCGGCAGCCAAAAATCGGTTTTGGGCCGTGTCGAATTGCACGACGCCGGCGGATTTTTTACGGAATCCCTTGTACATCTTTTTTATCGCTCCTTCGCTCTCTTTCCATTCCACCAAGTACGAGTCCCCGTCCTTGCTCGTCCCGCAAGAAAACAACCTTCATATTGAATGATTGAAGTTATATCAAGTTACGAAAATGCCCCTGACATCACTATTTTTTATTTTTGGTTTGTACGTACCTAGAGCCGTCAGCACTGTAGAGCATAGTGGTGCACCAGCGACCTGGCGCATCGTAGTTCACTTTGGGGCCTGTGTTATCGTATAACCAGGCTTTGATTTTTCCATCCTGAGCCGTTGAGAATATGAACTGTATAATTAAATTGGAAATTTTGTTAGGCTTTTCTTTTATTTAGAGGAAAATATGATTATGTATGGAAATGATATAATATACTTGAAGATTTTCCTTGTGATGGGGTAGTATAGAGTATACTGGAGCTTCGTGACCTTCGAATATAAACATCATTTGTCCATCCAAAGACCAAACCTGTAAATAAAATACCGAGTTAATTAAAAAATATTAAATCACTATAATAAAAATTCAGATTCATAAAAGGAAGATAATAATGAAATAATAAACATGCCTTGATTAGCTTATCGTCTCCACAAGTAACCACGCATGGTTGATTTTCTGAATTATAAGAGAAGGCTATATCGTTAACTTGACCAAAATGAGCATCGACCTGACATAAATACAATAAAATTATAATTGATGATATAACGTGTAATTCGTATTAAAAACAAAATAAAATAAAACGATCATAAGAAGATTTATACCTCGAGTGCTTGGTGGAGTTCATTTGGCGCTTTGAATGCATACAAGTGAATCAAATTCTTCGTGAACGCAACACCTAGGTCAGATATATAAAGTTGGTAATTAATTTATGGTAAATTGGTAATATATTAATTAGTATTAATCTTAATATCTCGATGAGTAATAGGGCTTTAATTACCAATTAAATTCCCATCAGGGCTCCATACGACTCGGGTAACCGAAACAGTTGCTTCTTTAGCAAACACAGTCTAAAACAAAAAATCACAGTAAATAAAATAAATAATTACAAATTTGTAAAGAGTAAATATCCCCAAAAAAACAATTAAAGGAAGAAATAAAGAAACCTGTAATTGTAAAGAACGAGTCTTCGTCCATATTTTAAAACTCCTCATTGCTAATCTATCGCGCATTGATATCTCCCAAAGACTCACATCTCCATTTACCATACCAACTATGCAAATCAAACTCAAAGTTATAATTTCAATTAAATATTTATAATTTTCCATTAAAAGAGGGACTGAAAAGGAATATACCGAGAAGAAGAGTGTGACGAGAGGGATGAAAATCCATTGAAGTCACGACGGATCCTTGAGGAAGTGTACACGTAACTAATATTGGTAAATCTTCTATCGAGTTTTTTTGTTGAAGCTGTACAGGATAAGTGTTAACCTGATCCCATAATAATAATAATAATAATAATAATAATAAGTCACTAATTTTATTTTATTTAGGGCTTTAATTATTCTTTTTTCAATTACCTCGGGGCGGTGGCGTTTCATCAACGGCTCAGGTTCAGCAGTCCGGTAATCCCGCACTGCTCTAACATTCCTCGACATCGAAACTACATAGAGAAAATAGAATACAACACAAAATATTATATCAAAGAATAAAATGGTATATTGAAGGGGTGAAGAATGGAACCTTGATTAGGAGGAATTAAGGCCATGGAGGTACTGGGCATGCCAGCTGGGGGAACCGAAGAGGCAGCGATAGCACTGCCCATCCATGCTGCCATTGTGTGCGGATTTGGCGCAATTTGAGATGGTGGAAACCTCTATTTAATTTTTTTAAAAATACAAAATTAGTCAATAATTACAAATTTCTTATTAGACCTTCTTAAAGTACAAAACACGAAATACCAAATTTGCAATTGCGAAGATCGAAAATGTATCAACTTACTCCGTGAGCTGGAACAAGTGGGCTTGGAGTTGGGGTGAGTTGCAAAGGGGCAGGTGCTGAGCGGGACCCACTTGCAGTTCCACAAGTATGGTCCGTGAATAGCGTCTTTATATCTGGATTCGGCTTCGGATTCTTGCACAACTGATGCTGCCAATTCAAACTGCACAAAATATCAATTGGTCGGATAACGGTGCAATTTTTTTGAATATTCCAAAAATCAGGGGGGTTTGTACAAATATGAGAATTCCCTTCTCTTTTACCTCTGGTTGACAAGAGTGCGAAGTCTGGTAGCCTTAAAAGTGGGGTAAATTAATTTCTCTTTGAAAACAGGGTTTGCTTCGATTAACTTTTTAAGCTCTTTCATCACTATTTTTCTCGCAGTTGAGGAGTCCACGTATTTTGACAGCTGTGGATTTTCTCTGAAAATACCACAATTAAGTAAAAAAAAAAACATTAATTAATCAAATTAATTAATTAATTAATTAATTACCTGATATTGTCGAGAGTGAGGAGGTGAGTGATCTCCTTGTATAACTCTTCATTCATGGTTGAAAATATTTTTAAGTCCGTAATTAATATCTCGACTCCCTTCCTTTTGTCATTGCTGTCGAGGGCTTCGAGATATTTTTGTTTCCTAAGTTCGAAAAAGATTTTCATGGAGAAGCGATTTTCCTCGATTTCGGTGAAACCAGAGAGATATCTATCTGCTTCGTCCAATTCTCCACTTAATACTGTTTGCTCGAAATATTTCATGTTGAAGAAAAACCCTGATTCACGTTCCAGACTGAAATTCATTTATTAAATGTTAAATAAATCGATTTTATAAAATTAGTAACTGATTTGTATTGGATTTTGAGTAATTAAAGCAACAACCACAAATATACAAAACATGAATATTTTTTTGGTTGTATATTGACTTGGATTTAGTGAATATCAATTCAGAATCAGCAAATTGATTTACTTTAAAGCTCGCTCGTACTACTTGAGAACCAATAATCATTACCAAATAAATTGATCAAGGCGAGGATAAATTATGTTTTTTTTTAAAAAAAAAGGATAAATTGTGTTATTTTTATTATTTTATACTTGCAATCAATTTCAGTTCAGATGGTCTTAAATGTAAGTATGCCAAAAAAATGCATCGATATATTTTAGCAATTTACTCCACGAAAGGTATTTAAATCTAAAAAGACACCTCAAGTACTTCAACTCCTAAGAAATATATATACGATACTGATAGCTTCTCTATCTATCTCTGACTTGTAAGCAAATTCGTAAGAAACACGTCAATGGGAAAATCAACGATGAAGAAATTTCCAGAATTTTAGGATTCAATCCACACAAACAAGAAAAATATTATTTATGTTTTTTCAGAAATAATACCTGCATCGTAACATTTTTGTGGACAAGGCAAATCCATACCCGCCAAAAGAATGTTTGAACAAAACAAAGAACAAAAAATGAAACGAAGAAGAAGGAGATACGTACTTATGAAGTGATTCCTTGAAATTCTCCTCCTCAAGGAACTGTAGAATCAAAAACACCAGCTCTCGACTCAAGGGCTCCATCTTTGACCTCAAAAACACTGAATTAAACGGTAATTCAAGCCGAAACCACCTCAAAAACACTGAATTAAACGGTAATTCAAGCCGAAACCGCCTCAAAACAAAAAATTTAAACAGTTAAACCAGCGAGAAATGAGGATTTGATTTAAGACAAATCTGAGAGCAGTAATTGACAATTTAAGCTTTCCTAGGGTTTCTAAAAATGTAAAGAGAAATTGAGATGGGAAACTATTTAACCCTTTCTTCAATGAAATGCAATCCTCTCTTTCTCACCGGCTTATTGTTTGATAAGTACATAAACTTATCAGATTGACTAAGTAACTTATCAAATAAGCCAAACCACTTATGATAACCAAGTGTGCTTATATGATAATTATCAAGGGGGAGAGGTCGTTTTCAGCGGATTCGAAAGGTTCGATTAAATCAGGTGAGGAGTTTTCGTGGAATCCGGCGGATGAGATAACGACGCCTTGACGCGATATATCGCAGTAATAAATGTGACGTGGCGCGAGATAAAGTGCGTAATAAACGAGTGGATATTTATACGTTTATTTTAAAAAGGATGAAATATAGGTCATGAGATTTTATGTAGCACGTATACTTTTGAACAATACATCCATCAATTGTGTGTATTTGTCAAATTAATATGTAATTTTTTAAAATCTAATTAGAGGACTTGAAGATTTTTTTTTCTTATAATATATAATTGTTTAAAAGATATTTTAACTATTTATTGTAGATTTATGTGTATTTGTCAATTAATATAAAATTCTTACCATTGAAAACAAAATTCAATTAATTAATACATATTAAAATTATATTTTCAAAAATAATTGATCGTAATAAATGCATAATAATTTCTAATTGCCATAATTAATTATCGACAAAGTAGTTAATGTTATATTAGGGAAAAAAAGGTAAGCATGCGCAGTTGTCTACGTGAATGCGTGGTATTTCGGTTCAGTAAAAATAATAAAAATATAATTAAAGACTTTTCTTCTGTTTGTTTTGTTATGGGTTGTTACGACAATTTTTTAAAGTTACTCGTGACTTGTAAATTTTGTTGGTAATTTATATTATAAATATAGATACAAAAATTGTCTACGTGAATGCGTGGTATTTCGGTCCAGTAAAAATAATAAAAATATAATTAAAGACTTTTCTTCTGTTTGTTTTGTTATGGGTTGTTACGACAATTTTTTAAAGTTACTGACTTGTAAATTTTGTTGGTAATTTATATTATAAATATAGATACAAAAAAATCGATTATTTTATCTGTTTTTTTTTTTAGATTTTCTAGTTAAGAAGTAACCAAAATTTATTCAATTTATCAAAAGAAAATAGAAAAATACATTTTTAATTTTTTTAGTTACTAAGTAATCAAAATTTATTCAGGTTGTAAAAAAATAGAAAATACATTTTTAGATTTTTTTTAGTTACGAAGTAACCAAAATTTATTCATTTTGTCAAAAAAGTTTAGAAAAAATGCAGTTTTAGTTTTTGTAGTTACAAAGTAACCAAAATTTATTCAGTTCGCCCAAAGAAAATAGAAAAATACAGTTTTAGTTTTTTAATTACGAAATAACCAAGATTTATTCAGTTCGTCAAAAGAAAATAGAAAAATACATGTTTAGTTTTTTTTTTGTAACGAAGTAATCAAACTTTAATATGTTCGTCTGTAGAAAATAGAAAAATACGTACTTTTATTATTTAATTTATTACCATCCAAAATATATTACAATGCCGCTTAAAAATTATTATTTCTACGTAACATCCTCAAATTTCTAACTAATCCACTTAATTAACACCATAATTAAAAATAACACATAATTAATAATTTTAAGATTAATCACAAATTGTTACTTCAAATGAATATTGATTATTAATTGCTAATTTGTATAGATGTTAACTATCATGTTAATTAATTAAGTGAGTTAATTAAGATATGCAAATGTTTTTTTGAAATTTGGGGCACTGTCTGTACATGCCCTCGAAATATATTGACATTGACATCTTTTTCTAAAGCTAAGCTCAATCTGGCTAGAAATACAATGACATATTGACAAATAAACTCTATACAATCATTTTCATCATGGTCATAGATGACTAAAAGAACATGCTTAGTGTTATTTCAATAGCTCAATTAACTAATTAGAGATATCATTTGACAATTCAAGCAATTCTTTTATTAAATTAACTAGGAGATTACTCGCGCTTCGCGGCGGTTTTGTTTCATTTGTTTTACCATACACATAATATATAGTTATGATTTTTCGGGATCAAATATAAGACTTTATGAAAATAAACATCATATCGATTAAGGAAGTTTGATGATGACAAAATTATTATATTACTTTTGAATATGATACATTGTGAAATATTTATTTAGTACTTTAATGCAACACATAAAAAAAAGAATAAATGTCACTATAAAATTATAAAACAACATGCGTAACATAAACAAAAATCAAAATCATATTATATTTTAAATTTTCATATCAAAAATTAAGAATAATAACATTGTAAAAGTTTAAAAAAATTATTTGTGTCTGATAAATTTTATGTTTCATTTTTATTATTGAAAAATATTATATAAGTTAAAGAAATTATGTTTAGTAAATAAATATCTTTCATTATTTTTTTTAAAGATTAATATGAAACTGTTTTAAGTGAAAATACAAATATAACATAATTATTTAAAAAAAAATAATAATAATTAGGATGTGCAATTTTTTTCAATTATATTTTTAAAAATAATAATAATTAGGATTACAAATCATTAATGTAATTATATTTATTTTTATATCTTTTTTTACATAATTGTTTTCGTAATTTTGAGTTAGAGAAAAATATAGAATTTATGATAATGACATACTTTATGTCCAATTTTTTTAATTATAGTTTTAAAAATAATAATAATTAGGCTTACAAGTCATTAATGTAATTAAATTTATTTTTATATTTTTTTACATAATTGTTTTCATAATTTTAAGTTAGAGAAAAATATTAAAAATATGATAATATGGATCTCAAAATAAAGATAAAATTCAAGCGAATATATTTCTTAATTTTTTTAAATTATATTATGAAAATACTAACAATATTTGATGTATGTTTTATGATATTATATATTAATTTATTAATGTTAGATATTTAAACTCTTCACATTCTATTTGTATTCACAATTGATCATGTAACATATTGTGAAAAAATTCAAAATCAAATACAACTGGTCCAACATGAACCTAACAAATAATATTTTGACACGTCTTCAGTGTAAGGTGATGTGACCTTCTAAAATTTCTTAAAACTATGTGTAAAATAAGGGACACATAAATATCTACAAATAAAACATAATCACACAAAATCAAAGGTTAATCTATGGTTCATATGTTGCCACATATCCTAATTTAATGGTTGAAATAATTGTGATGATTTGGCATGAGTTATGATGAGGTGGCATGAGGAGATTGCATAAATATGGGTCTAAAATAATGGGTTGGTAAAAACTAAGAGAGATTGTAAGATTAATTATTTTTATTTTGAAATATTTTACGGTGCAATTTTTACATTCAAATTATAAAATATATTTAAATTTTCATTCAGTTCATATTGTCTCGTTTTTTAATAAATTAATTAATACTATAATCAAACCTGGAATTAACTATCATTCATAAAACAATTATGTTAGATATCACGTACGAAAATCAGTAAAAAAACATGTACGATTATGTGTCACGTGTTATTTTGTCTTTCACGCAACGTCTTCAGAAGAAAGTATTAGTTTTTCCAATTTCCAATTTCCAATTTCTTTTATTTTTATTGGTTCACTACAACAGAACTGGCTATCAACGACGGTAAAAACCGTCGCTGGAAGTCACCAAAACTGTCGCTGAAAGTCTTTTCCGACGGCCTCCCGTCGCTACCGGCCCGTCGGTGAAAGCCGCGTCGCTGATGTTACCTTCTCCGACGGCCCGTCGCTGATATGAGCATTTTCGACGGCCCATTTTCTCCGACAGCCCGTCCCAGTTTATCTCCGGCGGCCCGTCCCAGTTTTGCTCCGACGGTCCGTCGCTGATATGAGCATTTCCGACGGACCATTTTCTCCAACGGCCCGTCCCAGTTTTTCTCCGACGGGCCGTCACTGAACGTGATAATTAATATTATATTATATTTTAATTAATTTATTAATAATAATAAATAATATTTATTAAATTAATTAATATTATATTATTATTATTATATATGTTTATTATTTGTTTATTACATATGTTTATTATTATATTATATTATATATTATTATTTATTATATATACTATTAATGTTAAACATATTCCTTAATTACTTATATTATTATCTATTATATATATACACACGCACACACACATTACACACGCAATATACACACATAACACACGCAATATACACACATTACACATTACGCACACTATTTGTATACACACATTAATTAAGGTCCGTTAAAACAACCCTCCTGCACACACACACACACACACACACACACACACATACACATACACACACACACACACACAAAATCAAACACTCGAACTCAAATACACACACACACAATTCAAACACTCCGCAAATCCCTGCAAAAATAAAACCAAAAATCAAACACTCGAACTCGCGGGTTACCAGCAAAATCTCGATTCACTTGTCCATCCTCCATCTTCCCCGCGGGCCGCAGCGAGAATCATGTAGAATGAAATATGAAAATTGTTAAATAATAAAAAATTCAAAAAAAATCTAAATTTTTTTAAACCATTCATTTTTATAGAATAATACGTCTAATCATTTATGACCATGTTTTGTATTTATTTATGTATTCATTGTTTTATAATTAAGTCTAATCATTTATAGAATAATACGTTGCCTCACATTAATGACATGTAATATTTTTATTCATTGAATTTATGTTGGAACGATTCTATTTAACTATTTATCACTTCTTATTAAGTCGCGTGGTGAAATGCGAATACGAATATAGATAATTAGATAGTTTCTACACCAGACACTCATAAATTAAATTATAATCTTATAAAAACATATATTACATATTATTTTATTTAAAAAATACACTCTAAAAAATCCATTAAATGTACTAGCTTGAATTTATCCACATTTTTATTTTGCACCGATGTCTAAATTTTTTCACGAAATCACATCAACATGATTATTTGTGATTATTAACTACTATATTTTATGATACAACTTCATCCTCTACGCTAATTATATATATATATATATATATATATATATATATATATATATATATATATATATATATATATATATTTGAAATCAAATTATTTATCGACCATTTGCATGTCTTAATTTTATTTTGTATTTGTCGTGATATGATTTGTTTTCAATCTTAACTTTATGTTAGATTTTTCTAACATCGCATTTTATGTAACTCTTTTGGTATCATTATCATTATCTTTATAATAACTTTGAGATCATTTGTTCAGTAATATCATGCTTAATATTTTAAATTGTGAACATACAATTAAAATATCAAGATGCATGTTGCCCGCGAATTAATAAAAAAAAAACTGTAGGCTACAACCATTGTTCTAAAAGTCGATCTAGACGGCCGCCTAGGCGCTTGGCGCCGACCAAACTCCCAGGTTTAGCCTAATCGTTTTTGTCTAGACGGAATTCCGTCTAGTCCCGCCTAGATACCGCCTAGGCGCCGAATAATTCCGCCTAGGCCCGAATAATTTTTTTTTTTTAAAATTTTTTTTAAAGACATGCACCTTCTCTTTTTTCTTCTTTCTATTTTTTGTAACTTTATTTTGTAGTTTATTTGGATTTGTGTTAAATTCTATGTCACGCAGAATATGCTCACGTCTTCGAAATTCAGTCAATTGGTGTATATTCAATTCAACACGAGATTACTGGAAACTCAAAAAAAAAAAAAAAAAGTCTTCCAGTATGAAGATGTGCTTCTATGTCCTGATTTCCGCTCGGCACAACATTGGTTGCTAAACAACTCCGGAGATAATAGTGATAGTGATTTTGAGGTGAGAGATGTTAATGATGATGAATTTGATTCGAGCAATTCAGATGAGAAAACATACACAAGATTAGATGATGGTGATTTTGAACTTCCGAATACTACATCGCATGACGAGCATGATTTTGATATTTAGTTTATTTTTAATTCAAATTTGAATATTTATTTGATTTAAGTGTTAGTTATTTAGTTTTGTTTGTTTTTTGATATTTATATGAACTTAAATGGGCACAGAATTCTGCTATTTATGGTTTGTATGACTTTTGGATTAGTTCAGTTATAAAATTTAAGTTATGATTTATAAATCTTTAATGGTCTTAGGCTTCTTAATTAGTAATATGTTAAATTAATAGTCAAAAAATGTATGATAATATACGAAAAAATGTTAATTTCGACAAATTACATATTCCGATTAGTCTCCGACTAATTCCGAATAATTTCCGATTAATCACCAAGTCTCAAGTCTCTGTCCATTCCGACCCGTTCCGACTTCTGACATTTACAACATTGACAACACGTAATAATATGACGAGTAGTTTTGATAAATAATGACCAAGGACCTCCGTTTGTCTTACTTGAACGGATCTCAAAGCATGCTGACAGAAACTTGCTTCTCACGATATAATCTCATCTGATCTCTCGCTATTAGGAATTATCGCGATATGTGGATTTTGGCGATATACCCTCGTTAAATATTATATTGGACAAAGAAAGGTCGGTCAACAATCTCGTAAAGTTTGATAAATTCCTTTTATACCCCACTAATAAGTAATAACTCTCACTCTCTATTTCTATTTTCCACCTTTTATTTATGTGTTCAATTATGTGGCGGGTTGTTATGATTATTTTGTGACCCGGTTCATAGATGATGTGGTATGTATTGGGACAATGTATAATTGGAGAGTTCAGTCTACCGTCACTTGCGGAGAGCGCGAGTAACCTATGTTGCACGGATACGGATACGGCGATACGGCAATTTTCAAAAAATCACGAATATGGATACGGCTATATAATTATTATTTTAATATATTTATATTGTATATAATAAATAAATAAATAATAAATTAAATAATATTTTGAATTTAAATATCATGAAAATAATAAAATCAACATAACAATACAAGTATCATAAAAGTATTTTAAATATATTCTAGAAGTATCATATAACTAATTTAGAAGTATCCTAGAAGTATCCTACAAGTATCCTATATAATTTATTTAAAAATATTATGGGCCAAAATATATAATGGGCCGAAGTAACCTAAATGGAGTATCACAGCCGTATCCTGAACGTATCCCAGCCGTATCCTGCCGTATCATGCCGTATCCCCGCCGTATCCGAAAAAAAATAATATTAAAATAATCGGATACGCCACGTGGCGTATCCGAGCCGTATCGTACCCGTATCCTCAGGATACTTCTGCGTTTTTGAAGTATCCGCGTAACATAACGAGTAACATTTTTTTGTCAGATCTTCTCTGCTGATATCAATACTGGAGGTATCCATTATTTTATCCTCAGTTGACATTTTTTATATTATTCAGTCTATATCATAGGTTAATTTCATGTATCTATGTTGCCCGGTCCGGTTCCCAAAACCCGAGATCCCTCTTTGACGCGAGGGTACGATGCAAAGAAGGATAGTCAATTACCAGTGCAAAATTGATTGCACACGAAGGGTTGATTGCAATTTCTTCTCTCTCGTAAAGTTTGTAGTCAAAAAACGAAACTGGCAACCAGGGGCATGTGCGTCATGACGCATCATATGGTGCGTCATGACGCACCACCTCGTGTAATCTCTATTACACAGGATTTTGTACAGTCCGTCAGGATGCACCATCTTGTGCGTCAAGACGGACTTAACATATTTTGTACATAGCGTCATGACGCACCATGTTGTGCGTCACGACGGACCACTTTGGAGACCCAGCGTCACGACGCATCAGAGGGTGCGTCACGACGCATCATTGGCATCCCCGCATGTCCGTGGCGCCCTTGGCGTGCGTCACGACGCACCGGACGGTGCGTCCTGACGGACCCATGCGTCCCGCAGTACCGTGGCATCCCGTGCTGTGCGTCACGACGCACCAGTTCGTGCGTCATGACGCACCACACGTTGATTGCCTTTTCTGCCCTGATTCCAAATCAGTTTTCCGTCGTTTCTTCAACGACTGATCATGAAACCTTTCCACGATCATCTCTAGATCACTCCAGACATCTAATGTCCGATTCTCTAGTGATTCCACTTGTGATTTTAATCGAAATTCAATTTCAATCACCGATTTTTATGCAAACGGGTACGAACTTTGATAACCCGTGCGTATATCCAATATACGACTATGATTCGACCCTCGAATCTCAGCGTTTGCTCTGATACCACTGAAGGGAATTCACCCGACCCCGGGCCCGCGCAGCGGATATGTAGGCCCGGTCCGGTTCCCAAAACCCGAGATCCCTCTTTGACGCGAGGGTACGATGCAAAGAAGGATAGTCAATTACCAGTGCAAAATTGATTGCACACGAAGGGTTGATTGCAATTTCTTCTCTCTCCGGTCACGTTGGTGACTTTACGCGCGTCCCATACCACGCTAAATTCACCGTTCTTCGATCCTTCGGTTCGATCACTTCGGAGAGCACCAAGTGTTGCTCCTCCACACGTATCCACCTTGAGTCGGAAGACGTCGGACACGGATGCACCTGCCTAGACGATGCACCGGTGTACTTGCTCGATTCCGATTGATTCTCTATAACCGAAAACACCTTTTCGGTTTCTCTCGTTTCTCTCAAAAGTTGTCTCTCGTCAAATGGATATGAATAGACCACTTGTTAGACTGATTAGTACAGGAGAGAGAAAGAGAACATCCTATTTATACTTCAATAGGATAAGGACATTCAATAGCCACCTTTTGGATTCACCAAAACGTGTGTACTAAAAACTGCCAGAAAACAACGTTTTAACACAGTCCGTCATGACGCACAATAAGATGCGTCATGACGCACCATGTATAAAACCAACTTTTAACCATGTCCGTCATGACGCACCATATGGTCCGTCATGGCGCACGAAGTCCAAAAGTTACTGGACAAAATACGCATCCTACCGTCATGACGCACCATATTGTGCGTCATGACGCACGAAGCTATTTTTCCTGAATTTGGCTAAGGCCACAATCTAGTGAACTAAACACTGTGGTGCGTCGTGACGCACCATCTTGTGCGTCATGACGCACACTGTTATTTCGCCCAATTATGCACAATCCTATGCATTTTCTCATTTCTGTCTTCTCGAACGTATACGTTCGTGTGTCTTTTTGTACAATTTTACGGTTGACCTGAAACTGTATTTCTTTCAGTCTCCCACTCAATTTCAGATCTACCTAAAATGTACTCATGCATATCCAATATGCACGATCTTAGAGAATATAGTCTGCGTATCAAAATACCAAACTATGCACATCCTATGTGCCAATACTTGTAATCAAGCCCGACTTATTACGACTCGTTGTGTGACCGTGTAGGTTCGTTTAACGATGGCATTAGGCTGTTTCCAATGCACTACAAGCCCATGAGCGGGATCTAGTCACTCCATCATGGCTACCCATGTTAAAACGAAAAATGATTGTGATCATTGTGCCTATCTCGAATAGCGGTTTCTAGTTCTCTTGTTTGTGATATCCGTTAATCAAAAGGCATGGCGATAGTCATCCTTATGTTTTGATTAACTAAACTTATTCCTCGATTCCGAATTGAGTTAACAAATTACAATCGATATTAACCATTAATGTCATTGACTACGGCCGTAGTTTTCGTTAATCGATTCATCGAGTGGCCAAAGAGATATCTCTTCCTTCTGGAATAAACAATTTCTATCTTGGAGACTCACATTGAATTCCGTGTTTTGGACAATACCCAATGATGACCGTTTTAGCCCCTGTTACGGAAAGTGTAAGATCATATCAAAGTACTGTGTTACGCACGTAACGCAATCAATGATCCCCTCAAGTATGAAGAATCTAAGACCCCATCCGTCGCAAGTCCATCTTTAATGACTAAACCATGTCATGGTCTCGTGGCTTTGGTCAAATCCAATATATGTAACCTAACACATATCTACGTTCCCGATTCGACAAGCACCTTGTCCTATGATTAGCAAAATATAATCATCTCCTCGGCAAACATACTAGTGTACACGTTCAGTCTATTATCTAATAATAGAACTGCTTCACTCTTAAGCAAGATAATCCGTGACTAGGGATATTTAGAAATGACGCTTTAAGTGTGACGATTTCGCTGCACATAATCATCAATTATGTCGATGTCCACACAAGCTCAAATCAGGGTTCATGTAACCATCATATTACACAACCCGCACACAGTTTTCATATAAGATAAATGCAAAATGAAATAATTTTAAAATTCTGAAAATGCATTACTATAAGATAAGTTTGGGGTGATACAACGTTTACTACTTTATTAGACTATAATCTCGTCCCACGAAACTATCAGTTTAGATAACTAACTACTCTCTTCCTCCTCTAGGTATCTCAAACCTATAGCTTTCGCATGATAATCGTGCTTAGCTTGCGAGAGTGGCTTAGTAAACGGGTCCGCAACATTCCTGTCAGTATCAATCTTCTCAATGATCACATCCTTGCGTTGCAAAATCTCACGGATCAAGTGAAATTTTCTGAGTATGTGCTTGGAGCGGTGATGTGCCCTAGATTCCTTGGACTGTGCTATTGCTCCCGTATTGTCGCAATACACAACCACAGGTTCCGTGATGCTCGGGACTACACCAAGCTCGGTCACAAACTTCTTGATCCAAACCGCCTCCTTTGCAGCTTCGGAAGCCGCAATATATTCCGATTCAGTCGTAGAGTCCGCTATTGTGGGTTGTTTGGAACTCCTCCAAACTACCGCACCACCATTTAGACAAAACACGTATCCACTTTGTGATCGAAAGTCATCGACACATGTTTGGAAACTGGCGTCGGTATATCCTTCAATAACCAACCCGGATGTCTTTCCACCATAAATTAGAAATTGATCCTTAGTTCTTCGCAAGTACTTAAGGATGTTCTTTACCGCGATCCAATGCATATCCCCTGGATTTGATTGGTAACGTGAAGCGACGCTCAATGCATACGACACATCGGGGCGCGTACAAATCATGGCATACATAATTGATCATACCGCCGAAGCGTATGGAACAATACTCATCGCATTCTTATCCTTGCTCGATGTCGGACATTGAGCCTTAGAATACGTTATGCCACTCGACATTGGAAGAAGACCTTTCTTCGATTCCTGCATTGAAAACCGTTTCAACACTTTGTCGATGTACGTGCTTTGACTCAAGCCGAGTAACTTCTTGAATCTATCTCTATAAATCCTCACGCCTAATATATAAGTGGCCTCGCCCAAATCTTTCATAGCGAAACGAGTATTTAAATACTTCTTAACATCCGTAAGCATCGGAATGTCGTTTCCTATGATCAAGATGTCGTCTACATATAGTACAAAAAATACTACGCGGCTCCCACTAACCTTCTTGTATACACAAGGTTCCTCTACATTTTTCACGAAATTATATTCGCTTATAACTTCATCAAAACGTATGTTCCAACTCCGAGAAACTTGCTTCAATCCATAAATGAATCGTTGCAACTTGCACACTTTATCCGGATTCTTTGAATCGACAAAACCGTCGGGTTGTGTCATGTACACATCCTCTTGTAATTTCCCGTTAAGGAATGCGGTTTTGACATCGATTTGCCAAATCTCGTAGTCATAATACGCAGAGATAGCAAGTAAGATCCGTATGGATTTAAACATTGCTACGGGAGAAAACGTTTCTTCATAGTCTATACCATGAATTTGTTTGAAACCTTTCGCCACAAGCCGTGCTTTATAAGTGTTTACATTCCCATCCATGTTGGTCTTCTTCTTGAAAACCCATTTACATCCCACTGGTCTAACCCCGGGAGGTGGATCAATCAAATTCCAAACTTGATTATCGTACATGGATTGAATCTCGGATTTCATGGCAATTTGCCACTTAACGGAATCTTCGCTTTTCATAGCCTCGCGATAAGATGTCGGCTCATCATCAATAAGTTCGACTTCATCATCATTTGCCACGATAAAACCATATCGTATAGGCTCTTAACGAATCATACCTGATCTACGAATTGCGCCTTGTGCACTTGACCCCGGATCCTCAACATTTGAGGAAATCGGATCAAAGTTCATCGGTTCAACATTCGTTTCCGGTCTCGAATTTCTTCGAGATCTATTTCAGTCCCATTCACTCGTCTAGAGATAAAATCCTCCTCAAGGAAGACACCTCTTCGAGCTACGAAAACCTTGTTTTCGATTGGAAGATAGAAATAATATCCTTTTGTCTCTTTAGGATACCCGACAAATAAACATTTTTCAGACTTGGGTTCGAGCTTGTCCGAAATCAATTTTCGAACATATGCTTCACAACCCCAAATCTTAACAAAAGACAACTTTGGAGATTTTCCAAACCACAACTTATATGGCGTCTTCTGTACCGATTTAGAAGGTATGCGGTTTAATAAGCAAGCCGCTGTCTCTAGGGCAAATCCCCAAAACGATTTTGGAAGGGATGTTTGACTCATCATCGATCGAACCATGTCCAACAAGGTCCGATTCCTCCTCTCGGACACGCCATTCCATTGTAGCGTTCCTGCCGGAGTCCATTGTGGAACTATTCCACAATCCTTCAGATGATCTTCAAACTCATAGCTCAAATATTCACCACCTCGATCCGATCGAATGGCTTTAATTTTCTTGCCAAGCTGATTTTCCACTTCGTTTTGAAACTCTTTGAATTTATCAAAAGTCTCCGCTTTGGCACGCATCAAATAGATATATCCATATCTACTATGATCGTCCGTAAACGTAACAAAGTATCGATAGCCTCCTCTTGCCTCGATGCTCATCGGTCCACACACATCGGAATGTATGAGTTCCAATATATCGTTGGACCGTTCTCCGACCTTGGAGAATGGCGCCTTTGTCATCTTGCCAAGTAAACAAGATTCGCAATTCCCAAATGAATCGAATTCAAATGAGTCTAGCATTCCATCTTTATGGAGTCTAGCAATGTGTTTCTCATTCACATGACCAAATCGGCAATGCCAAAAGAAAGTACAATTATCAACTTTATGTTTAATCCTTTTCGCATTAACGTTATACATGGACTCATAATTTCCGTGATCGAAATCCAACACATAAAAGACCATTTTCTAACATAATATTTCCATAGATAATAGAATCCTTACATATCGAAAACTCATTATTCCTAATAACGAATTCATAACCATCATTGGCTAGTTTCGACACACTTATTATATTCTTACATAATTCTGGTACATAATAACAATTATTTAGTACTAAAATAAGTCCACTAGGTAAAGTCAAATAAACTACTCCTACGGCAAACGCAGCAACTCTTGCTCCATTTCCGACGCGTAGATCGACTTCACCCTTTTCCAACTTGCGACTATTTCGTAGAACCTGCATATTTCGACAAATATGAGTCCCACAACCGGTATCCAATACCCAATTAGTCATAGTTGAAATATTAACTTCAATAACGTTAATACCTGAGAGGCCGGTCGCTGAAACCGCCTTGCCCTTCTTCACCTCCTCGAGGTAAGACTTGCAATCACGCTTCCAATGTCCAGCCTTGTGACAATGTAAACATGTCTCGTCCTTGGATTTCTCCTTTCCCTTTTTATTCGGCTTCGAACGTTTCTTAGCCGAATTGCCCTTGGACTTTGATCTCTTGTGATCCTTATTCTGAATTGTGAGAACATCTCCGGCAACCTTTGCCTTGTTCTCTCCGGACGACTTCAACGTCTCTGATTCAAAATTCTTGAGCATTCCGTGAAGCTCAGGGATCGTCTTATCCATCGAATGCATGTGATAGTTAGTCACAAACGGAGAAAACATTGGAGGAAGTGCACACAAAATCAAATCTTGTTGCATAATCTTCGACAATTTCTCTCCTAGCTTCTCAAGATGATCTATGAGAGTTTGCACCCTCAAAACGTGAGCGCTAACCGCGGATCCCGAAGGCATCTTGCAGTTTACCAACGCTTTGAGTGTATTGAACCGTTCAATACGCTCTTGCTCTTGGAACATTTCCTTGAGCACAACGTTTATGATGTGCGCATCCGAGTCCTCATACTGCCTTTGAAGACTAGCGTCCATACATGCCAACATGAGGCACGCAACGTCATTTGAGTCCTTCTTAAGTTTCTCAAACGCGGCCTTTTCCTCGGCCGTAGCTTCGGGGCCCGGTTCTACTAATTCCGTATCCAATACGTGGCCTTTACCCTCTTGCCTAAGAACTATTCTTAGGTTTCGGTGCCAATTTAGATAGTTCCGTCCCACTAGTTTTTCCTTTTCTAATACCGATCTAATCGGTAAGGTGTTGGTGTTAATAGAAGACATGCTCTACAAATGAAAATGAAGATTGATTACTAACGTTGCGTACTTATCTTATAGGGCTTATATGATTTTATATGAATATGCTAGTGTTATTTTATCGAATCGATAACCCTCATACCGATACGGGACTCCAAGTCCATAACACTCAAGACCCATATTTTACGATCCTCCCATAAGTGACTATGGCCGACAAATGAGATCTCGATATTTTAGGTAGGATTAAAATCCAATCGTATCTAATACGATTCTCTTTCCTTATAGAATTTCGGTAATGAATTGTATCCAATACAATCCATATTCCGTGTGTGCATTCTATCTATGCCCCGAACTCCAATCGGATTGGCTTGGACGGTTAAGTCACAACCGTACCCAACATATCGTTCAATCGAACTACTCACGTGCCCGACTATGGCCTGAAACCACATGAGTCTCCAATTAACGCTTACCACCCGCATCAATATATACAATAGTACGTGCCCGACTATGGCCTGAAACCACGCACTATGTCATATCAATCTCGATGGTTGTGGATATGGAAGGCATTTCCATTACTTAAATATTAAGAGGGATCATGCTAATACATGTTTAATTTTATGACATAATCTAATTATATCACTATCACAAGATTTTCTAATGCATATGGACTAATTTTGGGAGACTAAATTATCCTATAAATGTCTAAATTTATATGCTTTAAATCGGTGCAAAGATTATAAATTTTCGAAGTTTGTAGTCAAAAAACGAAACTGGCAACCAGGGGCATGTGCGTCATGACGCATCATATGGTGCGTCATGACGCACCACCTCGTGTAATCTCTATTACACAGGATTTTGTACAGTCCGTCAGGATGCACCATCTTGTGCGTCAAGACGGACTTAACATATTTTGTACATAGCGTCATGACGCACCATGTTGTGCGTCACGACGGACCACTTTGGAGACCCAGCGTCACGACGCATCAGAGGGTGCGTCACGACGCATCATTGGCATCCCCGCATGTCCGTGGCGCCCTTGGCGTGCGTCACGACGCACCGGACGGTGCGTCCTGACGGACCCATGCGTCCCGCAGTACCGTGGCATCCCGTGCTGTGCGTCACGACGCACCAGTTCGTGCGTCATGACGCACCACACGTTGATTGCCTTTTCTGCCCTGATTCCAAATCAGTTTTCCGTCGTTTCTTCAACGACTGATCATGAAACCTTTCCACGATCATCTCTAGATCACTCCAGACATCTAATGTCCGATTCTCTAGTGATTCCACTTGTGATTTTAATCGAAATTCAATTTCAATCACCGATTTTTATGCAAACGGGTACGAACTTTGATAACCCGTGCGTATATCCAATATACGACTATGATTCGACCCTCGAATCTCAGCGTTTGCTCTGATACCACTGAAGGGAATTCACCCGACCCCGGGCCCGCGCAGCGGATATGTAGGCCCGGTCCGGTTCCCAAAACCCAAGATCCCGCTTTGACGCGAGGGTACGATGCAAAGAAGGATAGTCAATTACCAGTGCAAAATTGATTGCACACGAAGGGTTGATTGCACTTTCTTCTTTCTCCGGTCACGTTGGTGACTTTACGCGCGTCCCATACCACGCTAAATTCACCGTTCTTCGATCCTTCGGTTCGATCACTTCGGAGAGCACCAAGTGTTGCTCCTCCACACGTATCCACCTTGAGTCGGAAGACGTCGGACACGGATGCACCTGCCTAGACGATGCACCGGTGTACTTGCTCGATTCCGATTGATTCTCTATAACCGAAAACACCTTTTCGGTTTCTCTCGTTTCTCTCAAAAGTTGTCTCTCTTCAAATGGATATGAATAGACCACTTGTTAGACTGATTAGTACAGGAGAGAGAAAGAGAACATCCTATTTATACTTCAATAGGATAAGGACATTCAATAGCCACCTTTTGGATTCACCAAAACGTGTGTACTAAAAACTGCCAGAAAACAGCGTTTTAACACAGTCCGTCATGACGTACAATAAGATGCGTCATGACGCACCATGTATAAAACCAACTTTTAACCGTGTCCGTCATGACGCACCATATGGTCCGTCATGGCGCACGAAGTCCAAAAGTTACTGGACAAAATACGCATCCTACCGTCATGACGCACCATATTGTGCGTCATGACGCACGAAGCTATTTTTCCTAAATTTGGCTAAGGCCACAACTTAGTGAACTAAACAATGTGGTGCGTCATGACGCACCATCTTGTGCGTCATGACGCACACTGTTATTTCGCCCAATTCTGCACAATCCTATGCATTTTCTCATTTCTGTCTTCTCGAACGTATACGTTCGTGTGTCCTTTTGTACACTTTTACGGTTGACCTGAAACTGTATTTCTTTCAGCACCCGCGACCGACGAACTTCGACTCACGGTGGATACAAGTAGAGGAGCGACACTTGTGGCTCTCCGATTGTGATCAGACCGAAGGAGCAAAACTGTTGGCTGTGGAAGAGTGTGGACGTGGGACGCACGAAAGACAACCGGAGGCGTGTCAAGACGGTGGGAGACGTGTGGTATGGGACGTACGGGCTAGTCACCAACGTGACACCGGAGAAGGAAAGGATACGAGCGATCAACCCGTCGTGCGTGATCAATTTCACGCTGGTAATCGTCTATCCTTCTATTGCATCGTACCCTTGAAGTCATGGCGTGATCTTGAATTTTGGGAACCGGACCGGACCGGGCCCGGGGACGGGTGAATTCCCTCCACTAAATTAATCAGATAATGACATATTTGCAAATATAATTATGTCAATATATGCATAGGGTTCATATAATTAGTCTAACGCGGCTATTACTTTTTGATATAATTTGTTTAAATAACATTTGCGCGGGTGTTTTTAAACTCAATTAATATAATCATGACATATTCGCAAATATACTGATGTCAATAAATGCATTAATAATGCTTCATGAAAAAGTCACAACGTGTCATATGGATACAACAACCACATGACAAATTTCTATGAAATCTCGCATAAATTTAAACTAACAAAATTTCATACATACATCTGCGAAAATGAGCAAATTAAAAAATTCATTCAAGACTAATTTTGCTCGGGTTGTTTCGGTTCTTTTATGAATTGGCGCCGAGTGTTTCGGATCCTACAAATTAATAATTCATTCAAGACTAATTTTTAACCAATTAACATAATTAATTAGTAATGTTACAAGTATTATGTTTAAAGTAATTAATCTTTGTATCAATCTAATTATGAAATGATTCATTTTTCTTCTCAAATTATTGGTACAAACAAACACTTCTCTGGTACAGTCACCTGACCGAAATTATTCATTATGTGCTTTAATCTCTTCACTAGATTGATGCTAATCAACAATTTTTTTGCTTTTTTATTATTTGTACCAGTTTCGACACAGGGATCATTTTGAATAACAAGAGTTCTTTAGATTAATTTTTATATTTCATAACATGAGTGATGGTATGTTTGTTTTCTATAGCATGAGTCTTTTTAAATACTAAAACTTATCTATTATGAATTCTCTATTTCATTAGTTATCAAGTAGAAGTACAAGTTAAGTGGTATTTATATTTGTTTATAAATTTGACACAAATTAATTTCATATTGTGAAGTGGCTAATTATTTCTCCCTTGCAAGAACTTCCAGACCCTTCCATCTCCCCTTTTCTTACTATAGGTAATAATAATTTTAATTATTTTTCATTTCTTTATATTACTTTAATGTTTATTTTTGTTCACTGAAAATGAGAAAAACTTAAAAGAGTCATTGCCTTATTCTTTCCAATGCATGTACTTTTAGGTCATTATTCATTTCACCGTCACTTCATTCAAGTATTTTATTTTGCTTTATTTATTTATTTCTGACTATATGTATATTTTTACTCTGTCAAAGTCAACATAGACATGATGTATATATAAGTTTTATTTACATTTTTTGTCTGTTTCTTCTTATTTTGTAAATAAAACTACCAACATGACTTAGATTCATTCTGAGTTCTATTTATCCATCTAAATTTAACAAATCAAACTCCTTCATCTTCTTCAATGTACGTATTCTCTCTTATTGTATTCATAATATGTTTTTTTGGTTTTGTAGCTGCTCTATATTTTGATATTAGATAATAGATGTAGGGTTTGTTTGTTCTAAAGTTTAATTATAAGTCCAAAGTTAGAATTGGTCGGTATGCTTGTGTTGATGTAATTGGTTGTAGGACGATAACAAAAAGTGTAATGTAAATCATTTAAGTATTTGTGGTTTTTTTTTTAGGGATGTAACTAAAAACAAGAACAAACACGAAGGAAAAAATTATGTATAGAAGTTCATTTTTTTTATCATTAACTCAGATTAAAAAATATCAATTGGGATGGGTGAATCTTTTATATGGATTCATCTCTCCAAGAAACTCGACGTGATGATTTGCCATACATATTTAATATTTACACTAGAAAATCCGCTGCGAAGCGCGGGTTGTTTTTCTAGTCTTATTAACATTTATCAAATCTATGCTCCTAATCTTCGGAGCGAAAATTCTTGAAAATATATTTTTTAATTTCAATTTCAATTTCAAATTAAACAAGAAAACAATTAATCCTTGAAAATATATTTTTGAATTTCAATTTCAAATTAAACAAGAAAACAATTAATCCTGGGGACCAATCATGTTCTCGGGAACCACGAGCTCGTGGAACTCTTTTTCTGTCAGCGCTCCCAGTCTCAACGCAGCTTCCTGCAAAAAATTAATCTTATTTTGAAATGTTAATGTGTAATTCGTTACTAAATAAACATGAAATATTACCTCGAGGGCAGTGCCCTCTTTGTGAGCTTTCTTCGCTACCGCTGCAGCCATATCATACCCAATTTTCTGCAATAATTTTTAAAAAAATCCTAGTTTTAAAACATGCAATAAGAAAGGTTTATAATTGTAAGGGTGAAATTGTCAAATTACTTACAGGGTTCAAAGCCGTCACAAGCATCAGAGACTGCAACAGGAAGAAACAGCAACACAAAACAAGTAAATAATTTAATATTTACTAATAAATAAATAAAATAAAATAAAAAATTAACCTCGTGAAGCAATTGAGAAATTCTCTTGTGGTTCGCTTGAATTCCTCTAACGCAATTCTTCTCAAATGAAGCCGATGCGTCTCCCAATATCCTCGCAGACTTTTCGAACGATATAATGAAAAATATTGAATTTAATTCAAATTTAGAAATAAAATCTAAATTTTACCCTAAGTAGAGCACTGGCGATCATCGGTTTATACACGTTCAATTCAAAATGCCCATTTGAGCCTCCAATGGTTATGGCCACATGGTTTCCCATAACCTGCATAAATTCAATTATAAAATAATAAAATTAGGGTTTTTGAATTCGAATTAGGGTTTTCTTTTTCAAGTGTACAATTCAATTAATGTACCTGTGCACAAACCATCGTTAGAGCCTCGCATTGAGTGGGATTAACCTTTCCCTGCAAAAATTAATAAATTAATTTCTTGAATTGTACCAAAATAAAAGAGCGTAACTGCGATTAGGGTTTAGGGTTTTAAGATTTACAGGCATGATGCTGCTGCCCGGTTCATTTTCTGGCAAGATGAGCTCTCCAAGTCCGCAACGGGGCCCACTGAAACATTATATACACATTACAAAATTCAAAACTACATAAAAAACAAAAGATTATTTAATATGTGAAATATTTCAATTTCAATTGAGTTCCATTTTAGTTTTACCTTCCTAGAAGCCTGATATCGTTCGCGATTTTCAAGAGCGAAGCAGAAATTGTGTTGAGGGCCCCACTTGTCTCAACAAATGCATCATGTGCCGCCTTTAAGAACAGAAAATAATATGTTGTTATTATTAAAAAAAAGGGAAATTTAAAAAAAAAACCCTATCTTTTTTGGATATTCTAAAAAACCCCCTATTTTTTTGGAAACTCTAAAAAACCCCTTCTACCAAACTTTTATTTTCAAATACCCCTCTATGGGGTTAAAATTAACTATGGATGGTGTTAACTATTTTTTTATGACCAAAATACCCTTCATTTTACATATTTAGTAATTAAAATAATGTTTTTGTTATTTGTATTAATTTTAAAAAAGTCCTAATTTTTTTTTGCTTATAATAATTTTTAAAAAATAATTGTCATATGTTATATTTATATAATTTTAATATTTCATACATTACATATATTTGACTTTCATAACTTTTTATTGAAAAAATAACATAAAATAATAATAAGATGAACAACAATATTAAAAGAACACCTTGCAAATATTTAAAAATTAAAATATCATGAATCTATTAAAAGCATACATAAAAGAAGAAAAAAATAAAATTAAAATAGATGATAAAGAAATATTTTTCTTTCAGTATATTTTTAAGGTGTTTATTTTATTATTATATGATGTTAGTTTTTCATGAATAATAAATGAAATATTAAAATTATACAAACACAACATTTAATAATTTTATTTTTGTGAAATCATTATATGTTAAAAATTATTTATGAATTTTTTTAAAACTAATAAAATTAATGAAAAAATAACAAAAATATACATATGAAAATAGAAGGGTATTTTGGTCAATTTTTTTTTTTAACACCATCCATGGTTAGTTTTAACCCTTATAGGGGGGTATTTGAAAATAAAAATTTGGTAGAGGGGTTTTTTTGGAGTTTCCAAAAAGATAGGGGGTTTTTTAGAATATCCAAAAAAGATAGGGGGTTTTTTGAAAAATTCCCTAAAAAAAATGCATAAAACAATACACGGCGAAAGATTCGAGGGATACAAGGGCACGGGAGAGGTCCTCTTCCTGATTTTCGAACATTGGAAGGAGAGATACAATAGACTTTTCAGGGATAAAACGAGAAATGAAGAACAAGTGACAAGACAAGCGGGGACGAATATGAGCGAGTGGAAAAGAAGAAAAACATACGTTCCAGAGGACACTCGAGAGAATGGAGAAAACAAAAATTAGAGGGAGGATAGACAGTTAATGTCAGACGCATAACATCGACATAGTAATTACAAATGTCGATGTTGTATGTAAATAATTGTAAATTGAACTCTTTCAATTTGTTTAATGAAAAACTGAGTATGGAATAAATCCATATCAGAATTAGTTAAAAAAAAAAATGCATAAAACAGCCTAATTTTTCTGAATATTGAAAAAAAATACTCTAGTTTTAGATTCTCTTTTAGTCCCCTCAAAAGAAAATTTGGACAATATGACGGAATCTAAAAATATGAGGTTTTTTTTTTTTAATATTCACAAAAGCTGGGTTTAGTAGAAATTTCATAAATAAATGGATTTAAAATTTATAAGTTCAACCAAAGCTTCGAATTTATTTTCGGCTGTGATAAAAGGTAGATTTGTTTCTTCTGCTACAGCATTGGCGATTTTCACATCAAATTTGAAAATAAATTCCAAAAAATATTGAGTTGTTCAATATAATTTTTTTTTGAAAAGTATAAAACTAGGATGATATGAAATTTAGAAACGAAAGAACTCTGAGAAATTTGCAAAAAATAAAACCCTAATTATCCTAAATTGCATTTTTCTCACGAATATAGGGTCTCTTTTGAAATTTTAGAAATAATGCAGGGGCCTTATTGCAAATTTATCAATAATTTAATACCCTTTCTTGGTGTTCAGACCAGTACCAACAGCCGTACCGCCTTGTGCAAGCTGGCAAAATTAAAATGCTTTTTAAATATAAACTTGTTTAATTTTCTAACAAGAAAAAAATAATATTTTAATGTTATACCTGGTACATACGAGGCAAGGTATCAATAATACGCTGAATACCATATTGCACCTATTACAAAAAAGAAAACAAAAAATGAAGTAAATAAAATAATTGATAAATTACATATACACCCATAAAAGTAGTGAAATTACTTGAGTGGTGTAGCCACTAAATTCCTGGCCCAGAGTGAGAGGAGTCGCATCCTGAGTATGAGTTCGCCCTATTTTTACTATACCATTGAACTCCACAGACTATAAAAATAACATAAGTACGCACAAATATATTAAAAAAACAAATATAATATATAATTATTAAATCATGAAACATTTGTAGCCAAAATATACTTTAGAGTGGAGTGAATCCTGAAGTTTCTTTAAACTCGGTATAAATCTCGAATTAATTTCTGTGGCTGCTGCTATATGCATCACCTGAGAATATAAATTATTAGTTAAGATAGGGCTATATGCGATATTTTGATGTTTTTAGGGGTAGGAATGAAATTAAGCCAAACAAAAGAATATATTTTTCTTTTTCATTTTTGAGGGACTTAAAAGAGCTTACGGTTGGAAAAGTATCATTCGAAGATTGCGATCGATTTACATGATCGTTAGGATGCACAAATTTCTCCCCTCTTTTGTGCCCCAATATCTCAGAAGCTCGATTTGCTATAACCTGTAAAATAAAATGATAACACAAATAAATATAACAGAAATAATACATTTAACAAGCGAAAAAGTATTAAATTAGATGTACGTGAACCTCGTTTGCATTCATGTTGCTCTGCGTTCCACTGCCAGTTTGCCATATGACGAGAGGAAAATGATCGTCCAATTTCCCTTCTGCGACCTCGTCAGAAGCTTGCATGATTGCTTTTCCAATCGTTGGATCCAAGCCATATTCAACATTCACCTTTTAATTTTACAAAATTGGGATCAAAATCGAGTTAATTAGTGAGTATTTCAGACGTATAAATTATTCCAAGTACCTTGGCTGCGCATTTCTTGATAACGCCAAAAGCACGAATAATCGGTTCTGGCATTACTTCGCGCTTACCGCCAATATCAAAGTTTTCCAGTGATCTTTGCGTCTGTGCTCCCCATAATCTAATCAACACATAATTTTTTTGCAAAAATATTGTATTATAATCAGAAATTAAGACAGAAAAAAAATATAGAAAAAACTAGATGGAGAATTTTCTTTCTCAGATTCATCCTTCAAATAGTTGCTGATTTATATTTATTCAAAAAAAATAAAAAATAAAAGGGAATCACATACTTGTCACTAGGGACGACGATGGGGCCAAAAGTATCCCGTTCTTCCCGGAAACCAGTCGAGATCGGCCGGATCATCGATAAACGGATCGGACCGGCGGCCGTAGCAGACTCAGACCTGATTAATGACGTAAGGACAACACGATTAAATTGAGAGGATTTGCATCAATCTGTTGAGAGGATTGAGAGGATTTGCATCTATCTTTTGTAAAATGATATGACTTATTAGTGTAACGTGAAGATATTATATTATGACGCGAATTGAGAGGATTTGCATCAATCTGTTGAGTCAGGAACGGCCTGCAATTTATGATGGATATTGATAATATAATAATAATAATTATTATAATATGTAAGTAAGCACAACACGATTAAATTGAAGTATGATTATGATAATATTTAAGGACGACCCGATTAAATTGACTTGTAAAATATTTTCAATCAATATAAAATAGAAGTGGCACGTTGAGCCTAGTATGTTATTCTAAAAAAAAAACACTATTAAATTGAATGAATTAAGGTTTTAGCAGCGAAACGGCCGAAATAACAGGTCAAACTGAAACTATGCACGTTCTGTTGAACCGTTCATTCGGCATGGGCCCCAACGAATATAACATGTTTTATTTGATTTCCACTGGGCAGTTGGATTTGAGGGCGTTAATCAGATTTAGGATAATAGAGGGTGTGCTGTTGAAATATGTGGGGCAAAGCAAAAAAATTTCCTCATAAAAGAAGGAAAAATAAAATAGATCTAGGAAAACAATCATGGGCTTTTTATTTTATTTTAAAATACTAAATAATTGGGCTAAACTTTTATAATATATGACTCACCCATTTCCTTGAATCACAAAACATACTAAAGGCCTACAAAAATAAATTTATTTACCAAAATACCAAAAAAAATAGAAGAATTATGAATGACGGCTGGGTATAGAGTTCATCAGTCATCTCTTTCAACGAATCATATCAGTCTTTTTTTCTTTGATAAAGCCACGTTTTGAACATTTTTAGCTCTGAGTTAGCCATGATGCTTACCGTTTCTAGGCGGCTCGCCGGCAGGTCTGAGTCTGCTACGGCCGCCGGTCTGATCCGTTTGTCGATGATCCGGCGGATCTCGACTGGTTTCCGGGAAGAACGGGATACTTTCGGCCCCATCCTCGTCCCTTCTGACAAGTATGCGATTCCTTTTTTTTTTTTTTTTGAATAAATATTAATCAGCAACTATTTGAAGGATGAATCTGAGAAGAAAAAAAAATTCTCTATCTAGTGTTTTCTATTATCGTTTGTTTCTGTCTTACTGATTATGATATAATATTTTTGCAAAAAAATTATGTGTTGATTAGATTATGGGGAGCACAGACGCAAAGATCACTGGAAAACTTTGATATTGGCGGTAAGCGCGAAGTAATGCCAGAACCGATTATTCGTGCATTTGGCGTCATCAAGAAATGTGCAGCCAAGGTACTTCGAATAATTTATACATCACAAATACTCACTAATTAATTCGATTTTGATCCCAATTTTGTAAAATTAAAAGGTGAATATTGAATATGGCTTGGATCCAACGATTGGAAAAGCAATCATGCAAGCTTCTGATGAGGTCGCAGAAGGGAAATTAGATGATCATTTTCCGCTGGTAATCTGGCAGACTGGCAGTGGAACGCAGAGCAACATGAATGCAAACGAGGTTCATATACATCTAATTTAATTCTTTTTCACTTGTTAAATGTATTATTTCTGTTATATTTATTTTTGTTATTATTTTATTTTACAGGTTATAGCAAATCGAGCTTCTGAGATATTGGGGCACAAAAGAGGGGAGAAATTTGTGCATCCTAATGATCATGTAAATCGATCGCAATCTTCGAATGATACTTTTCCAACCGTAAGCTCTTTTAAGTCCATCAAAAATGAAAAAGAAAAATATATTCTTTTGTTTGGCTTAATTTCATTCCTAACCCTAAAAACATCAAAATATCACATATAGCCCTGTCTTAACTAATACTTTATATTCTCAGGTGATGCACATAGCAGCAGCCACTGAAATTAATTCGAGATTCATACCGAGTTTGAAACAACTTCAAGATTCACTCCACTCTAAAGTATATTTTGGCTACAAATGTTTCATGATTTAATAATTAATAATTATATTTGTTTTTTTAATATATTTGTACATATTTTATGTTATTTTATAGTCAGTGGAGTTCAATGGTATAGTAAAAATAGGGCGAACTCATACTCAGGATGCGACTCCTCTCACTCTGGGCCAAGAATTTAGTGGCTACACCACTCAAGTAATTTCACTATTTTTATAGGTGTATATGTAATTTATCAATTATTTTATTTACTTAATTTTTGGTTTCTTTTTTGTAATAGGTGCAATATGGTATTCAGCGGATTATTGATACCTTGCCTCGTATGTACCAGGTATAACATTAAAATATTCTTTTTTTCTTGTTCCAAAATTAAACAAGTTTATATTTATAAAGCATTTTAATTTTGCCAGCTTGCACAAGGTGGTACGGCTGTTGGTACTGGTCTGAACACCAAGAAAGGGTATTAAATTATTGATAAATTTGCAATAAGCCCCCTGCATTATTTCTAAAATTTCAAAAGAGCCTCTGTATTCATGAGAAAAATGCAATTTAGGATAATTAGGGGTTTATTTTTTGCAAATTTATCAGAGTTCTTTCGTTTCTAATTTCATGCCATTTTATTTTTGTACTTTTTAAAAAAAAAATTATATGGGATAACTCTATTTTTTGTTTTTTGGAATTTATTTTCAGATTTGATGTGAAAATCGCCAATGCTGTAGCAGAAGAAACAAGCCTACCATTTATCACAGCCGAAAATAAATTCGAAGCTTTGGTTGGACTTATAAATTTTAAATCCATTTATTTATGAAATTTCTACTAATCCCAACTTTTGTGAATATTAAAAAAAAAAAACTCATATTTTTAGATTCCGTCATATTGTCAAAAATTTCTTTTGAGGGGACTAAAAGAGAATCTAAAACTAGAGTATTTTTTGCAAATATTCAGAAAAATTAGGGTGTTTTATGCATTTTTTAATAATAATAGTAACATATTATTTTCTATTCTTAAAGGCGGCACATGATGCATTTGTTGAGACAAGTGGGGCCCTCAACACAATTTCTGCCTCGCTCTTGAAAATAGCAAACGATATCAGACTTCTAGGAAGGTAAAAACTAAAACAAAACTCAATTATAATTTAAATATTTCACATATAAAATAATCTTGTCCTTTTATGTAATTTTGAATTTTGTAATGTGTATATAATGTTTCAGTGGGCCCCGTTGCGGACTTGGAGAGCTAATCTTGCCAGAAAATGAACCTGGCAGCAGCATCATGCCTGTAAATCCTAAAACCCTAAACCCTAATCTCAATTACGCTCTTTTATTTTGGTCCAATGCAAGAAATTAATTTATTAATTTTTGCAGGGAAAGGTTAATCCCACTCAATGCGAGGCTCTAACGATGGTTTGTGCACAGGTACATTAAATGAATTGCACACTTGAAAAAAAAAAACCCTAATTCGAATTCAAAAACCCTAATTTTATTATTTTATAATTGAATTTATGCAGGTTATTGGAAACCATGTGGCCATAACCATTGGTGGCTCAAATGGGCATTTTGAATTGAACGTGTATAAACCGATGATCGCCAGTGCTCTACTTAGGGTAAAATTTAAATTTTATTTCGAAATTTGAATTAAATTCAATATTTTTATTATTTGTTTGAAAAGTCTGTGAGGATATTGGGAGACGCATCGGCTTCATTTGAGAAGAATTGCGTTAGAGGAATTCAAGCGAACCACGAGAGAATTTCTCAATTACTTCACGAGGTTAATTTTTTATTTTGTTTTATTTATTTATTAGTAAATATTAAATTATTAACTTGTTTTGTGTTGCTATTTCTTCCTGTTGCAGTCTCTCATGCTTGTGACGGCTTTGAACCCTGTAAGTAATTTGACCATTTCACCCTTTAGAAATTATAAACCTTTTTTATTGCATGTTTTAAAACTAGGATTTTTTTTTTTAAATTGTTGCAGAAAATTGGGTATGACATGGCCGCAGCGGTAGCGAAGAAAGCTCACAAAGAGGGCACTACTCTCAAAGTATATTTCATATTTATTTAATAACAAATAACAAAAATTAATATTTCAAAATTAGATTAATTTATTTGTTTTTTTATGCTGATTAATTCACATTATTAATTTTTGCAGGAGGCCGCATTGAGTCTCGGAGCGCTGACCGAAAAAGAGTTCCACGAGCTCGTGGTTCCCGAGAACATGATTGGTCCCCAGGATTAATGGTTTTCTTGTTTAATTTGAAATTGAAATTCAAATAAAGAGTATTTTCAAGAATTTTTGCTCCAAAGATTGGGAGCATAGTTTTGATAATGTTAATAAGATACAATCATTTTTAGGAAAAGGTTGATTATTTTTATATTCCGAGATAATTCATGTTACTATATGGAACATACTTAATTCAAAATTTTATCATTTGATTTTCAGAAAATCTGGAAACTGAATTACTATTTAAATTATATTAAACATGATTTGATTTGATTTTTAAACTAAGATAATATTCGTGCGGGCGAGCACGAATACGATGTACTCTTTTTTTATAATGATAATGTCAATATCATTTCAAAATAAAATTATTTAACAATATATTGATGTGGTCATGTTGTTACAGCTTATTTTTTTGTATAATCGTGTATATATTTATGATTATATTATGTTCTTGTCAATAATAGGCATGGTTGTAAAAATCGGTCTACGCGGCCGCCTAGGCGCTAGGCGCTGTCCAAACGCACATGTCTGCCCGATTAGTTTCTGTCTAGGCTGAATTCCGCATAAGCCCGCCTAAATACCGAATAATAGCCCACTTAAGTTTATGTTTTTTTTTCACATCTATTTTTTTAGGCCTACAACCCAATTTTTTTTAATGTTTAGTTTATTTTTCTTTGTGCATTTTTTTATGCCCACAACCCGCTCTAGGAGGATGGAAAATATTATGATACCAGTTAGAATGTGTTGATATGTCAGTAACTTTATTTTGTGGTTTATTTGGATTTGTATTAATGTTATGCTGTAGATTTCATGTTATGATTTGTTTGGATGTTGTCTAAAATAAAATTCTTATATATTATTTTTAGTATAAAAATTTGTAGCACAAATTATAATATATAGAAATTAAAAAATATTACAAAAACTATGTAAAATTACGAATCCGCCTAGAACCGATTAATCTCCTATTAATCCCCGATTAATCCCTCTAGGCGCTAGACGGTGTCCGTCCGCCCGACTAGCGCCTAGCGATTTCTATAACATTGAAAATAATAGGTTAATTTTTTTTTTATCAAATATTAATACATATATTTGTTCACACATTATAATAACATATACAATATAATATAATTTTACGAACACTACAACAAAAATTATAGTATTGTTGCTCACAATATTTCATGCAACACAAAAATATATAGAAACATTGAACCAAATGATCTATATACTCAATGTACACAAATAATTATATACTACTAATACTTTTGTTATTGATAAAAAAAGACAATACAAATTATACACAATAGCTCATTTTGCAATGAAAATAATTAAAAAAATACATCGAAATTTAATTAAGCAAAACTATAATTCAAAATATATACATAACATCAAACGTTATTTTTTATTTACGACATTGAAATCAACAATAATATTCGGTATATGTTTATAGATCTTAGAAGATATTTATATTTTAATAAATTTTTTTTTAATTTACGTTGAATTTTTTAAATTTTGTATAAAAGTTGTTTAAACAAAAACACAAATACCACTTAGTACTCTCTATTATGTAGGTTTCTTACTATTATAACTTTCAAAAGGTAATAATAATTAAAATTCAAGTATTCAAATACTAAATATGTATTATATTATATTGTATTTTCTTACATAATATTTTTACAAATTCAAATTAGAAAAAAGTCTATGCACAACTATACTAATATATATGTCAAAACAAAGAGAAAATTCAAGTAAATATATTTGACTAATTTTAAAATTAAAGTTATTGAAATACTATTAATATAACCTACATAAAAAATAATAATGTCTAATATTATAAATTATATATATTTATTAATCGGATACGAGAGAAAAATATCAGATGCGTGACATGTTAAATAATAACAAGATGATTTATTAAATAACAAAAATGTATAACTTGTACGTGTCAACAAGAATTTAACAAAAAAACTTATTTTTTCATCATGTTGACATTACATTCAACATCAAGCGTATGATCTAAACCGTACAATTTGGATTTAAAAATATCAAAGATAATAATGACTTAAAAGTCATTGTAAAATAATGACATTAATGACTATATATAATATTATTTTCAAAAAAATAATAAATGATATCAATCCATATCATTATTATGACGGTTCAAATTAACACAATGATCACACAAGATATATATTTTAATGGTCAAATATATATTTTAATGGTCAAATAACAACGAGAAGCTTAAGAGATATGTGCAAAGTATTGATAAATTTGTAAATTTAAATCCTGGGTATTAAAATTAAGCATGCTGATTTACTATATTCTAATGTTAATAGGTATTAAAAAAGAATTAAGACAGTAATTTGGCCGATGAACTAAAATTGTAAATTACAATCACGTTGTTATTCCAACATTTAAAATAAGCAACGATTTAAATTGAATAAAACCATAAATCAAGTAATTATAAGAAAACATTTGCAAGTTAAGTAAAATATCTAAGAACACAGTAAACATCAAATAAACAAATATTCTTAAAATAGATCGTATCAAAAGAAAAAACCTTTAAAAGTATTCTATACACAAACAGTATCATACACTCTTTCCACTATATTTCCCCTGTATATAATATTTATAACACCTCTATATAATTCTGTAATAATTGAACAATAACTTCATAAAGAATATTAATAAAACCCTCCAAAAAATAATAACAATTACCAATGAAAAAAAATCTAATGAAAAACATGAGAAGCATAATACTCGCTTTCCATGATTGCTGGTCGTAAATCCTCTTTGCACATGAAATCCAGAGGGAAAGAGACGAGGTGTCCTTTCACTAGCTTCAACCTCTCCATTGGATCAACCCCTCCATTCTCTCCATTTTCAGAACCCCCCTCTAATTTCTCCGGAGCCACCCCCAGATCAATTGTCGTGTGCCCTAATTTCTCCTTCCAATAGGCCATGCTTTGTCTAAAGCCAGCTCTGCAAAATATTAAAGGGTATAATTGTAAATTGTAAAATTCATAAGGGTATACATGTAAAAAAACGTACCTTGTGTGGATAAGATCATTGGGAACGCAGGAAAACACATCTTGATATATGATGGTATTCGTCTGTCCACAAAATACAAAAGTAATCTTCAATTACTATAAATTAAAAAAAATAATAATAATACCGCACCTTTGCAGTGGCCATCCAGATTTCTTTATATGTCGAATGAGAAATAGGATCGATAATTTGATCAATCTAGCAAAAAACAGAAATAAAATTGCAGGGCATTAGAGATATATAAAATTTTATAGGGGTAAATACGAAATTCTTCAAAGAATAAAAACCTCTTTTCGATGAATGCCAAGGTGTTCAGACCAGAGAGAAAGTCGTAGACTGAGAGTAAATTTCCCCGCTTTATATGAATTTCCATTCATTTTCGACGTAACCATTTCTTTATCTTCTATTAACACACCAATCTACACACACAAAATTAAATTCAAATTTAAATACAAAAAATAAATAATTATAAGATATTTTAAGTACCTCTGAGTCTCTCGATCCAAGCAAACTTCTATCATTAATATTCGCCGAACCAATCAACGCAATTCGATCGTCAATTATCATCAACTTACTATGTACATATATCTACCCCAAAAAAGAAGACATAAAAAATACAATAAAAAAACCTATTAATTTTTTTAATATTATTATTATTAATATTTACCTGATTGGTGACGAAAGGGCCAGAATCGGAAAGTTTCCCAAAAGTTCTGAGACCAAAAAAGGAGACGTAATCGTGAGCTTTGGGGCCCAAAACATCGAGCAAATTCTTCAATATCGAATTCGGCCCTCTACAAATAGTCCGATATTGCCAGTGCATTATCGCCCTCACCGACGCCGCCCCACCGTCATCGATTCCTCCTTGGAAACCGGGAGACAGCGGAATTACGATCATAACCCTGAAACATTTGTTCTCGTTTTCCGCTCTTAGTATTCGTCTGTACAGCGCTTCCAAAACTCGGTTTTTTATTATCGCGTCTCCTGATAGTCCCGATACGAAAAATTGATTCTGTAAAAGGGGTAAAATAATAATTATAAGGAAATAAAATTATAAAATTAGGTTAAATTATGAAAATATTAAAACCTCGATGTAAATAAAATGCTCCGATTTCTCGATGAGAGAACAGTATGCAGTGTGAATGCTCTCTTCGGTTTGACTCGTTCCCGCAGACCACTGACCCACACTCCTTAAAACCTTCATTTCATATAATAAATAAAAAAATAAATTATTAATAATATAAAATGATTGAATTATTTATTTATGTACCTGGCAGTGACAGGAAGTTCTGGGGCCCACTTGACCCGTTTCTTCGAAAGAGTCGACTTGAAGATAGCCTCGCTCTTGCATTTCCCACCATTCTTTATCATTATCCTTAAACCCTCCATTTTCCATCAAACACAAATTCGAATTCTCGTCAATGAAAGAATGCATTTGTAAATCCTCGATTCGATTCTTTCTATGTCTGGCGTTCGCCTTGGTCAACGAACCAAGATCGATTTCCGCGCCTCCATTTCGTCCTGTTATGTTTACATTCTGCAATAATGGCACGTGGATGTTTTCCTCCGCAATTGTTTCCTCCGAAATTATCGTGTGGTTCGTCATTTCCATGTGCTGCTGCGGCATCAGTAACGGTATCGCCGTCTCGTTCGGCGCTTTATTCCTCTACAAATTTTTTTTTAATTTTTTTTGGGTTTTTTTAAATATAAATATGAGAAAATAGTTAAAAGACCTTGGCGTAATTCCAGCGTTGAACGAAATGTCTGGCAAGATCGCGACAGGGCGGGCCCCACAAGGCGCACTGGACGTCGTGCCATGGCATTCTTGGTAATTTTGACCTGTCCAGCTCGTCTTTCATCGTGTCCTCCCATGAACTCGGTTCAGATTCTCTAAAATTGTGGAGTGATTATGAAATATGGAGGAATTTACCATTTTGCCACTGAGATTGGTGAAGTTGTTTGTTTACCTTGGATTGTAGTAGTCCTTTCCTGGCCAAATTGAAGGGGGATTATCGCTTAATTTATGATCAGGATTATCGTAGCGTCCGAAACATAAATCTAAGCCTCCAATGTAGCATATTTGATTATCTACTATTATGATTTTCTCATGATGCGACCTTAAAATTAATAAAAGTAAAATAGTACTAATAATTAAGAAATTGTAATGAATCAATATACTATCTTTAATGAGATTAGGGGATTTACCATAAGTATACGCCACTGGAGATATGATCTGGATAACGAAGAACCCTAATATTCTCATGCACATTAAGAAGCATTCTTTTGCTATATATACTATTGATTTTCAAGTATAGTGTCACTTCTTTGTATAACAGGATGTATATCTACCATTTCAAAAAAATAAAAATAAATCATTATCCAATTAATATAAAAATCAACAATAGGAGAGAAGCTAGAGAGAGAGGAGAACCTGAACTCCTTGCTTGGCACGTTCTTCTAGAAGGGTATCGAGCCGAGAGGAAGCATGGAGATCAAAAGGGCGTCTAAGATATAATTCAGGACACATCCACCAATCCGTGATAAAAATCTACCATCGAGATTCACAAGGGTAAATATGACATTTTGATTTTCGGGAGGGTAAATACGATAAAAAAACAAACCTCGGACTTGGCTTCTTGAATGGAAGTAGCAATGGCGGCAAAAGCAGCCTGACCATCGACGAACCACTGAGCGTGGGTCCCATCGTCAGTGAGACCTCGTTGCGGAGCGAACGAGCCGAATCTATGCGGATAACACCAACCTTCAGGCGGTCTCAAACCCGCATCGTTTATTGCCGCCACCCAATCCTTAACTTTCGAATTACTCCTCAGTCTCATTCTCATACTCCTACTACCACACGACACCTACAAAAATCATCAAAATATCGTTTATGCCCCTTGTAGAAATGAGACAAAGTAAATATTGGTGGATTTGGATACCTGAAAATCAGAATGGAGAGGATTGCGTTGTTTGGTTTCTTTAGCGAGAAGAACGCGACCTTCTCTATTTCCATCTGACGAAGGCAATACATCGAAAACAATCACGTCTAATAGTTTAGTATCGAATGGATCCTCCAGTAGTGCCAAGAATCCTGGTTTTAGTACCGCCCATACCTACTCCATGTTAAATTATAATATTATGTAATTTTGTATGAAGTTATGAATTGCATGATATATATGAGTGAGAGAGAGAGAGAGATGAGATAAGCGAACCTTTTGCCAGCTACTATTGCAGCAAAAGAAACAAGAGCGAGCACAGGATGTTTTGGTATGGTTGTTTTGTAATTTTGGTAAATGCCTCACATTAACATAATATTCTTTTAACTTAGGTCCATATTCTGGCAAAAATGATAATCTTGATACCTCCAAGAACTTGCAAACCTGAAATAAAATTTCGTTATAATATGATATAATTTTACGCGAGAGAAAAAAGAAGAAAATTTGTTTATACCTCGCGAGAATTAACAATGTCTAGATTGCCTAAGAAATGGTTTAAATAACCCTGCATGGCCACTTTAGATCTGTCCGAAATGGAGTGTTGTTTCCCAAGTGCAGGGGTAATTACAGGTAATGCAGCACTTGAAGGGACGTTTCTGCAAAATTGGATGAAGTTGGTATTATGAATATATCGAGGACCTGTAGGCATAGATTAATTGCTATGTTTCTTACCTATTTCTGACAGAACTACTATCGTCATGATGCATGGGTTCATCGTCCACATCATCATCGTCGTGTATGAATGGTAAATGCTCCCCAATTCCCAGATTTTGAACCCATTCTTTCAACTAAGCACCAAAAAAAGTCAATTTTTTTAAAACATTTGAATTATTTTGGGGTGATTAAAGAGGGGATATGTGAATTAAACATACCTGTTCTTGTTTCTCATGTAGTTCCTCGATGAATGCACGCTTCTTCAACGCAATATGGAGATAGATAACCTGAGACGCCTTCTTCACTAGAGTCCACCTGAACTGATAAAATTACAACAGTCATACATAAACAACTTGATTGAATTGCAGTAATTTATTCTCACTCACAGTATACAGCCTTTGCAACTGAATGAACACAATCAAAAGGCAAATACATACTCAATTTGAATAAAATTACCTGTTTATATTCCAATTCGATCGTGTAAGTCAAAAGGATAGGCGTGATATCTGCAACATCAGGTCTTGAAACAGAAACAATTGTCCCCTTCGGCAATTCTTCAAAGATCCGCTCCACTTCAAATTCCATGCTTTGCGTACGGAACGACCTCGGCGAAGGTGCCGGCGGCTCAGATTGCATCTTCACGTACCGACTGCTCCCCTCGCCGACGATCTGATCGGACATCATGGTCCACAATTAGGAGCAAAACCAGTAATTACTTTCTTATGATTAATTGGGGATTATTAGTATGAAAAATTGAGTTTGGTTTTTTTCTGTTACAATTATTCTTTAGTCGCACATGTGATGCCAGATCAGTCTCCATTGATAAACAAGGTCAACAAAAGCTACCTATAGTCATTAAGGCCAGGAATTTAAAATCCCGGTTTTGATAACATTCAGTATTTGAAGTACCGGATATTTAATGGGCTGGAAACTGGTGGGCTGGACAGGCCGGCCTTTATATTGGGTGAGAGTGATGTAAATATCAACCACAGAACCCTAATCTTCGCCCTACCTATATAAATCTTGGGTCGTGTTCTTTGCGAACTCTAGAAAGGCGGCCGCCATCAGGAGGAGGAGAAGAAGAGAGGAGAGAAGAAAAAATGGTGTCGCTGAAACTACAGAAGCGGCTCGCCGCTAGCGTGCTCAAGTGCGGCAAGGGCAAGGTCTGGCTTGACCCTAATGAGGTCAACGAGATCTCCATGGCCAACTCTCGTACGGTTCTATAACTCTTGCTTGTATATTTCATTTTCTGTGTCGGTTTTTCTCAAGCTTCATGTTATCTTGCGTTACGGTTTCATTTCCGATCTGTGATAAACTATAGGATTTGTTTCTCGTCGTTGAAATGGCATAGATAATTTATGGTACTTCTAGTCTATTTACAAGTTTGTTTTTATCACAATCCGTAGTATTTCAACTTGGAGTAATTATTTTAAAATCTAATATGAACTGTGCCTATTCTAAAACCTATCTGATAATCTGATTTCTCCAAATTTGTGTGTCAATTCTATCCATATCTGTATTTTCTGAGTCTGACAAATTACATTGTTATTTCAGGCCAAAACATTCGCAAGCTGGTGAAGGATGGATTTGTGATCAAGAAGCCACAAAAGATCCACTCCAGATCCCGTGCAAGGCGTGCTCACGAGGCCAAGCAAAAGGGCCGTCACTCTGGCTACGGTATAATCCCTTCCGCCCGTACAATAAATCCCTATATTTATAACCACATCTAAATTCTACAAATTTCTACCACAGGTAAGAGGAGGGGAACCAGGGAGGCTCGTCTCCCAACCAAAATCCTCTGGATGCGTAGGATGCGTGTGTTGAGGCGTCTCTTGAGAAAGTACCGCGAGGCGAAGAAGATCGACAAGCACATGTACCACGACATGTACATGAAGGTGAAGGGTAATGTCTTCAAGAACAAGAGAGTTTTGATGGAGAGCATTCACAAATCCAAGGCCGAGAAGGCTCGTGAAAAGACCCTCTCCGACCAGTTTGAGGCTAAGAGGGCTAAATCGAAGGCCTCTAGGGAGAGGAAGATTGCTAGGCGTGAGGAAAGGCTTGCTCAGGTACTCAATTGATTTTGATTTTCGAATTTGATTTTGAATTTATTAATTCGAATGTTAATTTGTGGGAAACAGGGACCTTCTGGGGAGAAAGTAGAAGCACCCACACCGGCTGTTCAAAAGGCAACGTAAGTGCATTTATTTATATTTATTATTTATATATTGATATTTAAGGTTAAATTAATTTTTGTATTTGTTGTTGTTATAGGGGCGCGCCAAAGAAGAGCAAGAAGTGAAGGGGTCTTCTGAGTAGTAGTGTTTACAATTAAGTTGGCAGTGTTGAGAATAGTGTTTTTGAAATCTGGACCGAGTTTGTGTTCCTTTTTTTGTGTTATTGGAGACTTCTTTTTGTTTTTGGTTTGTTATATTGGAGATGTTAGTTTGTTTATTATGATATTTTGATCTATGCCAATCTAGCTCTTTATTTTTTAGTATATGCTCGGCCTGACAATATGAGAACTAAACTGATAAATTAAATTACAAATGAACATTGGAATGTTGATTTTGGGGCATTTTATATATATGTAGGATTTGTTGATTTGCTCCACGTCAACAAATTTTTATAAACGCATTTCTTCTTGGTGGCTTGTTTTTGGTGAAATTGGAAACCTGTAAACACAAATTATGCTTGTTATTTTCATGCATCGAAGATGAATCAACTTGTTCGACATGACTTGATTTCCTCCTATAAATATCAAATTCATTTTTATTTTCTCCTGTTTATGAAACACTGATTTTTTAGGCGAGCATATTTTAGTGTTCTTACCAGTAATTATGGTCCATGTTTTAGTAATTATGAAAGTGATAGATTGGATATTGGAGGTGAATCTAACAACGGACGCTAAAAAAAGTCGAATTTTTTATAAAAGTTTACAACTTTTGAATTATATTGGGGTGATTAAAGAGCGGACAATTGAATTAAATATAACAGTTCTTGTTTATCGGGTAATTCCTCGAGGAATGCTCGGTTCTTCAATGCAATGTGGAGATAAATAACCTGAGATACCTTCTTGACTAGTGTCCATCTGAAATGATGAAATCAGGAAATTTTAATTGGAACACCTTGATTTATTGCATACAGTTTGCGACTGAATGAACATAATCGGAGGCAAATTCATACACAATCTCTAATCTTACGATAAAAAAATTGAATAAAATGACCTGATCATACTCCAATTCAATCGTACAAGCCAAAAGGGTAGGCAAGATATCTCCTGAATCGGGTCTAGAAATAAATATGGTCTTCTCTTCGGCAACTTCTCAAAGATCCTTTCCAATTCTGCAATTGAGGTGTTTATTTTCTTGCAGGAGAAGAGTTGTAATCTTAGAGTTCAGGTAGTGTGCTTGTGATATCCGTTCGATGATAGCTATGATATGCTACCTACCTAATAAATCGAAATTCAATTACGATAATGTGAAATGTATTTCAATTTTGCTGCATGATGGTAATTTTGAATTTTATTGTGCTCGCTATGCATTTTCGAAACCAAATTGATTATTTAAGTCGGATCAAAAACATTTTTTACTCATATACGAAATTTTAATGGTGTGTGAACAACTAAATTTCGAAAGTAGATACCTTTAATCAAATATTTTTTTTGTTTTTTGTTAATATTTTTAAATCCATATCAGTAGTAAAACTAGATTACATTACATTCATTGATTGGTTATAAATAGAGAAATTTTCAAAAAACCCCTATCTTTTTTGGAAACTCCAAACAAATTTCTCTACCAAATTTTTATTTTCAAAACCCCCATATATGTGTTAAAACTTAAAACTAACCATGGATGGTGTTAATTTTTTTTTGACCAAAATACCCATCTATTTACACATGTAATAACTAAAAAAATGTTATTTTTTATTAATTAAAAAAAAGTCCAAAAAAAAATAAGCATATAATAATTTTTAAAAAATAATTATTATATGTTATATTTATATAATTTTAATATTTCATACATTATTTATATTTGACTTTATATTTTTTTTTTCTGAAAAAACTAATATAAAATAATAAGATGAACAATAATTTTAAAAGACACCTTGCAAATATTTCAAAAAAAAAAATATCATGAAACTATCAAACAAATACATGAAAAGGAGAATGAAAATAAAAAAACTAGATATTTAAACATATATTTTTCTATCAATATATTTTTCATGTGTTTATTTTATTACTATATGATGATAGTTTTTTGTGAATAATAAATGAAAAATTAAAATTATATAAACATAACATGTAATAATTTTATTGTTTTGAAATCACTACATGTCAAAAAAATATTTATGTTTTTTAAAAATTAATAAAAAATAACAATTTTTTTAATTACTACATATACAAATAGAAGGATAATTTGGTCAATTTTTTTTAACACCATCCATGGTTAGTTTTAACCATTATAGAGGGGGTATTTGAAATTAAAATTTTGGTAGAGAGATTTTTTTGGAGTTTCGAAAAAGATAGGGGGTTTTGTAGAATATCTTAAAAAATAGGAGTTTTTTTTGTAAATTTCTCTTATAAATATGAGCACATGATTTAATTTAATTTAACTATAGAAGTACTGAATGTGTTCATTTTAGAGGTCATTGAGTCGTACAACGTCGATAAGGGTCTGACTGATCCACGAATTCACGCGCTTCTCCATGATGGCTTTTTTTTGGTGAAATTGGATAACATGTAAACACAAATCATGCTTGTTATTTTCATGCATCGAAGATGAATCACGCATTGGACATGACTAGGTTTCCTCCTGTAAATATAAAATTCATTATATTTTCATTTGCAGTTTATTTTCTCATATATATGGAACACTGATTTTTGAGGTGAGAACATATTTTAGTGTTCTTACCAGTAATTATGGTCCACGTTTTCGTAATTATAAAAGTGATAGATTGGATATTGGAGGTGAATCAAACAACGAACTCTAAAAAAAAGTTAAAATATTTATAAAATTTTACAACTTTTCAATGTGGGATGATTAAACAAAGGATCTTTCAATTAAACACGCCTGTTCTTGTTTCTCGAGTAGTTCCTCGAGGAATGCTTGCTTCTTCAATGCAATGCGGAGATAAATAACCCGAGATACCTTCTTGACTAGTGTAGGGGTGGCAATTTACCGAGCCGAGCCGAACACAGCCCAGCTCGAGCTCGGCTCGAGTCTGGTTCGAGCCAGCTCGGCTCGACTCGACGGAGGGGTTCGAGCTCGGAAGTCCCGCTCGAGCTCGGCTCGGAAAAAACTCGAGCCAGCTCGAAAACACTCGAGCCAGCTCGTAGCTACTCAGGCGAGAGGACTGGAGAAGCTGTGAGTGGGGAAGCAGAGGCGAATTGAGAGGTTGTGAAGCCTAATCGGAGAAGAAAGCTGGCGAATTGAGGGTTGTGAAGCCTAATCGGCGAGAATCGGCGAGAATCGTAGCGAGACTCAGGCGTCGAGAGGCGAGCGCGAGACAGGCGTTGAGAGGCGAGAGAGATCTGAGAGGCGAGAGGAGCGAGAGAGCTCTGAGAGGCGAGAGAGATCTGAGAGGCGAGAGAGAGAGAGAGAGATCTGAGAGGCGAGCGAGAGAGATCTGAGAGGCGAGAGCGAGAGGCGAGAGAGGTCTGAGTGAGAGGCGAGAGAGGATTAGGGTTAGGTTACGCGTCTGAGTCTGAGAGTAGCGCGCGAGAGAGAGAGAGAGAGCGGCGACGCGAGAATAGGTATTATATACGGTGTTCGAGTTCGAGCTGCTCGCGAGCCGAACATCACCCGGCTCGAGCTCGGCTCGAGTCTGGTTCGAGCCAGCTCGGCTCGGCTCGAATTTTTCGAGCCAATTTTCGAACGAGCTATTTTCGAACGATCTTCGAGCCGAACGCGAACGAACGTTCGAGCCGAGCTTTTTTTGCCAGCCCTAGACTAGTGTCCATCTGATATGATGAAACTGCAAAATTCAACCTGATCATACTTCGGAGGCAAATACAGTTTGCAACCATTCTGAATTGAGATGTTTTTAATCTTGCAGGAGAAGAGTTGTGATCTTGGAGTTCTGGTAGTGTGCTTATGATATCTGTTCGATGTTAGTAAATGATATGCTACCTACCTAATAAATCGGAATTCAATCACGATAATGTGAAATGCATTTTAATTTTGCTGCATGATGGTAATTTTGAATTTTATTGTGCTCGCTATGCATTTTTTAAAGCAAATTGATTATTTAAGTCGGATCAAAAACACTTTTTACTGATATACGGAATTTTAATTGTGCGTGAACAACTAAATTTCGAAAGTAGATACCTTTAATAAAATATTTTTTTGTTTATAGTTAATATTTTTAAATCCATATCAGTAGTACAATTTGTAACATACAAGAAAAACTAGATTACATTATATTCATTGATTGCTTAAATATGGGGACAAAAATTAACTTAGAAATACTAAATGTGTTAATTGAGAGGTCATTTATCCTGTCCCCATATTTCACCACCACACTCACTATGTCCTAATTAACATCTTTAATTAACAAGAGAATTAACAAAACACACAAAATTAATTAACATTTGCGTGTTCTTTGTTAATTACAATGGTAATTAAAGGTGTTAATTATGATATGAAGTGTGTGGTGGTGAATCGTGAAATACGAAGGCAAAGTAAAATCTCTCCTCATTCTATATTCCACACAAGACAAGTCAGTGACATGGAGTGCTTATTAAAATTAATGTTTTTAATATATTAATTATTATTATTATTAATAATTTATGAGCAGGATAATTATGATAATTATTAGAAGAGTCTAGAGTTTGGGTAGATTAGGATGTATGTGTAATATGGTGTATGTAGTTAGGATGTGTCTCTTAGATAAAGATGTCTCTAGGGAATGTATATTGTTTCTATTTAAACTCTTTATGTGTACTGTACGAATCAGGGGAAATTAATAAAAAGAATTATTCAAGCCCTCTCTCTCCTGTGCGTGTAATAAAAAGAAAGAAAAATATAATAGAAGAAGAAAAGCCATTTCATTCTATCTACTGTAGCAATATAAAGTCTTTGACTTTTTGATATTAATCCCCAAAGCTCTTCCCCAAATAAAATCCAATACTAATTTCCAACAGTGCTTTCATTAGCTGTCTCCATTGTGGGTCACGCCATTAGTGATGAATTATTGATTATTGTGTTCTTCAGTCGTGATCAACAAGATAAAATAATTTGCATTCTCAATCTACCTGGTAATCACTTGAGAAAAATTAATCAAATAATTTTTGGGCAATTTGACCAGATTGGTCTTTTTTTATTTTCCTAAAAACCATAATCAATCTTATCTTCCTACGGGCTTGAGATGCAAAATAATAATTACAATAATAACCAATCTTATCAGAAAAAGAATCAATATAGAAAATCTAGGCTGTTTCACTGGTTTCAAACAATTATTTCATAATTCAGATCATTGACTTTCTGTTTGATTCGAAACAAAAATAAATTTCGAAAATTACTTTCTGTCATTTTGGGACTTTACAGATAATCCTTCCTAAATACTAATTTACATATTTATTGTGCTATTTATTCATGTAAGAAGCATAAATATATATATACAGTAATACAGCAATGATTGCCCACTTGCATCCTTAAAAAAGATAATACTAGTTTGAGTCTATCGATATAAAGCTATAAATACTCACAAATAGCAAATACATGTTGAAATTCCAACCATAAACAAAATAATTGAGAACCACTTCCTTTTCTCAATTTTTTTTTGAGCATATCTTCTTGATTCAAATGGACTCCCATGATCAAACCCTAATTTGGGTAGGTTTAGTCCATGTAATGATAATTCTCATCCTTCACTGTTTCTATCACTTTTGGAAGAGAAGCAAGGAAGCATCACCAGAGACCATTCGCGACTCGAACTCCATCGGTTCGTCTCCTTGCGCGTCTCCAAGAGCGAGCTTAGTCGAACAAAAGGACTCGTCATTCTTACCCGAGTTTGTTCATTCAGTAATCGACGTCCAAGATAATAACAAAGAGTGTGCAATTTGTATAACGGAGTTCGTCGACGAACAGATAGGCCGTCTGTTGCCGAAGTGTGGCCATGCGTTCCATAAAGAGTGTGTTGATAAGTGGTTTAGGCTTCATTCGACATGTCCTATCTGTCGATTGGCTATAAAATCGAGTAATGGTGAAGAAACCAAGGAGAAGATAATCTGTACGAATGTTTGAATTGAGCTAAAACACGACACGAGCTCGAATTGAGCTAAAAGAGGGGGCCAAGGAAATGAAAGATTTTAGACCAATTAGTGTAATCAACACGATAGGAAAGATTGTAGCCAAAGTGCTAGCAAACCGACTCCAACCGAAAATGGAATCGCTAATCCATCGTGATCAAGCGGCTTTCATTAAAAATAGATCAATCGGGGAGGTTTTCCTCTCGGCACGAGAGCGATTAAGCGCGGCCCACAAAAGGAAGATACCCACGATCATGTTTAAAATCGACTTTCACAAAGCTTTCGACACAATATCGTGGAACTACTTACAAAAAGTGCTAAATGACCGCGGCTTCCCACCAAGATGGAAACGATGGCTTGCCGACCTATTATCCTCGGCTTCGTCACGGGTCAAAATAAACGGGGTACTAGGTACGAAATTTCAACATAAAAGGGGAGTAAGGCAAGGCGACCCGCTATCCCCGATGATTTTTAATCTAGTGGCCGACTCTCTTCAACTCTTCATCCAACGAATAAATCACCTAATGAACTCGCCCGTTAGATTTGCAACAAGGGCGTTCCAATACGCGGATGACACAATTCTCTTCGTCGAGGCCGATCCTTCAAATCTCAAAATCCTATCGTATGCCTTGACGCTTTTCCAAACCGTGTCGGGCCTCCGTATTAATTTGGAAAAGTCCAAATTCGTACCAATAGCCATCCCGCCCGAGCTACATGGCCTAATAACGCGGATCCTAACTTGCGACAAACAAGAGCTCCCAATCACATACCTTGGCATGCCCCTAAATGTCAAAAAACCGAGGAAAATCGATTTCATCCCGCTAATCAAAAAAATGCGAAACCGACTATCGGGATGGAAAGGAAAGTGTTTATCGCTAGGCGGCCGACTAGTTCTAGCAAAGTCGGTCCTCAATGCGATTCCCACTTATTTTATGCAATGTTTCAAATTGCCGAAATGGGTGATCAAGGAAATGAAGAGAGTGACACGTAATTTCCTTTGGCGAGGAGACAAAAATTGCCTCGGCGGACATTGCCTCGCCAAATGGGCCAAAATTTGTCTACCAAAGGAAAATGGAGGTATCGGTCTTCTCGATTTGGAGACACACAACAATGCTCTTCTCCTCAAATGGCTATGGAAATTGACTCTCAATCGAGAGGACATGTGGGACTCCACCATAAAGGAAATATACGGTATCCAAAGAGCCTACGACATCCTCTCCATCCCCGATTCACAAGCCTCCTACTTCGTCAAAGACTTACAAAAATTAGTTCCTCTTTTTCGAGTGGCATCGTCGGCCGACCCACAAACCGGGTGTCCCCTTTGGCTTGACCGTGACAAATTCTCCACCTCGACCACTTATCGATTCTTCATCAACCCCGGAATTCTCCAAAGATGGAACGAATCTTTATGGAAAATAAGGGCCCCCGGAAAGGCTAAATTTTTCGCTTGGCTAGCGATAAACGATAGAATCCTCACCGCCGACAACCTCGCCAAAAGGAATTGGCCGACCGTGCAAAATTGCCAAAATTGTGGATCCGAAGGAGAATCGGCCTTCCACCTTTTGATTTCTTGTAGGTACGCCAAGCGAGTGTGGAGAGCTTTGGGACACCCGATCCCCCTCAACCTTCCGCCCCAATCCTCCATTCTTCGAGTTTGGGAGACAAGTCGGGCCGTCAAGTCCGGGGAGGAAAAAAAGAAACTCGACACTCAATTTATTGCCACCGTGTGGGGAATTTGGAAGGAACGGAACGCTAGAGTTTTCTCATCTCTACGAACAACGGCCTCGGCTACGGCGGCAAGGATAAGACAAGAGGGTAACCAATGGTTTCACTTTTGTTAGGATGACTCATTTCGTCGCTACCCGTGTGTAAGGGTGGCGAGACTTTTATTTTTTACATCGTTTATGTAAAATCTCAAACCAATGTATTAAACTCCGCTTTAATATATTAAAAGAAACTATATGCTTCCTTAGTTCTAAAAAAAAAAGGTTTCCAGTAGTGTTGCAATGTAGTTGTATGAATGAACTGTTCCATTTGCTTCATTTTGCAAAAAGTCAGGGAGAAAATAACTCAAAAAGTATCAGTTTCTTGTAATTATATTTTATGTTTCAACACTATAAGATAAAGAAATTACATAAGATTTTTTTTTTATGAAAGAAAGATCCATTTATTATTGTTATTATATAGATGCTACTTGATAGTATATTGTTATTTTTTGTTTTTTTTTGTTTTCTCATTCCTTGTAGGGGTGTTCAAACGGTTTGGTTTATTCGGATACCGAACCGAGCCGGTCGAATTCGGTTTAATCGGTTCGGTTTTTCGGTTTATTTGGTTCGGTTAGGTTCAAAAAATGGTATTGTTCGGTTTATTCGGTTCGGTTCGATTTTTATTTTAAAGTTATAATGTTTCTTATTCGGTTCGGTTCTTAATCGGTTCAAAACTTAAAACGGTTCGGTTCGGTTTAAATTTAGTTCGGTTCGCTTTAAATTAATTTGGCCTTATTCGGTTCGGTTTGAACCGAACCGACCGAATGAACATCCCTAATTCCTTGTGGAAACAAGATGCACATACTCATGCCTGAAATTCCAACAAAAATGGGAAACAAATATTTTCCTTTTTAAAATATCAAGTCATCAACATTTTGTGAGACATTGTCATTGTTGACTCTTTATTTTATTTTCTGAATAAAAACGAATTGTTGACTCTATTTTTTTTTTTAAATAATGAATTGGTCAGTCATTTTATTCATATACTTATTTGATAAACCAATGAATTAACTCACAGTTCTCCCCTACAAATATTTTCTACTACTTTCGACTAATAGATGACGTATCAACATCTTAATGGACAGATATAATTGTATGTATCTTCCTTCCATTTGCTTCATTTTTTTAAAACTAATAATTCCTTCCAGTATCTTGTGTTTAGTTTAGAGATTCCTTTCAATATTCTAATTACAAAATAAATACCGTTATCCGAAATGGTCAAAAAAATTTAGTTTTCTCAACTACAATTATCTATAAATGCTTCAAATCGGCCCATCTAGAAGGAATAACGCCCAATAACTAAGTAAAGTTGAATTTAAGCCCAAAAGACCTTTAATGTCTCGATTTAAATTAGAATCCGTTAAGAGTTTTCGCAGAAGAGAAATTTTTACTTTGTCCCTTTATTTCATTTTCACCTATGCCTTTTTATTGGATAATTAACATGAACATTAAAGTATAATATATAATTATACTAATTTATAAATGTTTTTAAGAATATGTCAGTGAAATTCGGATATAGTAAATGACCACTTTGTTTGTTATGTTTCGCGTGTATTTCTAAAATGCTTGTGGAATCATGGAGATACAAATATGATACGGATTGGATACGGATTGGATACACATTAAATAATGCATCACGCAAAATATCAAATTGTTTTAATATTAGTTTTTACGGATGGATACATCAGAATACTTTCACGAAACTTTCAAGATATTTATACAATACTAACTTTTGGGTATTTTGGTTCATTATATATTCTGGTTCATAATATGTGTATATAAAAATATTGAATATTTTTAATATAGTTTAGGATATTTTTGGAATAATACTAGAATAATTCTATGATATTTTTATTTTTTTCGGTCAAATAAAAAACTATTTCTTTTTTACTTAATTAATTTGTCTTTATTTTTTATATTATATAAATATATTGAAATAATAATTATATGACTGTATTTGTATTCTAGATTTTTTTAAATTGACGTATTACTGGGTGCCGATACTAACATATCCACGCAACAACTTCCTTTAAAAGGTTCCAAAGAGATGTGGGCCGTGGCTTCAATCACAACAATATTTCTCGACATAATAAACTCCGATCCGGTTCGTCAAAATGAAATAGTTTAGATCTAAATATCATTACAATTGGAATATGGTTTTTAGAAATTTGATATTACTGGGTGCTTTTGGTATATATTATTAAATTCGATAGAGACTGACTGAAGTCGGTCGAAATATGCCGATTGTCCAAATTTTTAATAATTTTTTTATATAAGAATATATTTACCAATGAATAATTAACATATTGTTAATTAAAAAACTAGTTTCGCTAAAAATCTAAAATAGCATAACTTATTAAAATCAAATAGACATCATGAGTCGAACTTCAAATAATATCCAACCAAATTAACAACACGTACAAAAATTCAATTACAACATAATTATTAAAAAAAAAGACAACAAAGATAAACACATAAATCATATAAATATTCAAATTTAAAAGAAAAATAAATTATTTCATGATTATCATGTGATACAATACTCATAAATTTAAAAATAAACAACATCACACATGTCATGTTCGTTTTTCCTTTGAATCAATTAAATCAAATTTATCATCAGTAATTAATATTGAGAAAAATCTGACCAAAACGATCCAAAGTCGAAGAAATATTGACCAAACATCGATAAAGTTGGGTTAATCAACTTGGACAATTGACTTAAATATTGTGGGATCGGTGAACTGTTCACTTGAATTGAGACTAACAGATAATTAATTAATTTTTTTTGCAACACTGCTTAAAAAATTACGACAGTAAAAATCGAGTAACATGTTCTCGTAACATAATTTGCAACATGATCATGAGATGTAAGATATAGATTAAATGGAGTTAAATTAATTTTATAGTGTGATTATAATATCCAGCATATGATTGTTGCGAGAGTATGTTGCAACAAAGAAATATAACATATCATGTTTATAGGAGGTGGCTCGTGCAATGCTCGTGTGGGATGTGTGTGCGTGCGTGTTTGGGGGAGGTGGGTGGGCGAGAGGGTTGAAATGAGACGTGGTAAGGGGATGTAAACGAAGTGAACATGAGTTAAAAGCGGAGGAATATTCATGTGGTCTATGTTTTGGGTGCATATGTGAATATCGTGAGCGTCTTTTTAGCTTATCCGATTCTCTCAATTAATTCATTAATTTAATAATGAATAAATGAATGAATGAAATTGTGAAAGAGACAATTAAGTAAAAAGACACATACATAATTGGCCAATAAGTACCTACTCGGGGCGGGTTTATATGATGAATACATGTGTTATGTATGTGTTGTTTTTTGTATGGCTGTGCAGTGTGGTTATCTGGTGTGTGACTGTGTGTCAAAAGATGATATATATATTGAGAAAAAAATTCGGCACTCCGGTCTTAACAAATGTAAGACTGTTGTATACCTTCTATTTTCATATTTATATTTTCTTTTATACTATAAATCAATTTTTTTTTAATTTATATTTTTTTTAGCGTGGATGAAAATCAGTGATATTTATACCTTGTTTATTATTATTTATACATTTTGTAATATTTGTTATAGAAAAAATGTATAAATACTAGTGTTTTTATTATGAGTTGTTATAAAAAGATATAAATATGAAGTTGAAAGGTATATGACGACCTGACGTACGTTAAAAACGGAATGCGTTAGCACTTAGCAGCCTTCATAGATATTATATGTATATATGGTATAGCATGGTATTATACATAGCTCTAATCGGTAATATAGCATGAAAAAGAGACACGTGTCTTTTTTTTTTAATTTTCAATTGAAAAATTTATATTCTTCCCCAAATTTTACCCTAACATACTCTATGTTCTAAGTAATTTATTTAATTAACATGATAACTCGCACATGTTAGTTATTAATTTAATACGTAATTAACATTAGTTCGAATTCATAAATTTAAATCAATATTAATGAATTTTTAATGATATGTTCTAATTATCACGTTAATTAAATGCAATAGTACAAATATGGAGAATACGGCGGGCACATTTTGGAGCAAAGTAAAAACTTTTTTTTTTAATATCAGTACACGTGAAATTTTTTTTATGAATCTCCAAAATGTACCTGCCGTATTTTCCATATTTTTTCTATTGCATTTAATTAACGTGATAATTAGAACATATCATTAAAGACTCATTAATATTGATTCAAATTTATAAATCCGAACTAATGTCAATTAAGTATTAAATTAATAACTAACATGTGTTAGTTATCATGTTAATTAAATATATTAACTTATAACATAGAGCAAAGTCCGCGCAACCATAACATGCTCAATCTTCTAAGTTAATTTATTTAATTAACATTGTAACTGACACATGTTAGCTATTAATTTAGTACGTAATTAACGTTAGTTCGAATTCATAAATTTAAATCAATATTAATGAATTTTTAATGATATGTTCTAATTATCACGTTAATTAAATGTAATAGTACAAATATAGAGAATACGGCAGGTATATTTTGGAGCAAAGTAATTTTTTTTTTAATATCACTTGTACTGTTCATCACGCGTGAAAAAAAATATAAATTTTTTTGAAGCTCCAAAATGTACCAGCCGTATTCTCCATATTTGTGCTATTGCATTTAATTAACGTGATAATTAGAACATATCATTAAATATTCATTAATATTGATTCAAATTTATAAATTCGAACTAATGTCAATTACGTATTAAATTAATAGCTAACATGTGTTAGCTATCATGTTAATTAAATATATTAACTTAGAACATAGAGCAAAACTCGCGCAATCACGTGGGCACAACGCTAGTACCAATTAAGTGGGAAAGGAGGACCAGCAAGCAAGGGGGATCTTAGCTAGCAAATTAAAGAGAAAGTGCAACAAAATGAAGATGGATGGAAATGGAATCATGAGCACATTGTAAGCTCACTCAATCAACCTGATAAACTTGCAATGATGGGTCAACTACGCGCCAGGTGGTATCTCCATCACCATACGAGATTCTCACAGCCACCCATCCATTCCATTCCATCCCATTCATCATTTAATTCATATATACATTTGTCATTCATATTGAAGATTTTTTGTAGAATTTGGCCACCCGAAGTCTTGCCAATTTGACCCATTTGGAAAGAATCTGATAACTCTTGACATGCATTACTCGCTTTAGGATTTAGGATCACATTCCTGGGACAATCCAAGGTCTAGTATAATAATCAACGACTATCTATAAATATTCATTTTATTGTAATTCGCATAGACAGCAATAGATCATCCGTATCCCAATAATAGCCAGCCCAGCTACCCTTTTCAGTGTATAATTATTGTTCGAGATAGAATATGCAATCCCCAAATAAAACCTGCCTTGTGTTGTCGAGGAGAAGAATTGATGAAGAAGTGGAGGGAGAATCACATCACATAATTAAAGAAGGGGGGGGCGTTGGAGTTGGTGCATGCCTTGGAATTCTTGTCATCTTTATATTCCTTCTTCAATCATAAAAATTCCTTTCGAAACTTCGAAGCTAGACATGTTCTTCTTAATTTGATTTAGTTTTAGTGTATTGTTTTCTCAATTATATAGTAAGTGCCAACAAGATAATTTGATGGGACCAATTAACAGCATCAATGCATTCAAAATCTAAATTATATAAATATACATTATTTTATGTTATATGTTTTTCTACATATTTTATTACATACTTTTTCTTTACATATATTTAAACAATTAGAGAACTTGTGACGAAATGGTACTAGAACAAAAATAAAATTAGATAGGGACGTCAATGGCAGGGACGGGGTCGGAGCAAGTCTTCCCCATACCTGTCCCGTCTTTCGTGAAAATTCTCCGTCCCGAACCCCGCTTGATTCACGAAAAAATTGCTGCCACATCCCCACCACGTGGGGATCCCCGTCCCGGTAGAAATCTCCATGCCCCGTCAAATTATTATAAAAATAATCTAACATTTGTATTATTTAATAATTAAAAATAAAAACTCAAATCCTAAATACCATACAACTTACAAATTAATAAAACATAACAAATAACAAATAAAAAAAATGATACAAAGTTAATAATATACAATGTTATACTAAAACTATTTACCAATACTTAGATTTCAATTACCTCATCTTTTTCATCCACATCATCAAAAAAGTCACGATACTTGGAATTACCAATATATTTTGAACATAAATTAAATCATGTTATGAAACATATCAAGAAAAAATATGCATATATTTATAACCGAAATAAACCAATATATTTCACATATCTTTTATTTCGACTACTAACCAATATATTTCACATATTTAGAAACTGATAAATTAGAAATTGTAAGAATATTATACAATACAATTTTGTCAAAAAAAACTTTGAAATGATATTATCTATGTTGCACGGATACGGTAACCGATACGTATCGGATACAGTAACACGTCAAAAATAATAAACATGAAAATATAGCTTATATATTAAAAACAAATAATTTCTCGAACTTATATATAGGTACCAAATATTATTAATGTTTTTTTAAAATGTAGATTTTAAAACACCATATGATATTAAATATTTTTAATCATATTTTGTTTTATTTAAAATTATATATTAAATATTTTGAACTATTTTCTCTAGTAAATATAAACATTTGATTAAATATTTATATGTCACATGATTATATTCAGGTGAGTTTTGAAAATGTCGATGAAATAAATAAATTGTGTTATTTTTTTTACTTTGAGGTAATATTGTTTTTATTGTCATAAATAACAATACATCTTATTAAAAAAAAATTGCCCCTCAAATTCACCCAAGATTCATTGATGTGACGCTAATATACGTAATTAACAACTCAATTTGGGGTTGTTTAGATGACCGTATTAGAAATTACATTCTACAGATTTTGCAAGTCAACATTTCGAAATTGTAATTCAAGTTTTAATGTTTTGATTGATGATATCAAAACTACCACAATTATATATTTTGTGTTTGGAACGATGTAATTGAATGATATAATTGAATTATGGAAGTTCATGATTTATATGTATCCAAATTTTCAAATAAGTTTCACCATTGACTTAAATTGACCATAGCCAGAAAATCAAGGTATTTGTTCCAATCCATTGCATTCGGCAATGTACGTCCTCCCGATAAAAAATCCTCATATGTTTAGACTACCTAAAATTTTTGTTTATTTCTTCCCGATAGTTTCCGAAGTATTCTACACTTAAGAAAGATATATTAGGATATTATTAGCATTAGATCAATTTGATTTTTGTTACTATCGTCTCAATTGCACTAATAATTAATTAATAATAACCATATAACTATAATTGTGTTAATTATATCGTATAAACTAATTTAAAGTAATGATGATTAATGTTAACAAAAGTATATTTTAATCGCATGTAAACTTGGCCAATGTAAAAAGGATAATTATGCCATACCCCCTCATTTTTCCATCATATTCTTTATATCACAAATTAATCATTAATTGATGATTAATTAGCATGATCATTAACAAAAGAACATCCGATTAATTGTTAATTGATATTAATTAAGAATTCTTAATATATATGTATTTCAATTATATATTAATTAACTATTAATAAGTGTTATTTGATTAATTATCATGTTAATTAATCATTAATTAGAGATATAAAAGATGTTGCGGGAAAATTGGAGGTACTCATGGAAAAATGAATTGTAAAAGTGCATTGAAAAATATAAAGGAGTCAATCCTAGAAAAAAATGAAAGGGGTATTTTCAATCATGCAATACAACATAAAAAATCAAATGTAAGGATCGGCAATGAAGGAGAGAAACAATTCTTTTATCCAGCCAACAAATTTCAAATACTGCAACTATGTTTCTTGTAAAATTGAAGAAAAGTAGAGATACCATAGTTTTTTGGTCTAGCATATCTCAATATGCAGGAACTCAATTCAAATATATCAATCGAAACACAAGAAAATATTTATACATGTATTTTGTTAGTATCCGATCAAATAAAAAATAATAAAATTGAGCATCGATTGTGTTTAATACGATAATTATATTGTTAATTAATTTTGTTAGTAACCGATCAAATATATAGTGTTGAAATTATCGGACGTAGTTAATGACCTTTATTAGCATAAGGTAATTTTAATTTGTCCCATAATTCACCAAAACATCCTTATGTTTATTTAGGGTGTATTCCAATGAGAGAGAATGGGACGGGAAGGTTAATTTTTATCTTGCTCCAAAAAAATTTTGAGACGAGGAGAAAAATAATGAATGACAAATAATTTCTCCCATATACACAAAAATTCTAATTCTTGTTCTCCCCGAATTTGGAAGGTAATGAAAGGTAAACATTATTGTAACACTTTAGTACTCAAAATATCATTAATTTCGTTTTATAATTAACAATGATTCAAAAGATAAAATTATTATTTTTTCTTGGTCTTATTTCTTTCGTTCCTTTCTCCTTCATTAATCATTTTAAAATTTGGGAGCAAGAGAAAAAAAATTTCCTCTTCTTCTCATTCATTCCCTCCCCCTCCATTTCTTTCTCTTTCATTCTCCTCTCCTTCATAAAAAACACGGGAGTGCACGCACGACGTTAGTTTTGTTTCTAGAGCTAATATTTCTTTGTCTACATCAATTATTCATATTTTTAAAAAAATTCCCAAAACACCCTTCATAATTAAGTATGTTTTAAAACAGATAGTTCATTAATTTGGGGATCAAATGAATATAAATAGGGTTTTAAACAAATAGCCTTCTTCACTCTAATATATTTCTTAAATCAACATCACAAAAAATAGAATGGTTAAATGAAACGGGTTATGAATGTATTAATGAATAAAATTCTCAGTTTAATACAATTATCACACAAAAATATTGTCGAATATTTGCTTATACGAATTATCAATGATTTTGTTTTTGCAAAATTAATTTAAGAAACATGCCATGCATAAATTAATGAATTATTTGTTTATAATACGTACCAAGATTATAACGAGGTGTTTGAGGAGTTTTGAGAAAATATCAATCTCTGAGACGAAAAAATATTAGATCTAAAAATAACGTTCTTCTTTGCATAATTCTAGAAGACACCTTTTTTAATAAAAACAGTAAATTAGCATAAAGTACATGGCACATGCAGAGTATATAGATCTAAATATGGAATGAGTCCATAGAGTAATTGGAAGTTCAACGCCGTATAAATAACAAGATACACATACACATTCAAGTTCAATTTTGCTCTTTTCTAGTGGCGTTGATTATTAGCTATGAGCATCGATTCCTCCATCTCATCTCAGCCATTTTCCATAAGCAGTTAACTCAAGCTAAAGACATATGGAATCATACTTTCCCCAAAAAGAAACCAGTCATAAATAAGAGAATGAGATTGTTACTTTTCATCCTTGATAAAAAAAAATAGATTGTTACTCATCTCAGACCAAAGCCTATATAAATAGCCCCATCTCTCATTTCTCATTCTCATTCAATTTAATACAACAATTCTTATATATATATATATAGAGAGAGAGAGAGAGAGAGAGAGAGAGAGAGAGAGAGAGAGAGAGAGAGAGAGAGAGAGAGAGAGAATGAGTTGCAGGAAGGCAGGTGACTGGGACTGCAGCACGTGTGCGTACGTTAACTTCGGGAAGCGAGATTCGTGCCAGCGGTGTGGCAAGTCGAAGCTGGGGGTACCCGGCACCCCGATGGCCATGTCAATGGGGATTCAATGGGACGTTAAGCCGGGTGACTGGCACTGCTACAGCTGCGACGTGAACAACTATGCGAGTCGCACTAACTGCTTTAAGTGTGGCGGTGCAACCAAGACCGACTCTGCGGTCACGCAGTCGTGGGGCATCTCCCTCCCCCATTCGGCCCAAGAAGTCTGGAAGTCGGGCGATTGGATGTGCTCTAGGTAAATATATACATACATATTTTTCTCAAGTATTAGTTACTAATGTTAATGTTAATACGCTACTTCAGACCTGGCTGCAACGAACACAACTACGCTAATCGAACGGAGTGCTACCGATGCAACACACCCCGATACTATGGTTCGTATTGTTATGTTCCGGCATTATTTTAATTAAGTTTAGCGTCAAATAATGAATGTGTAGTAAATAATCTTCCCCGTTAAACACAAATCTTAATTCGTATTTTATGATATTTAAAATTTTAAACTTTGATTATCAATCTTCTTATAAATCCCATTTTGTGTATTCACAGGATGAATATATAGAGATTTAACAATGGAAACATACGATGATATGAAGAGATGTTTTTTGGGTCTTCCATTCCAGTTCAAGGATTTTTTATGCGGGGGACCCACCTCCTACCCCTTTTCATTTGGAAAAAAAAAAGAGAAAAAGAAATTGAGAGAGATTTAATACAAAAGAGAAAATATTTATCTAATTAATTAAATATAATATATCGGGAATGCCTTAATGCTGAAAAAAAGAAAAAAAGAAAAGAAAAGATCAAGAAGTTATGTAATTGTTTATATAGTTATATTTTATGAAGCATTCTGGGGAATGTTGTTTTTTCTGTTCTGTCCATGCATGAATGAATTGACAAGGTCACCTTTTGAGTGCATTGTGCTGTGCAACCTTTTTTCTTCTTCTAAAAGTATAAAATCTAGGTGGAGCATGCATTGCAAAAAAAAAAAAAAAAAAAAAAAAAAAAAAATTCGTAGTTCCATACTCATTTGGTATTAAAATAAGGCAACTAAAACTTCTGAATCTTCCTAATTATTTAATGGTGCCGTTAACTACTAATTATGGATAGAAGTTTTGGGTTCAATTGAACTCTCCATTGTAATATTGCCGAACTTTGCTAAGAATTTTACGAGAATAATAAAATATATGGAGGAGCTACTAAGTTAATTTATTGACATTCCTATGGACCAGCATAGTGAAAACATCTCTTATTTATTATTTTTATTTTTTATATTTACATCTTTGAATTGCAAGAGTAGCGAAGGGGACAAGAGTGAGACAAGAGTACAAAAAGAAAAGAAAAGGAAAAATAATAATAAACGATAAGATTCTGAGAACAATAATAATGACTAACTTTTTAATACTAAGAGGTGGACCATAATATATATCTTGACATAGTGGATACCCACCAAATTAATCATATATTTATTATATTACATACTTCCTAAAGCATCCAATTAACCTGAAGATTGTTTTGCATAAAGATCGGATATTAGTAGCTCAGGTCTGAAAGCAGTGAAAGTGAGAGTGATTCATTCAGAAAAGTTGACAATAAAATAGGGAATATCAGACTAATTAAAAGAATATTGGGGTGATTTCTGCATAGACATATCAGATATCGGCAGGTTTATTGGGTTAAATCCAGATTCCAGCTCGGATTATCAATTTTATTTTATACAATTTTTTTAGTGTTCGACGCAATAAAATCATATGTTCGAGAAGTTTATACATTTTTATTCGTGTATTATTTGTTTATATGCATTTATTATAACTTTTTATACGCACACCGTGCCTTTCTTTTAACAGTTTTGGTATTCGTTGTACATATTTAAATAACAACATATATTTAATTGTACATAATACGTTATGTTTATTGTATTTTTTATGAACATATATTATACTATTTTGCATGTATGTTATATTTGTTATGAAGTCGACGGTGAATAATAGTCCTCAAAATTCAAAGCAATTCACCGATTTTTTTTCTTCTCCCGAATCAATCTCGAACAGATGATATTGATTATGCTGTGGAATTGAATTCGGAAATTGTAGCACTATCTAACTAAAATATCTCCAAAGAAATATTCCAAACATATACTTCTTTTCTTTCTAAATTCTTATGTATAGCTATCATTGAAATATATTTTCCGAATTAATCCGGTCCGGACTTGGGAAGTCCCGTTCTTTTGAAAATTTGAACATTGAGATCCTGCCTGGATTAACATTTGATTTAAAGTTCATTTAAACCTTGTTATTGATTAATACTGAGATTAGGAATTTTGGATGTAAAAATGAAGAAAACAATAACATAGCTTTATTCTTGATTTGTCTTAGTCACATGAATTATAACAAGTTCATAACTAACATTACTTTCAGAAGTTTAGACCTATCATGAAATAAAAAAACCAACATATCTTCTCATGAAAACGTGACATTTATACCCTTCAGAAGGCAATGTTTGTGTTTATCAAATAAAATTTGTAACCCAATTGATTGGTGTGAGTTCATTTGATTGAGAAAATATTATTTCAAGCTCGGTAGTCCATATCTAACACTCCTACCATTCAGATTTTCTAATCTCAGTGTTAATCAATAATCAGGTTTAAATGGGTTCCAAAATGGTTCTAAAATATGTACGAGTCATTTGTGGGAACTTAGACAAACAAAAAATTGGTATATTTTTGGAATCTCTCTTACTTCCTTTCCCGAAACTTCTGCTACATCGATCAGTTTCTAGTGTTGGTTAATTTTGGGTCCGATTTCAAGATGCCTAGCCGAGTGGTCATTTCTTTATGAAGAAATCAAGTGCACGAGCGTTCAAAATGAAAATAGATTTCCAATTTATACAAGGAAATTTGTTGTTCGGATTTTCCTTTTTTTGTTTCTTTTCCTATCGAGTGAAAGCCTTAATATTTGCATATATGATATATCTAAGTATCTCTGAAAAAGGAACTGATATGTATATTCATATTGTTGCTTAAGAGTTAGATCGATCTGTCAAGAAAAAAATCACATTTCAGAACAGGTATCAAATTGAATATAATTAATATGTCCTGCTATCGATCTAACTATCTCTATTATTATCACCAAAAACTCGAAGAAAAAGACGATTTCAACAACAAAAACAATTAAGCAAGAAAAAAAAAATCTCAGCAAAAAAGAAGAAAAGAAGAAGAAATGCAAGGAGAAGTGAAAAAACCCTGCTGCTACAGCTAGCTAGGGTTTCGGACAAAAAAAATTCAAAAGGGAGAGAGATACGGTTGGAGGAGGACTGAATTTCAAAGAAAAAAAAAAAGTAAACTTTTGCCCCCCAAACTTTTCCCAAAAGTGTATTTTATCCCTCAAAACAAAAATCTGCACATTTTTGTTTTCTAATGTTTCAAAAATTGTGCATCATCCCCCTCGGTCCATTTGGTGTTAAAACCTCAGTTAAATGATGATGTGGCATGATGATTATGATACAAGACATGATGACATGACAATTTAACCAATTAAACCCAAACCCTACCCGATTGCACTCAAACCCGACCCGAACCCAAATAACAAGTTCAACCCTGTTGGGCCGCCCCTCTCTCTCTTTCTCTCCCTCTCTCCCTCGCGCTGAGAAGACTCTCACCCCTCTCTCGTGGTCTCCCAGATCGGAACTGCAACCAACAGAGAAATCCTCCATTCATTCATCTCCTACGAAGTACAGAAATCACCTCCACTCTACTTCCTGTTGGCGAATGGAAAGGGATCTCAACGCTTCTCAGATCCAGATCCAACTCTCCATTTGATCCGATATGTACTTTCGAGCTTGCGTTCATGGCGGAGGCTGTGTCAGCTCTCTTCCTGCTAGGCATTAAAGTGTTTTTACTCACAACAGCTAGGCAGAAATGTAATTCGGCTAGTATACTACTCTTTCTTCATAGAGTCGTTGATGTGAGTATATTATGCTTTTTTACTGTTTAAATGATCCCAATTAATCCTCAATTCATTAAATTCAGCACGAATTCACTCAATTTAGCCTCAACTAGACCTTAATTATGCAATCCAACCTCAGTTTAACCCAATTCAGCCTCCATTATTGTACATGATTTAGGTTCTTTTGATCTGTACCAGTATAGTAATGCATAGGTCCTGATTTTCTCTTGAAGGTATTCAAGCACTACTTCGAAGAACTAGAGGAGGAATCTCTCAGATGAAGAACGAAGAAGGAGGCGGAGTCGTGGCGTAACCCTGCTGGTACAATGAGAAATTTGCCAGAAATGGGAGCTTCGCAAGGAGCTTGGAGTGGAGAAGGAATTCAGGGTTTGTTTAAATCAGGATCGTCTGATTGGGATGAATGATGATCGAACAGTCCGAAATAAACTGATGACGTGGACACAAAAAATTAAGATAAGTTTCCTAAAATTATACAAAAAATTAAGATAAGTTTCCTAAAATTAAACCCGTAATTTATATCGAAGAGAAGAAGACCCTCAAGGCACTCACCGGTCAACTCTTCTCCACCCTCGACGAGGTAATTTATATCGTTGATAAAGTTAAGTAGCGTCGAATTAAGATGTTATTAAGAGCGCGCCTGAAGGCGAGAAGTACTATGCCGAGGCGAGAACGCAATTGGATGATGTGATTGCCAAACTAGGCTAGAGAGAGGAATTGAAATGAAATGAAATGAATTAAACTGTTTGTATTTTTTGTTCATAAGGTATAGGAATTATGCAATCCTGGATTTGATGCGAGTTCTAGGTATAGGAAAGTAAGTCCTGATTTTTTTATGAAAGATGAAATTATTGCCATAACATACACTAGCCATAATATGCAGTAGCCAACTAGTCATAACAATGAAAGATGAAATTTCGTTGAATTTTTTCTTATAATGTTTATCAATTTTTAAAATAATTTTTATTTTATAACATTTTTTTACCGACATTCCGATTTTTTTCTTCGACTCGGCCGAATCTGAGTTCGAGTACGATATTGAGAACCATGATTATTATACTGCTAACTAATTAAGTCTACCCAATGGGACTAAGTAATTTGAGTTGTGCTAAACGGAATGGATGTAGCCCATGCAACGGTCTGCTTCGCCAATGAGTGAACGGGGTTGACGCATTTAACGAGAAGAGGATCGTCGTGGGGAAGGATTTGACAAATGTCGTCCGAGGCAAGAATGACAACGTTGACACCCTTTGTAAGAAGAATTTGAATTGCTATTCTCAGTAGGTGTCTCGCTCCTTGCATGTCCTTTCTTTTGAACGAGCTCACAGCCGGTATTACCGTGTGCTCCACCGTCGCTTTGTCCGGGTATATCACCTCGTAGCCCTGCAATCACACAAAAAATGTAAACTATTTAATCTAATTCAACCTTCAAACTTCAAAATAACAAAGTATAGTGAACCTGGTTCTGCAGTATTTCCTGATAACATTTATCATCATAATTGGCAAGAAGTCCAATACGCACGTTGGGTCCTCCAACCGCCTCCACCGGCTTCAATTTGGATCCTTTGAGTTCCTTGGCAACACAGTCTCCAATATGAAGGAAAGGCACGGAACTGCCCTTTGATATCTCGCCATGCCACGCTTGTAACGTTTGACACGGCATGGCAATGCAACCAGCTCCGGATCTCTCGAGAAACATTCTCTGTTGTCTTAAATTCTCCAAAATTTGCTTTATCTCACTTGTTAACAAATTGTTCGAGTCTAAACCTGGGTTATTGCAAACTATGAAAGGAAGGGGATGTGCTGACCCGTCATGAGAACTCAACTCGACTAGCTTTTGCAAGAACCCGAGAGTCGAAGCCGTAGATACACCACCTATCACACCTACCGTGTTATTAGGAAATCTGAGCAAAGCATTATCGAAGGCGTAATTTCTCGAGGATGTTGGATTTGTTTCGGAATTCTTGCAACCGAAGATGACCGTGTTGTTACCGTGCGAATTGTTGTTGCAATAATTATATAGAAGTGGTGAAGGCTTTGAATTTGAAAGAGAACACATAAAGGATTTAGTGATTGACCTATTCAGGTGAAAAACTTTGTGAGAATGAACAGGGTTATACAAATACAGAGAACTACTGTGAATTTTCGCCGTGTTGCTGCATCCTTCTGCCATGTATCCTTCTTTGAGTAAAATTTTAAAACTCATAGAGATGAGATGGAAAAGAAATAGAAATCTTCATGAGAGAGAAAGAGAGATGCTAGCTAGCTAGCAGAAATTAAGAGTGAATGTAGAAAATAAGCCAACAAGGACATGGTATCCAAGAATAGATCTAGATGGAATGGGGCAAGGACCCAATCAGTGTCTGAGACAATGATAGAAGCCAATAGGAGAGAGCCACATATCTAATTAATAAAACTTATATATCAATCATCAAGTTAGTTTGTTTCTATTGGAAGTTCAAAGCCGTGATGATATTGTTAACTATAATTGGTGGAATAAAATCAACAAGACTTGATCAATATAAATAATATTAGGATGAGAAATGAGAGAGCTAGGAAAAAATTAATGACCACACCTAACATGGAGACAAATTGGAGAGGCTAACTTATGCTAACATGGAAGAGACAAGATAAGGTCCCTCCACATGCTTTCTAACATTCCTAAAATCTGTAAAATCAGTAGTTACATGCCAAAGTTTAATTTCCTCATTACAGAATTTATTTCTCATTTAATTTTTCTGAAGTTCTACTAGATGCCAACTTGGCCAAATGAACCAATCAAGAAGTAAATCAGTGAAAAAAAACGAAAGGAAAGAACAAAGAAGAAAGAAGAAAGTAGAAACAAACTACTTGAGCTTAGATTTGGCGGAGCTCTTGAGAGGTTTAGCAATGGAAACGGGCTGATTTTTCGCAGCCACTTTCTTGACATTATAAGTTATCGACGAGAGAGCAAGGATGAGGGCAAGAGCAATCGTAGGGTACACATGAATCGAATCTTGCGGTTCAGCGTTGGCTGGTTTTGCAAAAAGACCCTCCTTAACAAGTCCCCACACGACTAACAACGTACCGAACAAGACCATCCTACCTGGCTTGATCAGACCCACAACCGCACCAGCAACGCAGAAGTAACTCCCTACTAGAATCTCTAATCGTTGGAGTTCGAGCATCGGAGAAGAGGTTTTGACGTCAGTGAGGTTGTAGATATCGAGGAGATCCCCCCATTTGGGAAACGATGAGGGAGAGAGGATGTCTCCGGTGAGAAGAGAGTCGGCGATGGCGCCGGGATAGAGGAGAGCTTTTACGACGAAGGGAGGAAAGATCTCGTTCGCCATTAATTGTGATGATGTCACTTGGATTGGTGTCGTGCACGTCCCTGCTCTGCATGGAACCCTGAAATTACAACCGATTTGAGCACAAGTTTGAATAATCGAATTCTAATTCCATTTCAATTGACTGAAAAACGAATAATTGGGTGACGAATTTTGCATTGAATTCAGAATTTGGTAAATTAATAAGACTGAAATTACTCAGAAAACATGAGAACAACGGTAATTTGATAATTCTCGGGCCAGAGAGAGCTTCATTTTTCAACTAATTGTGGATCCAATTATCGATTTGGGATGAAAGCAAGCTTCTTAGACAGAGCATGGAAGGGTGAAAGTCAAATGAAGAAGAAGAACAATAACAAAAGGGGATTTGCTGATTTAGAGTGAGTTTAGTATACCTGAAGAGAGGGACTTGGAGAAAGATGAGAAGGAAGAAAAGACGAGAAGCATAGGTAGATATAATCTTGCTCGTCAAACCCGCCTTCCCCTTGACAACAACAGTAGCTCCGGCCATTATTACACCACCCCCACCTCAGATCGACAGCCGATTTACTCCTTCAGATTTATTTGCATCAAGCACAAGCACGGATTCGCTTTATTCTCCGTCAAACCGACCAATCTCATATAATAATTCACTGGGCTGGTCTTTTCTCAATAAAATAAAGGCCCTTTACAAATACGGATCTTTCTGCAAGGTCTATGACTTGGGCCTTTATCATGGAACATTTCTGTATGTAATTCTGTATTGAAATAAAATTCGAAAAATAACCCGATTTCGAAAAGTATTTCAAAACTAACTCATACCGAATTTTAAAAATCCGGTACCAACTGGTTTTAAAACCCCGATTAATTAGTTAAATTAATAAAAACTTAATAACATATTTAATAACATGTTTGAAATGAACGAGTTTTATAGTTGGACTGATATGAGTACCCAAAATTTAACCCCCCCCCCCCCCCCCCCCCCCCCCCCCCCCCCCCCCCCCCATTTCTATATTTTTATTATATTTAATTAGCATGCTAAGTAATGTGGGGGTATAATTTGGGTACTCATATCAGCCCCATTTTCAAAAATTTGCACCGGATTAAATCCGTTGATTATAAATCTTTTATTAAATGTGTCATTAACGTTTATTTAATCTAATTAATTAATCGGATTTTTAAAACCAGTTGGTACCGGATTTTTAAAATTCGGTATGAGTTAGTTTTGGAATATTTTTCGAATTTTATTTCAATACAAGGTTACATGCATAAATGCTCCTTTTATCATTCTATTATTTTTTAGTTTTTACCCCCTTTTTCATTTCTATGTTATTGTATTTTCAAAAAAAATCTTCTCTTGATCCAAAAAATATTATATTACTTATGAAATTATGGAGATAGCCTTATAAAACTATTTTCTTTTGTAAAAAAGAATAACATACAAAGAATAAAATTAGCTTGAACATAAAGAGCCGTCATTAAATAGCGCGATGTTGTACAATAATGCTAAATCCAGTTGTACCATTTTCGACATTCGAACATACTAATTCGTTACACCACAATTTAGCGATTAATCCATGTTTAGCTAGGAGCGTATTTTACAACATTGCTCAGTAGTTACAAAAATATATCATTAAATTACTTATACGCTGCGCTCAAGATGATGAAATTACATTTCGAATTTTGGTCTTAAACAGCATTACAAGAATATTTTCCATAGAAAAATAAAGAAAACAGCCATTAGAATGCGTCACGAAAGACCCGAAGCTCGTTCCGATAATGCAATGCCATGTAATTCCATACACTTTGTCAAACTCCTGTTAATTTTAATTAAATCACATCAATTATATGAAATGAAGTAAAAAAATTGAAAATTGTAGAATCTTTGGACCTTCTTGAGGTCTTGGGCCATTTGTCTGGGACTGAAACGGTCCATGGTATCGTGGACTCGCCGTGCGCATCGGAGAGCATGGAGCTGCATAAACGGGGGCATGTCAGCGGCAAGGACTTTGATGCCAAGTAGAGCGGCCACGTGTGGCGCCACATCCATCACACAATCATCATCAATATGAGATGTCGATTTCCTTCCTGGAACTACCTTCTTCTGTGCTCTCCTCAGCGTGTGATGACACGGGGTTGCCGTTGGTGGTACGTCAAATACGCGGGATTTGACGAGGCATCCGTCGTGGAGAGGGGTCAGTGTCAGAAGGGCCGGGGAAGAGGAAGCATCGCTGACACTCAGCCTTCCCATCATCATGTTCATGTTCATGTTCTTCTTCCCCCTCAACTTTGTGCTCCTTTTTCTTTCTTGTATCTTTGGATCCATTTTTTTGCTTCTTCTGATTATGATTTACACATGTGGTGCTCGTACTATATATTGTAATATATGCAGTTAATTACTTAATTAAGGAAAAGGGAATCTTAGTTAATTAATAGTGTTGTATGATTGACTCTTTAGGGAGGGAGGGTTGAGAAATAACAACTGCCATGAGATCATGTGCTTGATTGCACCGTTCTGTGAAAATTGGAGGCCTGGGCATATTATTTTATAACTAAATTGATTATGTCACATAATATGGCAAATGAGTAGCTGTGGATCAATAACGAGTCAATGAGATATAGATTATAGATCTTCTTTTATGCTTTCGGTATGTAGTGAATGAAAATTCAGCAGATAATAATCATGTTATCGTTGTGTTTTTCAATATTTAGTTAACAAAAACTTCCAGTAGTATGCTAGTTTATCAATAAATTATGGTAGGTTCAACAAAAATGGACGGCATCCATTTGGCTCATTTCGAAAGAAAGGAATAATAGGATTTTTAATCGCAAAGCCAAAATGCCGATTATGTTAGTAGAGAGCATTAGAGACTTTTATCAATTGAGTCAAATTTGATTTGCCGTTGTTATGTAACTCTATATGTAATCTATATTAGTATATTAATAATATTTGAGCCGTTAAGAACACGTTTCGTATTCCAGATTCACTTTCAAAAAAAAAAAAATTGTGACAAGTTCAATCAATTTGTGCATCAACTAAAATGACCCATTCAAAAGAGGCCATTTACCCTGGCCCCAGAATTCACCACAACATTCTCTATATGCATTAACATACTTAATTAACATGTTAATTAACAAGGAAGACTCGATTAACATTTAACTAATATATATATATATATATATATATTTTTTTTTTTTTTTTTTTTTTTGAATAGTAGGCAATTGCCTACTAAAAATGATATATTAAAAAAAAAAAGTTATGTACAAAATAGTTACAATAAGAGTACGCGTTAGTATGGCCTATTACAATTTTCAACCCATGTTTGGGCATCTAACATAACCCTATTGATTGTAATCTCGGTTCTTGGAGGTTTATCGAAGATTTTCTCATTTCTAAATTTTCATATATTTTAGAGGGAAACCAGCCACGTAGCATTCCAGAGATCCATTCCCCCGTCCGTCCTTCACCATGCTAGCATTTCTCTCCCAGAATTTGACTTGAGAAGTAGCCCATTCGTTGTCTGTAATCTCGCATTTTTGGAAAGCTAATTTTCATATCCGTGCCGCAAAGGAGGAACAATGTAGGAACATGTGCGGGTGATCCTCCGTTTGGTTACCATTGCACATAACACAACAGCTTTCGTTTGGCTAATCTCATCTAGCTAATCTATCTTGGGTCAACAGTTTTTGATCTATGAGTAGCCACGCGAATACTTTGACCTTCGTTGGTGCTTTTATTTTCAAGAATTTTGAAGCCCAAGGGACCATAACTCCGCTATTTGCAAGTAGATAGTAAAGCCCCTTGACTGAGAAGCCCAAGGGAACATATATATGAACTTGTGCTTAGATTGAAATGAAGAGCTAAGTCATCTGAAAGGGTTCTGGTTATGTCCTTCCATTTGATGAAGTTCAGGGATAGACTATAGTCTTGGACATATTCTTCTTCTCTTTCTTTTTTTTTTTTTTTTTTTTTTTTTTGAGATCTTGCCTAGATTGAGATTAATAAATAAAGAGAAGGTTATTTACAATATGGCCCGCGTGAATATTGGCCCTTACGACAAAAATTTAAGAAAGAAAACAAAGTGAGTAACCCATATGAAACCCGATACAACCTAGAACTAAAAACTAAGATTTTTTTAAAAAATTGTAAGAAGAACTAGGGTTCCTAGATTGTTAACCGCAGTTTTGCAACCACATGGTTGCGTCTTGGAGAGCCCTAGTAGCTGTTGTGGACGCTGGGTGTCTTTCTTCGTTGAAGATTCGGGCATTTCTTGATTTCCATGTGTTCCATAGTGTTGACATCCAAATGGTTGTCCATTTTTGGCCGTCTCCGGTGCCCAATTTGTTTGCCGCGTCTCCATTAATTTCCCAGAATCTTAGTTGGTTGGAGGCCCATTCGGGCATTTCTTCTTCTCTTTCTTATTCTCACAAAATAGAAAGCCCCAACCTATCTCGAATAGCTAGGTGTGAAGATCAAATCAATTCTTGTTCATACATGGCTTCACTTACCTGCCCGGACCCAGCTCAACATTATTTGAAAACAATCTAGTAAGGTTGGTCATTCAATCTTGTGAATTAATTGAGACCGAAATTGTATAAAGAGAAACAAAAGGAGAGGAATAACCAATTGATAAAAGAACATGAAAATCCTCTGTTTCAATAGAGGTACATGAAAGGGTTAAGGAAAATAATGTCGGTAAAGTGGTGAAATTTTGCGAGCAGTCAGAGTTTTCCTATTACGAGTAAACCCACGGAAGTGAGAATGGGCAGAAGAAAAAAAAATCCTACGAGTTCGTGGTTTCTATGTTTTTGTTATCTTATATGGATGATATGATTCTCACCGGACGAATGATGAAGGCGAAGTTGCAAAACTTCGAGCGGTCGTTTCGATTTGAGATTCGAGGGTGAGCTTCAGCACCTTCGTTGGCTTGGAGGTGGAAAATACGAAGGGCGGAATTTGTTTCACGAGCACAGAGCTTAGTCAAGTAGAACCGGGTTGCGTTGCTTGATGTAACAATTCTTTCACATGATACATATCAAAACTCCATGAAAAATAAATTAAAAAAAAAGAAAAAAAAAACGAATTAGAAAATATTCAATATTATGAGCAAAAAATAGATTATTATTCATTTCGAAACTATGTTATAAGCAAATAAATGCATTAACCGCTTGTATTCATAGTCTGAGTATCTCCTTTTATTATCTATTTTTACTGTTCTTAATTTCAGTTTAGTATGTCAACGAAATGAATAAAAACATTAAAAAACAAGGAAAATTGTACATGGGCCCACTAAATTCCTCACACGTATTTACATATCGACAATTAATAGTAAATCAAACAAATATTACAAACTCATATATGAAATTAATCTTTTTTATGCGTTAAATCGTTGATCTCAAAGTATACAAGTATACAAGACGAGTTTTAGATGAACCAATTTCATATGTACCCTTCCAAAACCTCAAAATTTCATACATGCCCCTTCCAAACATAAAGCATCACAAATGCTCCTATAAAATATAGGAAATATTACCAATACCCCTTTTTTTCGAAATTATTTTTAAAATATGCCAAAAGTATCCATTCTGTCAGAAGGTTCGCCATAAATGCGCCTATTTATTTAAGTCATGTTTCAGTTTCTTCTTCTGTTAGAAGGTTGTGCAAGAATAATACAGGTCATTGACCCGACGATTTCTAAAATTGGAAGAGGGAGAAGTTACGGTTTTCTTTTCGAGATTGTAATAGGATCTGGCCTTGAAGCAGTTCACATTAAGTTTCCCTTTTTCGTCTCCGGTACATTCGATTCAGTTGGGTCGAACCATATTCTAGTAATATTTATTAATGCTGAAACATTACGCCATCACTCACCACTCATACGAAAAAAATCTTTCTTTGAATTTCTCTCAAACTCAATTCTTTCTTCTCCTAACCCATTCGCTATGATCCTGAAATTAGGTAGCAGTGCTCCCCTCCCCTCTCCCTCTCCTTTCCCCCATTTCCGGAGCTCCAGTTGTGCGGCACGCCTCTGCTATCGTCTCCGCACATTCCCTGCCTCCTCTTCCTCCACCCGTCTCATTCCCTCTAGCCTCAAGTCGTCTCTGGTGAATAATCATAATTTCCCTGAGAGTCTTGAGCTTGGCGAATTTTCCCGTCTCTATCAGGCGATCGATCTTCCCGAGAGTCTCGTCATTGAAAAGTCGACCCAAGATACCTCTTTGGTTCTCTCTTCTCAGAAGTCGCTGCCCGACAGTCTCGATCACGGCGAATCGACCCAAAGGCAGACTTCGATTGGCTCAACCGAGCAGATGCCACATGGTTCAGGACCTCCAATCATCCACTCACAACCCGCCGACACAGATGCCACATGGAGCCGGCTCATCGACCCAACAACCGACCACCATGGCATATCCACCAAGCTACGCGCCACGTGGACCGGGCACAGATCCGTTCGCTCAAAAGGCGACCCAAAATGCCCCTAATGTAGTTATACGAGGCTTCGTGCCTCGTGAACACACCACTCGATCATCGAACCTGAATCCCTCCGTTCTAGTTCCACCAAGCATCATGCCCCGTGCCCCCCGCACCAAACCATCAGCCCGACCATCCATCCCACCAGGCTTCGAACATCTGGTTCGCAACCCCAATACGGTACTGCAAAACAATGCTGCACTTGAGCCAATTCTCTCCTCTGGTACAGGCACAAGTCTCGACGCTGGACCGTCAAATTACTACCAGCTATTCCAATCCGCTGCACCGGCCAACGCCTATATTCAACCCAATCAAATGGCTGATCAGGTGTATCAAACTCTCATGAGCCAGGTTCAGCCACAAATTGCAGATCTGGACAAGAATCTTGTCGCCCTCAAAAAACAAACCAACCTGCAGGGAGGACAACTAAATTGGTTACGAGAGGATTTTAAGGACTACGAGATTAGCCAGACCAAGATACAGTCGCTGGAACTTTGTGCACGTGGTTTAAACGAGATCAATGTTCAATTTCGTCAAGAATTAGATAATGTCAAAAAAGAGAACCTTGAACTAAAGGAGACGAACCTTGAATTAAAGGAGGAACTTTGTGCTCTCAAAGACACAATGAAAAAAGTAATGATAGGAGGGGCTGTAGTTGGGGCGGTGGGATTGGCTTCCGCAATTTTAGCAATCTTCAAATAATTTCAGTTTTTTTTTTAATATTTCAGTTGTAATTAATTTTAGGATGAACTATGTATTCTATGCGGTATTATGAAAATGCTTCTATGTATCTAATGATTTATTTAATAATTTTAGTTGTTAATTATATCTTCTATCTTTGTGGCATTCTAATCGAAACTTAAATTACTTCAACCACAGTAAACAAAAAAAAGATCGTTTCATAGGTACCTTTTAACATAATTAATTCATTCATCCAGTCATCCATTGTAGAATTCAAACATGCCGTGCCTGATCAGAGAAAAAAAATCATGAAAATGAATGAATTAAAGCCAAAACTGCAGCAAAAAAAAAATCGAGACAATTCAAGGATAGTTCTCAGTTTAGATTAGGGTTTTAAACCACTTTTGTCCAAATAACACTAAGCAGAAGATCAATTGATAAGAAAAATACCTTTTCCGACTCTTCAACACTGGTACGATCGTATAAAAATCTTACGCCAAATGATCTCTCAGTGGGGATTGATAGACCTAATATTGGAAGATATGGATTTAATAAAGAGGACGCTTTATCAGACAGAAGAGAGAGGAAGGGGAGAAGGAGTGTTGTGATTTAATCATTTAAATGATTAAGTTCATTATTAGAGCGTGATCCGAAATTTCAAAGCTCGTAACTTCATTTCTCGGGTTATAAGATAACTTGTAAGATTCAAATATCGGATTCAATAGAAATTTCGAAGTCGGGTTAGGATGTAATCCGGTATTTTAAATTAATCGTAGCACAAAAACATACAGTTTCCCTTGGTACAAAGTTCATGAACTTCTCGAAAGTATATCACAAGCCCACAGGCCCTCTACGAAATTCTACTGTGAAATTATTTAAGCTCAAGGCCCGGTCAAGTCATAATGATCCGAATCAATAGAAGCCTTAGAATCTTTGTTCACGTCACCGATCTAATGCTGATCGTCCGATGTTATGTCGTGAAAGATGTGCGTCCAATAAAAGGCTCAGTTAAATGCAGTGACCAATATGAACGGTCTAGATCAATTCAACTCATCCATCCATTGTCAAACTTCAGTAAATATGATGATTTCACAGTAACCTGACAAAAATATCCTGATTTCTCTCTTCTTCCTTCTCCTCCCCGTCGAGTCGTCTTCTTCCTTGCTGCTCGGAGGTGGAATAATCGACATCAACTGTGCTCCCGATTCATGGAAGGTAACAAGGACGACGCTGCCAAATGCCTGAGGATCGCCAAAGATGCTTTGCAATCCGGGGATCGACCTCGCGCTCTGAAATTCCTTAACAAAGCTCGCCGTCTCGATCCGTCTCTTCCAATCGATGATCTCGTTTCTGCTGCGTCTGGAGTAGGAGACGCTGCTCCCGATGATTCGTCTACTGCTCGACCCGATGTGCCGACGTCTTCTTCTTCCTCTTCCACTGCTTCTTCTTCAGCCACCAGATCCAGGCCTAGGGCGAGGGTTTCTCCATCCGATGCTGCTACTGGATCGGCTTCGTCTAACGCACCTTCTTATACGGAAGAGCATATTGAGATCGTGCGGGAGGTAAAGAGGAAACAGAAGGATTATTACTCGATCTTAGGTTTAGAGAAGAGCTGCACGGTGGAGGACGTGCGCAAGGCCTACCGTAAGCTCTCTCTGAAAGTGCATCCCGATAAAAACAACGCTCCTGGTGCAGAGGAAGCATTCAAGTCCGTTTCCAAAGCATTTCAATGCTTGAGTAACGAGGAGAGCCGCAGAAGGTACGATCTGGTCGGATCTGACGAGCCTGTCGGCCAGAGAAGGTCCGCTCATAGACACGGTCACGACGGGTTCTACGGAGGGGATTTCGATGCAGATGAGATATTCAGGAACTTTTTTGGAGGAATGGCTCCTGCAAACACCACTCCTTTCGGAACCTTCCATTTCAGGACAGGTGGCATGGGGATGAATCGGGCCCCGCCCACCCAAGCATCAGGCAGTAACACCCTGCGATTACTGGTTCAGATCTTGCCAGTTATCATCCTGCTATTGCTCAATTTCCTGCCTTCGTCAGAACCCATCTACGCGCTCTCACGCACGTATCCATACGATTATAAGATACAAACAGCCAGAGGCGTGCCTTACTATGTGAAATCGGCGAATTTTGAAGAGGAGTACCCGTACCAGAGCGAGCAAAGGGTAGCATTGGAACGGAGAATAGAGAGGGAGTATGTGGGAGTTTTGACTCAGAATTGCAGGGCAGAATTGCAGAGGAGGCATTGGGGTATGTCGTACCAGACACCACACTGCGACTTGCTCAACAAGTATGAACAAGCATCTGCTGCAGCTTGAACTCTTCAAATCATGGTACTCATTCTCTTCTATCTTTTCTTCTGTTCAACTTCATATCTTAGTCAATATTTGTCCAACTCAGTTTAATACTCTGCAATTCGCTGGTGAAATGTTTATATTCTCGTAATCATGTATCAGTAATACTATAATTTCGATTTGTATGCTTGTGTTGAGGGATATTTTTGTGAGTATTGTGTTGATATATTGAGAAAGTAGGTTTGTGCTATCAAAATTTTGAAATCAAAGAGTTCATATATTCAATGCTACTTTGCCTGAATAAATGTATTTTATTGTAATATAAACTTTTGTTGATCTTGCAGAGGAAGAAGAGGAGTCTTGATGCTGATTGTAGTTGCATTTTGATCTGATGAGTTACCAACTTCGACACTGTCATCTCTTAGAGAACTAAATACGGTATAAATTATAAAATAATAAGTGTTTACAACAAAGAAATTATATGTTCAGGATTATTTGTGTTATTTAGCATTTCCTTTTACTCATGTGCTCAGAAGCTATTCGACTTAATAAATGTGGGTTTATTGATGTATATGATTGGTATATTATTTTTTCGCCTTTTTTATTCTTCTTAGACAGACAGGTTTGAGCTTGATGTCTATGATAAACTCGAAAAACTAGTGTCGTTTTGTATTAAACAATGTTTATTTGTTTCTAATTCACGAGTATCAAAGTTTATTATAATTCCTATACTTGAATGAATATAATGGTAAGTAAAAGGATCGTTCCCAGGGAGATTGGCCTCAATTCAAATTAAGATTGGCCTCAATTCAAATTAATATGTTCAATGTAAATCTTTTTTCACAAGCAAGTGATTCACAAGCAAGATTGATCGATGTTCACAAATTTATCACAAGTTTTGATTCGATTATCACAAATTTAGTTCAATTCTCAACGCTTATTTTTGGATGCTTAAGGATATGTAACACAAGAACAAAGAGAGTGTATGGATGATGGAGAGTCGTAACAAAAATCACAAAGAAAAGGGCAAGAAAATATCGAACAAAAATTAAAGATTGAAATAAAATAAAATGGCAAAACTCGTTTCCCTTGATGTAAAGATTGGGGAAAATGATGTGTTAATCATTCGATCGTCTAGAAATTTCTCAAAAGTAAACCAATTGCAAGAGCGATTATCAATTATAGACCAATCAATAGCCACAAAAATCAAGAATACAAATTAAGAATAATTCAAGTAATTATAAACCAATTACTCAAATTTATCAAAATTCGATTCATGAAAACCTTACTCAATTTAATCAAATAATCATAGACCATTATTGATTAATTCGAGTATTAAAACGACGAGATAAAAATTAGGGAAAATAATTATAAACCAACTAATTCCCCCAATTAATCTTTAAATCACAAAACACAATCGTTTAAATAACAAAAGATTTATTTAATCATTAAACTCAATTTTTAGATTCAATACATAATTATCTATGTTGCACGGATACGGATACGGGTATCGTATCCGATACGGGTATCGTATCCGATACGATACGGATACGGCGATACGGCAATTTTCAAAAAATCACGGATACGGATACGGCTATATGATTATTATTTTAATATATTTATATTGCATATAATAAATAAATAAATAATAAATTAAATAATATTTTGAAATTAAATATCATGATAATAAATAAAAGGGAAATTTTCAAAAAAAACCCCTATCTTTTTTGGATATTCTAAAAAAACCCCTATCTTTTTGGAAACTCCAAAAAAAACCCTCTACCAAAGTTTTATTTTCAAATACCCCCCTATAGGGGTTAAATCTAACCATGAATGGTGTTAAATTTTTTTGACCAAAATACCCTTCTATTTTCATATGTATATTTTTGTTATTTTTTCATTAATTTTATTAGTTTTAAGAAAATTCATAAATAATTTTTAACATATAATGATTTCACAAAAGTAAAATTATTAAATGTTGTGTTTGTATAATTTTAATATTTCATTTATTATTCACGAAAAACTAACATCAGATAATAATAAAATAAACACCTTGAAAATATAGTGATAGAAAAATATTTCTTTAAACATCTATTTTATTTTTATTTTCGTTCTTCTTTTATGTATGTTTTTAATAGATTCATTAATTTTTAAATATTTGCAAGGTGTTCTTTTAATATTATTGTTCATCTTATTATTTCAGTAAAAAAATATGAAAATTAAATATATATAATGTATGAAATATTAAAATTATATAAATGTAACATATGATAATTATTTTTTAAAAATTATTATAAGCTAAAAAAAATTAGGACTTTTTTAAAATTAATACAAATAATAAAAACATTATTTTAATTACTAAATATGTAAGAAGGGTATTTTGGTCATAAAAAAATATTTAACACCTTCCATAGTTAATTTTAACCTCATAGGGGGGTATTTGAAAATAAAAGTTTGGTAGAGGTGGTTTTTTGGAGTTTCCAAAAAGATAGGGGGTTTTTTAGAATATCCAAAAAAGATAGGGGGTTTTTTGAAAATTTCCCTAAATAAAATAAACATAACAATACAAGTATCATAAAAGTATCCTAAATTTATTCTAGAAGTATCCTAGAATTAATTTAGAAATATCCTAGAAGTATCTTAGAAGTATCACATATAATTTATTTAAAAATATTATGGGCAAAAATATATAATAGGCCGAAGTATCCTAAATGGAGTATCCCAGCCGTATCCTAAACGTATCCCGGCCGTATCCTGCCGTATCCCCGCCGTATCTGAAAAAAATAAATATTAAAATAATCGGATACGCCACGTGGCGTATCCGATACGTATCCGAGCCGTATCGTACCCGTATCCGTATCGGATACCCGTATCCTCAGGATACTTCTGCATTTTTGAAGTATCCGCGTAACATAGATAATTATCACATCAAAATTCCCCTAATGGAATTACTCCCTTTTCATGGTCAAGAATTCAACAATTTTTATCAAGAAAAGTCGTAGAGTTGTGCCCATGTAAGTTTTATACCAACTCACTTTAATTGGAAGTTTATTCAATCAATAATTCCTTGGGTACAACTTTCAACCCTCTTTATCAAAACTCAAACTAAAATCTCCCCAAAAAAAGTCAGGAAAAGAAATCAGCCTCTTTAAAACCGAGAAAAGCAATTCTAATGTTCAAAACCGGGAAATGAAATTCCAGAATTTAAATGACTTCCAAAACCAGAAATAGAAATTCAGTCCTTATAAACCAAGAAAAGAAACACTAATATCAAATTCAAGAAAGAGAATCCCAGAAATCAAATCTCATTTATTACAAACCAGAATCTCAAATCTTAATTCTACAGTAACTAATCTCTGCAATTATTTCCCTACAATAGTTCTAAAATCACCATTGATTCTACGAAAATTCTACAACAAAGCTCGAGTTTTGAATGAGAATTACCCACTATTTTGCGACTGGTGTGACCTCTTTGCTGCCTTGTTCGAAATTTTGCGACAGTAGATCAGATGTCTTCACTACCACAAACGATCTATGGCAGAGTTAAAAGGGGTAGAGCCTGCATTTTTTCGTGTAACGAGTCGAATCCAACCCTTTGTGGTCCATGGTGCAGTGAGTGAAGGATATGGGTCGTCAGATCTGCTGTTTGGGTCTGGGTGCAGCTCTTGGTATAACGAGTCAGGTTTGTGTAGGTCTGTGACCCGTTTGAGTAAATCCTTCGTATCTTTCTCGTCCTTTCACCAATGGATACGATCTTTATATCGAATTTGCGTTTCGACGGGAGGAATCCAGTCATGAGCTTGGATTTGGGATATTTGATCTATTTACCCTGAATTAAAAACAAAACACATGTTAAAGTAATTTCATCATGAATTGTTTAATATATATATTATAACATGATTTAGTGATTATTTATTATTTAATTTCCATGTTTTAGTATCAAAATATATGACAAAATACGCTCGTATCAGTCTATTTGTTTAGATGATATTTTCACTCATCATTCATTCTATTTTATCAATAAATCTGTGAAGTCTCATTAAACTGCAATTGTTTCGAGTTTGGGAAATACTTCTTTCTTGTTCCTGCGATGGATCCGTTTACTTTTTCATGCGATGGATCCGTTTTTAACGAGAAAGAAATACTTAGCGATCATTTTACTGAGAAAATGACTGCGCGCAGTATTGGTGCGATTCAACTATTTCATGCTTTATTTGCATAATGAACATTATGTGAAGTATGCATCCAGAGAAGTCTAGATCGCCATGGGTTGAGTGGAAAAGGCAAACTTACCCCATGATTTCATTTGCATCACATTTATCGTTTATCTTGCTTTTTACCCTTGAAGATGATTGGGCTCGTTTGCAACATGCCATCTTTTAAATGTCGTGCTATGCTACTGAGTTTTCAAAATATATATATATATAATATGGAGCTCAAAGCAAGTATAATATTCAAACAAATTTATATGTACATGATTTCTTATGAAAAACACAATATTGATCATCATTGATATCAATGGATGAAAGATCATCAAACTTGTCCATTTAAATTTTTTTTTATAATAATGTCTTGTTAAGTTTTTTAATCTTTAATACTTTTGTCTATGTCGACAACACAAACATGTGATGAAACGTGGGATTAAAGATCCTATGATACGCAATAGAAAATTACTAGGTTGTGGGTGTGTTTGAACAGTGTGAAAGTCGATGAAAGTAATTTCCAAAAAAAAAAAAAAATTGAAGTAGAACCTAGAGTACAAATTGTGTTCCTTTAGGATCTATTTTTTTATTTAAAAAGGAGGTGATACATGGATGTTTACAACACTGATAGGAGAAATTAAAAGAACTTACATCAACTTGGTACTTTTTCTTTTTTCTAAATCTTTGTCGCAATCCAGGGTATTAAGATTATTGCATGTTTCTGCAATTAGCGTCGGCACTCTAGCTTTTCGATTACAAATTCGGTTATTCCGTTCATTCCAAATCGACCACAGACATGCCGGCCAAAGTCTCGTGTCATTCCCCTTTGTTTGCCGTTGAAGGTCCTTAATCCTAGTCCAATTTTCGAGAAACCCGGCACATGGTTGGTCTGGTAGTTGACATAACCTTAAGCAGTGTCGTGTGAAGTTGCATCGGCTAGTCAGATGATTTGTCGTTTCGATCATGTCAGGACATAGAGCGCATATACATTTGTATGAGGTCAGTTTCTTTTCTGTAGATTTTTCTGTGTCAGAATTCTGTCATTTCCTACTAATCATAGGAATATTTTTATTTTTAGTGGAATATGTAACGCGAAGATATGGTTTGGCCAGTCAATTAATACCCCGGGTTGTTTAGTAGCATGTAAATCTTTCTAGTAGAGAGTTTGTGATAGGTGCCGCCGTGCCGTCTCCGAAGTTGGAGCGTACAAAGGCTTTGTAAAGTGGTGATAATTTTTTGAGATCTTTTAGAAAATAAGAGGCAATGCTTGAGATTGCCGTTACATCGTAGCCGGCCTGCTTCTATACCATAAACTTCTTTGTCATTATATGAATTGCCATTTTAATGATAGATACTTGTTTTTGGAATCAATGTTAAGCATGTCTAAACCTCTATTTTTCACCGGTAAACAAACTTTGCGCCACGAGGCCAGGCAATTTCCAAAAAATATTGGGGGTGAGAATCTCATTTCATGTTTAGCTTTACGTGAAAATTATTCGTGTCAAAATGTTACATTCATATGGTATTACTATTACATATTCACGGTAATCTACTTTCCTATAAAAAATGTAATATTCCACAAATTTTCATGCTAATCTACTTTTTCATAATCAATTAAAAAATATATATTATTGGAAATGTAAAATTAATATGGAAATTATTGTCATATTTATTTGTGAGCTAATTGAGATAAAAAAATTATAAATAAATATTACAATTTTTATTTAAAATAAGAATATATTTTCTAAGGCATTGACTAATTGTCGTCAACAAAAAAATGTCAGCCCTTCAGCCGCCAACCAGGCCGACGTGTCTCAATTTTTTTTTTTCTCTTTTTCAATGTTTGTGTAAATTGTTACAGAAAAAACTATATATATATATATATATATATATATATATATATATATATATATATATTTGAAAACCACATAAAAATATATACACTAGATCCTTTCACAAACGTATAATTATATTCAAAAGTGTATAATTGTCTTGTAAAAAGATATTATGTTATTAAAAAATATATATTGCACATTTAAAACCCGTTCCAACATCTGACATAATTGACAACACTACATGTTAAACAATGATGAGATAAAAGTCAACATATAACTCAATAATGATAGACACCTACATTTCGCATCTAGAAACATATTTGACAAATCACGATGCAATCACAACAAAATTCAAAATGGAAGGTTCCGAAATCTAGATGTCTATCATAATTGTATATTTATATCTCATAATTACGACGGCTAGTGAATCATTGGAGATAACGTAGCTTCTTGATGAAGATGATGTTCAAAAACGGAAAGAAAATAAAGATTGATATTAAAATAAATATTTAGTTTATAGCATGATGTTTTATTAGTAATATGTTTTTTAATATCTAATCTAATACGATATAAGATTTGTGAAACATCATGCTGTAAACTAAATATTTTTTTTTATGTTTAGTTATTTGCTTATATGCATTATTCATTTCTTTTATTATAAATTCAGTATCTTTTTCTGTCAACTATATTTATCTATAAATTAGAAATTCAGCAAGTATCCATCAAGTATTTGTTACTATTTCGAAATAAAATACTATGATATGTTACTTGGAGAGTATCTGGTGCGTATTAAATGAGTATCGTACGGATACAAGTATCGGATATTATATCCGATATAATACGACTTGATCTTTTAAGTATTTATACAATGAATAGAGAGAGTATCGATATCAATATTTGTGCAATCCGATCCGACACGATACGATACGACAAGATATTGTATCCTACATGAACATGATATTCTATTACACATTACATTAGGGAAATTTTACTCTTTCCTCCAGATTCTTCCACATCTTGTCGATATGGTTAATGAACCAACAATGATAGGCACCTAGAATTTTTATTTATATTTGTACCTAAAAGTACACTTGGCGATTAAATTTGGAACTTTCATAATGTATTTTTCATTTAAAAATTTAACGTGGATCCGCTGTGATTTGCCACGTATACTTTTAGATAAAATTTAGATGCGAAATCTTGGTGGCGCCTAACATTATTATTAATTAATCACTAATCATCATCTCAATTGATACAAATTAATTATTAACGGTTAATACATATGTACCTTAATTTTATATTAATTAATTATTAATTGCGTGTTTCTTTGTTAATTAAGATGATATTAATCACTAATCACCCATATCGGCGAGATGGGGGAAACTTGAGAGAATAGTAAATGGGCTCTTACATATACAATGAATAAAGTGCAATGAGCGGCCTCTACTTTTGTGGTAGACAAGAATAATAGATTGACAAGTGTTGAATGTGTGTCAAGCATGGAGTGAAATGGAAGCTGGTAAAGAGGTTTAGACGAGTCCAATTAATCAAAAGGAATAAAAGAAGAAGAAAAGGTGGAGACAAGAGATACATCGACCCACTAACTCTTTAGAGAGAGAAGAGAAGGTAGAATGAAACAACCCAAAAAAGTAATTCAGGGAAAACCAAGCACATTTTAATTGATTCATTCGTTGTTCATGCGGGTTTACCGGGCTGGATACTACCATAGTAACATAATATACTTATTTATATCATGTATTTTGTCTGGTACTTGTTTTAGTGGGGGAAGTGGCTTTAAATAACATTCAAATTCAAACTCAGTTACTTAAAGTTTAAAAGAAGAACCTAGCATCGGATCGTTTGATTGAATATTCAACATGCAACATATCTAATCCGAGAAAGAGTTAACTCATATTTTGACTGGAAAGGAAAAGAGGGAAATCAAATCTGACTTGGAGTGAAAAAGTAAATTAAATAATATTTTGTTGATTAGTTGGGGTGCAATTTTACTTATCATTTAATTAATTTGATTAAGGTGGGGTATGTTTAAAATCAATAATTATGTTTCCATGTTAATTCAAAGTTAAATATTATGTTTCCATGTTAAAACATGCACATATTTGAGATTCATATTTGAATGGGTAATGATATTGACATGAATTAGGAACAGAAAATTTAAACTTGAAATGATAATTTTACTTTTAATTCATGTTAAATTTGAATAAAATTTCATGTATCTAGTATTTATTTTTCCTGTCAATATCACTATCCTATTTGAATACATATAGAATAACTATGTGAAGAAAAATATGTAGATTTTTTGTTGTTGTTGTTGGATAATTAGACTTTCTATTATATAATGTAATGAATTATATTATTTTCTATGAACAACAAATTAAAATAAAATAGCAGTGTAGCACATACAAGTCCTTGACTAACTTTTTTTTGTTGTTGAAAACTTGACTAATTCTTTTTTATTATTGAAAATTCTTGATTGTTCTCCTGCAAGTGGAAAATTCAATGCAAGTGTAACCCTTTTGCAGCATCACATTATAAAACTATAAATTATTGATATCTTGGAGACACTTAACACTCAACAAATAGAGTAAAAGGAAGACTTGTTTCTGTGAATTAAGATTGAGTAATTAAAATATATAGAACAGTATAGGTATGACATTGTTGGTGGAGCACTAATTAATGTCATTTCATTCTTTTAAGAAAATAAAATAAAATAAGAAAAAGAAAGTTGGAGCACTCTCCTAACCTTTCACATGTTATGTCTCAGTCTCTCTATTTCCCAGCCTGATCAAGTGAACTTGAGATTCATGTAATGCAAGTATATAGCTATTCTCGAGTCGCAACTAATCGAATCCGCAACAGAAAGAGACGTATACATTCATCGATCTTTCGAAATGTAACGAGGAGTGGACCTTCAGTTTGAGATTCTCTCTCAATTATTGAAACCATTTACACCCTCGATCGGCTCGTGCAATCATCACACCATCTCTATTATTGTAAGGTTGTGATATGGCCAGAACATCGAAATGCGAACTGTAGATTAATAATGAACCAAATTCAAATTTGAATAGGAAAAAAAATAAAGGATTGAAAGGGGACTAATCACAAGTATGCGTATCCACAGAAAAAGATAAAATTGGGAGAACAAGGACGGATGCTTTTTGCCAAAATAAGTAATGATAAACTGAGAAATAAGGAAAATATGAGGATGAGATACAAAGGGAGGCTAGCTTCTCTTTGACATAGTGGGGCCCATCCAACAATATTAGGCACCACGCTTAATTACCCAGCTATATCCCCCGCAAATGTTAATTAGGAAATTAAATGCATTTATTACATGCCTAATTAGTAAATGCGGGGTGTGTGCGTGTTTACTTTGCGTGGTGTGTAGCATAATTCGGGGCCCATCACACAAAAAAGGAAAAAAGAAAAAATAAGAAGTAGAAGAAGACAAAGTTAGATGAATTTATCCATCTCTACAGAGTTCAACAGTGAACACAAGATGCAAGTAAATTAACACTGTGAACATAAAGTTACCTATGATGACCTCAAACATATCCATTTCAACAGAGTTCAACTGAACATACACAAATCCTTGACCATTAGTTTGGTCCATGCATAAATACCAACTTAACTAACATGAACAAGGACATGGTAAGGAGGAGCACATATACACGGTTTAAGTTTTAGTAACGGCTGAAAAAACCGGTTTAATGATTTTTTTTTTTATGCGGTTAGTTCATTAACAGGTTGAACCATATTTGATATCACGGTTTAGCGTGAAATTCGGATAACGAAATTCATGTTAGAATTTGGACTTCATTTGATTAGAGATATGGAAGGGATTTGGATTGGGGGACAGATATCAATATCAAATAAATAAGATTTTATAATAACATGGAGAGGGAGACACACAATGCCCTTCTTTAAATTTTGTTATAAATTTTTCTTCCTAAAGCGTACAGTATACAAAGTAGTTTAAATAGAAAGAATATGCAACCCCTAAATGCATCATTTCAACCATACATCTTATCTAACTAAATTCTAGATAATTCTATTTGAATAGACACATATTCATGTCAAGATACATCCCCTAATTTAATATGCATCTATCATATTTTCACACCTAATTAATTATTAATCCTGCCCCATATTATTAATAAAATTATTAAATAAAATATTAAAAACATTAATTTCAATACTCCCCCTTAATGTTTTTTTTGTTATTTTTTTTTTCTCGATACTCCCCGTGATATTTTTTCCGTCACGCTCATCTATTTTTTTTTAAACTCCTTTTTTTTTTTTTTAATTGGTTTTTTTTTTCGAATCGCATTTTTTCGCATCATCTTTTTCGAATTGTTTTTTTCCGAATCGTCCTTTTTTTTTTGGATCGTTTTTTTTTTCTTTTTCGAATCGTCTCTTTTTTCTTCATCGAAATTGAGTTGTGAAACTTGTGGGAACCCGAATATACCGTCTTGGGTTGTCGTGGCCTTCTCCTACTCCAAATTTCTGCTGAACTCGATAAATCGGTAATGAGTTGTGAAGTTCGTGTGAGCCCAAGTACGTAACCTTCCTGGTTGTCTTGGTGACTACTTCTTCGACTTCTACTAAACTCGATAATTCGGAAATGAGTTGTGAAATTCGTGTGAGCCCAAGTACGTAACCTCTTTGGTTGTCTTGGTGACTCCTACTCTGACTTCTACTAAACTCGATAACCGTCGTTTTTTTATAACCGTTGCTCGATAACCGCCGCTCGATAATCGTCGCTTTAGATAACCGTCGATCGATAACCTTGGTTCTGGTACCATGTTAGAATTTGGACTTCATTTGATTAGAGATATGGATGGGGTTTGGAATGGGGGATAGATATAAATATCAAATAAATAAGATATTATAATAACATGGAGAGGGAGACACACAGGGCATTGCCCTTCTTTAAATTTTCTTATAAATTTTTCTCCCTAAATCGTACAGTATACAAAGTAGTTTAAATAGAAAGAATATACAATCCCTAAATGCACCCTTTCAACCATACATCTTATCTAACTAAAATCTAGATAATTCTATTTGAATAGACACTTATTCATGTCAAGATACATTTCCTAATTTAATATGCATCTATCATATTTTCACATCTAATTAATTATTAATCCTGTCCCATATTATTAATAAAATTATTAAATAAAATATTAAAAACATTAATTTCAATAATCCAAATTAGTGGTTACTGTTGTAGTATTTTTATCAGAACTAAATTTTATGAAGGGTTGGCCCTCCAAAAATTTGTTAGGAAACACTTTTATTGGCTCGGTAACTCGCTAGGAGCGGTAATGAGGATGATGGTTTGAGTAAGATCCATCACTGCAGACATTATTTCCATTATGCCTCGTGCGATTCTCTACAATAATATAATAAGATTAAGATTATTAAAATAATTTAATAAATGGTAATTAGATGAACGGTTATAAATAATACATAAATATATAACATAAGAAATTTCTCATACGAATAGGAAATCTAAGGCGAATAAATTTGGACTCCTAGAATGTTATTTTCCAAAAGGATGGAATAAAATCTCCACCTGGCTCCCAACTCAACTGGTCGTGGGGCAGTGAGAGATAATGGGGGTCCTTTTAAGTGTTTAGTAAGTCAGAACAAAGTCACTATCCTTTGCCTATATAAATGGGTATCTTCATCTAAATTATCATCACACCACACAAGAATCAGGAGCACCAAACTAAGAGATACGTACTATACACCTTCTCCTTACTTCCCGAGCTCCATCCCTCTTATCACCTCGTTTCTAACTCGAGGAAATCCAAATCAATGGTTTGTTCCATCCTGTTATAATAATGAATCTTAAATAATGAAATTTCATTAATCTGCAGTAATATATGAATTAACTGATTTAACAATGACATGTTATAGGAAGAAGGGAAGACGAGCTGGACGGTGGCAGATGCGGTGGATTACAAAGGATTCCCTGCCGATAAATCAAAGACCGGCGGATGGGTAACTGCCGCTCTTATCCTAGGTACACATCTCTATATTTTACTTTGTAACGACATGTCTATTTCTGTAGTATTGCATGGTTTAACAAAATAATATTCTTGATTTGCATAGGAATTGAAATAAGTGAGAGGCTGTCCACCATGGGTATCGCGGTGAATTTGGTGACGTATTTGGTGGGGACGATGCACCTTCCAAGTGCCGACTCAGCAAACATCGTGACCGACTTCATGGGCACTTGCTTCATGCTTTGCCTACTCGGTGGATTCCTTGCTGATTCCTTCCTCGGAAGATTCCTCACCATTGCCATCTTTTCTGTCATCCAATCATTGGTAAATATTTATTCATCTTCTTTAATATATTTCTTGAACTAAATATATGCATGCGTGGTGACGATTCGCTTAACAGGGAACGGGATTGCTGGCCGTATCGACGAGGCTTCCTCAACTGCGTCCACCACCATGTGATCCAACGAAGAATGCATGCCAAGAAGCTAACGGGTTACAAATGGGAGTGTTATACTTGTGCCTCTACCTGATTGCACTGGGGACGGGTGGACTCAAGTCAAGCGTATCCGGTTTCGGCACGGATCAATTCGACGAGAAGGATGCCAAGGAGAGGACACAGATGTCTTACTTCTTCAACAGGTTCTTCTTCTTGATAAGCATGGGCACTCTACTCGCAGTCACTGTGCTTGTTTACATACAAGACGAAGTTGGCCGGAGTTGGGCCTATGGAATTTGTTGCCTCTCCATGGTTACTTCCATCATCATCCTTCTCTCTGGGACCAAGAGATATCGATTCAAGAAAAGTGCAGGCAGTCCTATAGTTCATATCCTTCAAGTCATCGCAGCCTCCATTAAGAAAAGGAGTCTCGCTTACCCTTCAAACATCGCCTTCTTGTACGAAGATCGTTCCGAGTCCACCAGAATCTACCATACCCCACAATACCGGTACATCATATAATTTTCATTTTTCTATGTTATAGTATCTTACCATCTAGTTATGTAGATTTTTGGACAAGGCGGCAATAAGAGTCGAAGGAGACGACGAGCAGACACTAGATGGGAAACCGGCGCCCAATCCATGGAAGCTTTGTTCGGTGAGTAGGATTGAGGAGGTGAAGATGATGATAAGGCTTCTCCCAGTGTGGGCCACGACCATTTTATTCTGGACAATTTACGCCCAAATGATCACATTCTCGGTGGAGCAAGCGACTACCATGGACAGAATGATTGGAAGCTTCAAAATTCCAGCAGGATCCCTCACCGTCTTCTTTGTCGGAGCCATTCTCATCACCTTAGCCGTCTATGATCGTGCCATCATGCCAATTTGCAGAAGATTCAAAGGGACTGAAGGTAGCTACCCAAATTAATCTCCATAATCATGTTAATTAATTAATTAATGATTATATACGTTTGGTGCAGGATTTACGAACCTTCAAAGGATCGGAATAGGTCTAGCTCTGTCAGTAATGGGCATGGTCTTCGCAGCATTTACCGAAAGAAAAAGACTTTTGATAGCAAGATCAAGCGATGCAAGTGCAAGTACAACTCTTCCGATGAGTGTGTTTGCGTTAATCCCACAGTTTTTCTTGGTCGGTTCGGGGGAGGCGTTCATATACACGGGCCAGCTGGATTTCTTCATAACTCGTTCACCGAAGAGCATGAAGACCATGAGCACCGGTCTCTTTCTAACGACTCTCTCCCTTGGATTTTTCTTCAGTAGTATGTTGGTTTCCATCGTCAAGAGTTTGACGGGCGGGACGAATGGCCAAGGATGGCTGGCCGATAATATCAATCAAGGCAGGTTGGATTACTTCTATGGGCTTCTTGGTGTTTTGAGTGCAATTAATCTCGTAGCGTATCTTGCATGTGCTGTTTCTGTTAAACCCCAGTCTCAGCCTCGGGCTCTCGACACTGACAAGAACATCAGTACTCTAGATGACAAGTGTTAGCTATGATGCGCGCAAATTTTAACTAAGGTTAATTAAAGACTGTTTGCATGTATTTTTACGTACCTTTCTGTTTATTTTGGGTTCATGTCCTTGTTTGGGTCTCGTTGCCTTCATTTCTTTCTCATGTAGAGGCTGTTGAGCCCAATATAGTATCATTACCTAATAAGCTGTAGCTAGTTGGTTGATGTTGCTGTCCAATGAAAATGGAGTTTGCCTACAATATTTCTTAATCAACATACTATAATAAGGTTTTTTTTTTTTTTTTTTTTTTTGAAAAAATTTGGAGGAGGCTTTCACATCCTCCTTCCAAAGTATAAATTAATAAAGAGAGAATACTATAATAAGGTTTCTTTTAGATAGTAGGCCAAAAGCCTATTAAGATTTTCATTTAAGTTTAAAGGAAAAAAGTTCAACAAATATTTACAAGATTCAAACAAAACTCATGAGTAGTTATGTACAGCCCCTATAACTCTCCCCCACATCTTAAATTTAACACATTAACACATGGTTTGACACCTCAATTTATAAAAAATAAAAAAAAACAAGTAAATGGAGAAGGCTCGGTGGTCCTCCATCCATTGGTGCCAATGAGACTCGAACCCACAACCTCTCACAAACATATGGTTTCTTGTGTCTCACACCCAACCACTGGACCACAAGCCCATTGTAATAAGTAATATGACATTCATGGTACAAAAAAGAGCCAAAGCTCTTATCAGAAAGAAGCCCTTATCAGAAAGAGATTAAACACAAAAAAAAATAGTCATATCGCAAGGAAGTTAAAGAAATCATGAATCTCAATTCACGAAAATCTGAAAAATTCCCAAAGGAATTCAACGTTTCTTCATACTTAAATCTTTTTATAAAAAATATCAATATATGTTATAGTATAGTAACATTTTTAAAATCAACTCAAGAGTAAATTTTGAATTTGTTTTTATTTTCAAATGATGTTCTCGAAGCAAGAAAATCAAGATATCTACTCCTATGACCACAGGAACAAGTGGCCTAGATCATGCAGATATAATGACATCTAATTTGGTACCTACCATAAAATTGTGCCGACCCAAGCCATGCAAAAGTAAACCAAAACTGAAATCCACCTGATCGGTACATGGTAGGGTATCTCATAACGATCTACATTACAGATAGATTTAAAAAATAGATATAGATTTCTTTTGCCATTTACATCCCAAATGGGTTCGGTCCCGCCGAACAAGGTCAACCAATCAGATGTTGATACATCAGCATGCAATGTCCCTCTTGTACAGGACAAATCAATTGCTCTGAACCGAAGATATAAAACAAGCACATCGTGCTAATTATTTTCAATCAATCTGAACTCATAAAAAATAAACTTCAATCAATCATGACAGTATGGATCACAAAGTAAATTTGCCGGTCCTCAAAAGATAACGTAACATAAACCATAACAATGGTGGGTCACCTTGGCCCGCGCATATCTCTTGATTCCCTTTATATGGTAGGAGAGATGAACGATTGATTGTAAGTAATATAAATTATCAATTTCTCCTCTCTTTTTAGTTTTGACTTCCATATTCCCTACCTTTAAAAAGTATCACAGGAGGTTTATTCCTTTTTGTAATGATATGTTTCATGCTATCAAAAATTGCATCGTGCATACACATATGTGAAATCTATCACGATGAGTGGACGAATCATGGGCAGAAATGTCAGGACTCGATTTAGTCGAATCAATTGTATTTAGGTTGGATTTTATTTTACTCTTCTGGTGATTAGATTGGATCAGATTAATGTTGGAGTAATTAGTGTACCGCACTAGCGGTAATTAATTAGGTGAAATTCACTGTCAAGCATCAATGCTTGTTTTAATTAATCACTGGGAATAATTAGCAACTGGTAAAGAAGAAAAAAAAGAAAAAAAATCCAAATAAAGGTAATTTAACCCAATTGGTTGCTTTTTAAAAGGTCATAATTTTTTTACTAAAATTTCTAAAAGGTCATGCCAATTTACCAGTGAAAAACTGTTGCAATAAGCAATAAAAAATAGAGTTTATGCAAATGTTTTTGGAGTGACGACAAAAATAACAATAAAGGATAAAGGTAAACAGTAAAATTTGCAATATGTGAGTAGAACAAAGATGAAAAAAGAGTTGTACATACTTGAAAATTGCTAATCCCAGCACCATTGAACAAGATCATTGCATCGTTTAGTCACTTGCTCAGCCATCTTCTTCCTCCATCTCCACAAATTCCAGCTCATCGTCCAATTTCTCCCCCCTTCGTCTCCACTAAGGCGCAGATCAACTATGTAGTGAGAATTGAGATATGCATTGATCCAAATAGCCCAACTTCAAGCCCAGTCTCAATGCGTTTGAATATAAGGATTGCTAAATGGGCTTTAGCATTCTCTCCCGTCAAAGACCCACAAGGCCCCAACCCAGTTCAGTATGTACTCTGTTCGTCTTCTTCTTCCAACTCTCCTCACTCGCCCCACCTTCCTGTTGCTCTCCCTGCCCTTGCCGGCTTGCCCTGTTCTGTAGAAGCTTATAATCAGGTGGTTGGTGCGTATTAGGTTGATGAGGGAATCAAACGTTGTAGTGTTGGATAATGGAGGAGGGCTTTTGAAGGCGGGCTTCGCAGGGGACAGTGACCCAGTTGCAGTCGTACCGAACTGTATCGGCCGTCCTCATTCTTACTCTTCCTCTTCGAAGAGATGGCTCGTCGCGGACCAGCTTCAGGCGGACGATGCTGACGTTACAGGCGTATCCCTCCGCCGCCCTATCGACCGAGGCTATCTGATCAACCCAGAAGTGGAGAAGGAAGTATGGGACCGCGTGCTTCGATCCGTGCTTAAAGTGGAACCTTCAAGTTCGTCCCTTTTGCTGGTAGAGCCCCTCTTTAATCCCCCATCCCTCCAAAAATCAACCGACGAGCTCGTCTTCGAAGAATTCGGGTTCCAATCACTGTGCGTGGCTGACTCCCCCTCGCTGGTACATCGTGCAAGTGGTAAAGGAGAATGCAGCCTCGTGGTCGATTGCGGGTTCTCATTCGCACACGCAGCTCCGGTGATGCAGAACACGACACTGAATTACGGGGTCAAGAGAATGGATTTGGGGGGGAAAGCTCTGACAAACTATCTCAAGGAGTTAATCTCTTACAGGTCCCTCAATGTAATGGATGAGACCTTGCTCATCGACCACGCCAAGGAGCAGCTCTGCTTCGTCTCTCTTGACTTGCCCAGCGACCTCGTCCTGTCCAGGTTTCCAATTTTCTTTGTGCATCGACCTAAAACCCTAAACCCCAAAATCCTAATTTGATTGATTTTATGTGATGTTAAATAATAATTGATAGGAAGGCAGGGAGGGAAAACATAATGAAGTGCACGTATGTTCTTCCTGATGGAATAACGAATAAGAAAGGTTATGTCAAGGACTGGGACGAAGCACAACGATACCTCTCTCCGCTGGAACCAAATAACAAAACACAGGTGGTGGCGGTAGATGGACAAGGTGACACGAAAAAAATTGATGCGTCTCAAAATGTACGTGTCATCCAAGATTCAATTTCATCTTTTAATTATAAAAAAATTCTCCTTTTGATTTACTTTTGTTTTGACGCAGGAGTTTGTGTTAACCAACGAGCGCTTCCTTGTACCGGAGATGCTTTTTCATCCTTCTGATTTGGGTACATCATATTTTTTTGTATTTTATAAGTTTTTTCTTGTATTAATGACAAAATATTTGTGATGATAATATAACAGGAATGAATCAAGCAGGGCTGGCAGAATGCATTGTTCGAGCCGTAAATTCTTGCCATCCATATCTTCATCCACTTCTTTTCGAAAAGTATATTCTTCTTATCACAATATTGACCAAAATATTTGTTTTATAATATTAATTAAATTTTACAGTATAATATTGACGGGAGGAAGCGCAATGTTCCCTAACTTTGCACAAAGATTAGAAAGAGAGCTTCGTCCTTTAGTTCCTGATAAATATAAAGTGAAAATAACGAGTCAAGAGAACCCAATAGTCGGTGCGTGGAAGGGTGGATCGGTTTTAGGGTCGAGTCGTGAGTTCGAGTCGATGTGTGTCACCAAGGCGGAATATGAAGAGATTGGATCTACTCGGGCCCGTCGCCGTTTCTTTCACTGAAGAATTACTTGGAGAGGACTGGTATATTGTTATTATTATTTTGTAGTTTGAATTGAATTACTAACTTCGCTAACGTAGGACAATCAATCCTACCACATTTTCTAAAATAAATTAATTAATTAAAAAAAAAGTACAAACTGTGGATGAGAGGAGTAAATCCATCAGTTTCTCATTAAATCCCTAAAACCTGGTAATTCTCATTTGAATGACGTGTGTTTATTTGGCATGACCCAGCAAATGGTATTTCAAAAATTCACTTTCCACTTGTGTGTATCCAAGTTCCTGCTGCAGTGTTTTTAGGGTGTATAATTAACTATGTTTAAATTGTTTAATCCACATTTATGGTTCTTTAATTATGTAATTAACAGTTCTGAGTCAAGAAACACAAACTAGTTTGATAAATAAAGGCAAGACATTATTGATTATTCCTTATATACACATACATGCTCCAGTATTACATTGTATGCGAACACCAACGAGTGATTACATAAACTAATCACTCGTCTACTAAGTTTCTAACCGAAGGCACTAATCACTTGTTGGTTGCGTTGAAGGAGTTTTTTCTTGCGGTAGCGAGCACGGTCTTATCCGCAACTATGAAATATGCCATGCCAGCAGCTGCAAAAGAAATTATCAGTTTCCAATAATGATTGATTAAATCAATTAATTAGAGATATAAACAATTTTTGACTAATTAACTACCCGTAGAGACAATAAGTGCCTGAGCCGTTGGATTGAGGTGCATCCTAGCCCACGGCAACATTCTCGCGCTCGCCATCTATATATGCACAAATAATATTCGAATAAGCACAAAATGATAGCAACGACATTTTTATTTTGCTGATTTGGTGAAATGTGGAGGAAATGGAGAGGAACTCACAGTAGGAATAGCCGTGGCGATAGTAGCAACGACAGCGGCCTTTGCTCCGGCCATCGCTCCCTCTATCGATCGCCATTTAAAAGACAAAACAAAATTAAACATATAATCTAAGTTTTTATTGTTATGATAATAAGAAATAAAAAGTGATGGGTAAGTACCACGGGAGCAACGCTTAGCCAAAGCGATCTTTTGATCCATGGAGGCATTGACGGAAACCATGTTTATATCTGAATGTGCTTTTGAGTTGTAATGAAATGGCTAGAGAAGGAGATGAGAGTGATGAAGGATTGAGGGGTGACAATGGGGCGTTTAAATAGGACAAAGCAGCAAGTGGTTTTGAGTTCAAACCTGGTACTGGGAATTGAATGGTACCAGTCAGTTTAGTAATTGTTGAATAAAATCTGATTAGTTATTAATTTAATATTTGTTGCAATTGTATTCATTGTCATCTCCATTTTAAATAGAATGGATTTTGATGAGATAATGGTAATCGATGAATGAATGTCTCCATTATATTATGCTAGTGGAGAAGATGGGCATTAGTATAATTTATTGGAGTTCCTAAAATGGAGGATGGTGGCACGTGTTTCGTGGGTTTATCCAAATCTACTGGCAGTTTATATAGTTTTGAGATTAGCAAGGGGAACTGCAAACTGTGGGTGAAGAGAAACGTCGACTCAGAAAGATGAGATAAAGGGGCTGCCAAATCCCAATCCCCTGCCAAAGTGAAAACTCTTTCTGGGTTGGGCCAGCAAATGGTTTTCATTTCCCCTCTGCCTCCACATCTACTACCTATCAATCTATCATATATCTATTATTTAGGTACAATATAGACACAACTATGGAGGTACAATATAGACATATCTATTATATATGTACAAAAAAAAATACCCTAATTAAGTTACTGCAAAGAAAAATGAAATTTTATTTATCTCATATAGGTATCGTATGATGTCTATTTAATTACTCTAATATGATATTCGAGGAGTTGTATATATTTCTTTTATAAATATATATTAATGAATTTACAAATGTACATTGTTATTCAAAAGACTGATGATCATGTAAAGAGTAACATATTCCTATTACTCATATATATATATATATATATATATATATATATATATATATGTGTGTGTGTCTCATCCGGATTTAATGTCAATGAGACTCGAATTCACAACATCTCACAACATATGATGTTTTGGATCTCACAATATATATATATATATATTTTAGTAAAAATTTAGAGTATACATATAAGGCACATTACATGATATATCTTATATATTTCATAAGTTTAAATAAAAAAAATATATTGATACTTCAAATGAAGGATTGGACCAAACACCAAAGCACCGCAAACACTATAGTGGGCCTTAATTTTTCTTTACTTGGGTCTTACATTTTTTCCAAAATTAGGGCTTACGGGCCTAAATGTCTTGATCTAAAAGTTACAAGACAAGTAATTCATATATATCCTTCCTTAAATCAAGTACCTCTTGCATTAGTATATAAGAAAGTGAATTATTCTTGTATATATCTTGTTTGACAAAAATAAACAAATAAGCAAGTTGAGTTCCTGGAGACCAAGTCAAAATTATTTATTTTGAGATAATACCTTTCGGACGTGTAATCTCCAATTATTTTAAAATAAATACATATTGGAATAATATAAGTATCATTCCAACATTATCCACACACTTTCGTTACCAAATTTTGTATTAATTATAACTCAGCAAAACAATAATGTTCTCAGCATATATCTTCTAATAATTCGATGGGTACATATATACATACTTGTATTATTGTATATAAATTTCATCTAATTGCATTATGTATACATGTACAAAGTCCTCTAATCGTACAAAGTCCTCTATTCCATGCAGTGACGGATCTTGGCCCGTATCAATGGGTGGCGATAATCTAGGAAGATTACTGTGAAAAAATTTCAAAAAATATTGGGGGACGGTAGCACATGATTTTTCAGTTTTATCGTAAAATACACTAGCATAATCATACACACACATATATATACACACACACACAGCTACCGCTCAAAAATCTAGAGGGGTTGTCCCTCTAGTCCCTTAATAGATCCGTCACTTAATTGACGGTACCAACCTTATAGCATTTCAAACCAGCGTGATCGTGCTTGCATTATCTATTAAGCTAGCTTTATTGTACTAAATAAATTTCATCCAATTGTATACACATGTACAAAAGTCCTCTAATCCCCAGTACCGACTTATGAACATTTCAAATCAGCATGATCATACATGTATTATCTATTAAGCTAGTTTTATTTTACTAATTCTATGCTAATCAAAATAGATAATCTAGAGCTTCAAATAGCTGTAATCATTATAAAATATGTAATCTAGAGCTTCACATAGCTGTAATCACTACAAAATCCCATTATATATAGACTCATCACCCTTTTCAAGTTCATTACACTCAAAAACGAAAATATATCATTCATATCAAGTATTTGATGGCTTATTCTTCTTCCAATTTCTTTCTTCTATCTCTCATTTTCACTACATTGTGCCTTTTCCACTTGGCCTCTTGCGACTATGACGATCCAACCTCCGAGATGTATGAAGAGTGGACGGCTAAGTTCTGTAAAGTTCCCAAGAACGAAACCGAGAAAGAATATCGCTTCAAAATATTCAGTGACAATGTGAAACATATTAACCAATTTAACAAGGCAGATAATAAGAGTTACACTCTTGCAGTCAACCAGTTCACTGACCTCACAAATGACGAGTTTGTGGCTCTCGTAGGCACAGCAAAGGTACCTGCCGGCTTCAAATGTTTCGAGCACGTAACTCACAAGGTACCTGATTGTGTCGATTGGAGGCCAGCTGGTGCCGTGACGCCCGTCAAAGACCAAAAGAGTTGTGGTAAGTGGTGTTATTTTTTTGAAGGGAAATAACATAAAGCTCGATAACACTCTTCGCTAATATAAACTTAATAGGGTGCGGGGGATATGAAGGAACTTAATATATACTATTAAATAATAAATATTTAATTATGATTAATAAACACCTTGTGCATGTTTATATAAACATGATCAATTAACTTGTGCGATGTTAAATAACATGTATTTACTAATACTTTCATTATATTTATTAAATAATTTGCAAAATAAGTACATTACCTAAATTTTTTATTTATTAATTTTAACATTCAACCTAAGTACATCACCTAAATTTTTCATTTATTAATTTTGTTATACAAAAATTGCAGGATCATGCTGGGCATTTGCAGCTGTGGCGGCAACAGAAGGCATCGTAAAAATCAAAACAGGACAACTAATATCCCTTTCGGAGCAAGAACTGTTGGATTGTGCTTTCAACTTAGGCTGCAAAAAAGGGGGTTGGGTCAGCGGAGCCTTCGATTTCATCATTTCAAATGGCGGGCTCGACACCGAGTCTGATTATCCTTATACCGCGACCCAAATGACTTGTGATTCTAACAAACTCATGAATAAGGCGGCTTCTATCAGCGGTTATAATTATGTGACGGCAAATAACGAGCATCAACTCATGTTGGCAGTTGCTAAGCAGCCGGTAGTGATACTTGTTGATGCATCCGGGTTACAGTTCATAGGTAGTGGTATATTTGACGGACCTTGTGGTACGAATCTTAATCATGCTATGACTATAGTTGGATACGGTCGAATTAATAACGGCAAGAAGTTTTGGATCGCTAAAAATTCTTTTGGCACGACGTATGGTGATAATGGTTATGTTTACTTGGCGAAGGATATCACAGCTGCTGAAGGAGTTTGTGGTCTTGCCATGGCCCCTTCGTACCCTACTTATTAATCACTACATTCGTAGTTAAAATTATGTGTTGTTGCTTGGAAATATGGTATTGTTTGAAAAATAATAATTACATGTAAAATACGATACTACTGTTTTATTTCATTTGGCTTTGTTGTTTGAGTTTGGATATATTGCATGGTTTGCATTTGATGAATAAATACTAAAGGTTTCCTTTTATTATTTTGATTTCTCGATATGTGAATAGATGATCAACAAAACAATATTCATCAAAGAAATTGCGAGTATAAAATCTAAAAAAAAGTTGCCAGTCAAAAAGATGCACGGTGTAAGACAGTAAGAGAATGTTGCCAATTCAATGGTTCTGTTCCTCAATGATAATAATATCGACTTGTGAAATGTTCAGAATGACGATTTGAGTTGGTCCGTCAACCGTTACGTTACATTCTACCAAGGATATTTCAGTATAATGACATTCAGAAAGATATTTCAGTATTCATGAAAGAAAGATGTTACTTAAATAAGGTATTTAATTTTCAAATTTCACAATAGATATACTAATTTTAAAATATACATATATTAATAGGGGGCTTCTATCATACACCCCTTTCATTATCATACACAAATTTTCAAGGGTATTTGAAGTAATTATCCATTTATGAATATTTAAGGTAAGATATCAAATATATTTATCAATTAATGTTTAACTAAATTGGAATTTTTTGTTCTTCATTTAAACAAAAATGTTCATAAAAGATAAATTTTATGATACACCCTTTTACAAATATAATTAATTGCTAAAATACCCAAAATACCCTTGTAAAAGGGTGTATGATAGAACTCCCCATATTAATAATACGAACAATTAAATAAAAACATATTGTTATTCAAAAAAGTATGTCACATAATTTTAAGAGACATTATCATTCAAAAAAAATATAATGTATTTTAAGATGGTCTAACGAATTTTTTTTAACCATTATTGTTGCACGTTAACTTGAAATAAAAACTAATTAATCCACTTTCGCGAAGCCCTCCGACGAAAGAGGAAAATAATATTTCCTTTATTATTTTATATAATTATTTTCATTTTTAAATCGCAAAAAAAAAAAAATTGTATTTCCGCCTGGCGAAAGAGCCTGTTCAAAAAAATTACTGTAAAATTTTAATGAACTATATATAAATTTGTCATTACTTTTTACCGGTATGTCCAAATTGAATTTTGTTTGTTTTCTTAGATTTGTTATTTTGTGCTGAATAATTGTGTGAAGTGGGATTGATTTATCTTGAATTTTCAATTTATTTATATTTTTTATTGGGTGATTCTATGATAGACCCTCTAATATTAATATATATATATATATATGAGGGAGGTTAAACTACTTAATTAAGTACCAACATTTTGGTACTTAATATTTTTCCACCATTGAATTTCAATTGAGATTTGTGTTTTTTCATGATGATCATGAAAGTTTGTGCACATCATTGAATGCACAAATCTCAATACAAATCCAATTGTGAAAAAACAGTAAATATCAAAATGTTGGTACTTAATTGAGTAGTTTTTTAAATTATACTAGAGTCGCTGGTAACTTATGTCGATTGCGCTACTTATAGTTAGAAACATGCTTCTCTCACAATTTTTTTGAATTAGTTCAATCCGAACTTACACTGACAGTGTTGTATAACGGTGTAAAATTCAAAATAACGATGACAACTGATAAAACGGTGGTGGTGGTGGTAATCATCTCCGTTTTTTGCAAAACGGTTGAAGAAAACGATTAACCGTTTTCTCCTAGATTTGACCGTTACGTTAAAATCATTTTTCACACTGTTTTTTCATAAAAAAAAATCAGACTTATTTTTTTATTTTTTTATTTCTCAGATTTGTATATTTTGGGCTTTTCGTATTTTGGGCTTTTTCATTCATTATGTTACTATGTATTTTTTTTAAACCTATCAAATACCTTGTGGCTGTGGGTAATTGAAAAATGTATTGAGATAAATGAAAATATCTACTGGTAATGATAAATATTAGTCATGATAAGGTAATAATATTTAAATTTTGTACAAGAAAATATTTGATTTTGAATGTTTGCAGCGTATTTTTATAATAATAATAATTATTATTATTTAATAAGATTGAAAGTACAAATAAATTTTTTGAAAGTACAAATAAGTAAAAAAAAATAGTTAGGGGAACCTTGAACTCATTAGATTCATAATTAAGCATTTCGTCAATTGTGTTAAATCATATTCATATTCATGATCTAAACAAAAAAAAAACATATTATAAGTTATATATAAAGTTGGATAAATTCAAGCTCCCACATGAGGCCACGTCACCAGGGACCTTTTTGTGAAAAAAAATAATTTTTTTTACATTTTGGTTATTTTTATTTATATTTTGATCCTTTTTTAAAAAAAATTTACATTTTAGTCCTTTTTTATTTACATTTTGGTCCTTTTTAATTTACAATTTGGTCCTTCAAGTTTAAAGAATTACATTAGCGTCCAGGAGCCTCTTTGTAAAAAAAATTAATTTACATTTTGGTCCTTTCTTAATTACATTTTGATCATTTTTAGTTGAAAAAACTATATTTTGGTCCTTTTTTTATATTTTGGCCCTTTTAAGTTTAAAAACTTACATTTTGGTCCTTCATATTTACATCTTGATCCTCTTTTATTTACATGTCGGTCCTTTTTCACATTTCCGAATTTATATTTTGGTCATTTTTAGTTTTAGAGTACACTTTGGCGTTTTTTTTTTACATTTAGGGCCTTTTTAATTTAAATTTCGGTCCTTTTAAACATTTGAATTAATATTTTTGTCCTTTTTATTTATATGTTGGTCCTTTTTAGTTCTAATTTACATTTTTGATATTTATAAAGTTAAGAAAATTGCTCTTCTATGTTTGCTCCACGTCATCCTTTACCTTTTCACTTTTTTATATTTGAATTTCTCACTTTAATTATTAATTATGATTGATTTCTTATCATTATCATAGATATCAACCATATACAATTAATATTATTAGTAATTATTGATATCATTAATTATTTATTTTTAGCCTTTTGGTCTTCTTACCGGTTTCAGTTAATGTGATATTTACCTTTTTTTTTTTTTTTTAGAGAAATTAAAGTCCTCACAAAATGTCACATCATCCTTTTAATGTGGACCACTTGATCTTGATCAAAAAGATCTATAATATATGATTTTATATTTTAACATGATCTATATAAATCCACTAATTAAAAAATTACATGAATTTTGGTTCATCGTGGATCAAGTTCATTCATATTTTTTTGTATAAATTATATACGGAAAAATTTCAAAAAACTCCTTAAATTATTGGATATTATAAAAACTCCTAAATTTATATATGTAGTAATTAAAAAAAAATATTTTCTATTAATTTAAAAAAATCTTCATATTTTTGGAGCATATAATAATTAAAAAAATTATTATATATTATATTTATACAATTTTAATATTTCATACATTATATATATTTGACTTTTATATTTTTTCCTTGAAAAACTAACACAAAATAATGATAAAAAGAACACAACATAGATATTCTTTTACAATATATTATTTTACAATAGATAAAAATATAAAATCATGAAATTATTACTAAAATAAACGGACCACGAAAAAAAAAATTGATGTTTAAATATATATTCTTTTACGATATGTTTTCAATGTGTTTATTTATTATTGCATATTTTATTATTATTGTTTACGAATTTGGTTAACATTAATAATAAAAAAAAATTATCATTACGTATGAAGATTAAAGAGTATTTGGCATAAGGAGAAGTGAATATCATCCTTAAGAGAAACAAAAGTTTGGTAGAGGTTTTTTTTTTTTTTGAAATATACAAAAACATAGAATTTTTTTACAATATCTAAAAAAGATAGGGAGTTAAAAATGCATCAAAATACAGATGTGTGAATAATCAGGCAATAAAACGTAGAATACAATAACATATTAGGAAAAATTACATCATAACAAACTCGAAGACTCCCGCGCAATCGCGCGGAGGAAAATGCTAGTTAAATCATAAATTGGGTGTGTCCCCAGCCCAAATAATGTTCTACCTCGCAGCTGCATATGAGAATAATTAAGTAACTCTACTCTCTTTTGATACTCGAGATGAGACTAATCAACTAGTCATCTTTCCAATTAATTTTGTTCCGGACGGATGAGACCTCGCACTTAAATCTATGATGTCATTTTCACAAGGAGTCATATATTCAGCTCTCAAAACTCAAAATATCATCCTTGACGACATTAATTAATATTATTAATTGATTCAATTAACGAATTAATTAATCGTTTAATTAAATTAATACGTTAATTAACATTAACATATTATAAATTATTTATTTGTCAATTAATATTTAGTTGAGTTGATTAAAAAAATTAATTAATTAATTTAATTATTTTTTATCGTCTCAACAAAAATATTGAGATGATTAGAAGAGTCAATTATATTTTCTCTTTTCAAAAGTCCAATCTGGACATCCGTAGGCATCCACATCCACATCATATGGTGGTAGAGCCATAATAAATAATGTATACGTTATTAAAATTTCAAAAAATATATACAAATATTGGAAGAGATATATATTGTTATTAAGAAGTATATTAATGTATTTATACATTATATTGTTATTCAAAAAACTATAATGATCACGTAAAGGATTGTATTATTATTAAAAAATATTGCATTTTTCAAAATATTATAATTGAAAAAATATATTGTTGTTAAAAATACAAATCAAACATGTAAAACATATATACATTGCATATTTTAAAAGCTGCATGAGGCATGTACACGTCTAAAAATATATATTCCAACAGTCGTTGAATAATGTCCCGACCAATAAATTAATGATTCTCGGATGTTGATAATAAATAATTATTATAATTATGATATTCATTTTAAAATCATTGTTGATAACATAAAGAAATTATCATCAAAATCATAGTGCATCCACGGACCATTTTTTTTTCACTGTTGGACAATGATGCTTCAAAAAATAAATGAAAGGGGAATTGGGCCAAAGGACCGCTGGCTTTATATTGGGCCTTTTCAGCTTTAGTCGGGTGTATAGTTTTTTTTTTCTTTTCAAAATTTGGCCTTACGAGCCTTAATATCTATATAATAGTTACAATAATTGACCCCCTCCCGTTAAATATACAAGAATTTGACTCAACCCAACGAACCACGTCATCAATCGCTGTACCTCCCATTAAATTTACAAAAATTTGGCTCAACCCAGCTGGTCACGTCATCAATCACTGTTCTTAATAAATATTGTTGATTAAAAATTATTGTCCATCAATTACTGTTCACCGTCGTCAATTAGTATTCATCAATAATTAATGTTCATAGAGACATATATAATTAAAATATGCTCCCCCCCCCCTCCCCAAAACAATTAACCTCTCTAAGTATATAATTTGGCTCAACCTCTTCCATTTAAAAGTAACCATGATGACGTGGCAAAAGTGGGTTCGCTGGCTTAATTAGCCTCTCTAATTAACTCGATTAAATATTCATTGACACGTTCAATTGATACATAAATAATTTATAATAGGGGGACGCAAGTGGATCGCTACTACATCCCTACTTCTCCTCTCACGTTACTTGTTCATTCTTGCGGTCTTTTTTGGTATCTAGATCATATGTTATTTTGCGAGAGGTCTACATTTGTTCATCGATCGGGTCGTCGCTGAATATTTAATATTCTTAATTTACATAACAATGTCATTTTTTAATGAAATATATGTATATCAAGCATATTGATTTATTATATTATTAAATTCGCAGCGAAGCGCGAGTAACTTTTCTAGTATATATAAACTTCCTTAAAATAAATGACCTTTGCGTTAGTATAGAAGACAGTGTATCCCATGTATGATGGCATTTATGTACTCCACAACTTGTGTTTTTTATTTTTATGGGGATTCTGAAAAAAATTTGATAAGGATTAATTAACAATCCAATTAACACAAAAAACAAATTAATTACTAATTCCAACATATCGAAAAAATACATATTAATTAATCTTTAATTTATTTTTAAATATAAATTTGATATTAATTAGATTACTAATTAATTTTATTAACTTTTTTGAAATCCGCATAAAAAAAAAGAAAACATGAATTGTAGAGTGCAAAATTAAAAAGATAATTATACCATGCCCCTCAAATTCCCTCCAACATTCTTCCATCATCAATGAACAATTAATTAACATGATAATTAACAAAAATATACTTCATTAACGATTAAATGATATATAATTAAAATATATGTGAACTAATGATTCTTAATCAATATCAATTAATCATTAATGAAGTTGTTTTTTTTGGTTAATTAGCATGTTAATTGATGATATAGAGGAATGAGAATATTGGGGGAACTTGAGAGACACCATGGTCTCAAATTAAAATTTCCCCTCCTGTATAACTCTTGTTTGACAAAAATAAACAAGCAAGCAAGTTGAGCTCCTCGAGACCAAGTCAAAATTATTTATTTACTAGGAGAATACTCGCGCTACGCGGCGAGCATGTAAATTATGTTTTTCATTCTAATATAATTATATATTTATATGATAATATTAATAATATCATCTTGAAGCAAAGTTATTTGAATTCATTTATCTATGATTATTCATATGTTTACAATTATTTTAGTATGATAACAAAAAATCTCATTTTTGTAATCAAATAATAATACACATATTAGTGTCATTATATAATAATATATAAGAATGAGATATAATACAATTTTACGAAAAACTTAACAACACATATTATATCACTGTTCACAATATTTCATACAATATCAAATATTAAAATAATGAATCATACAACATATGTAGTAACATATTATTAATTATATATTGTAATATTTTTTTTTATTCAAATATCATGGCAAATATAAAATAATATAAAACTTAATAGGGGAAGTAATTTAATAAATAATATTAGAATTTAATTTACAATAAACATAAATACAAATTATTTTATATCATATGATTTTTTTAATTTTACGTTTTGTAAAATAACAGTACAATTTGATATGTGTTTACAAGTTAAAAAAGTTATTTAGATGGATAAACTTTTTTTAATTCAATTATTTTTGAACAAAATTTGTTTGCTTAAAAACATTATAATCTACTTAGTATTATATGAGATTTTTATTGTTATAATTATCTAAAAAATAAATAATAATATTTTAAAATTCTATTATTCAAATAAAATTCTTAAAAATATATGATGTACATGTTTATTTTTTTGCATTGTATTTTCTTACATAATATGTATGAACTATGCTAATATGGATGTCAAAATAAAGAGAAAAATAAAATGAAAATATTTGATGGGTTTATAAAATTAAATTTCCAAAATAATACTAATATATGTTGTATTTTTTATAATATTACATATGAAATTATTAGTATTTTATATCTAAACTTTTCATATTCCATTGCATTCACATTTGATCATATAATCTTATGTGAAATGTTAAACAATTGATTAGACTTGGTCTAATATGATTATAACCAATAATAATATGCCACATCATTAATGTATGATGATGTGGATTTCTAAGAATGCTTAAAACATGGTGTAAAATAATAACACATAAATGACTACACAAAATATGATCTTCAAAAAATCTAACAAAAAATGAATGATTGAGATTAAACCACATCACTGCATCTAATGGTTCAAATTAATACTTAAAAATAATACTACAAAATACATGTCTTAAATTATCAAATATCATATTAATGGATATGATGAACCCACATCACACAATCTAATGGTTAATAATAAAGATAAGAATGATGATGTGGTTTCATGAGCAGCCTCAAAAGATGAGTGCAAAATAAGGGGGGTGGGTTAATTCCGGATCATGCATTTCGGATGTATAAGTATAATCTCAACTATTTTAAAATAAATAAATATTCATTAGAAGATTGATTAGAAAGTATTATTCCAACAGTGTCCCTTCACTTCAATTACCAAATTTTGTATAAACTATTCCTCAGAAAAAGCATAATATTCTCAGCATATCTTCTAATAATTCGATGGGTACGTGTATATATATACTCGTATATTTACATGACCCAGCTCAGGAATGGATAAATTTCATCCAATTTTATATACATGTACAAAGTCGTCCTCTAATCCACAGTATGTTACGAACATTTCAAGCAAGCATGATCATTATCTAGCTTTATTTTACACAAAATTCATCCCATTCTATATATGCATGTACAAAAGTCCTCTAATCCTCATGAACATTTCAAACCAGCATGATCATACCTGTATTATCTATTATACTAATTTTATTTTACTAATTATATGCTAATCAAAATAGATAATCTAGAGCTTCAAATAGCTGTAATCATCATAAAATATGTAATCTAGAGCTTCACGTAGCTGTAATCCACAACAAAATCCCGTTATATATAAGACTCATCACCCTTTACAAGTTCATTACACTCAAAAACAAAAATATATCATTCATATCAAGTATTTGATGGCTTATTCTTCTTCCAATTTCTTTCTTCTATCTCTCATTTTCACTACATTGTGCCTTTTCCACTTGGCCTCTTGCGACTATGACGATGCAACCGCCGAGATGTACGAAGAGTGGACGGCTAAGTTCTGTAAAGTTCCCAAGAACGAAACCGAGAAAGAATATCGCTTCAAAATATTCAGTGACAATGTAAAACATATTAACCAATTTAACAAGGCAGATAATAAGAGTTACACTCTTGCAGTCAACCAGTTCACTGACCTCACAAATGACGAGTTTGTGGCTCTCGTAGGCACAGCAAAGGTACCTGCCGGCTTCAAATGTTTCGAGCACGTAACTCACAAGGTACCTGATTGTGTCGATTGGAGGCCAGCTGGTGCCGTGACGCCCGTCAAAGACCAAAAGAGTTGTGGTAAGTGGTGTTATTTTTTTGAAGGGAAATAACATAAAGCTCGATAACACTCTTCGCTAATATAAACTTAATAGCGTGCGGGAGATATGAAGGAACTTAATATATACTATTTTTTTTTTTTTTTTGAAGGAATACCAAATCGGTATTCGGTCTAATATAAATGTAAGAAAATATTTACAATGAACTTAATATATACTATTAAATAATAAATATATAATTACGATTAATAAACACCTTGTCCATGTTTATATAAACATGATCAATTAACTTGTGCGATGTTAAATAACATGTATTTAATAATACTTTCATTATATTTATTAAATAATTTGCAAAATAAGTACATTATCTAAATTTTTTATTTATTAATTTTAACATTCAACCTAAGTACATCACCTAAAATTTTCATTTATTAATTTTGTTATACAAAAATTGCAGGATCATGCTGGGCATTTGCAGCTGTGGCGGCAACAGAAGGCATCGTAAAAATCAAAACAGGACAACTAATATCCCTTTCGGAGCAAGAACTGTTGGATTGTGCTTTCAACTTAGGCTGCAAAAAAGGGGGTTGGGTCAGCGGAGCCTTCGATTTCATCATTTCAAATGGCGGGCTCGACACCGAGTCTGATTATCCTTATACCGCGACCCAAATGACTTGTGATTCTAACAAACTCATGAATAAGGCGGCTTCTATCAGCGGTTATAATTATGTGACGGCAAATAACGAGCATCAACTCATGTTGGCAGTTGCTAAGCAGCCGGTAGTGATACTTGTTGATGCATCCGGGTTACAGTTCATAGGTAGTGGTATATTTGACGGACCTTGTGGTACGAATCTTAATCATGCTATGACTATAGTTGGATACGGTCGAATTAATAACGGCAAGAAGTTTTGGATCGCTAAAAATTCTTTTGGCACGACGTATGGTGATAATGGTTATGTTTACTTGGCGAAGGATATCACAGCTGCTGAAGGAGTTTGTGGTCTTGCCATGGCCCCTTCGTACCCTACTTATTAATCACTACATTCGTAGTTAAAATTATGTGTTGTTGCTTGGAAATATGGTATTGTTTGAAAAATAATAATTACATGTAAAATACGATACTACTGTTTTATTTCATTTGGCTTTGTTGTTTGAGTTTGGATATATTGCATGGTTTGCATTTGATGAATAAATACTAAAGGTTTCCTTTTATTATTTTGATTTCTCGATATGTGAATAGATGATCAACAAAACAATATTCATCAAAGAAATTGCGAGTATAAAATCTAAAAAAAAGTTGCCAGTCAAAAAGATGCACGGTGTAAGACAGTAAGAGAATGTTGCCAATTCAATGGTTCTGTTCCTCAATGATAATAATATCGACTTGTGAAATGTTCAGAATGACGATTTGAGTTGGTCCGTCAACCGTTACGTTACATTCTACCAAGGATATTTCAGTATAATGACATTCAGAAAGATATTTCAGTATTCATGAAAGAAAGATGTTACTTAAATAAGGTATTTAATTTTCAAATTTCACAATAGATATACTAATTTTAAAATATACATATATTAATAATACGAACAATTAAATAAAAACATATTGTTATTCAAAAAAGTATGTCACATAATTTTAAGAGACATTATCATTCAAAAAAAATATAATGTATTTTAAGATGGTCTAACGAATTTTTTTTAACCATTATTGTTGCACGTTAACTTGAAATAAAAACTAATTAATCCACTTTCGCGAAGCCCTCCGACGAAAGAGGAAAATAATATTTCCTTTATTATTTTATATAATTATTTTCATTTTTAAATCGCAAAAAAAAAAAATTTGTATTTCCGCCTGGCGAAAGAGCCTGTTCAAAAAATTTACTGTAAAATTTTAATGAACTATATATAAATTTGTCATTACTTTTTACCGGTATGTCCAAATTGAATTTTGTTTGTTTTCTTTGATTTGTTATTTTGGTGCTGAATAATTGTGTGAAGTGGGATTGATTTATTTTGAATTTTGAATTTATTTATATTTTTCTATTGGGTGATTCTATGGTAGACCCTCTACTATATGTATATATATATATATATATATATAGGGCTAGGTTCAATGGCCAACACTCTTGTTTGGCCAACTCGGCCAACAACGTTTATTTCTCACAATATATACATGAAAATAAAAATCCAACCGCATAGATGTGATATACACCACTTGAGAACATTATAGATTTAATTTCATGAAAAATAAATATTTTTATCATCTCCATCACGATATGTAAAGATATTGACGGATGACAATATTTACGACATGATTCATCATGAAATCAATTTTAAAATTCGAATTTTTTTCATTGGATTTAATTAAAATTATATTGATAGACTTTAGATTAATTTTTACAATGTTTCGACTTTTCTTTCATCGAAATCCAAAAAAATATCGAAATATACGGTTGTGAAAATAGCTTATCGATTTTGTTAGATAAAAACATGCAAACGAAACAAAATTTGTTCTACAACATATCTAAATGATATATATTACATCTATACGGTAAAAATTTAATTTTCGTTTATATAATTTGAGAAATAAACGTTGTTGGCCAAGTTGGCCAAACAAGAGTGTTGGTCATTGAACCTATCCCATATATATATATATATATATATATATATATATATATATATATATATATATATATATATATATGTGTGTGTGTGTGTGTGTGTGTGTGAGGGAGGCTAAACTACTTAATTAAGTACCAACATTTTTGTACTTAATGCTTTTCCATCATTGGATTTCAATTGAGATTTGTGTTTTTTCATGATGATCATGAAAGTTTGTGCACATCATTAAATGCAAAAATCTCAATACAAATCCAATGGTGAAAAACCAGTATGTACCAAAATATTGGTACTTAATTGAGTAGTTTTTTAAATTATACTAGAGTCGCTGGTAACTTATGTCGATTGCTCTACTTATAGTTAGAAACATGCTTCTCTCACAAATTTTTTGAATTAGTTCAATCCGAACTTACACTGACAGTATTGTATAAGCGGTGTAAAATTCGAAATAACGATGACAACTGATAAAACGGTGGTGGTGGTGGTAATCTTCTCCGTTTTTTGCAAAACGGTTGAAGAAAACGATTGATTAACCGTTTTCTCCTATATTTGACCGTTACGGTAAAATCATTTTTCACACTGTTTTTTCATAAAAAAATCAGACTTCTTCTTCTATTTTTTTATTTCTCAGATTTTTATATTTTGGGCTTTTCGTATTTTGGGCCAATGTATTACTATATTTTTTTGATTATTTTTCATTCATTATGTTACTATGTATTTTTTTAAACCTATCAAATACCTTGTGGCTGTGGGTAATTGAAAAATGTATTGAGATAAATGAAAATATCTACTGGTAATGATAAATATTAGTCATGATAAGGTAATAATATTTATATTTTCTACAAGAAAATATTTGATTTTGAATGCTTGCAGCGTATTTTTATAATAATAATTATTATTATTATTTAATAAGATTGAAAGTACAAATAAATTTTTAAAATTTTTTAAAAGTACAAATAAGTAAAAAAAAATAGTTAGGGGAACCTTGAACTCATTAGATTCATAATTAAGCTTTTCATCAATTGTGTTAAATCATATTCATATTCATGATCTAAACAAAAAAAAATATTAAATCATAAATTGGGTGTGTCCCCAGCCCAAATAATGTTGTACCTCGTTGCATATGAGAATAATTAAGTAACTCTACTCTCTTTTGATACTCGAGATGAGACTAATCAACTAGTCATCTTTCCAATTAATTTTGTTCCGGACGGATGAGACCTCGCACTTAAATCTATGATGTCATTTTCACAAGGAGTCATATAATCAGCTCTCAAAACTCAAAATATCATCCTTGACGACATTAATTAATATTATTAATTGATTCAATTAACGAATTAATTAATTGTTTAATTAAATTAATATGTTAATTAACATTAACATATTATAAATTATTTATTTGTCAATTAATATTTAGTTGAGTTGATTAAAAAAATTAATTAATTCATTTAATCATTTTTTATCGTCTCAACAAAAATATTGAGATGAATTAGAAGAGTCAATTATATTTTCTCTTTTCATAAGTCCAATCTGGACATCCGTAGGCATCCACATCCACATCGTATGGTGGTAGAGCCATAATGAATAATGTATACGTTATTAAAATTTCAAAAAATATATACAAATATTGGAAGAGATATATATTGTTATTAAGAAGTATATTAATGTATTTATACATTATATTGTTATTCAAAAAACTATAATGATCACGTAAAGGATTGTATTATTATTAAAAAATATTGCATTTTTCAAAATATTATAATTGAAAAAATATATTGTTGTTAAAAATACATATCAAACATGTAAAACATATATACATTGCATATTTTAAAAGTTGCATGAGGCATGTACACGTCTAAAAATATATATTCCAACAGTCGTTGAATAATGTCCCGACCAATAAATTAATGATTCTCGGATGTTGATAATTAATAATAATTATAATTATGATATTCATTTTAAAATCATTGTTGATAACATAAAGAAATTATCATCAAAATCATAATGCATCCACGGACCATCTTTTTTTCACTGTTGGACAATGATGCTTCAAAAAATAAATGAAAGGGGAATTGGGCCAAAGGACGACTGGCTTTATATTGGGCCTTTTCAGCTTTAGTCCGGTGTATAGTTTTTTTTTCTTTTCAAAATTTGGCCTTACGAGCCTTAATATCTATATAATAGTTACAATAATTGACCCCCTCCCGTTAAATATACAAGAATTTGACTCAACCCAACGAACCACGTCATCAATCGCTGTACCTCCCATTAAATTTACAAAAATTGGCTCAACCCAGCTGGTCACGTCATCAATCACTGTTCTTAATAAATATTGTTCATTAAAAATTATTGTCCATCAATTACTGTTCACCGTCGTCAATTATTATTCATCAATAATTAATGTTCATAGAGACATATATAATTAAAATATGCTTCCCCCTCCCCCCCCCCCCCCCCCCCCCCCCCCCCCCCCCCACCCACCCACAAAACAATTAACCTCTCTAAGTATATAATTTGGCTCAACCTCTTCCATTTAAAAGTAACCATGATGACGTGGCAAAAGTGGGTTCGCTGGCTTAATTAGCCTCTCTAATTAACTCGATTAAATATTAATTGACACGTTCAATTGATACATAAATAATTTATAATAGGGGGACGCAAGTGGATCGCTACTACATCCCTACTTCTCCTCTCACGTTACTTGTTCATTCTTGCGGTCTTTTTTGGTATCTAGATCATATGTTATTTTGCGAGAGGTCTACATTTGTTCATCAATCGGGTCGTCGCTGAATATTTAATATTCTTAATTTACATAACAATGTCATTTTTTAATGAAATATATGTATATCAAGCATATTGATTTATTATATTATTAAATTCGCAGCGAAGCGCGAGTAACTTTTCTAGTATATATAAACTTCCTTAAAATAAACGACCTTTGCGTTAGTATAGAAGACAGTGTATCCCATGTATGATGGCATTTATGTACTCCACAACTTGTGTTTTTTATTTTTATGGGGATTCTGAAAAAAATTTGATATGGATTAATTAACAATCCAATTAACACAAAAAACAAATTAATTACTAATTCCAACATATCGAAAAAATACATATTAATTAATCTTTAATTTATTTTTAAATATAAATTTGATATTAATTAGATTACTAATTAATTTTATTAACTTTTTTGAAATCCGCATCAAAAAAAAGAAAACATGAATTGTAGAGTGCAAAATTAAAAAGATAATTATACCATGCCCCTCAAATTCCCTCCAACATTCTTCCATCATCAATGAACAATTAATTAACATGATAATTAACAAAAATATACTTCATTAACGATTAATTGATATATAATTAAAATATATGTGAACTAATGATTCTTAATCAATATCAATTAATCATTAATGAAGTTTTTTTTTTTGGTTAATTAGCATGTTAATTGATGATATAGAGGAATGAGAATATTGGGGGAACTTGAGAGACACCATGGTCTCAAATTAAAATTTCCCCACATGTATAACTCTTGTTTGACAAAAATAAACAAGCAAGCAAGTTGAGCTCCTCGAGACCAAGTCAAAATTATTTATTTACTAGGAGAATACTCGCGCTACGCGGCGAGCATGTAAATTATGTTTTTCATTATAATATAATTATATATTTATATGATAATATTAATAATATCATCTTAAAGCAAAGTTATTTGAATTCATTTATCTATGATTATTCGTATGTTTACAATTATTTTAGTATGATAACAAAAAATCTCATTTTTGTAATCAAATAATAATACACATATTAGTGTCATTATATAATAATATATAAGAATGAGATATAATACAATTTTACGAAAAACGTAACAACACATATTATATCACTGTTCACAATATTTCATACAATATCAAATATTAGAATAATGAATCATACAACATATGTAGTAACACATTATTAATTATATATAGTAATATTTTTTTTATTCAAATATCATGGCAAATATAAAATAATATAAAACTTAATAGGGGAAGTAATTTAATAAATAATATCAGAATTTAATTTACAATAAACATAAATACAAATTATTTTATATCAAATGATTTTTTTAATTTTACGTTTTGTAAAATAACAATACAATTTGATATGTGTTTACAAGTTAAAAAAGTTATTTAGATGGATAAACTTTTTTTAATTCTATTATTTTTGAACAAAATTTGTTTGCTTAAAAACATTATAATCTACTTAGTATTATATGAGATTTTTATTGTTATAATTATCTAAAAAATAAATAATAATATTTTAAAATTCTATTATTCAAATAAAATTCTTAAAAATATATGATGTACATGTTTATTTTTTTGCATTGTATTTTCTTACATAATATGTATGAACTATGCTAATATGGATGTCAAAATAAAGAGAAAAATAAAATGAAAATATTTGATGGGTTTATAAAATTAAATTTCCAAAATAATACTAATATATGTTGTATTTTTTATAATATTACATATGAAATTATTAGTATTTTATATATAAACTTTTCATATTCCATTGCATTCACATTTGATCATATAATCTTATGTGAAATGTTAAACAATTGATTAGACTTGGTCTAATATGATTATAACCAATAATAATATGCCACATCATTAATGTATGATGATGTGGATTTCTAAGAATGCTTAAAACATGGTGTAAAATAATAACACATAAATGACTACACAAAATATGATCTTCAAAAAATCTAACAAAAAATGAATGATTGAGATTAAACTACATCACTGCATCTAATGGTTCAAATTAATACTTAAAAATAATAATACAAAATGCATGTCTTAAATTATCAAATATCATATTAATGGATATGATGAACCCACATCACACAATCTAATGGTTAATAATAAAGATAAGAATGATGATGTGGCTTCATGAGGAGCCTCAAAGATGAGTGCAAAATAAGGGGGTGGGTTAATTCCGGATCATGCATTTCGGATGTATAAGTATAATCTCAACTATTTTAAAGTAAATAAATATTCATTAGAAGATTGATTAGAAAGTATTATTCCAACAGTGTCCCTTCACTTCAATTACCAAATTTTGTATAAACTATTCCTCAGAAAAAGCATAATATTCTCAGCATATCTTCTAATAATTCGATGGGTACGTGTATATATATACTCGTATATTTACATGACCCAACTCAGGAATGGATAAATTTCATCCAATTTTATATACATGTACAAAGTCGTCCTCTAATCCACAGTATGTTACGAACATTTCAAACAAGCCATGATCATTATCTAGCTTTATTTTACACAAAATTCATCCCATTCTATATATGCATGTACAAAAGTCCTCTAATCCTCATGAACATTTCAAACCAGCATGATCATACAACCTGTATTATCTATTATACTAATTTTATTTTACTAATTATATGCTAATCAAAATAGATAATCTAGAGCTTCAAATAGCTGTAATCATCATAAAATATGTAATCTAGAGCTTCACGTAGCTGTAATCCACAACAAAATCCCGTTATATATAAGACTCATCACCCTTTACAAGTTCATTATGTTAAGGGCGGCGACGATCCGGCACCGCCCGTGAATAAAATTATTACCAATTGTTGGGGCGGCAACGATCCGGCACCGTCCCGCAAATAAAATAATAAATTAATTTTGCCCGTACAAACGGACCGTACTAACTATGTGTATTCAACCGAATTATCTCAAAATAAACCGTACCTTAACCGTATGCGGAAGCGTATGGAATCCGTCCGAATTGATGTCGCGCCATCACCGTTGTTGCGTTCATGAAACCTTAGTCGCAAGAATGGAATTCCAAGTACTTTATGATATCCAATTTAGAGTCCTTTTGTTTTTCTCTAATGGATCTCTCTCTCTAATCTTAATGGGGCAGATTTAAGAATGGATTTTCATCATATGTACTTGGGACCAAATTGCTTATATAGCCACAAGACATCTTTTCACAAAGACATGTCTTTTGGGCTCCTAATGTGGATCTTCTAATTCAGCCCATCATAGAAAATAGAATCACCACCCACAATATTCTACACATCAAAGGCCCACAACTTAATTGACACATTTAATGCTTAATTTTATAAATAAAATTCATTACTATATTATAAGCATATAAATGACAATATTACAACACATAATATTTTACATATAAGTCCAATGTTGGAATAATGTTCCAACACATTACACTCAAAAACAAAAATATATCATTCATATCAAGTATTTGATGGCTTATTCTTCTTCCAATTTCTTTCTTCTATCTCTCATTTTCACTACATGGTGCCTTTTCCGCTTGGCCTCTTGCGACTATGACGATGCAACCGCCGAGATGTACGAAGAGTGGACGGCTAAGTTCTGTAAAGTTCCCAAGAACGAAACCGAGAAAGAATATCGCTTCAAAATATTCAGTGACAATGTAAAACATATTAACCAATTTAACAAGGCAGATAATAAGAGTTACACTCTTGCAGTCAACCAGTTCACTGACCTCACAAATGCCGAGTTTGTGGCTCTCGTAGGCACAGCAAAGGCACCTGCCGGCTTCAAATGTTTCGAGCACGTAACTCACAAGGTACCTGATTGTGTCGATTGGAGGCCAGCTGGTGCCGTGACGCCCGTCAAAGACCAAAAGAGTTGTGGTAAGTGGTGTTATTTTTTTGAAGGGAAATAACATAAAGCTCGATAACACTCTTCGCTAATATAAACTTAATAGCGTGCGGGGGATATGAAGGAACTTAATATATACTATTAAATAATAAATATTTAATTATGATTAATAAACACCTTGTGCATGTTTATATAAACATGATCAATTAACTTGTGCGATGTTAAATAACAAGTATTTAATAATACTTTCATTATATTTATTAAATAATTTGCAAAATAAGTACATTACCTAAATTTTTTATTTATTAATTTTAACATTCAACCTAAGTACATCACCTAAATTTTTCATTTATTAATTTTGTTATACAAAAATTGCAGGATCATGCTGGGCATTTGCAGCTGTGGCGGCAACAGAAGGCATCGTAAAAATCAAAACAGGACAACTAATATCCCTTTCGGAGCAAGAAGTGTTGGATTGTGCTTCCAGCTTTGGCTGCAACGGGGGTTGGGTCGATAGAGCCTTCGATTTCATTATTTCAAATGGCGGGCTCGACACCGAGTCTGATTATCCTTATACCGCGACCCAAATGACTTGTGATTCTAACAAACTGATGAATAAGGCGGCTTCTTTCAGCGGTTATAATTATGTGACGGCAAATAACGAGGATCAACTCATGTTGGCAGTTGCTAAGCAGCCAGTAGTGATACTTGTTGATGCATCCGGGTTACAGTTGCTAACCATAAATTGCGAGTATAAAATCTAAAAAAAAGTTGCCAGTCAAAAAGATGCACGGTGTAAGACAGTAAGAGAATGTTGCCAATTCAATGGTTCTGTTCCTCAATGATAATAATATCGACTTGTGAAATGTTCAGAATGACGATTTGAGTTGGTCCGTCAACCGTTACGTTACATTCTACCAAGGATATTTCAGTATAATGACATTCAGAAAGATATTTCAGTATTCATGAAAGAAAGATGTTACTTAAATAAGCTATTTAATTTTCAAATTTCACAATAGATATACTAATTTTAAAATATACATATATTAATAATACGAACAATTAAATAAAAACATATTGTTATTCAAAAAAGTATGTCACATAATTTTAAGAGACATTATCATTCAAAAAAAATATAATGTATTTTAAGATGGTCTAACGAATTTTTTTTAACCATTATTGTTGCACGTTAACTTGAAATAAAAACTAATTAATCCACTTTCGCGAAGCCCTCCGACGAAAGAGGAAAATAATATTTCCTTTATTATTTTATATAATTATTTTCATTTTTAAATCGCAAAAAAAAAAAATTTGTATTTACGCCTGGCGAAAGAGCCTGTTCAAAAAAATTACTGTAAAATTTTAATGAACTATATATAAATTTGTTATTACTTTTTACCGGTATGTCCAAATTGAATTTTGTTTGTTTTCTTAGATTTGTTATTTTGTGCTGAATAATTGTGTGAAGTGGGATTGATTTATCTTGAATTTTCAATTAATTTATATTTTTTATTGGGTGATTCTATGATAGACCCTCTAATATTAATATATATATATATATATATATATATATATATATATATATATATATATATATATATATATATATATATATATATATATATATATATATATATATATATATGAGGGAGGTTAAACTACTTAATTAAGTACCAACATTTTGGTACTTAATATTTTTCCACCATTGAATTTCAATTGAGATTTGTGTTTTTTCATGATGATCATGAAAGTTTGTGCACATCATTGAATGCACAAATCTCAATACAAATCCAATTGTGAAAAAACAGTAAATATCAAAATGTTGGTACTTAATTGAGTAGTTTTTTAAATTATACTAGAGTCGCTGGTAACTTATGTCGATTGCGCTACTTATAGTTAGAAACATGCTTCTCTCACAATTTTTTTGAATTAGTTCAATCCGAACTTACACTGACAGTGTTGTATAACGGTGTAAAATTCAAAATAACGATGACAACTGATAAAACGGTGGTGGTGGTGGTAATCATCTCCGTTTTTTGCAAAACGGTTGAAGAAAACGATTAACCGTTTTCTCCTAGATTTGACCGTTACGTTAAAATCATTTTTCACACTGTTTTTTCATAAAAAAAGATCAGACTTATTTTTTTATTTCTCAGATTTGTATATTTTGGGCTTTTCGTATTTTGGGCCAATGTATTACTATATTTTTTTGATTATTTTTCATTCATTATGTTACTATGTATTTTTTTTAAACCTATCAAATACCTTGTGGCTGTGGGTAATTGAAAAATGTATTGAGATAAATGAAAATATCTACTGGTAATGATAAATATTAGTCATGATAAGGTAATAATATTTAAATTTTGTACAAGAAAATATTTGATTTTGAATGTTTGCAGCGTATTTTTATAATAATAATAATTATTATTATTTAATAAGATTGAAAGTACAAATAAATTTTTTAAAAGTACAAATAAGTAAAAAAAAATAGTTAGGGGAACCTTGAACTCATTAGATTCATAATTAAGCATTTCGTCAATTGTGTTAAATCATATTCATATTCATGATCTAAACAAAAAAAAAACATATTATATTATAAGTTATATATAAAGTTGGATAAATTCAAGCTCCCACATGAGGCCACGTCATCAGGGACCTTTTTGTGAAAAAAAATAATTTTTTTTACATTTTGGTCATTTTTATTTATATTTTGATCCATTTTTTAAAAAAATTTACATTTTAGTCCTTTTTTATTTACATTTTGGTCCTTTTTAATTTACAATTTGGTCCTTCAAGTTTAAAGATTTACATTAGCGTCCAGGAGCCTCTTTGTAAAAAAAATTAATTTACATTTTGGTCCTTTCTTAATTACATTTTGATCCTTTTTAGTTGAAAAAACTATATTTTGGTCCTTTTTTTATATTTTGGCCATTTTAAGTTTAAAAACTTACATTTTGGTCCTTCATATTTACATCTTGATCCTCTTTTATTTACATGTCGGTCCTTTTTCACATTTCCGAATTTATATTTTGGTCCTTTTTAGTTTTAGAGTACACTTTGGCGTTTTTTTTTTACATTTAGGGTCTTTTTAATTTAAATTTCGGTCCTTTTAAACATTTGAATTAATATTTTTGTCCTTTTTATTTATATGTTGGTCCTTTTTAGTTCTAATTTACATTTTTGATATTTATAAAGCTAAGAAAATTGCTCTTCTATGTTTGCTCCACGTCATCCTTTACCTTTTCACTTTTTTATATTTGAATTTCTCACTTTAATTATTAATTATGATTGATTTCTTATCATTATCATAGATATCAACTATATACAATTAATATTATTAGTAATTATTGATATCATTAATTATTTATTTTTAGTCTTTTGGTCTTCTTACCGGTTTCAGTTAATGTGATATTTACCTTTTTTTTTTTTTTTTTTTTTAGAGAAATTAAAGTCCTCACAAAATGTCACATCATCCTTTTAATGTGGACCACTTGATCTTGATCAAAAAGATCTATAATATATGATTTTATATTTTAACATGATCTATATAAATCCACTAATTAAAAAATTACATGAATTTTGGTTCATCGTGGATCAAGTTCATTCATATTTTTTTGTATAAATTATATACGGAAAAATTTCAAAAAACTCCTTAAATTATTGGATATTATAAAAACTCCTAAATTTATATATGTAGTAATTAAAAAAAAATATTTTCTATTAATTTAAAAAAATCTTCATATTTTTGGAGCATATAATAATTAAAAAAATTATTATATATTATATTTATACAATTTTAATATTTCATACATTATATATATTTGACTTTTATATTTTTTCCTTGAAAAACTAACACAAAATAATGATAAAAAGAACACAACATAGATATTCTTTTACAATATATTATTTTACAATAGATAAAAATATAAAATCATGAAATTATTACTAAAATAAACGGACCACGAAAAAAAAAATTGATGTTTAAATATATATTCTTTTACGATATGTTTTCAATGTGTTTATTTATTATTGCATATTTTATTATTATTGTTTACGAATTTGGTTAAAATTAATAATAAAAAAAAATTATCATTACGTATGAAGATTAAAGAGTATTTGGCAAAAGGAGAAGTGAATATCATCCTTAAGAGAAACAAAAGTTTGGTAGAGGTTTTTTTTTTTTTTGAAATATACAAAAACATAGAATTTTTTTACAATATCTAAAAAAGATAGGGAGTTAAAAATACATCAAAATACAGATGTGTGAATAATCAGGCAATAAAACGTAGAATACAATAACATATTAGAAAAAATTACATCATAACAAACTCGAAGACTCCCGCGCAATCGCGCGGAGGAAAATGCTAGTTAAATCATAAATTGGGTGTGTCCCCAGCCCAAATAATGTTCTACCTCGCAGCTGCATATGAGAATAATTAAGTAACTCTACTCTCTTTTGATACTCGAGATGAGACTAATCAACTAGTCATCTTTCCAATTAATTTTGTTCCGGACGGATGAGACCTCCCACTTAAATCTATGATGTCATTTTCACAAGGAGTCATATATTCAGCTCTCAAAACTCAAAATATCATCCTTGACGACATTAATTAATATTATTAATTGATTTAATTAACGAATTAATTAATCGTTTAATTAAATTAATACGTTAATTAACATTAACATATTATAAATTATTTATTTGTCAATTAATATTTAGTTGAGTTGATTAAAAAAATTAATTAATTAATTTAATTATTTTTTATCGTCTCAACAAAAATATTGAGATGATTAGAAGAGTCAATTATATTTTCTCTTTTCAAAAGTCCAATCTGGACATCCGTAGGTATCCACATCCACATCATATGGTGGTAGAGCCATAATAAATAATGTATACGTTATTAAAATTTCAAAAAATATATACAAATATTGGAAGAGATATATATTGTTATTAAGAAGTATATTAATGTATTTATACATTATATTGTTATTCAAAAAACTATAATGATCACGTAAAGGATTGTATTATTATTAAAAAATATTGCATTTTTCAAAATATTATAATTGAAAAAATATATTGTTGTTAAAAATACATATCAAACATGTAAAACATATATACATTGCATATTTTAAAAGCTGCATGAGGCATGTACACGTCTAAAAATATATATTCCAACAGTCGTTGAATAATGTCCCGACCAATAAATTAATGATTCTCGGATGTTGATAATTAATAATAATTATAATTATGATATTCATTTTAAAATCATTGTTGATAACATAAAGAAATTATCATCAAAATCATAATGCATGCACGGACCATTTTTTTTTCACTGTTGGACAATGATGCTTCAAAAAATAAATGAAAGGGGAATTGGGCCAAAGGACCGCTGGCTTTATATTGGGCCTTTTCAGCTTTAGTCGGGTGTATTGTTTTTTTTTCTTTTCAAAATTTGGCCTTACGAGCCTTAATATCTATATAATAGTTACAATAATTGACCCCCTCCCGTTAAATATACAAGAATTTGACTCAACCCAACGAACCACGTCATCAATCGCTGTACCTCCCATTAAATTTACAAAAATTTGGCTCAACCCAGCTGGTTACGTTATCAATTACTGTTCTTAATAAATATTGTTCATTAAAAATTATTGTCCATCAATTACTGTTCACCGTCGTCAATTAGTATTCATCAATAATTAATGTTCATAGAGACATATATAATTAACTTATGCTCCCCCCCCCCCCCCCCCCCCCCCACACACACACACCACACACACACACACACACAACAAAACAATTAACCTCTCTAAGTATATAATTTGGCTCAACCTCTTCCATTTAAAAGTAACCATGATGACGTGGCAAAAGTGGGTTCGCTGGCTTAATTAGCCTCTCTAATTGACTCGATTAAATATTAATTGACACGTTCAATTGATACATAAATAATTTATAATAGGGGGACGCAATTGGATCGCTACTACATCCCTACTTCTCCTCTCACGTTACTTGTTCATTCTTGCGGTCTTTTTTGGTATCTAGATCATATGCTATTTTGCGAGAGGTCTACATTTGTTCATCGATCGGGTCATCGCTGAATATTTAATATTCTTAATTTACATAACAATGTCATTTTTTAATGAAATATATGTATATCAAGCATATTGATTTATTATATTATTAAATTCGCAGCAAAACGCGAGTAACTTTTCTAGTATATATAAACTTCCTTAAAATAAACGACCTTTGTGTTAGTATAGAAGACAGTGTATCCCATGTATGATGGCATTTATGTACTCCACAACTTGTGTTTTTTATTTTTATGGGGATTCTGAATTTTTTTTGATAAGGATTAATTAACAATCCAATTAACACAAATAACAAATTAATTGTTAATTCCAACCTATCGAAAAAATACATAATAATTAATATTTAATTTATTTTTAAATATAAATTTGATATTAATTAGATTACTAATTAATTTTATTAACTTTTTCGAAATCCGCATAAAAAAAAAGAAAACATGAATTGTAGAGTGCAAAATTAAAAAGATAATTATACCATGCCCCTCAAATTCCCTCCAACATCCTTCCATCATCAATGAACAATTAATTAACATGATAATTAACAAAAATATACTTTATTAACGATTAATTGATATATAATTAAAATATATGTGAACAAATGATTCTTAATCAATATCAATTAATCATTAATGAAGTGTTTTTTTTTGGTTAATTAGCATGTTAATTGATGATATAGAGGAATAAGAATATTGGGGGAACTTGAGAGACACGACACCATGGTCTCAAATTAAAATTTCCCCTCATGTATAACTCTTGTTTGACAAAAATAAACAAGCAAGCAAGTTGAGCTCCTGGAGACCAAGTCAAAATTATTTATTTATTCCGGATCATGCATTTCGGATGTATAAGTATAATCTCAACTATTTTAAAGTAAATAAATATTCATTAGAAGATTGATTAGAAAGTATTATTCCAACAGTGTCCCTTCACTTCAATTACCAAATTTTGTATAAACTATTCCTCAGAAAAAGCATAATATTCTCAGCATATCTTCTAATAATTCGATGGGTACGTGTATATATATACTCGTATATTTACATGACCCAGCTCAGGAATGGATAAATTTCATCCAATTTTATATACATGTACAAAGTCGTCCTCTAATCCACAGTATGTTACGAATATTTCAAGCAAGCATGATCATTATCTAGCTTTATTTTACACAAAATTCATCCCATTCTATATATGCATGTACAAAAGTCCTCTAATCCTCATGAACATTTCAAACCAGCATGATCATACCTGTATTATCTATTATACTAATTTTATTTTACTAATTATATGCTAATCAAAAAAGATAATCTAGAGCTTCAAATAGCTGTAATCATCATAAAATATGTAATCTAGAGCTTCACATTGCTGTAATCCACTACAAAATCCCGTTATATATAAGACTCATCACCCTTTACAAGTTCACTAGCTTTGTGCCCGCGCAATTGCGCGGGATGTTTTTTATATAATTATTTAAATAGAATTAACACGCATGCGTTTGAACTAAATAAATTTAATCATGATATATTAACAAATATCATGATGTCAATAGATGCATAAGGTTCATGAAATTAGTCTATCGCAGATATTATTTTCTAATATAATTTGTATAAATAGCATTTGCTTAGGTGTTTCTAAAATCGATTAATATAATCATGACATATTCGCAAATTTTAATATGTATGTAAAATAGGAAACAAAGACCAAATGTAAAATAAGAAAAAATGATCAAAATTTAAAAAAGGCCGAAATGTAAATAAAAAGGACCAAAATGTAAAAAAAAGACCAAATGTAAATTAGAACTGAAAAGGACCAAAATATAGATAAAATGGACCAGAATATAAATAAAAAATATAAAAAAGGACAGAAATGTAAATAAGAAAGGACCAAAATGAACAGTAACAGTATTTATGAACAGTACACATTTGAATTAAATAAACAAATCCGAAACTATGTTTTGAAAAATTCGAAACTACATTTTATGAACAGTACATTAAGTTCAGAACTATCACAAAAAGCTTCTATGCTTTAAAAAATCTGAAACTATGATGTATCCCTCAACAGAAAATATTAAAAGGACCATAATGTAAATAAAAAAGGACCAAAATGTAAAAAAAAAAAAAAATTACAAATAAACCCCTGGCGACGTGGCTTAATGAGAGGGCAGCAAATTGTTCAACTTAAAAGGACCAAAATGTAATTTTAAATGAAATTTTTTAATTTTAAAACTTTGAAGGACCAAAATGCAAATATAAAGGACCAAAATGTGAAAAAAAGGAGCAAAATGTAATTTTTTTTTAAAAAGATGACCAATTTGAGCCCCTGGACCAAAATGTAAATTTAAAAATTTCGAAGGACCAAAATGCAAATATAAAGGACGAAAATGTAAAAAAAAAAGGGCCAAAACGTAAATTTATTAAAAAAAAAACGCCATAATATAAATAAAAAGGACCAAAATATAAAAAAAAAAAAAAATTACAAATAGGCCCCTGACGACGTGGCTCCTTGTGGGGGCAGCAAATTGTTCTACTTTAGTACTAAGTATAGATTACACTCAAAAACAAAAATATATCATTCATATCAAGTATTTGATGGCTTATTCTTCTTCCAATTTCTTTCTTCTATCTCTCATTTTCACTACATTGTGCCTTTTCCACTTGGCCTCTTGCGGCTATGACGATCCAACCGCCGAGATGTACGAAGAGTGGACGGCTAAGTTCTGCAAAGTTCCCAAGAACGAAACCGACAAAGAATATCGCTTCAAAATATTCAGTGACAATGTAAAACATATTAACCAATTTAACAAGGCAGATAATAAGAGTTACACTCTTGCAGTCAACCAGTTCACTGACCTCACAAATGCCGAGTTTGTGGCTCTCGTAGGCACAGCAAAGGTACCTGCCGGCTTCAAATGTTTCGAGCACGTAACTCACAAGGTACCTGATTGTGTCGATTGGAGGCCAGCTGGTGCCGTGACGCCCGTCAAAGACCAAAAGAGTTGTGGTAAGTGGTGTTATTTTTTTGAAGGAAATAACATAAAGCTCGATAACACTCTTCGCTAATATAAACTTAATAGCGTGCGGGGGATATGAAGGAACTTAATATATACTGTTAAATAATAAATATTTAATTATGATTAATAAACACCTTGTGCATGTTTATATAAACATGATCAATTAACTTGTGCGATGTTAAATAACATGTATTTACTAATACTTTCATTATATTTATTAAATAATTTGCAAAATAAGTACGTTACCTAAATTTTTTATTTATTAATTTTGACATTCAAAATAAGTACATTACCTAAATTTTTTTTTTTTTTCTTTTTTTTTGAGGTGGTCGGCAGTAGCCTTCCGAGATGAAATTTAATAAACATAAAAAGCGTTATTTACAAATACCTAAATCTTTCATTTATTAATTTTGTTATACAAAAATTGTAGGATCATGCTGGGCATTTGCAGCTGTGGCGGCAACAGAAGGCATCGTAAAAATCAAAACAGGACAACTAATATCCCTTTCAGAGCAAGAAGTGTTGGATTGTGCTTCCAGCTTTGGCTGCAACGGGGGTTGGGTCGATAGAGCCTTCGATTTCATTATTTCAAATGGCGGGCTCGACACCGAGTCTGATTATCCTTATACCGCGACCCAAATGACTTGTGATTCTAACAAACTGATGAATAAGGCGGCTTCTATCAGCGGTTATAATTATGTGACGGCAAATAACGAGCATCAACTCATGTTGGCAGTTGCTAAGCAGCCAGTAGTGATACTTGTTGATGCATCCGGGTTACAGTTCATTGGTAGTGGTATATTTGACGGACCTTGTGGTACGAATCTTAATCATGCTATGACTATAGTTGGATACGGTCGAATTAATAACGGCAAGAAGTTTTGGATCGGTAAGAATTCTTTTGGCACGACGTATGGTGATAATGGTTATGTTTACTTGGCGAAGGATATCACAGCTGCTGAAGGAGTTTGTGGTCTTGCCATGGCCCCTTCGTACCCTACTTATTAATCACTACATTCGTAGTTAAAATTATGTGTTGTTGCTTGGAAATATGGTATTGTTTGAAAAATAATAATTACATGTAAAATACGATACTACTGTTTTATTTCATTTGGCTTTGTTGTTTGAGTTTGGATATATTGCATGGTTTGCATTTGATGAATAAATACTAAAGGTTTCCTTTTATTATTTTGATTTCTCGATATGTGAATAGATGATCAACAAAACAATATTCATCAAAGAAATTGCGAGTATAAAATCTAAAAAAAAGTTGCCAGTCAAAAAGATGCACGGTGTAAGACAGTAAGAGAATGTTGCCAATTCAATGGTTCTGTTCCTCAATGATAATAATATCGACTTGTGAAATGTTCAGAATGACGATTTGAGTTGGTCCGTCAACCGTTACGTTACATTCTACCAAGGATATTTCAGTATAATGACATTCAGAAAGATATTTCAGTATTCATGAAAGAAAGATGTTACTTAAATAAGCTATTTAATTTTCAAATTTCACAATAGATATACTAATTTTAAAATATACATATATTAATAATACGAACAATTAAATAAAAACATATTGTTATTCAAAAAAGTATGTCACATAATTTTAAGAGACATTATCATTCAAAAAAAATATAATGTATTTTAAGATGGTCTAACGAATTTTTTTTAACCATTATTGTTGCACGTTGACTTGAAATAAAAACTAATTAATCCACTTTCGCGAAGCCCTCCGACAAAAGAAGAAAATAATATTTCCTTCATTATTTTATATAATTATTGTCATTTTTTAATCGAAAAAAAAAAAAATTGTATTTCCGCTTGGCGAAAGAGCCTGTTCAAAAAATTTACTATAAAATTTTAATGAACTATATATAAATTTGTTATTACTTTTTACCGGTATGTCAAAATTGAATTTCGTTTGTTTTCTTAGATTTGTTATTTTGTGCTGAATAATTGTGTGAAGTGGGATTGATTTATCTTGAATTTTCAATTTATTTATATTTTTCTCTTGGGTGATTCTATGGTAGACCATCTACTATATATATATATATATATATATATATATATATATATATATATATGAGGGAAGCTAAACTACTTAATTAAGTACCAACATTTTGGTACTTAATGTTTTTTCCACCATTGAATTTTAATTGAGATTTGTGTTTTTTCATGATGATCATGAAAGTTTGTGCACATCATTAAATGCACAAATCTCAATACAAATCCAATTGTGAAAAAACAGTAAATATCAAAATGTTGGTACTTAATTGAGTAATTTTTAAATTATACTAGAGTCGCTGGTAACTTATGTCGATTGCGCTACTTATAGTTAGAAACATGCTTCTCTCACAATTTTTTTGAATTAGTTCAATCCGAACTTACACTGACAGTGTTGTATAAATGGTGTAAAATTCAAAATAACGATGACAACTGATAAAACGGTGGTGGTGGTGGTAATCATCTCCGTTTTTTGCAAAACGGTTGAAGAAAACGATTAACCGTTTTCTCCTAGATTTGACCGTTACGTTAAAATCATTTTTCACACTGTTTTTTCATAAAAAAAATCTGACTTCTTTTTTTATTTTTTTATTTCTCAGATTTGTATATTTTGGGCTTTTCGTATTTTGGGCCAATGTATTACTATATTTTTTTGATTATTTTTCATTCATTATGTTACTATGTATTTTTTTTAAACCTATCAAATACCTTGTGGCTGTGGGTAATTGAAAAATGTATTGAGATAAATGAAAATATCTACTGGTAATGATAAATATTAGTCATGATAAGGTAATAATATTTATATTTTGTACAAGAAAATATTTGATTTTGAATGTTTGCAGCGTATTTTTATAATAATAATAATTATTATTATTTAATAAGATTGAAAGTACAAATAAATTTTTTAAAAGTACAAATAAGTAAAAAAAAAATAGTTAGGGGAACCTTGAACTCATTAGATTCATAATTAAGCATTTCGTCAATTGTGTTAAATCATATTCATATTCATGATCTAAACAAAAAAAAAAACATATTAAATCATAAATTGGGTGTGTCCCCAGCCCAAATAATGTTCTACCTCGCAGCTGCATATGAGAATAATTAAGTAACTCTGCTCTCTTTTGATACTCGAGATGAGACTAATCAACTAGTCATCTTTCCAATTAATTTTGTTCCGGACGGATGAGACCTCGCACTTAAATCTATGATGTCATTTTCACAAGGAGTCATATATTCAGCTCTCAAAACTCAAAATATCATCCTTGACGACATTAATTAATATTATTAATTGATTCAATTAACGAATTAATTAATCGTTTAATTAAATTAATACGTTAATTAACATTAACATATTATAAATTATTTATTTGTCAATTAATATTTAGTTGAGTTGATTAAAAAAATTAATTAATTCATTTAATTATTTTTTATCGTCTCAACAAAAATATTGAGATGATTAGAATAGTCAATTATATTTTCTCTTTTCAAAAGTCCAATCTGGACATCCGTAGGCATCCACATCCACATCATATGGTGGTAGAGCCATAATAAATAATGTATACGTTATTAAAATTTCAAAAAATATATACAAATATTGGAAGAGATATATATTGTTATTAAGAAGTATATTAATGTATTTATACATTATATTGTTATTCAAAAAACTATAATGATCACGTAAAGGATTGTATTATTATTAAAAAATATTGCATTTTTCAAAATATTATAATTGAAAAAATATATTGTTGTTAAAAATACATATCAAACATGTAAAACATATATACATTGCATATTTTAAAAGCTGCATGAGGCATGTACACGTCTAAAAATATATATTCCAACAGTCGTTGAATAATGTCCCGACCAATAAATTAATGATTCTCGGATGTTGATAATTAATAATAATTATAATTATGATATTCATTTTAAAATCATTGTTGATAACATAAAGAAATTATCATCAAAATCATAATGCATGCACGGACCATTTTTTTTTCACTGTTGGACAATGATGCTTCAAAAAATAAATGAAAGGGGAATTGGGCCAAAGGACCGCTGGCTTTATATTGGGCCTTTTCAGCTTTAGTCGGGTGTATTGTTTTTTTTTCTTTTCAAAATTTGGCCTTACGAGCCTTAATATCTATATAATAGTTACAATAATTGACCCCCTCCCGTTAAATATACAAGAATTTGACTCAACCCAACGAACCACGTCATCAATCGCTGTACCTCCCATTAAATTTACAAAAATTTGGCTCAACCCAGCTGGTTACGTTATCAATTACTGTTCTTAATAAATATTGTTCATTAAAAATTATTGTCCATCAATTACTGTTCACCGTCGTCAATTAGTATTCATCAATAATTAATGTTCATAGAGACATATATAATTAACTTATGCTCCCCCCCCCCCCACACACACACCACACACACACACACACACAACAAAACAATTAACCTCTCTAAGTATATAATTTGGCTCAACCTCTTCCATTTAAAAGTAACCATGATGACGTGGCAAAAGTGGGTTCGCTGGCTTAATTAGCCTCTCTAATTGACTCGATTAAATATTAATTGACACGTTCAATTGATACATAAATAATTTATAATAGGGGGACGCAATTGGATCGCTACTACATCCCTACTTCTCCTCTCACGTTACTTGTTCATTCTTGCGGTCTTTTTTGGTATATAGATCATATGCTATTTTGCGAGAGGTCTACATTTGTTCATCGATCGGGTCATCGCTGAATATTTAATATTCTTAATTTACATAACAATGTCATTTTTTAATGAAATATATGTATATCAAGCATATTGATTTATTATATTATTAAATTCGCAGCAAAACGCGAGTAACTTTTCTAGTATATATAAACTTCCTTAAAATAAACGACCTTTGTGTTAGTATAGAAGACAGTGTATCCCATGTATGATGGCATTTATGTACTCCACAACTTGTGTTTTTTATTTTTATGGGGATTCTGAATTTTTTTTGATAAGGATTAATTAACAATCCAATTAACACAAATAACAAATTAATTGTTAATTCCAACCTATCGAAAAAATACATAATAATTAATATTTAATTTATTTTTAAATATAAATTTGATATTAATTAGATTACTAATTAATTTTATTAACTTTTTCGAAATCCGCATAAAAAAAAAGAAAACATGAATTGTAGAGTGCAAAATTAAAAAGATAATTATACCATGCCCCTCAAATTCCCTCCAACATCCTTCCATCATCAATGAACAATTAATTAACATGATAATTAACAAAAATATACTTTATTAACGATTAATTGATATATAATTAAAATATATGTGAACAAATGATTCTTAATCAATATCAATTAATCATTAATGAAGTGTTTTTTTTTGGTTAATTAGCATGTTAATTGATGATATAGAGGAATAAGAATATTGGGGGAACTTGAGAGACACGACACCATGGTCTCAAATTAAAATTTCCCCTCATGTATAACTCTTGTTTGACAAAAATAAACAAGCAAGCAAGTTGAGCTCCTGGAGACCAAGTCAAAATTATTTATTTATTCCGGATCATGCATTTCGGATGTATAAGTATAATCTCAACTATTTTAAAGTAAATAAATATTCATTAGAAGATTGATTAGAAAGTATTATTCCAACAGTGTCCCTTCACTTCAATTACCAAATTTTGTATAAACTATTCCTCAGAAAAAGCATAATATTCTCAGCATATCTTCTAATAATTCGATGGGTACGTGTATATATATACTCGTATATTTACATGACCCAGCTCAGGAATGGATAAATTTCATCCAATTTTATATACATGTACAAAGTCGTCCTCTAATCCACAGTATGTTACGAATATTTCAAGCAAGCATGATCATTATCTAGCTTTATTTTACACAAAATTCATCCCATTCTATATATGCATGTACAAAAGTCCTCTAATCCTCATGAACATTTCAAACCAGCATGATCATACCTGTATTATCTATTATACTAATTTTATTTTACTAATTATATGCTAATCAAAAAAGATAATCTAGAGCTTCAAATAGCTGTAATCATCATAAAATATGTAATCTAGAGCTTCACATTGCTGTAATCCACTACAAAATCCCGTTATATATAAGACTCATCACCCTTTACAAGTTCACTAGCTTTGTGCCCGCGCAATTGCGCGGGATGTTTTTTATATAATTATTTAAATAGAATTAACACGCATGCGTTTGAACTAAATAAATTTAATCATGATATATTAACAAATATCATGATGTCAATAGATGCATAAGGTTCATGAAATTAGTCTATCGCAGATATTATTTTCTAATATAATTTGTATAAATAGCATTTGCTTAGGTGTTTCTAAAATCGATTAATATAATCATGACATATTCGCAAATTTTAATATGTATGTAAAATAGGAAACAAAGACCAAATGTAAAATAAGAAAAAATGATCAAAATTTAAAAAAGGCCGAAATGTAAATAAAAAGGACCAAAATGTAAAAAAAAGACCAAATGTAAATTAGAACTGAAAAGGACCAAAATATAGATAAAATGGACCAGAATATAAATAAAAAATATAAAAAAGGACAGAAATGTAAATAAGAAAGGACCAAAATGAACAGTAACAGTATTTATGAACAGTACACATTTGAATTAAATAAACAAATCCGAAACTATGTTTTGAAAAATTCGAAACTACATTTTATGAACAGTACATTAAGTTCAGAACTATCACAAAAAGCTTCTATGCTTTAAAAAATCTGAAACTATGATGTATCCCTCAACAGAAAATATTAAAAGGACCATAATGTAAATAAAAAAGGACCAAAATGTAAAAAAAAAAAAAAATTACAAATAAACCCCTGGCGACGTGGCTTAATGAGAGGGCAGCAAATTGTTCAACTTAAAAGGACCAAAATGTAATTTTAAATGAAATTTTTTAATTTTAAAACTTTGAAGGACCAAAATGCAAATATAAAGGACCAAAATGTGAAAAAAAGGAGCAAAATGTAATTTTTTTTTAAAAAGATGACCAATTTGAGCCCCTGGACCAAAATGTAAATTTAAAAATTTCGAAGGACCAAAATGCAAATATAAAGGACGAAAATGTAAAAAAAAAAGGGCCAAAACGTAAATTTATTAAAAAAAAAACGCCATAATATAAATAAAAAGGACCAAAATATAAAAAAAAAAAAAAATTACAAATAGGCCCCTGACGACGTGGCTCCTTGTGGGGGCAGCAAATTGTTCTACTTTAGTACTAAGTATAGATTACACTCAAAAACAAAAATATATCATTCATATCAAGTATTTGATGGCTTATTCTTCTTCCAATTTCTTTCTTCTATCTCTCATTTTCACTACATTGTGCCTTTTCCACTTGGCCTCTTGCGGCTATGACGATCCAACCGCCGAGATGTACGAAGAGTGGACGGCTAAGTTCTGCAAAGTTCCCAAGAACGAAACCGACAAAGAATATCGCTTCAAAATATTCAGTGACAATGTAAAACATATTAACCAATTTAACAAGGCAGATAATAAGAGTTACACTCTTGCAGTCAACCAGTTCACTGACCTCACAAATGCCGAGTTTGTGGCTCTCGTAGGCACAGCAAAGGCACCTGCCGGCTTCAAATGTTTCGAGCACGTAACTCACAAGGTACCTGATTGTGTCGATTGGAGGCCAGCTGGTGCCGTGACGCCCGTCAAAGACCAAAAGAGTTGTGGTAAGTGGTGTTATTTTTTTGAAGGAAATAACATAAAGCTCGATAACACTCTTCGCTAATATAAACTTAATAGCGTGCGGGGGATATGAAGGAACTTAATATATACTGTTAAATAATAAATATTTAATTATGATTAATAAACACCTTGTGCATGTTTATATAAACATGATCAATTAACTTGTGCGATGTTAAATAACATGTATTTACTAATACTTTCATTATATTTATTAAATAATTTGCAAAATAAGTACGTTACCTAAATTTTTTATTTATTAATTTTGACATTCAAAATAAGTACATTACCTAAATTTTTTTTTTTTTTCTTTTTTTTTGAGGTGGTCGGCAGTAGCCTTCCGAGATGAAATTTAATAAACATAAAAAGCGTTATTTACAAATACCTAAATCTTTCATTTATTAATTTTGTTATACAAAAATTGTAGGATCATGCTGGGCATTTGCAGCTGTGGCGGCAACAGAAGGCATCGTAAAAATCAAAACAGGACAACTAATATCCCTTTCAGAGCAAGAAGTGTTGGATTGTGCTTCCAGCTTTGGCTGCAACGGGGGTTGGGTCGATAGAGCCTTCGATTTCATTATTTCAAATGGCGGGCTCGACACCGAGTCTGATTATCCTTATACCGCGACCCAAATGACTTGTGATTATGTGACGGCTTCTATCAGCGGTTATAATTATGTGACGGCAAATAACGAGCATCAACTCATGTTGGCAGTTGCTAAGCAGCCAGTAGTGATACTTGTTGATGCATCCGGGTTACAGTTCATTGGTAGTGGTATATTTGACGGACCTTGTGGTACGAATCTTAATCATGCTATGACTATAGTTGGATACGGTCGAATTAATAACGGCAAGAAGTTTTGGATCGGTAAGAATTCTTGGGGCACGACGTATGGTGATAATGGTTATGTTTACTTGGCGAAGGATATCACAGCTGCTGAAGGAGTTTGTGGTCTTGCCAAGGCCCCTTTGTATCCTACTTATTAATCACTACATTCGTAGTTGAAATTATGTGTTGTTGCTTGGAAATATGGTATTGTTTGAAAAATAATAATTACATGTAAAATACGATACTACTGTTTTATTTCATTTGGCTTTGTTGTTTGAGTTTGGATATATTGCATGGTTTGCATTTGATGAATAAATACAAAAGGTTTCCTTTTATTATTTTGATTTCTCCATATGTGAATAGATGATCAACAAAACAATATTCATCAAAGAAATTGCGAGTATAAAATCTAAAAAAAAGTTGCCAGTCAAAAAGAAGCACGGTGTAAGACAGTAAGAGAATGTTGCCAATTCAATGGTTCAGTTCCTCAATGATAATAATATCGACTTGTGAAATGTTCAGAATGACAATCTGAGTTGGTCCGTCAACCGTTACGTTACATTCTACCAAGGATATTTCAGTATAATGACATTCAGAAAGATATTTCAGTATTCATGAAAGATAGATGTTACTTAAATAAGCTATTTAATTTTCAAATTTCACAATAGATATACTAATTTTAAAATATACATATATTAATAATACGAACAATTAAATAAAAACATATTGTTATTCAAAAAAGTATGTCACATAATTTTAAGAGACATTATCATTCAAAAAAAATATAATGTATTTTAAGATGGTCTAACGAATTTTTTTTAACCATTATTGTTGCACGTTAACTTGAAATAAAAACTAATTAATCCACTTTCGCGAAGCCCTCCGACAAAAGAGGAAAATAATATTTCCTTTATTATTTTATATAATTATTGTCATTTTTTAATCGCAAAAAAAAAAAAATTGTATTTCCGCCTGGCGAAAGAGCCTGTTCAAAAAATTTACTATAAAATTTTAATGAACTATATATAAATTTGTTATTACTTTTTACCGGTATGTCCAAATTGAATTTCGTTTGTTTTCTTAGATTTGTTATTTTGTGCTGAATAATTGTGTGAAGTGGGATTGATTTATCTTGAATTTTCAATTTATTTATATTTTTCTATTGGGTGATTCTATGGTAGACCATCTACTATATATATATATATATATATATATATATATATATATGAGGGAGGCTAAACTACTTAATTAAGTACCAACATTTTGGTACTTAATGTTTTTCCACCATTGAATTTCAATTGAGATTTGTGTTTTTTCATGATGATCATGAAAGTTTGTGCACATCATTAAATGCATAAATCTCAATACAAATCCAATTGTGAAAAAACAGTAAATATCAAAATATTGGTACTTAATTGAGTAGTTTTTTAAATTATACTAGAGTCGCTGGTAACTTATGTCGATTGCGCTACTTATAGTTAGAAACATGCTTCTCTCACAATTTTTTTGAATTAGTTCAATCCGAACTTACACTGACAGTGTTGTATAAACGGTGTAAAATTCAAAATAGCGATGACAACTGATAAAACGGTGGTGGTGGTGGTAATCATCTCCGTTTTTTGCAAAACGGTTGAAGAAAACGATTAATTGTTTTCTCCTAGATTTGACCGTTACGTTAAAATCATTTTTCACACTGTTTTTTCATAATTTGGCCTTACGAGCTTTAATATTAATATCTATATAATAGTTACAATAATTGCCTCCCTCCCATTAAATTTACAAGAATTAGACTCAATCCCAACGGGCCACGTCATCAATCAGTGTTCCTCCCATTAAATTTATGCTTGGCCCAATTAATGTTCATCAATAATTTTCAAGAATTTTTCTTTTCACTGTTTTTTTTTCTTTTCACCGTCGTCAAGTAATGTTCATCAATAATTATTGTTCATAGGGACATATATAATTAAAATATGCTGGGCCCCCCAAAACAATTAACCTTTCTAAATATATAATTTGGCTCAACCTCTTCCTAACCATGATGACGTGGCAAAAGTGGGTTCGATGGTTTAATTAGCCTCTCTAATTGACTCGATTAAATATTAATTGACACGTTCAATTGATACATAAATAATTTATAATAGAGGACGCATGTGGATCGTCACTACATCCCTACCTCTCCTCTCATTTTTTTTTCTGAAAAACAAGTGTTAACTGAACTATTTCAGCATGTTAATTCTTTTCTCGAGCCGTTCAAGTCTAATGTTTTGTATTCATTGATTTCTTTGTACGTAATGCGAGTAGTACTATTAATATCCGTGTATTGAAATCATCATCAAATGAGTTTTCATGAAACTCAATTACATATTAGGATAATATCAAGATGAACTAGAAGATTCCCGTGCAATCGCGCGGGGAAGAAGCTAGTACTTCCTTAAATCAAGCACCTCTTGCATTAGTATATAAGAAAGTGAATTATTCTTGTATATATCTTGTTTGACAAAAATAAACAAATAAGCAAGTCGAGTTCCTGGAGACCAAGTCAAAATTATTTATTTTGAGATAATGCCTTTCGGACGTGTAATCTCCAATTATTTTAAAATAAATACATATTGGAATAATATAAGTATCATTCCAACATTATCCACACTTTCGTTACCAAATTTTGTATTAATTATAACTCAGCAAAACAATATTGTTCTCAGCATATATCTTCTAATAATTCGATGGGTACATATATACATACTTGTATATAAATTTCATCTAATTGTATTATGTATACATGTACAAAGTCCTCTAATCGTTGATGTACTTTTTTGAATAACAATATTGTTGTTACATGATCATCATAGATTTTTAGCAGAAAGATAAATTTTCTGAATATATCCAAAACATTACTTTTAATAAAAGTTAATAATTTTTTATACATCACCATTATATTTTTATAATAACAAGTAATATATTTATAAGAGTTTTTCTTCAATACACCAAAACTTTCTTAACCGTCCACTCTCCTAAATCTAATGGTCAAGATTAAACAAGAAAACCTGCTAGATCTATTCAGCAGGTAAAAAATGTTATTCAGCAGGTTACCATTATGTGACAAAAGGACATAAAAGTAATTTCACTTGCCTCAATATTTTTTCTTCTCTTCAATTACTGGCGCACCTCATTTACTCATCAATTACTGTACGCCTCTTTCTTCTCATCATTTGCACGCCTCATTTACTTCATGCACGCTCATTTCAATGTTACGTGTGGGACCCATTTCATGCACGCCTCTTTCTTCTCTTCATACATGCTCATTTCATGCATGCTCTTACTTCATGTATGCTAGGTGTGGGACCCATCTTTTCTATGTTAACATACTAATTTCAAAGTTAGTAAATTTCTGCATAAACCATTATATCATTATCAAGTTGTTAACATACTAATTTAAGAGGAATTATATAATTTTCATATTCATATTCAGTAGCAATATACCATTTTCAATATTAATAGATATATCACAATATTATGTTTTGGGTACATACAATTTTCAATGTGAATATAATATTCCCGCTGTCAATATTTTTATTAAATAAAATATCGTAATATATAAATGAAATTATGCAGGCATTTTATGATTTGGTACTCTTGAAATTACTATATTCTTGAAATATAAAAATGTTAAGTATTAAATATTATAAATTCTTGTATATTTTCATGCGACAAATATCAATTATATATAATCAGAAATTCAAAAGTATATAACAAGTTAAACAACATACTTAAAAATACACAAAAGAAATACTAATTGCAAATAAAACCATAAACATCATACTTAAAAATTATCTTTAATAAACAACATCAAGCTACGATTTATTTTGACATGTTTTCCTATTATGCCCTTGTTGTCCACATTGCCCGCAGCGATTTTGCCTCGTCTCACGAAAAGACTTGTATCTTTTCTTCGGTGCACCTCTACTCGCAACAATTCTCGGATCCAATACATTAAACGATACATTATCTGTTTCAACTTGCTTCTCTGAGGTATCTTTCGATTGAACTCCTTTTTCCTTGTTTTGTTGCAATTCTAGTTTACGTAATAACTGCATCACCTCCAAAAAATCTGCTTCTGACTTGGATGCGTCATGAAAAATTGCGTTGCCTAATTTAGACATTTCACGATTTCTTTTTTGTTGCTCGGACCAATCAAACATCAAACCTCTATTCTGGTTCGGGGAGTAGTTTTTTGCTTTCTTAGTCCACCTTTTCCATATGCAACACTTAGGGATCACATCTATTTTCATCTCAATCATTACTCTAAGTATGTGACTACATGGAATTTTATCGCAATCTAATTTCATGCACGTACATCTAACGTTCTCAACCCCATCACCCGGACATTCTACATATATTTTGTTTGCAGAATTATTATTAGTTTCTAAAACGTACCATTTCGAATCACCGGCATACGCTACCTCAACAACCTTATAGTCCATAGCATGATTAATTTCCCAACGAACACGATAAAACATTTTTGGCGTATAAATTTGTGCAACACTATTCTCCAACTCTTTATACTCTGTTTTCAAAACTGGAAATGACTGAGAGGCTCTAGAATCTAGCTCGGCCTCATTTCGACGAATACGAGATACACAATGGTCATAGTGCAAGACCATATCAAGTAAGCACATTTTTCTATCAAGATGCCTGTGGAGTCGGGAATTAAGGCTCTCGCTTCTCTGATTACTTCTCATTCCTAAAAACAGTTTATTTTGCAAATACGCGGCTGCCCACCTTTCTCTAGATTTGTACATTGACTGTAGCCATTCATTAGACTCCAACGACTCACTGCCTTTGACGTAATCATCCCATTTTTTCTCAAAATGTTCTGGATCGTATACGTTATAAATTAACGCCCGAAATTCATCAAAATTGGAATTATGGAGATGACGTGTCATGTTTAGCTCAATATGCCATGAGCACAAACGATGTGTTGTTTGTGGTAAAATATTTCGAATTGCTTTTGCCATAGATGGACACCCGTCAGTTATTATGGAATTTGGGTGCTTTTGATACATCGCAGCCAATAATGTGGATAAAAGCCACTCATATGTTTCGGCAGACTCATTATCAACTATCCCACATCCGAAAATCACAGTCATGCGATGATGATTAACCCCTACGAAAGGGATAAATGGCATATTATATCGATTTACTCTATACGTGCTGTCAAAAATGACAACATCGCCGAAACATTGGTAATCAATTCTAGATTGAGAGTCACACCAAAATAATGTTGTCAAATGCCCATTACTGTCTGTATTGAAATCATAAAAAAACTCCACATCAGATTCCCTTCTCTGCTCCATTAACTTAAGAACGCTCACTGCATCCCCTTCTTGAATCCGAGATTTTTTTTCTCGAGATGAAAAATTATACAGATCCTTAACCGTAAAACCAACTTTTTGATAACCTCCATCTTGGTTTTCCATGACATCCATTATTTGACATTGTCTAAGACGTGCGACTTGTAAGGAGTTAATTTCATTTTTCTGAACACCATCGATTCGTCGATGAGATCTCAGAAAAGGAACTTCATCTGAATTTGCTAGTTCATGATTATGAACATCAATGAACTCTAATACATACCAATACCCTCTCTTTTGATGGAATTTGACGCTAAATTTAACGTTACACCCGCATCGGGTTAGGGCTCTTTCTTCTCTTTGCCGCTCTTCAAGTTGAAAATATTTTTCGTCACGATAACCGGCCCGAGAACAAACAAACTGACGAAAATATATTATATCACCATTTTTTCTTACTCTATCCAATCTAACACCAAATCCTTTATATTTAGCATAACCGAAGAAAAAATCTTTAGCTTCTTCCTCCGACAAAAAAACCATTTTCACGATATTATCATACTCTTCTATTGACTCAATGTTACAATCACTGCGATGCTCCTAAACAAAAGTATGAAAATAATAAATGAATAAGTGATCTTACTTATCAAGAAACAGAAAGTTTATAAATAGAAAAACCTCACTTTTTCATCGTTAGCTACATCCATAGATTTCTCTCTAATGTTGTTTTCATCTTGATCTTTAAAATATTCTCGTCGTTTATTGCTCATTCTCTTGAATATGCACTGTCAAAAGAAACGATTGATTTGTTGTTGGAGAGGGAGAAGGGAGAAGGGAGAAGGGAGAAGAGAGAAGAGAGAAGAGAGAAGGAAGATGAAGTTGTTTAATGTAATTATGATGACATTGCTCATTCTCTTCAATAGCATGCACCCTCATTATGGTTGAGTGTGGCCTGGGGAGGAGGACCCTTTTTTTTTGTTCTTTATGTGTTGGTACTTACGAATTCCATACTGGCATTGTTTGTGTCAATACATTTTTATCAATATGTATATATATTTTGTGGTGTTATTCATATTTTAACATTAGCATACTAATTTAGAGGAAACTAGCGACGCGCGGGCTTTTTTTTTTTTTTTTTTTTTGGATTTTTTTTTGTTACGTTGTAGTTTTATTTATTTTATAGTGTGTATTTATATGACTAATTTATAGCCAATTTTTTTTTATTTTCGTGATTTAAGTTTATTTATTTTTCATAGATTGCGTAGCTTGTAAGCAACAATATATTTCTGTAAGACGAATAAAAGTTAGTTTCGTAGCTTGTGTAGCCAATTTTTTTGTTTTTTATTTTTGTTATTGTATTATATTCTTATCCATATTCATATTCTTATTGCTATTGGTATTCGTGTTTGTTTTTTATATTTCGTAATCCGCTATTCGCAATTCATATTTCGTATTTTGTTTACAATCATATTCATATTTTGTTGTTCACAATCATATTTTGTTGTTCATATTTCGTATTTTGTTTATTATTATTATTATTATTATAATTATAATAATTATTATTATAATTATAATTATTATCATCATCATCATCATCATCATCATTATTATTATTATTATTATTATTAAATAATAGTAATAATAATAATAATAATAATCCGCTATATCGCCCGCTAACGCTAAATTAACGTCAAAACGCTGCGTGCCGCTACACGCTATTTAAAACATTGGTATCTACTCATCTTTTTTTCCATATTTCATATTTTCAAATTATTCCAGAGCCGGATTTATCAAACAATTAAAACATTTATGGTTATGCAAAATAAACGTTGTTGGCCGAGTTGGCCAAACAAGGATGTTGAAACATATTATTGTTAATAATAATAATAATAATAATATTAAAAATTACAAGTTTAATTTATTTATATTATTTTAGAAGCATATGGATTTGTTTATGAAGATGATGGTGGCACAATGAATCTTTTCAAAGGCAAATCTAATTGATATTTATATGCATATTGCAATTTTTTTAGTGATATCTCAATATATCATTAAATGAAATATTATAAGACCAATTTTTTTATATTTCGTAAGCGATATACCAACTATATTTTTATTGTAAACTATATATTTTTATTGTAAACATATTATTGTAAATATTATAAGAACTAATTTATAAATATCCTAGAAATATCATGTATAATTTATTTAAAAACATTATGGTCCAAAATATATAATGGGCGAAAGTATCATAAATGAAGTATTCCAATCGTATCATGAACGTATACAAGCCGTATCATGCCGTGTCTCCGCCGTACTAAAAAAAATATTAAAATAATCGAATACGGCACGTTGCGTAGCCGATACGTATTCGAGACGTATTGTATCCGAATCCATATCGGATAGCCGTATCGCATGATATTTTGAATTATTTTTTTAAGTAGGGTTACTACTACTTTATTTTTATTTCAATTTTTAAATGAACTAGCTTTATCCCCGCGCAATTGCGCGGGATGTTTTTTATATAATTATTTAAATAGAATTAACGCGTGTACGAATTAACACGCGTGCGTTTGAACTAAATTAATCTAATCATGACATATTTGCAAATAAAAAAGGACCAAAATGTTAATAAAAAGGACCAAAATATAAACTTAAATTAAAAAGGACCAAAATATAAATAAAAAGGACCAAAATGTAAATTCAAAAATGTAAAAAAGGACCGAAATGTAAATAAGAGAGGATAAAAATATAAATAAAAAAGGAGCAAAATGTAATTTTTTAAACTAAAAAGGACCAAAATGTAAATAAAAAAGACCGAAATGTAATTTATTAAACTAAAAAGGACCAAAAGGTAAATTTAATTTTTTTTTTTTACAAAAAAACCCTTGATGACGTGGCCTCATGTATGAGCTCAATTTCTTCCAACTTTATACATAAGTATATAAATTGGGTAATTTAACTCTTCAACTGCCTTCTTTATTTATCCGAGGAAGTTTATTTAAATCTGATTCTTTATTTAAAAAATTAGTATATCTAGTGTTTTTAAACCTTGCCAAGTTCCAAAGCAAACTCTTCAATTGCCTTCTTTAAATGTACAAAATATAAATTAGTGTATATCTGGTACTTAACAGCACTCTTTTTTTGCTAGTCTTCTTCATTTTTGCTAGTCTTCTTTTTTTTGTGCTAGGAAAATGGTACGTTAATTTGCTTCATTTTTTTTGAAGTGGGATTTGAATTTGGTTCATTTGTATTGGATATCGAATCTGTTTATTTTATTTTCTATAAACTTGCTTTGCTTGATGTGTTTGTTTATTAGGTTAAGCCACCGACTCCAAAGTTCGATATTCAGAAGTTTGTTTCTCTCATACATGGAGTGGATGATTCGAAAAAAAATGTCATCAAAGAAATTGGATTTGGTTCGATGTTGAATATGCAAGTTGTTTCAATTCGAGCATTGTGGTTATCAGCTCTTGCTCATGCATATAACTGCAACAAAAGATGTTTCATAATTAAAAACGTTGAAGTTCCGATTACAGTGAAGGATGTGTCGTGTATACTTGGACTGCAAAATGAGGGATTAGATGTCGATATCAAGCATACTGTAAATGTAGATCTTTATGATATGTATAAAGATCAGAAATGCAATAAACTTACCTTGAGTGGACTAGCATCAAGTTTATCCGAGAGTCACAAAGTTGACGATCATTTCATTAGAAGAATATGTTTGCTAGTAATTGGTATCGTTCTTGCACCTACAACAAATGATAACTTAAATAGTTCTTATATTAGTCTAGTTGAAGATGTATCTAATATTAAAGAAATCAATTGGGCTAAATTTGCTTTGGAAGAGTTGATAAAAAGCATTAAGGAATTTCAATCCTTAGAAAGGCAAATGTTCTATATCAGTAGCATTCTTCTGCAGGTAAATAATTTTCTTTACATATTAATATTTTCCTTTTTAATATATTTTTTTAATTTTGTCTAAACAGATTTGGTATTGTGAGCATATACAAGCTCCTATAAATGGTTTAGACTACAGTAAACATGGTCATCCTTTAATGAAGAATTGGGATGATAATAAATTACAACTAAGAGATGAATATGCCCGAAAACACGGTGTTACTGCAGGAAATTTAGTAATAGTTCTTACATGTTCATCGTTGGACGACGACATTTTATATGACAAAAAATTACCTGAATCTTACAAGAAAAGAAAATCACCAAGCCAAAATGCGACGGAAAAAGTAAGTGGGTTCACATTTTTATGATATTTAATTAGATTCTTAATTACTTTGGTTTTTTTGAGAATAATATATTTTTTCTAACAGGAAAAACAATGTACTTGCAAAGAGATGTCAACAATAATAACGAACCTTTTATCCGAGTTTAAAATAACCATATTAGACGTATTGTTTTCTTTTGGCGAAAAGATCAATGATCTTAAGAAGGAGGTTTGCAATATTGAGGATTTTATACAAAACCAACATCATATACCTACTAGTGAATATGTGTATTTTAGTGCAAATGATGATACTGAGGAAATGTATTGTGCCGAAACCAAAGTCGAAGACCGTGTTGCTAGTCCAACCGTAACCAACGTTGACAACTGTTTTGCTACTCCGACTGTTGCCGACAGGGTAAAAAGTAAAGAACACAGAACAAGAAAAGCGGGTCCTTATGGTAAATCTCCATATCGAAATCCATGCAATGTGCGAAAAATTAAGAAAATACAAGACGAAATAAATAATGTTTCGAGAAATTTCGGTAAGAGTGAATTAATCTATTGAATTGATAATTTGAAGTAAATACTTAATTAGTTTTATTGGTTTATGCAGATGAATTAAATGTTCTTGAGGTTGCCGCAATAAATTATGTGAGGATTCATTTGCAATCACCAAACGAAATAGTGCGTATGGAGGACAATACAAGTTTGACCGCCGATAAAATAAAATGTCTTGTATTTAATGATGGCACTAACTATAGCAAATGGATAATTGATGATGTAAGTAATAATATAATCATGATTAATCTTCATTACAATCATAATATACTTTTGTTCATAATATTTCATACTTTTTGTTATATAAATATAGATCATCAATTGTTATATTGGGATACTGATCAAGAACAAACAAGTTCATAGAGATACCACATATCATTGTCAGTGGCTTTCAAATATGGGAAAACACATGAATGAACAACATGAAAAAAATAGTAGGACTTGGGAACGTATAGTAAGTACGGGAGAGGTGTATCTCCGATCTCAAATGGTATGTTCGTTACATAAATATAGTATGTTCCGTAACACATTATAGTTTTTGTTGAGAAATGTTAATTTGCTTACAATTTAGGTTTTTATGCCTATTAATCCTAGAGCTATACATTGGTATGTGGGAGTCTTAAATGTGCAAAAAAAGGAGTTTCAAATCTTGGATTCTCTTCAAAATGAGAGGAAGAAAGGTGCTTATGGATATGCCGAGGAGACCATTGATTTGGTAAATTAGTTCATAATATGTATCGCTTAGTATGATTTTATTTTTTCCTTTTTAACATTTTTTTATTCAGCGGTCCGGTATTCAAATATGTATAAAGGCTGCACTGGAAACATCTAAAAATCTATGTTTAAAATGGACGAAATCTCTTAATATAATGAGCTGGCCCGTGAAAATTATTAACAATCTTCCTGAACAAAAAGACGGGTAATAATATAATATTATGCATTAACTGTATTTATAACATACATCTCTTATCATTACAACATGATTATGTTTTGCACTAGTTGTATTAACATACAAAGATTGTAGGTATTCGTGTGGAATATTTGCAATAAAATACATGCAATATTGGGACGGAACAGAACTTAGATGTCAATTTTCTCAGGTTATATATGTGATTTATTATTTTTTAAAATAAGCGTATTTAATTTATTTATATTTTTTTTTTCAGAAGCATATGGATTTGTTTAGGAAAAGAATGGTGGCACAATTAATCTTTTCAAAGGCAAATTTAATTAAAGATGTTCAAGAAGAAATAATTTGTTTGTCGTGTAAAAAATAAATAAAAATATAAATGATATTATACATAAGTTGTATAATATGTTCTTTGCTTTGATATATTAATTTTTGCTTTTATATGTAATTCATGTTTTAATTAAAGGTGCCCAAGACAAATTTAATCATGTTTTGTTTAATATTAATTTTTGCTTTTATATGTAATTTATGTTTTAATGATCATTAAAACTTTCATTTATCTTTTTAATTTGTTTATCTTATTATCTTGTTAATGACTTCATAAAAATATTTTATCAGTTCATAAGAGTATCTCAAAATAAGAATAACAAACTTCTTGACTTCATAAAAACATTTTATCAGTTCTTGACCACAATAAAATACAACAAAAACTTTTTTAATTAACCATCAACTCTCTCTCTCTCTCTCTTCCTTTGAAGACAAAATTTTTTGAATATCCAATTAACTTTACAAATTGAAAACAAATACAATAAAATAAAAACATTATTGTAATACTTCAAAATACACAAAAATGTACTAAATGCAAATAAAATCGTAAACATATATTTATTTTTTTTGAAGAAAAATAAAGATTGTGTTCTCCTTTCTCATTGATTAAAGACAAAACTATATTACATCCATACTATTCAATTGAAACTCACTCATACCTCTACTCCGCACATTCAACCTTGAGTCCAGCTCAGAACCAGGTTTGTGTATATAGCTTCCTCTCGTTGATGGCGTCTAGTCTCTGAAGATCGTTTTGTTCCCCACGTACTCGCAGCCAAAAATCCGCCTACCCTCCCCTTTCATTCACGTTTAATCCATATCTGATTCTTTTCTCGTTCTCCTTTCTTCTCGAATATGCCATGGAGACTCTCTTCTATTAGCCATTGCAGCACTGATATTGGAGAAGAAGCAGAGAGAAATAAGAACGATGGTAAGAGAAATGGTGAGAGGAGGCGATTTACTGTTGGGAGAAGAAGCAATCTTGTAAAAGGATGGTAAGAGAAATGGTGAGAGGAGGCGATTTACTGTTGGGAGCAGAGAGAAATAAGAACGAAAATGGAGATTTGAGAAAGAAGAAAGAATACGAAGACAGAAAAGAGAGAGAAGAGAGTAAATGTTGTAATTGGGACTTGTAATGTCTTGGACGGAGAAAAAGAAAAATGACCTGTTGAATTTTGTTTCCGAAAATACCCTTTGCTAATTCAACGGTTGAGATTAAATTTTACAAAAAGATTAGGAAAAATTGTGGTGTATGGAAGAATAGCTCTATTTATAATTACAAAATAATGATATCATCTGATTAGTGGGCGGATGATTCAGTATCACCATTATAATTAAAACTTGATATACATGATTATTAAATTATTCCAAAGGCCATATGTGCATCCATTAACTTCGCATCGTGGAAGCAAATATGTGATTTTTAATTCGATACGATGTTCATATCAGAGTATAATATAAACAGATAGTTTGATATTTCTCAAATTTAAATTTTCTGAAAAATATCGATAAATATCAAAACTTTGTTTTTTTTTTTTTCTTTTTTTTTAGTTCAAACCCGTAGGTCAAAACTTTGCATCCCATAAACATGATTTGATTTTTGACATGTAGCATTATCGAAAGGTCAATTTGCAAGAATAGCAATCAAATTCTACAATTTGCAAATCTAGGTCTTGAGGTTCCGGCAAAATGAAATAGACATTCGCGAGGAAAGAGTTTAGAGTTGAATTTTGATAGTTAAAAGGTGGGTTAATGTGGTTTAGTACGTTGAGGATATCCTGAATTTGGAGACTTTCGTCAGGCCACTTGACTGAATGATTCTCGACGAAGCCAACAAGACATGAAGGTCTACTCCAAAAAACATCGAAAAAGACGTGAAGATTCCCGACGAAGACTTGAAGACTTGAAGACCCACACGACTCCAAACCACTTCTAGGTAGATTCTAAACATATCTTAGAAATGGTGGATCAAATCTCAAATCATTTCACGAAATTGAATTTGCAAAAACTCTCTGGAAACAGCAAAATAACACTATTCGTCCGGACACCGGGATTAGGATAAGGCGTCCAGACAGTTCATTGATGTAGATATTTAGTTATAGAAAACAACTAGAATTCACGTAAATTTGAAAAAAAAAATACAAATGTAAATATTTTGTTATAGCATCGTCACGTCTATAACTCGAACACATGTTGAATCTACAATAGTCCAATGAATTGGATTTCTTTTTTTTCTAAATTGTCATAAAAATGACAATTACAAAAAATAAAACCAAAAACTTCATAAAACGCTAGAAAATGCCAATTTAAGTATTTTTTATGATTGCATAAAAATGACAATTCTCAAAATTTGTTAGCTATTCTTACAAACTTGGCTCTTGATAATGCCAAGTGTAAAAGAAAAATCTATATAATAAGATTTGCATAATTGAAAAATCTACATTAAAAAAGAATGTCTAGCGGACAAATCATTGCTCGTTGTACATTATGTTATAGTTTTATGCACGATAACATAAAAATCCCATTTTTAAAAAAAAAGATAACACAAGAATCGAACTAACTAGACCAATTATTTATGAATAAATCAAATATCACACTATAATGAAAATATAATTCATGCAACATGTTCCAATTATTTATGCACATTGATATGATATATAAACTCATTAATTTGGGAGCACGTATATATTTCTAACAGACAAATATACTTCAATAAAAATATGAAACTTTAATATTTTATATATACTTTAATATTATTTTTAGGTGATATGTAAAATATGCACAAAAATTCCATTATTGATTACAAATAGCTTGTTGTATCGCTAAAGATCAATATATCATTGTTTGGATGCTAAAGATCGATATATCGCTAAAGAGGTGGAGATTCATCTGATCTTTCACTCGCTGATTTAGGCAGGTGGTCGAGCTCGGAATTGGCGTGGAGAAATTTCGAAGAGCGCTTCATGACAATCTCAAGTCATTAATTACTAATTACGAGTCGAGAAATTTAGGGTTCAAAGTATTCATTCCAGGCCTTATTCAGTTACATGCAGGTTATTTATTTAAACCAAAATGCTATTTTCTCAGGGGCATAAATGCAAATATTTGTTTTTTCATTTATTTATTTTTACTGTCTAGGTTGAGAGATTACAATTAATTGAAACAGAGAGAATTTAGCTAAAATCGGAGGTTTATGACAATCTCAAGCTATCAATTACTAATTACGAGTCGAGAATCGAATTTTTCGAGCATTCAATTAAAACCTTCATCGTTGACATAAACGAACTGGAGACGAAATTGGTGGAGATCTTACATGATTCAGGTAACTACTGGACTCCTCCATTTCGCTCCTTATTTTTTAAAAGTTGATAAATGTTATTTTCTAGGGGGGTTTATATATTTAGCATTTACCCTTCTATAAACCCAAAATATCATGTTTATCTTTGCAAAAATAAAAATACCGTATTTATCCCGTACAAAATCTTAAACATCATAATATATGACTCGAGTTGTAACATTAACAGTTGGATTTTTTTTTATATTATATCAGATTTGGGTAAATATGGTATTTTATTTTTTGTAGGGTAAATATGATTGTTTAGAATTTTTAGAAACGTAATTATGTAAATCACCTTATTTATTTATTTGATTTCGAAGGAAAAAAGGATTTTAAAGACAAGATTAATGTGATGAGATGGCCATGACTAAAGAAATGGAAATGATGAGAAATCAATTAAATCGATACAAACCTAATGATTTCGAAACCCAAAGTTTAAGAGAAAAATCTGATCATTTGAGAAATTCATTTCTCAAAAGGTAATGAATTATTACCATTAATTTGTAATTCGGTCTTTAATTAATACTCAATTATTAAAGTGATTCATATTTGCTATGTTCTTTTTTTTCACTTTTCAGATTATTGAACATAAGAGTTTATATGATTTATGCAATGAAAAAGAAATTCAACTCAAGTTTAGAGTAATGGTATGTGTGCATTTATCCTATTATAATTCATGAATTTTCAGGGTTATGATTGTAATTATTCCTTCACGTTTACTATTTATTTTTAGGTAAATATTTTGGTGAAGCAAAGGCAAAAGTTTCAAATAATTCTAGACATGCAAACCAACGAATCTTCCGAATTCGAGTACATTTCTGCAATTTTCTCAAACACAGGAAGTTTTTTGCAAATTTCTAATATTTATCCACTTTCTGCAAATTTTCTCAAACACAGGAAGTCTTTTGCAAATTTCTAATATTTATCCACTTTCTGCAAATTTTAGAATTGTACATGAAATAAGAGAATATGAAGATAATGCGAGAAAACAAATCAAATATTTAAAAATAAATATAGAGGAACATAATCTTGAATTGTGCGTAAAAGCCGCAAACGAAGCCGAGTCGGCGTGTAAATTAAGGCTATTGATCGATGAGTCAGAAATGAATGATTTAAGAAGCGAACTCGATTCGACAGAACGGTACAGTTTTGTAGCAAAGCCCCTAAATTTTGCGCAATTACTAATATGTATAAAATTTTGCGTAGTTAATAATATTTAATGTTGTTGTTGAATTTGGTGGAGAAACAATGGAGCTTACAGAAGCGATACGAATAAAAGACTCCGAAGGAGAAGCATATATTTCCGAAATCGAGGTTATTTTTTATTTACAAAATAATAAATTATATACTATTCATTATAATAATATACTATTTTATTTTCCAGGCGATTGGGCAAGCATGTGAAGATTTGCAAATGCAAAACCAGCATTTAATTAAACAAGTTGCGAATCGACACGGTAATAATATCATAATGATTTCAGAGAATGTGAAAACGAGCCAAATCCAACATAATCTTTTTTCTGAAAAACAAGTGTTAATTGAACTATTACAGCATGTTAATTCTTTTCTCGAGCCGTTCAAGTCTAGGGATGTCAATGGGTCGGGTTCGGGTCGGGAATAGGCTCACCCATACCCTTACCCATCTTAATCGGGTAATATCCGTACCCGACCCGTCAACTAAACGGGTAATTTTACCCGCCCCGTTTAGTACCCGCGGGTTTTCGGATTATCCACGGGAAATTTTACCCACACCTAAACATATACAAAAACATTAAAATATACAAACGAAAAATATATTTTTTCAAATTAAAATAACATCATATATTCATATAACATAATAATATCACAAAATCACAAAATAGACAACAAAATATTTTTAAACATAAATTTTGGACCGTGAATTAACAAAAATTGTATAATAAAACTAAAATTGATAGCAACGTAAAATAACAGTAAAAACGAAAAAAAATAAACATAAATCTAGAAAATTATTTATTTTATTTATTTACTAAACAAATAAAAAAATAAGTTGTATAATAAATAATCAGTAGAAAACGTAGATTAAAACCAATAAAAAATATTAAAATATGAATATAATGAGGATTATTAAGAATCGGGTTCGGGTCGGGTATACCCACGGGTCGGGTACGACCTCACCCATACCCTACCCGACCCGAGCCGGATATTTTTTAATCGGGTAATACCCGACCCGCGGGTAGGCTTAATCGGGTAATATCCGTGCCCGACGGATACCCGCGGGTAGGCTTAATCGGGTATTACCCGACCCGTCTGGGTCGGGTACCCGTCGGGCACGGATATTATCCAACCCATTGACATTCCTATTCAAGTCTAATGTTTTGTATTCATTGATTTCTTTGTACGTAATGCGAGTAGTACTATTAATATCCGTGTATTGAAATCATCATCAAATGAGCTTACATGAAACTCAATTACATATTAGGATAATATCTTGATGAACTAGAAGATTCTCGCGCAATCGCGCGGGGAAGAAGCTAGTACTTCCTTAAATCAAGCACCTCTTGCATTAGTATATAAGAAAGTGAATTATTCTTGTATATATCTTGTTTGACAAAAATAAACAAATAAGCAAGTTGAGTTCCTGTAGACCAAATCAAAAAAAATTATTTTGAGATAATGCCTTTCGGACGTGTAATCTCCAATTATTTTAAAATAAATACATATTGGAATAATATAAGTATCATTCCAACATTATCCACACACTTTCGTTACCAAATTTTGTATTAATTATACCTCTGCAAAACAATATTGTTCTCAGCATATATCTTCTAATAATTCGATGGGTACATATATACATACTTGTATATAAATTTCATCTAATTATATTATGTATGCACGTACAAAGTCCTCTAATCGTACAAAGTTCTCTATTCCATGGTTGGATCTTGTCCCGTATTAACGGGTGACGATAATCTAGGAGGATTACTATGAATAAATTTCAAAAAATATGCGGGGACGGTAGTACATGATTTTTCAGTTTTATCGTAAAATACACTAGCATAATCCCACACATATATATACACAGCTACCGCTCAAAAATGGGTTGTCCCTCTAGTTCCTTAATAAATTCGTCTGAATTGACAGTACCAACCTTATAGCATTTCAAACCAGCATGATCGTGCTTGCATTATCCATTAAGCTATCTTTATTTTACTAAATAAATTTCATCCAATTGTATACACACGTACAAAAGTCCTCTAATCCCCAGTACCGACTTATGAACATTTCAAACCAGCATGATAATGTTTCATTATCTATTAAGCTAGTTTTATTTTACTAATTCTATGCTAATCAAAATATATAATCTAGATCTTCAAACAGCTGTAATCATCATAAAATATGTAATCTAGAGCTTCACATAGCTGTAATCACTACAAAATCCCATTATATATAGACTCATCACCCTTTTCAAGTTCATTACACTCAAAAACGAAAATATATCATTCATATCAAGTATTTGATGGCTTATTCTTCTTCCAATTTCTTTCTTCTTTCTCTCATTTTCACTACATTGTGCCTTTTCCACTTGGCCTCTTGCGACTATGACGATGCAACCGCCGAGATGTACGAAGAGTGGACGGCTAAGTTCTGTAAAGTTCCCAAGAACGAAACCGAGAAAGAATATCGCTTCAAAATATTCAGTGACAATGTTAAACATATTAACCAATTTAACAAGGCAGATAATAAGAGTTACACTCTTGCCATCAACCAGTTCACTGACCTTACAAATGCCGAGTTTGTGGCTCTCGTAGGCACAGCAAAGCTACCCGAGGGCTTCAAATGTTTCGAGCACTTAACTCACAAGGTACCTGATTGTGTCGATTGGAGGCCTGCTGGTGCCGTGACCCCCGTCAAGGACCAAAAGAGTTGTGGTAAGTGGTATTATTTTTTATTTACTTTTTTGAAGGGAAATACCGTAAGCATGATAACATTGTTCACTAATATCATCTCTAGTAGGTTAATATTTATTTACTATTAAGAATTTAAGATAATACATTTGATATTTGCGAACAGTGTTTGATACATATATAATAATATGAGGTCATATATCATGCCCCCACAATTCCCCCATAATTCTTCCACAATAGTAATTCATGATTAATCCAATAATTAGTATTTTGGATTAATGATTAATTCATAATTATCTATTTGTAAATACTTAGAATTAATCATTAATTAGTACGGACTTTAATTCCGTATTAAATTTTTAATAATCATAAATTAATTATTAATTCACTTTGCAAATTATGAGATTAATTAATGTGAGAAAATTTTGGAGAAAATGAGGGAGAAAAGTATAATTGTCCTAATAATATTAGCCTATTAGGTCGAGTTTCTAGAAGGAAAATGTTGGACATACCTCACTTCTTCCCCAAAGCCTTGATGACACGAATAAAACTTAACACCTTAAAAATTAGTATTTTAATTCATGATTTAACATTTTAATTGGATATTCAATCATAAATTAAAATAATCGAACAATAAATTAAAATGTTAAATAATGTAATTATGTGTTAATTTTTAAGGTGTTAACTCATATTCACGTCATCAAACATTTTGGGAGAAAGTATTTGGCGTGTACATCACTACTCTTGATTCTGATGTGTACTCTGATTCTATGAATGAGCATATACATGGCTAAGGATGTGTTTGATGTGTTCCTGGAATCATTAATTTGTGCGATGTTAAATAAGACGTATTCAATAAAAGAGGGTTGTTAACGCACTTCGCTCATAACACACGTCAAACCGTCATATACCTTTCACCTTCATATTTATATTTTTTTACAACGACTCATAATAAAAACACTATTATTTATATCTTTTTTTCTACAACAAATATTACAAAATGTATAAATAATAGTAAGAACAAAATGTATCACTGAGCTAAAAAAGATAAAAATAAGAACAAAAGTTGTATTTATAGTATAAAAAAAAGTATAAATATGAAGATAAAGGTATATGTCGGTCTGTCGTGCGTTAAGAGCGGAGTGCATAATCTTTTCTCTCAATAAAATTATCATTATATTTACGTAAGAACTTGCAAAATAAGTACATCACCTAAAATTTTCATTTACTAATTTTGTTATACATATATTGCAGGATCATGCTGGGCATTCGCAGCGGTGGCGGCAGTGGAAGGTATCGTACAAATCAAAACAGGACGTCTAATATCCCTTTCGGAGCAAGAACTGCTGGATTGCGCTTTCAACTTGGGCTGCGGAGTGGGCGAGGGAGGTTGGGTCGAGAGAGCCTTCGATTTCATAATTTCAAATGGCGGTATCGACTATGAGTTTGATTATGGTTATACCGCTGTGAGAAAGACTTGCGATTCTAGCAAACTCACGAACAAGGCGGCTTCTATCAGCAGTTATACTTATGTGACGCAAAATAACGAGCATCAACTTATGTTGGCAGTTGCTAAGCAGCCAGTGGCCGTATATATTGATGCATCCGGGATACAATTCGTCGGTACCGGTATATTTGACGGACCTTGTGGTACGACACGTAATCATGTTGTGACTATAGTTGGATACGGTCAAATTAATAACGGGAAAAAGTTTTGGATCGCTAAGAATTCTTGGGGCACGACGTTTGGTGATAATGGTTATATTTACTTCGCGAAGGATGTCGCTGCCCCCGAAGGAGTTTGTGGTCTAGCCATGGATCCTATGTATCCTAATTATTGATCACCACATTCCTGCTCCAAATTATTGTGATGTTGCTTGGAAACGTACTTCATGGTTGCTTCTTGCTTGTTTGAAAAATAATAATTATATAGTGTGTAACTACTGTTTTATTTCGTTTGGCTTTGTTGTTTGAGATTGTATCTTGTTATCTGGATATACTGTTATTGTATGGTTTGCATTTCATGAATAAATACAAAAGGTTTCATTTTACTATTTTGATTTCTCGATATAATAGATGATCACCAAAAAGGAATTGTGAGTAAAAACAAAAAACAAAAAAAAACAAATAGAGCATGTAAGTTCACACAATTAGGCGGGGAAATACAAAACGATGATCAATATCAAAATTTACAAAACACCTCCAGTTCAGTCTTAATCAATTAGTCCAAAAAAGATATGACCAACTAAACTTCACAATAAAGCCAGCAGGGGAATTATTAATTACTAATATTAATAGTGAAATTATGTATATATATATATAACAAGAAAAGTAGTTTAAGTAATTGTAACTAATAGGAGAGGGTGGCGAGGGCAAGATCAGTGAGAACCTCGTCCGAATCCGTCTCCATCTCCATCGTCAGCACCGCCCCCAAAACCAACCGGTCCAATTCATCCCTCTCCCTCTCCGCCACGATTTCCCTTCCCTCTCTCCTCCCCATATTCATCATCACCTGCATCCATAAATTTTAATCATCAAAATTAACGTTAAAAAAATAATAAAAAATAACGTGACATGTACTGACATTAGAAGGATAACGCAAGGCAGACGGCCCGGAATAAGCGGCAGGGGAAGGGAGAGAAGTAGGGCTCGGAAGCATAAACGGCTTAGGAGGCGCTGACGTGGCGGATGACGTGGAGGGCGGAGTGGGGCAACCGGTACCGGCGTTAAAGTAATTATTACTTAGAGACAAGGAGGAGGTACTGGCCATGTTTGGCCAAAGAAACGTGCCTTCGGGCTTGCATATTCTGAATCCACTTTTCCTCGGCCGCTCCTCCAATTTTCCATCTTCGATATTATTGGCATCGGCAACGCTCTTGCCGTTGCTGTTCTCTCTCGGTACCATAGCGTTTCGCTCTTCGTCTCGCTTTTTGTCTTTATCCTCTTTTAAAATGCACATCTCCTCCTGTTATGCATAAAATTTATTTAATTTCGAGTAATTTGTTCTGATGAATTATTAATGAAATATACCTTCATGGTTAATAATGAAACGGAGAGGGAAGTTATCTGTTCTTGTAGCTTGGTGTGCTGTATCAAAAGGTTCTCATATTTCTCCTGCCAATTAAAGCCAATATCTTATTATCATAATCCAAGTAAGAAGTTAAGCAATAAAAAACAAGAATCCACACGTGTTTATGTGTTACTTCATATTATATTAGGTGTATAATCATGAGGATCTAGCTTGCTAATAAATTAAATTAAAATAAAATAATAATAATAATAATATAAGGAAAGATTACTCAAAATCACACACCTTCCAAGAATTGTCCACAGTTTGGAGTTGCATTTGAGCTTCTGTCTTCTCTTTCTCATCACTCTGCTTCAGAGTCTTGAGTTCCTCCACTTCCCTAGAATTTTCATATCAAATCACCATTATCATTCTCGCTATTAATAAGCACACAACCCAATGTTACTCTTGAATTATAGCAAACCTCTTGAGAAGCAAAATTTCATCATTGACCTGAGTGGACCCCACGTTGCAATGAGCTTCTCCGCAACGGCAGACCGAGACGGCCTCGCCAGGCTTCCAACCAGGAGGAGGGAACCAAAATGGATCGGTGACGCCGGCTTGTTGTCGAATATCCGCCAGTTCAGCGGGTTCGAGCCAATACTCGATTGCACCTTCGGTGTTGTGTCGCCTAACAAACCGCTCAGTGCCTTCCGAGAGCACCTTGCCGGACATGTGCTTTAAGAGATGATCGAGTAACCCTGTGTCTCCGATGAACTTTCTGGCCTCCTCCCTCAGCTCTTGCCGAAGAACGGGTCTGTCTGGGTTTGCACCTATATCTTTCATTACTTCGAGTAAGGACTGCTCTGCCGATTTGTACCGCCCAGCGGACCATCGATATTCTTTCGGCTCTCTAACGTTGTGCTTCCTTTTCTTCTCCTTCTCCCACGTATTCCTTCTTTTGTTAAGAGTAGAAGGAATTTCTCTCTTTCTCTTCTTTCTGCCGCCTAATGGCATCTCTGTTTTCGCTCTCACCATCGCCTTTTTCCCCTCTTCCGATTCTTCTGAAGCTTCTTCTGATGATGATGATGATTCTTCTTCTTCTCCAGTTTCCTCCATTTCCTCCCTCACATTCACTTCTGCCTCTTTACGAGGCACATCTTTCTCTGGTGTGGAATGGTTTTTATTCACCTTCTTTGGTAATGAAAGCAAATCACGATGCCTCTCTACATACTTCACCCTTCTCCTAATACCCCATTTGAGATCAACACTGCTTCGTAGCGCCACCAAGCACAAACCAACGGGTTTTTTTATCCTCCTCTCCGGCTCCTCAATTAGTCCGGTCCGCGTCGAGGGGGGAGTAACAGGATTGAGGAGCCAGAAGTTATCCATCGACCTTTCTTGGTAGAAAACGGATGAAGGCACATGTTTACGAAGAATCTTCGATGCTTCGCTCGAGCTCATAAAATACCTCTCGTCCATTTCTGGCTCTTCTTCGGCTTCCACGGACCTCATCCCCGAACCAGAGAAGAAAGTTTTCAGAGCTTGAGCGCTGGGAAAGCTCACTGTAACTCCAACACTAGTCTTCTCACAAACCTACAAGCCCATTTTTTTTAAAACAATAAATAAATAAATGAAAAAGATAAAGGAAATGGCAAGTGGATATAAGATACCTTGACGACACGAATGGATTTTAGATGGACGGGAGATGTTACACGAAGCTGTTCGTGGTTGATTTCGTAAAAATCTCCGACTTCAAATTGAGCTGAAAATTGATGTGATTATAGTAAGTATCGGTAGGTCTGGCTGAAGAAGACGAAAGGCCAAGTGGAAGAAGGATTATATAAACGAGTTCCCCAAATTGCCCTCGCATCAGAACACTCCAAGACGAGTCGTCCAATGTTCACCGAGGGTATTTTGGGAATTACAGGGAAAAGTAAGAAAAGGAAAGGCGGAATTGGGTGGTACCGGTGTAAGAAAAGGACGGCAGAGATTGTCTGCTGGAATGCGACGTCTTCTGCATGCCCTCCGATGCATCCAGCTTGTTCCTTTTCGTGTAGTAGTACCTCACCTGTGATAGGGTTTATTCAGTTCATTAATTAGCTTGTAATTATTATATGATATAGATAATAAAATGTTAATTATTAAAAAAAAAATCAAGATATAAACAAAACAAAAAAAAATGAAAATGAAAATAGGACTCAGAACGAGAGGAAATGAATAATCAAGGGAGAAAACACATTTCTCCATAATATTGCTAATATTTTCATCATGTCCATAAATTCACAAAATAGAATAAAAATGAATACAAAAAATTACCGATTTACTATGATTTCCAAATTTTGAAAATAGGACTCAGAACGAGAGGAAATGAATAATCAAGGGAAAAAACACATTTCTCCATAATATTGCTAATATTTTCATCATTGTCCATAAATTCACAAAATAGAATAAAAATGAAAAAAAATACTTCAAAAGAATGAATAAAGAAAATTACCGATTTACTATGGTTTCCAAATTTTGAAAATAGGACTCAGAACGAGAGGAAATGAATAATCAAGGGAAAAAACACATTTCTCCATAATATTGCTAATATTTTCATCATTGTCCATAAATTCACAAAATAGAATAAAAATGAAAAAAAATACTTCAAAAGAATGAATAAAGAAAATTACCGATTTACTATGGTTTCCAAATTTTGAAAATAGGACTCAGAACGAGAGGAAATGAATAATCAAGGGAAAAAACACATTTCTCCATAATATTGCTAATATTTTCATCATTGTCCATAAATTCACAAAATAGAATAAAAAATGAAAAATTTTACTTCAAAAAATGAATACAGAAAATTACCGATTTACTATTGTTTTCAAATTTTCAAAATAGGACTCAGAACGAGAGGAAGTTAATAATCAAGGGAAAAAACACATTTCTCCTCGTATTTGTCAATGTTCTCATCATTGTCCATAAATTTCACCAAAAAAAAAAAAAAATAGAATAAAAATGAATGAATTTACTCAAAAAAATAAATAAACAGAAAATTACCAATTCGCTGTGGTTTCAAATTTGAAAATAGGACTCAGAACCATAATTATTGATCAATGGAAAACACATTTCCCCTCATATAGTGACGAACATTTTCATCATTGTCCATAAAAAAAAATAGAATAAAAAATGAATAAAATTTACTCAAAAAACAAAAAAAAGAATTACCGATTCACTGTGGTTTCAAAATTTGAAAATAGGACTCAGAACCATAATTATTGATCAATGGAAAACACATTTCCCCTCATATAGTGACGAACATTTCATCATTGTCCATAAAAAAAATAGAATAAAAAATGAACAAAATTTACTCAAAAAAAAATATATATATATTACCGATCACTGTGGTTCTAAAATTTCACAATTTCAAAATAGGACTCAGAACGCATAATTAATCAATGAAAAACACATTTCTCCTCATATTGGGGATCTTTTCATCATTGTCCATACAAAAAATAAAGTACAATAAAATAAAACCAAGAGGGAAAAAGGTGGCAATGGATCAGAATGGTTGATAACGACCGAAATGATCACATGAAATTAAGCAAGTAAGTAATTAAGGCCATGCAATGCATTCAATTCCACTGCATGGCAACATGACTGACAAATGTTTCTGCATGCGTTTCGATTTTGAAATTGTAATTTTGCTATGCGTGCGCCGCACGTTTATGCTAAAGATCCAAAATATATCAAATAATAAGACACAAAAAATAGACCAATGCAATAATTAAATGACTATATAGTAAACATATCCAAAAAAACATACGTGTATAATAATAAAAAAAATTATCCAAGATATATAAAAAAGAATGACTAATCAGAAAAAATATATCCAAAAATTAATATAAAATATTGTAAAATAATCAATGAATACAAAAACGAGTATATCAAAAGTTGCCACAAAATGACTGAATTGAAAAAAAATTATCCAAAAATTAAATATAAAAATGATTAAAACAAAAAATATCAGAAAAATACTAAATACCAGAAGAAGAAAAATATACAAAACATATCAAAGAAACTGACAAAAGCAAAAAGAATTATCCAACAAATAATAATTAAATCACAAGATGAAAAGAACAAAAAATTAACTCATAGATAAAATGGAGAAAAAATGGAAAAGAAAAATGTGATGACTCACCCTAGTAGGATTGAGGAGCCAGAAGCTCGCCTTGGTCCTCTCCTGGCAGAAAAGAGATGACGGCACCGGCTTATAAAGGATCTTCGATGCCTCCGTCGAGCACATCGCGAACCTCTCATCCATTTCGGGCCCGTTTTCAACTTCTTCTTCGGTATGATTTCTCGATCTTGACAAGAAGTTTCGCAGCGAGGACGAGCTCGGAAAGCTCACTGTCACGCTCGAATTAATCTTCTCACAAACCTGCAACATATCGAGATGACACATAAATTTCCAAAGCCGATTGATATGAATTATGATAATGTATAAATGAATTTTGAAACCTTAACAACTCGAATGGATCGGAGATGAATGGGAGATTTGGGATCGAGCTTTTCGTGATCAATTTCATAGAAGGACCCGATTTCAACTGCATTTCGAACATAATAGTATTATAAATGAAAAATTAAATAAGAAAAAGATAGATAGGGCATTGTATTTGTGACTGGTACGGTACCGGTGCAAGGAGAAGAAGGCATCGAAAGAAGAGATCTCTTGCCAGAATCTTCAGATCCCGAGTTACTGCCCTTTATATAGTATTTCACCTGTAGCATTTATGTGCAAAATCAAGAACAAGTTAACCACATCCACGTCATCAACTAACTACCACTTACATAACTAACTATCACCCACTAACAATAACTATAATCTTAGTGCTAATCGTGGCTAGGCCCAAATATTCATGATGGCCCATATACTTTAATATCTGATATAAAATGTACATATATATAATATATATCACAATATACAAGCAAAAATGAACATATACACTACATATTTGGTCATAGACTAGGTTATTCAGACTAGGGTTTAACGATGTACTCCAAAACAAAAAAGATGGAAAAAAAAGCTGCATGTATTTTTATCACTTATGTGGAATATAATATATACTGAATTATTTTGATATATATATACAGATCATACATGTTTATCAGACGAGATTGTGACTGCAGTATTTTGATTTGCACGAGCTTCCATGCTTAATTTTGACTGCAAAGTGCAAACAAAACAAAACAGCAAAAAAGATAGATCAACAAAAATGGATAATAAAGTAGCAAAAAATGAAAAAAAAAACAAACGAAATTGATGAAAGAAAATACAGAGCATCGTAAAAGAAGGAAAGATTCACACAGACATACTTATTCATGCTTTGTTCCCCATTAATTCATTACTAAACAAAGCCAAACAAGGAAGAAAAGTTGATACTCTATACACATTATCACTTACAGAAATTTTTTAAGCTTCAAACTTCGAAATCAAAAGCTTCTTAGTTCCTTAATTTACTCTCTTTTTTCCAATTGAGAACGAGAATTGCAAATAGGAGAAGACGAATGGCGGGATATTTAAAGCAAAAAATATCCAGGGCGACAGTGAATATTTCATCAATTATTCTCTATCTATGCACTGCATTTCTGTAATTCCATGCAAAAAGGTATATAACATATCGTAATTACTGATGTATGTAAAGCTATAGAGTTTTGTGCGTAGAAGATCTGGTATTTTACAGGGAGTGTAATGATTATTGTGTACACGTAGGCGAAGAGCACGTGATAGGCCGTTCGATACAACAGTAAAAAGACTGAGAGAAAACGAATTGTATAGTCTAGGTTACTAGGTTTCCAGTGTGGGGCCTAGTTGTCAGTAATTCATATTTATCTTTTTTTTTTTTTTTTTTTCATTACATTTATCTTAAATTATTTGTTTTGAGTAATAAAAATTTGGACTTTGGAGCCCATTAGAACATCAGATATAATTTAGTTAGTATTGTAGCTCGGCCCAAAGAAGAGGTAAAACATCATTTCCTTTTGTTTCAAATGGCCCGTAGGCTTATGTAAATATTCAGTTCATATCATACTTTTATTTTTTTTAAATGCAGATTATAATATAATTTTATTCTAAACAAAAAAAACATAATTATAATAAGCTCCTAAACATATATTTTAGATTTACCGAAAAACATCATTACTTGGGATTAGGTAAATATTCAGTCTCTATCATGCTTTTATTTATTTTTTAAACATCATTGCTTTTATTTTTTATCTTAAACTGTTATTTTTCTGATTATCGTTTACTTGGGCTAATAAGTTGTTCTGCTTCTCATGTCATTTTTATTTAAAAAAAACAAATGAACTGATGCTTGAGATTTAAAAATATTCACTCTTATTTGAGAAATGTTTTCGGCCTATCAGCCTTTTTTCTCGAATTATTTAAAGGTATATATTTAACTATAGTATAGTTTTCTAAAATATATTTTGCAAGATGTACAAAATATATATTGGCTTAAGTTGTCTCTTATGCAATATACATTTTTTAAATATAATAAATGTTTTTTTTTATATTTTCTTAGATATATGATATGCCTATAATATATCAATTTTTAAACGTGTCAGATATTTTTGTTACATAAAAAATTTAATATTTCACAATTTATTTATATGATTCATAAATTAGATAAAATTTCACCTATGCCCTTACAAAATCTCGTGATATCACGTTTACTCTTCCGAAAACGTGAAATATCACGAATACCCCTTCTTATATATTTTTCGAAAGAAATACATAAATAAGTAAATAACCATTTTCTCGCTAGAATGGAAGAATATCGTGACAAATAAAATCGTAGTTAATCATACAGAAAGAGAAATAAACATACTACCCGCCGCCGCCTCCACCCCCTCCTCTCTCACGCTTTCTTCGACCCAGCTCCTGGAGGTCATTTGCGAGGCGAACGGCGCGGCGATTCGCGAAGGACGAATGCTGCCGGCTGCTGCAGCTCCTGGAGGCGGCTCTCTCTGTCCGGCGGCCGACTGCTGCGGCTCTCTTTCTTTGCGAAGGACGAACTCCGCCGTTCTCTCCATTCACGAGCGGAAACAACGACGGAAGCTGCAGGGTTTGGCGAGCTCGAGTCTAGGGTTGTCGTTTGTCGAGGCTAGGGTTTGGCGACATGGTACTGGATTGAGAAAATCACAAACACGAGAAAAAACACCAAAGAAGAGGAAAATCAACCGTACTAGAAGAGATGATACTTTCGAGGCGACTCCTGGAGTTCCTGGAGTTCGAACGGAGACTGGCAGGAACTGGCAACCGAGGGCGAGCGACCGAGGCCACAGCGGCGCGACGAACTGGCAACCGAGGCGAGCAAACGGCGCGACCGAGCCCACAGCGGCGACCGAGACAAAACGAGGCGAGCGGCGACGAACGGCGCGACGGAGGCAGGGGCTGGCAGGGAAGAAAAGGCTGGCAGGAACTGGCAGGAACTGGTGGCGATTTTGGAGCTCCTCGAAGAGCAAAAACTCGAAAGGAAAAAGCGGGAAGGGAAAAAGGGAAATCGAAAAATTGCGAGGCTGGTGCCGAGTCTGGGAGGAGTCTGGGACGAGTCTGGGCCGAGTCTTGGACGAGGCCGAGAGCGACGGTCGAGTCTGGGGCGAGTCTGGGGGCGAGTCCGAGAGCGAAGGGCCGCGACAGCGACGGTGACAGCTTCGATGACAATCCGAGCTCGCGTGGCAAACCAATGGCAGAGGGAGGTTGCGTTCGTCTAAGGATGGCCGAAAGCATCATCTCTCGGCATGTATCTTACCTTTGCAATTATAATTTATTTTTGCGAAATTATTTTTTTACATTTATCATGTAAAATCGCACCAATGTATTAAACCTTGCTTTAATATATTAAAAGAGGCTTCACCTCTTTAGTTTTTCAAAAAAAAAAAAAAAAAAAAAAAATCGTAGTTAATTTGTACCAATTAGCAAAACAGTAGATCCATATCGATACAAATACATTTATTTCTGGTAAAACATAACTCAGAAATTGTGGTCCTATAAAATCTCCACTCTCCAGGCCATTCTCCATCCTTGCCCCTCAAATGATCTGCCACCACACGTAGAATCATCAGGACAATCAAGCCTCAACGTGGCAGCATCCGGCACCACAGCACCAGCATTCCAAGGGCCACCAAAATTAGGCCTACTCGAACGCGGAAAATATCAGCCGTTCTGGACCCTATGATCCATTCATTATATCATTTTCCTCTAATATCCCTGGAAACTTGAAATCATCTCTGACGAGAAGAAAATCATTAGAGGGTAGAAATGTACTTTACAGGAAAAAATAATTTCTCTGTTTGAAAGAAAGAAAAGAAGAAGATGAAGAGGGGAATTGCAAGTAGTGCGTTAGTGGCCTCCATTGCCGTGGCACAGACTGTAGTGGCCTCCTACTATGCTGAGCTACCATCCCAGGTTTTTATTTATTAATTACAAAGTACAAACCAAATTTTCGCAAACAAAACAGATATTTAGACTGCATATATCTCGATAGTAACACGATATTAATATTTATGGCCGTGCATAAATTTCATAAAGGGGGTCGAGGCGAGCGATGAGAAGCAGAGTGATCGGAGATTCAGACCTAGATTTGATGGTTTAAGATTCATCGAGACCCTCGTCACGGCTCATCGTTAGTTTCGCGTATCGTTTAGCTATCTGTGTTCTGTAATTCAAATATCACTCTGATTCTTTACTCGTTGAAATATATTACGACAAAATTAGCACTGATTGTATGAAAATTTAGTCAATTATTAACTGAATGTATGAAATATAATTTGCGTACGTCACGCATCAGAAGTAATTAGACAGTATATATTGCAAGGAAAAAAGAAAAAAAAAAGAACAAAAAAAGAATAGCACTACATGACTCTATGTTGACACTGAATATGGGGGGCTATTTAAGCTACTGAAATGGGTATACCTCAATTTGCATGATCAGCCCACATTCTATGGCCAAACTTGCTTAATTTCTCTGCAAAATCAATCACTGTTCTCATTACCTTTTATTTACTGTATGGATATATAGTGCAATTTGACTTTGACTAGTGTCGTGACAGTGTAATGGTAGGCCAAAGCAACTCAAATTCAGATAAATGGTGCTACCATTTCATCATATTTCATCCTACCAATCATCATATTACTGCTATATAACATCACTCACTCTCAATTTATATACCACACACCAATCCAAGCTCTCTCTCTCTCTCAATATATTTGCTTGAATTGTCATGATCAAAATCATCCTACAATTAAAAGGAAACAAACATGCAGAAGATTTTGGCCATTCTCACTATCATCGTGCTTTTCGTACTTCTGCACGAGACTTTTCTCGGTGAAACCGAAACCAAGGCGGAATGGATCGGCACTGCTACTACTTACAGAAGGGCTAAGGTACCGATATATACCGTCTCTATTAATTATTATTATTACGATCATGTTAAACAAATTATTTATTTATTCTATGCAGATTCGTAAAAGGGAGGCTAGGGTCGTGGTACCGACCGATTACGACTACGGAGGAGCAAACCCTAGACACGATCCGCGTGGGAGGAGGCCAGGAAATGGCGGAAAGATTCCTTAGTTATTTTATCGGTGGATCTGTCGCATATGAATGTCATAATTACGCTATTAATTTACGAGATATTCGATGATCGTTTTATAGATCTTATTAAAATTTTAGAATAAAGAAGTAGATTCAAATTTTCATTTTATATGCTTTTTAAGTCCTACCTTTTTATCTTGTCAGAACACATACTAAATTTCATCTTATATGATTTCAAAGAAATTTATATCATCATGCTACTTAATATCTCTCTGTATTTAATTAAATATATAAAACATATTTAAAGTAATGCAGGCCAAGAAGCCCATAACGGATAAAATGTTTATGATAATATTATATGGGCCAGAACTTAAAAATAAAAATAAAAACTCCAATTTATAATGGTTTAAAAGAAAGAAAAAAAAGAGAAATTTCCAGAGCCGTCCGATCAAGCTGAAAGGACACGTGGCGTTTAGATAAGTAGATATAATTTTTCCCACTCAATCCATCAACCAAGCTATGCTTTTGCCATTGCCTTATCAGCTTGCGCGCTTAATTCCACATGAATGGCGCTGCTTAGCGCGCCACGGCTTCTCCCGCTCGGCTCCGGTGCCGTTCGTTCTCCGGCGATACGGTGCGCTGCTAGCATAGCCGCGGCAGATGCGTCACTGACTAAATTGTCTGGTATACGATGGGGTTCTAGCAAGCTACAAGGCCTCCGTTCAGAGATGGAGGATGATCTCGTCATCAGATCCGACGGTCTCGATGACTTTTCCTTCGCTGCTGTGTTTGATGGCCATGCTGGTTTCGCCTCCGTCCAGTTCCTCAGGTCAATCAGACCTCATCCACTCTAATTTTAGCCTCTCCATATAATTGTGTTCTTTTTCATACTGCAGAGATGAACTATACAAAGAATTATTATTATTATTACAAAATGGACTGTTGTTGAAAACCAAGAATTCAGATGCTATAAATGAAGCAATTCAGAAGGCTTTTGTAAATGTCGATACAAAGCTCTTAGATTGGTAAGTACTTAGTACCCATAATTCCTCAACGATTAATATAATCAATAAAAAAAAATCGAAGCCATGAATGATATTATATCAATTGTGTCGTGAAGGCTCGACCAATTGGGGACCGAAGATGAATCGGGTGCGACAGCCACGGTGATGCTCCTTAATAACGATCTACTAATTATTTCGCATGTTGGGGATTCTTCTGTGGTCAGTTAATTAATTCAACGTCCCTTAATTAATTTATTAATTATTTGTTATTTAATTAATTTGTAAATCTTGACAAAATGTAGGTGATGTCTCGTGGAGGAAGAGCCGAAGTATTAACAAACCCTCATCGTCCATATGGAAACAACAGAGTTTCACTCGCCGAAGTCAAAAGGATAAGAGCTGCTGGTGGATGGGTATGTTTTATTTATTATTTATTATTATTAGCATTAAATAATTAGTATTTTTTTATAAGACAATTAAGTAACTTTGTAGATAAATGATGGGCGGATATGTGGAGACATTTCGGTCTCACGTGCGTTTGGAGATATGCGGTTCAAAACAAAGAAGAATGAGTTCGTATCTTGTACTCTCCTTTCTTTCAACCATCTTTTGTTTGAACAATCGATTTATCTTTTATTTTTAATTTATATTTTTTCATAATCTTCAAACTTATTTCATTTCCTTTATTTTTCTAAAGGATGGTTTCAAAAGGAGTCAAAGAGAGAAAATGGACCGAAAAATTCGCAAACCGGTAAACATGGCCATTAATTGCATAATTAATTCATCGTAATCATATTTGATTAATATAAATTGTGTTTGAATTATTAACATTTTTTTATTTTTCCTGGACGTAGAATAAAATTCAAAGGGGATCTGGTGATTGCCGTACCGGATATATATACCGTCGAGTTTGTATCTGATTCGGAGTTTGTTTTGTTGGCTTCCGATGGTCTTTGGGATTATATGAAAATGTTAGTTTATAATTATAAATGTTTTTTTTGAGTTGCATTTACTTTATTTATTTATTTATTTGTTTAAATTATAATAATAAATGGATTTATGCAGTTCTGAAGTTGTGGATTTCATCAGGAATCAACTTCGGCAACACGGTGATGTACAGGTACTTTGTTTGTCATAATTGAAATTTTTCCTTTTACAAAATCCTCCTATAAACACTATTTTCTCATTTTATTATATTTTCTTAATTCACGAACAGCTTGCTTGTGAGACCCTCAGTCGAACCGCTCTAGTATATTTTTTCTTCCTTTCTCCAACTCATTTTTATTTCTTGATTTCCCCACCTAATATTAAAATATTATTTTATTTTGTAGGACAAAGGTTCTCAAGACAACATTAGCATCGTAATAGCAGATCTAGGGTACGATTCAAATTCTTACTATTTTTTACTCGTACAATCATTTTCTTATATTTGATATATTTTTTATGATGCATCATTAGGAGGACAAATTGGCAGGAATTACCGGTACAAGGACCAAATGTGCTGCTTGAATTTAGTCAAGCTTTTGCCACTGTAGCTATCGTCTCCGTAGGAATCTGGGTTTCGTCTTTTTTTCTCGTGTCGTAAACTCTTTGCATATATGTACAATGAGTGATGTAAAAATGCTTCGAACTATGATTCAAATACATATTTAAGTATCTTAGCATCGCTCGTATGTAAATAGTTTATAATTTTATTTTGTTTTGGTAAAATCATTTGTATATTTGTAATAAACTAAACTACATTAGATTATGAAAAAAATGTAATTGTTAAAAGTTAAGACTTGTTTGAATGAGTAGGAACTATGTAGTTTATTATAGGAAATACAAATATCCCTTTCTTCCCTTGAACTTCACCTTCTAGTTTGATTTTTATAGATGACATTGATAAGTATGTATGTATCTATCCTTATCAATTAAAAAACCAACCAAAATATCATTTCAACCTCTAATGGAAAAAATTAAATCCAGAATAAATAGCTAGCACAGATCCATGCTTTCGCTAGGTGGTAGAATAACCTTGATAAAATCAGTACTTCAAGCCCTACCAGCATACTACATGCAAATATTCCTCTTACCAAAATGGTTAATAAATAAGATAACTTCATTAATTCGTGCCTTTTATTGTGTGGGGGGGGGGGGGGGGGGGAAGACACAATCCTAGGCGGAAATTGCTTAGTCGGTTGGGAGAAACTATGCCTACCAAAAAAACATGGAGGCTTAGGAATCATTGATTTAGAAGCACAAAACAAAAGTCTCCTTATCAAATGGCTGTTCAGAATTGACTTCGACAGCAACGCACTGTGGACAAATAATATCCGAGAAATCTATGGCATTAATGAGGCTTTCGAATTCCCAAAAATTAAACGCCACTTAGCCTCTTATTTCATACGAGACCTCAACAATCTGAGTGATATTTACAAAGCTTGCAAACACAATGATTTGATAGATTATGAAAACTCCAAAAAATACCGAACCAAGAAAATCTATAATTTCATCAAAGACCCAAGATTAATAGTACAGTGGACCCCACAAATAAGGGCCCTAAAAATACCCCAAAAAGTTCGCCTCTTCTTATGGCTCGCTATACAGGGTAGAATCCTCACAAAAGACAATCTCATCAAGAGAGGGTGGGACCATCCACCATCTTGTGTCCTGATGAACTTGAAGATGCAAATCACCTATTCACATCCTGTTCCTATACAACTGACCGTTACCGACGAATTCAATTGCCTCGAATACGTACAACAACAATCATCGACCTTTGGAAGGAACTACACGGAGACAACAAAAGCACTAAGGAAGATAAGATGAAAGAAACAACCGTATCCTGGGCGGCAGCTGCCTGGACCATTTGGAAAAAGCGCAACAATAGAATTTTTAATAAGTAGGCTAAAATGTCAATTTTATTAGCAAATGAAATTTTAGAATTAGCGCGTTTTTGGAAAAATTGTAAAACATAGATGTCGAAATGACATTACTTGTAACTTTAATATTATATATTAATCAATAAAGAATCAAAAGAGCACGCTTCGTGCTCCAGGTTCTTTTCAAAAAAAAGTATGTATCTATCTATCTTCTTTTTTATTGAAAACAATTTCAACTTATTATTTTCTTCCAACCACAATTTAAAAAATTCCAACACATATAATTCTTTATTTTAATAATTAACATAAAATTAAATTTTCGTTTTTCTTGCTTGATGCATTTGATTAAAATTCACTTCAACCTCTAGCGAACGATTCTGAGAAGCAACCTATGGCTCGGTTTAGGTCAAGGTCTCACATTCAGTGAGGAAAAAGTAGACGAGAATCATCGCTTCTTTGGTTGACTTCGAATTTGGTTATTGGAGTTTGTGTTAAATTAATTTGTTGCCGATTTAGATTTTTCCTATTATTAGGGTTTGTTTTGTACGAATCTCTAATATCGGTGCTTCCGGATTTGATGTTTGTAATGATTTACAGTTTTTTTATGTATCAATTATCTTATGATTTTATTGTTTGTATACTTTTTTTACATTATGATATGTAAGACGATTTATTAACATTTTACGTCCATTCTTATTGTTTAAATGATTTATTTATAAATTAATATTTATCTTGTACAGGATGCTATGATTGTATGGTTTCATGACAAAAAATTGCCTTCAAAGTGAATTTCTTTTACCAGGTACCGTACTCAACCATATAACTACATGAATCATACATTCATATTCCAAATAGGTTAGTTAATTAAACCTATCAATTAGATGAACTATCCATAATGCAAGCATATGAACCACGATTAATCCTCACTAGATCAAAATGTTAAACAATTATGAAACATCATGAACAATTTGGATGGATACTCTCGTGCTTTTCAATAGTACATGAAACAAGCACGATTTTTTTTTTTTTTTTTTTTTTTTTGTACGCAGTACCAAGCATTTTTTATTACAAAGAAACATAAAATCATTAACCAAAATAATAGGCGATGGCTCGCCATGATTGCCGCCATCACCAACAGGCTCCACCGCCCCCACATCCTCCACCACCGCCACCGCCTCCACAGCCCCCACCGCCTCAACAGGCTCCACCGCCCCCACCGCCCCCACATCCTCCACCACCGCCACCGCCCCCACAGCCTCCACCACCGCCACCGCCACCACAACCTCCACCACCGCCACCGCCCCCACAGCCTCCACCACCGCCACCGCCACCACAACCTCCACCACCGCCACCGCTTCCACCACAGCCTCCGCCACCTCCGCCACCGTAATATTGTGTTTTCTTTCCGGGAGTCGTAGGGCCATCAGAACAGTTGAAGATAACTACAACTAACAAACATAACACGAACAAGATGCCGAAAATATACGAGATCACCGGGTAGCCAAAATGGTTGGCTTGTCGAATCGCCATAGCCACGACCCCGGTCATTTTGTCTAATTGTACAATTTTTTTTTAAAAACTATTGTATTGTACTTATACAAAGCCAGAGGAAGATTTGTCAAAGAGTTTCTCCAAAATTTTGTACAGGTGGCATAATAGGGTGCCCCATGTTTTCTTCTGGCCATATTTTTTCTGTACATATAGTGTGGTAGATTAAGCGTGCGACTTTTATAAATATTAAACATAATAAACATAATATAATATAATATAGTATCGAGTTAAAAAAAATTTATTAATACAAATAATTTTAGAGGCCAAACGATGCGTGTTGCAGTTTTGTAGTTCGCTATATTTAAGTAAAATAATTCTAGATAGATTCATTAAAAAAAATGAGTTTAATTAAAAAATATTTTATGAAAAGTTTTAATAATTAAAATTATTTTTGGTTGATAAATAAATCAAATATCTTTTATTTAGATTGAAATGTTTTGACTTGTTAGAGATGTTCATTTTCTTAAATAATTCAAGCGGATGATACCTAGCCTCATTTCTTAGAGGTGTAGGGTTCGAGTCCTGCGTGCAGCTGGACTATATAGAGATTTTTTTATTAAAATATCATGTAGTCTCTAGTGTGTGTTAGTATGTGTGCGTGTGCCTACGGACTTGTAACAAAAAAAATGTTCATTTTCAAATACTTTGTTAATTATTTTATAACTTTCTATTTAAGATGTTTAATAAAAATATTCGTTAGTTTTAAAGATTATTTTTTTATTACATATTAATACTTAATTATTTTATGCGCTACAAATTACAGCATCCCCGAGAATTTTCGTTATAGCGCACGCTAATCGCTACAAAAAAATGACCACCACGCTACAGTCCGCTAAACTCTATTTGCAACATTGATAAAAACAAATTATGTATTACAAAACCGAATATGTAATAAATATATAATATTTTTCTTAAAAAAATCATTTGGTTTTTGTTTTTTAGTTTTTTATGATTTGATTGCATTTAATAAAAGAAGAGTTTATTTACACTAGGAGATTACCCGCGCTTCGCGGCGGTTTTGTTTCATTTGATTTACCATACACATAATATATAGTTATGATTTTTGGGGATCAAATATAAGACTTTATAAAAAAAAATATCATATTGATTAAGGATGCTTGATTATGAAAAAATTATTATATTATTTTTGAATATGACACATTGCGAAATATTTAGTTAGTATTTTAATACAACATATACAAAAAATAAATAAATGTCACTATAAAATAATAAAACAACATGCGTGGACATAAACAAAAATCAAAACCATATGATATTCTAAATTTTCAAATCTAAAATTAAGAATAATAACATTGTAAAAGTTAAAAAAAATTATTTGTGTCTGATAATTTTTATGTTTCATGTTTATTATTGAAAAATATTATATAAGTTAAAGAAATTATTTGTGTTTAGTAAATAAATATATTTCATTATTTTTTTTAGAGATTAACATGAAACTGTTTTAAGTAAAATACAAATATAACATAATTGTTTAAAAAAAAAAAATAATAATTATGATGTGCAATTTTTTTCAATTATATGTTTAAAAATAATAATAATTAGGATTATAAGTCATTAATGTAATTATATTTTTTTTTATATTTTTTTTACATAATTGTTTTCATAATTTTATGTTAGATAAAAGTATTGAGTATATGATAATAACATACTTAGTAGTATGTGCAATTTTTACCAATTATAGTTTTAAAAATAATAATTATTAGGTTTACAAGTCATTAATGTAATTATATTTATTTTTATATCTTTTTTTGCATAATTGTTTTCATAATTTTAAGTTAGAGAAAAATATTAAATATATGATAATATGGATCTCAAAATAAAGATAAAATTCAAGCGAATATATTTCTTATATTTTTTTAAATTATATTTTGAAAATACTAACAATATTTGATGTATTTATGATATTATATATTAATTTATTAATGTTAGATATTTAAACTCTTCACATTCTATTTGTATTCATAATTGATGATGTAACATATTGTGAAAAAATTCAAAATCAAATACAATTGGTTCAAAATTAACCTAACAAATAATATTTTGACACGTCATCAGTGTAAGGTTATGTGGCATTCTAAAATTGCTTAAAAGTATTTATAAAATAAGGAACACATAAATATCTACAAATAAAACATAATCACACAAAATCAAAAATTAATCTATGGTTCATATATTGCCACATATCATAATCTAATGGTTGAAATAATTGTGATGATGTGGCATGAGTTGTGATGGGGTGGCACGAGAAAATTACATAAAAATGGGTCCAAAATAAAGGGGTTGATAAATTTGTTTACCTCTTGAAAGCAAACCAACAACCCCACCCCTCCTTCCTATTGAAAATGGTTTGCAAGTTCTGTGCCAGAAACTTCATTGGTTGATTCTTCTAAGATCAATATTGATGACTCTTACCTTAACATCCTATTCATCTTCCTCTTTCGTATGGTCCACGTAATTATCAAACACGTTGAGTATTCCAAAAAACTATTGACCCTGTGGAGTCTTCCAATTTGTGTTTTTAACTATGAACTCAAATTTATACGTCACTTAATTAATAAACATGCAATATAATTGATATTGTTAATTATGAGGCCCCGCATAAGAATCAAAGTCCATTATAATTCAAAAGGCCGAGTAATCTACGGCCCAGTACAATTTCATTGTTTGATCGGTTCTCGCGTTTGGAGTGATTTATGCCCGATCCGCTAGCAGGAGAGAGAGAGAGAGAGAGAGAGAGAGGAGATCAGAAGTAGTCCAGTATGCACACCGGAGGGAGCTCCGTCGAGGCAAAAACCGCCGGAGAGGGAGAAATGTCAACCCTCTTTCCTATGAAACTGTTCCGGTCTGAGATGGTTCGTCCGTCTGCCAACCGCCGTGAGTCTTCAGTTGATTGGATTGAAGATTTCGGTGGGGCATCGTGGATAGCTTATGGAGCCGGACCTCTTCTAGTAGTTTCTCATCTTTCTTCGCCACTTTCGAAGTCTGAGGAGAATACGGAGGCTATCTCGTTCTTTCGCCAGGTCATTGAACTGCCTGATGTAGTTAATGCCGTCTCGTGGTGCCCTTCAGTTCCATCTCATGGCGAGATCGCTGTTGCTACTGGGAATTCTATCTGGGTCTATGATCCCGTCTCTGATCACCCCAATCCAGGTACTTACTTCTTCTGCAATTCGAAATATATAATTTGCTCAATTGGCTGATCAATGAACGGCTGATCAATGAACTGGCCTTGATATGCGAATTTGAATCCTCCAGGTTCATTCAGTTGGAAGCAGAGTGAATCGATTGTAGAGAACTTCAAAATAGAATCAATAACATGGACAGGCTCCGGCGATGCCTTGCTGGCGGCCGGATCCGAGGTAGTTTTATGGATTCGGAAGAAACCTTCATGGGAGGTTGCATGGAGGTCTACGCCACAAGTGCCACAAAATTTTATTTCCACAACTCATCTTTCGCAAGGACCAGTTGCAACTGCCTCTCTTTCACCCGTAAATAACGTATCATCCCCTCAATCTGTAAATTCACAGCATAACGTTCTAGTCTATCTCACTGACAACAAATTTGGTTTAACCAAACTCGAGCTGGCCCATCCACACGGCGTCTCGATGATTCAATGGAGGCCATATTTGCAAAAAGGCCCTTCGAAATTAAGAAGAGAGATACTATTAACTTGCTCGTTAGACGGCACGACAAGACTATGGAGTGAATGTAACACTAATAAGCCCAAGGGCATACACGATATTAAAAACAAATCGTTCCACGTCATTGCGGTAGTCGAGATAAACAATTGCTTGCACGGAACTCTTGGTGGAGATATATCTTTAAAATGGGCAGTTGAAACCGAATCCAGCGGTACGGTTGTCACAAGAGACGAAACCGGTAGCTACGTCTTGTCAGAGTCTGGTAATGACTCTGACCAAGTGGGCAAGTGTGAGTGGTTGGTTAGTACCGGGCCCCACTCGTCAGTTGGTTTTTGGGCTGTACATTGCCTCGATGATTTGTCTCCTGTTAGATATCCTCGTGTCACTCTCTGGAAAAAGCGACAACTCGAGAACAATAATAATAATAATAATAATCATGAGTTGTCTGTATTATTAAAACCGATTGTTTCGAGAAACTCCGTGTCTGGTCCACCTGTCACGTGCTCATTGGTTCAGTTCTCGCGTAATAATGAAATTTCGCATTCAATTTTGTTTACTCCCGAATCGGGAGATGTTCATGATAAAGAGATGTATTTATCGCATATATCTTTTGGAATTATTAATCATGATGGTCACGAGGGAAATATTAAGCTTGTATGTTTCGATCCATACAGTCGTGACGAAACAGAGCTATCAGTTTCTTTGGATTCAGAAAATTCGCTTCGTTTTTGGTCGATTTCGAATTTGAATTTGCACGTACCGTCAAACCCAATTTGGAATTTATTAGGTAAAATCGATCTGAAATGTGAATATTCGTGTTTGAGTTGGGCTCCATTAATTCACGATCAAAACCGGTTTGTTCTCTTGGGTTCTGAAAACCGAATCGATTGCTTTGTTGTTAAAATTCCAAGCGAAAATGAAAGTTTAAAATTCGTAAATATTTTTACTATCCCATTCGGTGATTTTAAGAAAGGAAACGGTTCCCCAGACAAAATTTATACCGTTCCAATAGATTCGAATAATAATTTCTTGGTATTTTGTGTATGGAAAAACATGTTTAATATCTCATCGTGGCAAATCACTCTTGATTATAAAACCCAAAATATTAATGATGATATTTCACATGAAGAGGTTTCTTTTGATGGTAAAGTTTATTACCCAACTATTAATCCTGGACCAAACAATCAAGATCACGAGAAAATAACCTGTTTTGATATTATTTCTCCAAATAATTCAATATTTTCTAATAAGGGTTCGAATGTAAACCCTAGTTACCACATGGTCACAGGATGCTCTGAAGGAACCATTAAAATTTGGAAAATAAATAATTCAGAGAAAAATTGGAAATTAGTTGGTTCCTTTGTCGCTAATAAAGGACCCATCGATGCTGTTTCATTCTCGAATTGCGGTACCAAAATTGCCACTTGCAGCTCAATCTCGGATCAATGTGGTAATTCAACTATTCGTATATGGGAACCGGTTTGTCTGCCAGGCGGCAGTAGCGGAATTTTTCAGTTAGAACAAGCGATAACTTTACAATCTTCAATTATTAATTTAAATTGGGTTTCTTTAGGAAACGGCCAATTATTACTCGGAGTGAGCCTTCAAAGCGAATTGCTATTGTATTGTCAGAGAAGGCCTGAAGGCAATTTGGTAAATACAGATTGTTTTTGGGATTGTTTCGCTAAATACGATTCTTATTACGAAATTAAGGAGTTTTTATGGGGACCCAAGTTGACTCCAGTGCTAGTACACGACAAACATTTGTCTGTGTTTAGTCAATGGTTGAATAAATCAAGTTATGAAAGTGATCTGACTAGGGGTAAATATGATAATTTGATTGATTTGGCTGATAAATTGGGCGGACCTTTGCCTTCGTACCACCCTAGAGCACTTATTCAGTATCTTTATTCAGGTACTTTATTTTCATGAAACATTTGTATTGTTATTTTTTGTTTACTAAGATACTCTAACTCGTTTATCAGGTAAGTGGAAGCGTGCTCGAGCCATCCTAGAGCATCTTATCCAATCTGTAAAGACAGGTGGCAATTCCAATAAAGTTCCAGAGATGAAATTATCTGATTATTTTATCGAAAATACCCCTACAAGTTCATCTAATAACACGGGGTTACAATGGGGTAGTACTATGAATAACCAGTTCGATTACATGGGGGGTATTACGGGGAACCAAAATTCGACAACCATTACCTCCCAAAAATCTGATATAACTGAATTGAAGGATATATTTGATAAAACCGAATATTCTGATATTTCCGAAACGGAAAAAATTCAAATTCTAGCAATTGGGGATATTTTAAGCGAAATTAGCGATCCAACTCGTTCTTCTCCATACAAAAACCTAGACGAATCTGGTCGAAAGTAAGTAATACTCCCTTTCCCTTCTTTTTTATTACATATTTACAATTAAATTAATTAAACAAATAAAAAACCTAATTATAAGTAGGTTTTTCATGATATGATTTTTCAAAAGGTTCTGGGTATCCGTGCAATTCCAACGCCGTTTATTCGCACGAAAACAAATCGAAAAAATTCACATAAATTCTGGTTTAATCGCATGGGCGTTTCAGTCAGAATGTAAAGACGATCTTCTCAATTCGACTCTCTCGTCAGAACCAACATGGCTCGAAATGCGCGATTTAGGTGTTGGGTTTTGGTACAACGATGTTACTCAACTCAGAGCAAAGGTATAAATGAATCTCAATATATACTTTTATTAATTTGATATACCGTTTTTGAATGTATTGTAGATGGAGAAATTAGCGAGAATGCAATATTTGAAAAAGAGGGATCCAAAAGAATGTGCTCTTTTATACATCGCATTGAATCGAATTCAAGTTTTAGCTGGTCTTTTCAAAATTAGCAAGGACGAAAAGGACAAACCCCTCTTTGCCTTTCTCTGTCGCAATTTCCAAGTACCCTTTATTTATTCTCCTCAAAATTCAAAATTAATACTTAATTAATTTTTAATTGATTTTGGTATTTGGTTTTGGTTAGGAAGAGAAGAACAAAGGTGCGGCGTTGAAAAATGCGTATGTGTTGATGGGGAGACACCAATTAGATCTCGCCATTGCATTTTTTCTTCTAGGAGGAGACGTTTCCTCTGCGATTACCATTTGTGCGAAGAATTATGGGGATGGACAGCTGGCGCTCGTGATTTGCCAGCTCATCCAAGGATTCGCGGGCCCGCTTGAACGTGACCTTATTTCTAATGTTTTGCTTCCTAATTCAATCGAAAATCGTGACTTTTGGCTCTCAAGCCTCCTTGAAGTACGCCTTTTTTTATTGATTTTTTTTGGTTTAAAATTGATTACTTATGTTGATTTTTTTATTGTTTATAGTGGAAATTGGGGAACTATTCTAAATCGGTAGAGAGATTATTCGAAACTCATGACGAATTTGGAGGCGTAAATAGGGGTTTACTTGATCATCAAGTTGGGCAATATTGCGCGGTATTAGCATCGAAAAATAGTTTTAAAAATTCGGTTGGGGAAATTATTTCATTGAAACTCTCTAAATTTTGCGCATCTTTGAGTGCAAGTGCTCTCGATAGATATGGCCTCCCTGTAAGTTTATTTTATTTTTATTTTTATCATTTTTGCCCTTTTTTAAAAAAAATATTGGTTTATTAGATTGAAGCGATGGAATGTCTGGAGTCTAAAGACCATAACACAACTACGAATACAAAAGATTCGAATGAATTTTATCGACTTGTTAATTCTTCTGCTGACGTGGCGGCGTCCAATTGGATATCTGGAGACGCGGCTTATCATATTTTTTCGAAATTTAAACATAGTATTGCCTCGAAATATTTGTCCAAATTTCTAAGTGACCATTTAGATGATAACTCGAGTTGTACTGAATCTAAGATAGGAGAACTCAAACACGATCTCGAGACGGCTTTGTCCTTGTTTGAGACGAAATTCTTTTTGGATCCTCTTGATTTAATCGAAACGGTACTATTTCTCCTCGTTTGTTTTTGTTTGAAATTATTTTTTTTGAAATTTGCACCTTTTTTTTTCAGGTTTCTCTGTTTGTTCGTAATAAAGGATTGCTGTTTCTTTCGTACCATTTATTCGGGACGAACGAATCGTCAGAGAATGAATCTTGTAGGTCAAGTCTCGAATGGTCTATGAAAGAGATATGTTATTTTATTACGCGGTACATTATTTCGCGCGGCTTTATCGATTCCACTCTAAACCTCGATATTCAAAACCCATCTAAAGAGGAATTATACCTATCAAGTTTAAGAACCAAATTTACTATCCTTAAATCTCTATTCAAGAACGAGACGAATACTATTCTAGACCTAATCGAGTACTTGATCGAATTTGCTTTCGCTTGGTTAGTAAAAGATAAGAGAGGATTGATCATACTGATTAATCCTATCTTAAACCCTAATCTTGAGAACGGGTTAATGGATGCAATAAATAAAAAGACGAATCAAGAATCACAAGAAGTTGAATTTCAAATCATCCCTAATAAAGAAATTCTGAATTCGATTTCGATTCTCTCTGACGAGGAGAAGTGGACTATTATCACTGTTTGTTTATGGATACACTTTTCAGAATTTTCGACAAACCATTTAGAGAAGAAGAATCTTGCAGAGAGAGAGAATAAATTTGCAGGGTTATTAATTAACGCTTTAAACTCCGCGCGTTCTTTATTTATAAAGCAAGTAGCATGGTTCATTAATCAGAAATTATCAAACGGTTCGAATTCAAATGCTCTTACATGGCTGCAACAAAACTCCTCTCTAAATCAAAATCGTAATGTGGAGGAAATGGATTACTCGAAATTGCCAATTAATTGCGATGTAGAATCATTAACCAATTTATTATGGGAATTATGCGTAAGACCAAAGGATATATTCACTGGGTTTGTAAATGAAAAAGTTAAATTCTTTTCTAACCCTAGTAAAAAAAATCTCTCTTGGAAAGATATAAACATGGACGATATTTCAGAAACCAAACACGATGATAATAATAACAAAACTTATTTCCAAAACCCAATAGAATTGATTAAGAGACAAGGAGAACTACTTGAGGTAAATAATTAATTAATTCAATTATTTTCTAATTTTGGGGTTTTACAAATTATTTAGCAAGAAATTATTCTGTTTGTAGGCAATTTGTTTCAACTCGATCAACAATAACCAATTGGCTACTGCAAGCAACAAAAAGGTTACTTAATTTCACTTCTTATTTTTCTACATACAAAACTCAAAAATTAAATTAATTTTTTTTATTAAACAGGGACTAGTATTCTTCAACTCCCCTCGTCAACAAAATCAAGACGACAAATACTACGTCTGGTCCGAGTCAGATTGGCCGGCAAACGGATACGCAGGATCCGAGTCAACTCCAATGCCGACTTGCGTATCGCCAGGTGTCGGTCTAGGAAGCAACAAGAGAGGAGCGCACTTAGGATTAGGCGGTGCAACAATCGGAGAACTGACAGGTGGCAGCGCGTTCGGCATCCCAGGTTACGCAGCCATTTCCAGTTTAGGATGGGGAGAAGACAGCGAATTCGAACAACTCATCGATCCTCCTGCCACGATCCAGACCGTCCATTCTTGCGCGTTGTCGAATCACCCTTCGCTCCCTCTTTTTTTGGCCGGGTCGAGTAACACGCATGTTTATTTATGGGAGTTTGGAAAGGAGAAAGCGTTGGCTACTTATGGGGTTTTGCCGTCTCCTAATATTCCCCCGCCGTATTCGCTCGCGTCGATCTCGGCGGTTAGGTTCGATTCGTGTGGTCATAGATTTGCCACGTCAGCGTCCGACGGGACGGTTTGTACTTGGCAGGTTGAAGTTGGTGGGAGGAGTAATGTTAGCCCTGTCGATTCTTCTCTTTGCTTTAATAGCCACGCTTCGTATGTCAAATTAATTAATTATGAGAAGTTTAATTAATTGAATTCTAATTATTAGTTTCTTTTATTTTTTATTGGTGAAAAGGGATGTTGAATATTTGTCGGCAAGTGGGTCGGTTGTTGCGGCGGCTGGTTATAGCACGAATAACGTGAATGTCGTAGTGTGGGATACCTTGGCCCCACCTGCCAGCTGTCAAGCTTCTCTTCTTTGCCACGAAGGTATAATTAATTAATTAATGTTTTTTTGTGATTATGAAAATATTTGATTTGATTTATGTAGGTGGGGCCCGGTCAGTTGCGATATTTGAAAAAGAGATAGGAAGCGGGTCGATTTCTCCGCTGATTATAACTGGAGGTAAAAATGGAGATGTTGGTCTGCATGATTTCAGATTCATCGGAACTGGAAAGACCAAGCGGGATAGTAAACACACCAGACAGAATTCATCTGGAATGATTTGGTATTTACCAAAAGCCCATTTAGGTAAATATTATTAAATATTAATTTTTTTTCTCATTTTGGTACTCATTTTTTTAATTTAATTTATTCATGGGTGGATGCAGGAAGCATAACGAGGATAGCGAGTATACCAAACACGAGCATGTTTTTGACGGGGAGTAAGGATGGAGATGTGAAGTTATGGGATGCGAGTAAATCGCAAATGATTTTTCATTGGCCGAAGTTGCATGATCGTCATACGTTTTTCCAACCCAATTCCAGAGGCTTTGGTGGCGTCGTCAGAGTATGAATTTAATTTAATTTAATTTCTCTTCTTTTTTAAGTGTGTAAATATAATTTTGTCTTTTGATTAATTGAGATTTGACTTTTAAAAAAAAAAATGGTACAGGCTGCGGTGACGGATATACAGGTGTTATCGAATGGTTTCCTTACGTGTGGTGGAGATGGTTCGGTTAAATTAATCCATCTCAAATAAATAATTACTACTTTTGAAGCTACACTTTCAATTTTGAGGTAAGGGTGTTGTTTTGTTTTTTTGATCGGGAATTTTGTCTGTGTTTTGTACAAAGAGATTTGATTTGATGACTTCAACACATTATACGTATAGGATTTATCATTAATGTCGATAACAGTTTGGGCATTTAAATTTGTCTATTTTTTTTAATATTTGGCTTACTCTATTTTTGTAACTAAGATTTTGTATCACTTTTTTTATTTGTTTTAATGAATTTTGATACGCCAGACACCTAAAAAAGAGATGTTGTTTTAGTGAATTTTAATGAATTTTATAACTAGGGCTGTCGGGTATTATCCGAACCAGAACCGTATCTGGAAAATTATCCGGCCGGAACTGAAAAAATATCGGATTGTCACTCCATGTGATTTTTCTTGATGTGTTATGCGCATATGAGAAACATACTAGAATGTTAAAAACATAATTAAATACTTTTTTTTTTGATAATAAATGGAGATAATTTGTGTCATTTGTCTATTGGTGTCAATAGGAATTGAATTTGTAATATTTCACAACATATGATTTTTGTGCTTCATACCCAATAAGTTATGAATTAATTAATTAATTAATTAATTAAATATCTTGATAAAGGAGAAATGACTCAAAAATAAAATAATCACTGTACCCACACGATATATATAGTAAAAGATATGATTCAAATGATCTAAAAAAACGTTATATGAAATTTTCAATGCATAAACATATTGTTTTGAATTGAATTTTTTTTTTCTAAGTTTTTGTAAAATTTGATGAAAAGTTACGTAGTAAAAAATACGATTCAAATGATCTAAAAATACGTTATTTGAACTCCCCAAAGCATAAACAGATTGTTTTGAATCGAAAAACAATTTTTTCTTAGTGTTTGTATAACTTGGTAAAAAGATACGTAGCAAAAGATACGATTCAAATGACCTGAAAATACGTTATTTGAACTCCCCAAAGCATAAACATATTGTTTTGAATCGAAAAACAAACTTTCTTAGTGTTTGCAAAATTTGGTGAAAAATTATGTAGTAAAAGCTACGATTCTAATAATCTAAAAATACGTTATTTGAACTCTCCCCAATGCATAAAAAATTATTTTGAATCGAAAAACAAATTTTCTTAGTGTTTGTACAATTTGGTGAAATGTTATGTAGTAAAAGATACAATTCAAATGATCTAAAAACACGCTATTTGAACTCCCCAAAGCATGAAAAGATTGTTACGAATCGAAAAACAAACTATCTTAATGTTTGTAAAATTTGGTGAAATGTTATGTAGTAAAAGATACAATTCAAATAATCTAAAAATACGATATTGGAACTCCCCAAAGCATAAAAAGATTGTTACGCATCAAAAACAAACTTTCTTAGTGTTCGTCAAATTTGGTGAAATGTTATGTAGTAAAAAATGCAATTCAAATGATCTAAAAATACGTTATTTGAACTCCTCAAAGCATACATACATTGTTATGAATCGAAAAACAAACTTTCTTAGTGTTTGAAAAATTTGGTGAAAAGTTATGTAGTAAAAGATACGATTCAAATGATCTAAAAATATGTTATTTGAAGTCCCCAATGCATAATTGTTTTGAATCGAAAACAAATTTTGTTAGTGTTTGTACAATTTTGTTAAATGTTATGTAGTAAAAGATACGATTCAAATGATCTAAAAGCACGTTATCTGAACTCCTCAAAGTGTAAAAAGATTACTATGAATCAAAAAACAAACTTTCTTAGTGTTTGTAAAATTTGAGGAAATGTTAATAGTAAAAGATACGATTCGAATGATCTAAAATTACGTTATTTGAACTCCCCAATGCATAAACAGATTGTTTTGTATCGAAAAACAAATTTTCTTAGTGTTTGTAAAATTTGGTGAAAAGTTACGTACTAAAAGATATGATTCAAATGATCTAAAAACACATATTTGAACTACGCAAAGCGTAAAAAGATTGCTATGAATCGAAAAGAAAACATTCTTATTGTATGTAAAATTTGGTGAAATGTTATGTAGTAAAATATACGATTCAAATGATCTAAAAACACGATATTTGAACTCCTCAAAGTGTAAAAAGTTTGCTATGAATCGAAAAACAAACTTTCTTAGTGTTTGTCAAATTTGGTGAAAAGTTACGTAGCATAGGATACGATTCAAATGATTTAAAAATACGTTATTTGAACTCCCCAATGCATAAACATATGGTTTTGAATCGAAAAACAAATTTTCTTAGTGTTGGTAAAATTTGGTGAAAAGTTATGTAGTAAAAAATACGATTCAAATGATCTAAAAATACGTTACTTGAACTCCCCAAAGCATAAACAAATTGTTTTGAATCAAAAAATAAATTTTCTTAGTGTTTGTACAATTTGGTGAAAAATTACGTAGCAAAAGATCCGATTCAAATGATGTAAAAATACGTTGTTTGATCTCCCCAAAGCATGAAAAGATTGTTACGAATCGAAAAACAAACTTTCTTAGTGTTTGTAAAATTTGGTGAAAAATTATGTAGTATAAGATACGATTCAAATGATCTAAAAATACGTTATTTGAACTCCCCAAAGCATAAACATATTGTTTTGAATCGAAAAACCAATTTTCTTACTGTTTGTACAATTTGGTGAAAAGTTACGTAGCAAAAGATACGATTCAAATGATCAAAAAATACGTTATTTGAGCTCCCAAAGCATAAACATATTGTTTTGAATCGAAAAACAAATTTTTTGAGTGCTTGTACAATTCGGTGAAAAGTTAGGTAGCAAAAGATACGATTCAAATGATCTAAAAATACGTTATTTGAACTCCCTAAAACATAAATAGATTGTTTTGAATCGAAAAACAAACTTTTTTTAGTGTTTGTCAAATTTGGTGAAATGTTATGTAGTAAAAGATACGATTCAAATGGTAAAGAAATTGATACCCATTCATGGTTTTGAACAGTTTTTGATGTCCGATTTTTGATTTGCTATGGTTGGTCCGAACACGACAAATAAGAAAACTCTAAACCCTAGGTTTACTATTGAAACTAGCTTCCAAAATTCTGCCTCCGAACAGGCCCTTATCGGGTTAAGGATCCACAAAGGTAAATTCGTCAATAAATTGTTTTTTCTGTTAACTTTAACTTATATGTTAAGTTTTAGCAAATTTGAAATGAACTAAGTTTTGTAGGAATAAATACGTAATTTATTTAAAATACGTAACTTATATGTTAAGTGTCATATATAATTTATTTAAAAATATTATGAGCCAAAATATATAATGGCCCGAAGTATCATAAATGTAGTATTCCAGCCGTATCCTGGACGTATCATCAGCTGTATCCGAAAAAAGTAAATATTAAATTATTCGGATACGCCACGTGGCGTATCCGATCCGTACCGCATCCATATCCGTATCGGTTACGCGTATCCTCAGGATACTTCTGCATTTTTGAAGTATTCGCGTAACATAGCTCATTGTGACGTAATTTTTTGTTATTTTTCTTTAGAACGTATTGAAGTCGACCAGAATTAAATTAAGAAATAAAAATAAATGTCAATGGAAATTTACATATGGAAAATGTTGATGTGAATGTTAAGTACGAAAATAATATGATTATTTGATGACTATGTGTAATGTGTGTGACATGAACCTGACAACAATACATAAAATAAATTGCAGATTGTAGAAATAAATATAATGATAAATTAAGGAAAGATCAAAGAAATGAGATTGTTTTGTTTGTTGATATTTCTTGTGATTATAATGTGTTTGGTTTATAACCTAAGTAATATAAACTAGAGTAATTAACAACCGTTTATCACTAACGGCTCATCAATCAGAACCGTAGGATCTAACTACCATTTATTATTTGATAATTTTTATACCGTGGGTTCGACGAGTCTCTGTGCCATTTATTATTTAATAATTTTTATATCGTACCGGTACAAACCAGCAAAAAAATGCACTCGTACATGCTTGGTCCGACTATAGGTAGAAAATTAGAATTAAGTTCTAAGATCAAATATACATAATGGTGGACCTAAAATATTAAAGCCATCAAGAATTATGACTTACTATATTAATTCCTCAATACATATATCAACACATTATGTGAAAATGTAAAAGTAAATTTTTTTATTCCATTCGATATACTGCAAGAATTCCCAAATACGATAATACCCAACTCATAATTGACTAATTTATTTTCTAAAATACTATATATTTCCCTGTCTATTTTCTAAGTAATCCAACTATAAATAATGACCTGTGTAACCTTAAATCCAAGATCACTGAAAAGTCAAAATAGGAATATCAAGCCTCTTCTTCAAATCACGATAAATCATGTATACACCCAAATTGTCCAAACGATTAACTTGTGATCATCCATCCAATTAAGCATGGTGTCAGATAGTTAATTAAGTTAAATCATTTATCTCTTTCTTCCTTTTGACTCTTATATTTTCCTGCTCTCCTCATGTCTCCATTTCCATCAGGTTCATTTGGCTGCATGAATTAGAAAAGTTACTGCATAGATACAGGGAAAGTTGCTCCGTCAGAAAAGTACACTATTATTAAAAGCAAGTGAATATTTTTACAAAAGACTAATCCAACCAGGAATTAGGATTAGGCATCAACCAAATAGGACATGATTGTAGGGAATGGTAAATCTCCAGTGGATAGAAGTGCCCCACACTCTCATCATCAAATTTGTACACACCCAAATCATCATGTCCGTACTTCCTAATTGCTGGCATCTCAAAATGAGAAAAGTATATGCTGTTTTCTATGCAGCCATTGAAATCAGAAGCACGAAGAACGATACTGCAGTTCATTCCCAAGAAAATAGCATGTCCATTAAGTTCTTTCACTCGACGGGGATGGGGACGGGAGTTATCACATTTCAAATCAACCTGGAAGACCCGAAATCCCTTTGTTGTACTATGATCATCATCATTCACATCGAGAACCAACTTTCTAACAACAAGAAAGAGATGCTCGCCCAAGTAATCCACCAAATATTTTGAATGACATCTAATATATCCGCGTAGACAACATCCGTGCTTTATTATTTTCGCCTCAGGGCCAACATCAACAGTTGCGAGCACATTATTTGCAAGAAGAGCATAAAATTGGTCTTTAAAAAAAATTATATCATAGACCCCTGACCCACAATCAATTACTGTCCAGGTAGTGTGCCCAGATTTGTGAAAGGCCAATTTGGTAGGAGCCACACCAAAAATAATCATGACCGCAAGATCTGTATCATCGGTAGGATCAGTCGAGAGTATAGCCTTGCTTACGAGCCTACGCTGCACGAGCTCCAAACAAGGAGTCAATGCCCAACCGAGATTGTTTCGATTTATCAACGACTCATCATCAATTAGGTTCTGCGGTCTCCACTCCTCGCAATCCTCACAATCCTCACAATCCTTACTATTCAGACAGCATATTAGGGGCAAAGAAGGAAGAGAGATGGTGGCACGAGAGAGAGGGTTAACGAGATAAGCATCTATACTCGGGCTCACCGCAAAGAGCCACCCAAAAGAAGAGCCTGCAATAAATGCGCCGCGTAGTTCAGGAATGTCAAAGTGGTAATGCTTGTTCTCGGACATGTTGAAGACCCTCCGTTTACCACAGCCCTCGTCATCTGCGAGAACCAACCATGGCAGTTGTGGGATAGGAATATTCCGATTCTCTTTGGCAAAGGTGCGCCAGTTTCGGCAAACAGAGGAAAATCGGCTTGTGTCGGGAATACCAAAAGAACTGGTGATGAGTGCGAGCATATCTCTTGGCAACTCAGACCAGTCAGCCATTCTGCATATAAATAAAGAAATAAACATGAGTCCAAAATTAATACTAATCTTTTTAATCAAATGCCAGAACAAATAGTTACATTCATTTAAATTGACCTGAAAAAAAATGAATGCTTTTCACATAATTACAACTTGTAAGGTATTCGAACTTAATTTCTTTTTTACATTAGGGTTTAGTTGTATACTTATATCATACAAGTGCTATTTCAAGAGGGTTGATATAGCAGAGAGGTGATGATAATTCACCTCGCTACCATGGACCGTCAATTAAAGTATTAAAGATAGAAGATTTATAAGTTACAAGAATCAAATCCAAATCTATTTAATTTTAGACAAAAAAAATACAAGGAATTATCAGATTAGAATACTCCAATCAAGCCCCAATTTTATAAGAATTTTATATAGCAGAGAGGGTTTATAAAAGTGCTCTTTCAAGGGAATTGATACATCGGAGAGGATGAGAGTTGATAATAATTTATCTCGCTGCCATGATCCATCAATTAAAGTATTAAAGATTCAAGATCGATAAGATACAAGAATAAAATTTAAATCAATTTGATTAAAGACAACAAGACTAGAAGGAATTATCAGATCAGGACACTCCAATTAAGCCCCCAATTTTAAAAGAATTCGATTGACGATTGATGAAAGTAAAGCAAAAAAGAAAAAAAGAAAAAAACATGGATTACCTCTCGCGTCTGGCAGGGGAAGCAGGAGCAGACAGCAAAGAGCGACCTGATGAGGCACCTATCTTGGAAGGGAGTCCCCAGAAAACGAATCTGCGAGAGAGACTCGGCGTCTAGGCGTCAGGCAGGCAGCAGGCAGCAGGCGTCAGGACCAGGAGTATGCGTCAGGAATCCGGCGCCGGCGTCAGGAATCGGGCGAATCTAGGGCAAGAAGTGGAGTCGAGAGCGAGAAGAAACGAAGAAGAACGAAAAGAAATACCGGAAGAAATGGAAAACTATACTCCTCCCCCAAATTCAACACCACTTTCACGATGAGTAAGCATGACATCATGAAAGTGGTGCTCACTCCTTCGTATCATCAATTTGCACTCCAATCGAGCTCCAATTAAATTTTAATTTAATTTATGATAATTTTAATTGATGGCACCATTTATTAGTTTAATTAGAACATAATTAATTATGAATTAATTAAAAAATATTTTAATTGAAGAAGAGTTCGGATGTAAATTGGAACTCCATTTCACCCCACTTACATTGGGACTTGTATCAACAAGTTTTTGTTGAAATATGGAGGGGAAAGTAGAAGGCCTCGGAAGAAATTATGCGTGTTATATCTTATATGAAAAGATGTATATTAACGTAGTCTGTACAACTGTCAAATAAAAAGATGTATCTTATCTTAATGTATATTAACGTAGTCTGTACAACTGTTATAAATATGAAAAGATGTATATTAACGTAGTCTGTACAACTGTCAAATGAAAAGATGCATATATTAACGTAGTCTGTACAACTGTTATAAATATGAAAAGATGTATGTTAAAGTATTAACGTAGTCTGTGACTCTGTACACAGGAAGAAATTATACGTGTTATAATTATATATTTATTAATTTATTAATCATATATTAACGTAGTCTGTACAACTGTCAAATGAAAGATTACTTAGATTAGACATTCGGGAAAAATGTATGAATTTGAAAACAATGTAGGTAAATTTACAAATAACCATGGTTCGAAATCTCGGCCGAGTAAAAAAAAACTCGGCCGAGTTGACTCGGACTCGGACCCCACCGATCCGATATTGACCCGGATAAATCGGATCCGATAACCCGGTTTTTTTTTTTTTATATGTTTATTTTGTAGAGATAGATGTTATATATTTTGTTATATATTTTTTTGAGATTGTTATATATTTTTGTTACTACAGATGCTTTGTAAATCGGATCCGATAACCCGAATAAATCGGATCCATGAACATGGTACACGTCGCCATGTGAGACTCACAAGTTTGTATGAAAGAGATCATGCTAGGCAAAAGGAAAGGGAAGACAATCCTGATATGCAGAGGAACCTTCAGGTACCGTATTTTTATGACGGCTCTAATTATAGTGAGGGATCTAATTTTTCAGGAATGGATATAAGTTCAACTGGAAGCGCAAATAATGAAAACTATTCCGATCCGTATACTGGTAACACACAACACGAAAACCGATCACCCTTCGACTCAATGATGAACATTTTCGACAATACAAATTTACAAATGTATTTTCCTCCTCATGATCAATATGAAGATAATGATTATACAACGCAACCCGCTCGTCACAGTTTTTGGCAGTAGAAGTTTTTAATGTACTGATTTAGTAATTTTCTTAGGTAATGTAATTTTTTTAATGTAGTAATTTGAGTTTCATGAGTTGAATTTGTGTGTATCATGTTTATGAATATTTATATATTTTTAAAATAAGTTTTTTAATTTTTTTCTATTTTTTCCGATTTTTTTACTAGCAGTCCGATTTTTTTTTTGACTCGCCCGAGTCTTGTCCGAGTCAGCCGAGTCCCGAGTCTCCAGACCCGACCGAGTCCGATTCCGATACCGAGATTTCGAACCATGCAAATAACCCCCTAACTTTCCTTTAATTTACAAATAACATCCTAATTTTTCTTGAATTTATATAAAAACCCCTAATTTTTTAGAAACTCCAAAAAAACCCTACATACAAGATTTTATTTTCAGTTACTCTCCTATTAAAAGTATTTCATGGTATTACAATTTTTTTGGACCAAAATATTCTTCTATTTTCATCTTTAAAAATTAACAAAAAGAAAACTTATTTGTCTCCATGTGTTCTGTCATATTGTTATTTTAAATAACAAAAAGAGAACTCTATAAATAACTTCAAAGACAGGTCCTTCCTATACAAAAATTATATATACTAGCAATAGGCCGCGCAAAAATTGTGCGGGACTTCGTACCCTTTTTTTTACATGTATTTGTATAATTTGTTTAAATAGAATTTGCGCGGATAATTTCAAACTCAATTATATAATCACGATGTTTTTGTAAATATATTGATGTCTATAAATACATTATAATTAATAAATATTTATGAAATTTGTCTATTGTGGATATGCATTATAATTAATAAGGGTTCATGTAATTGATCCATCGTTAAGAATCCACTCCAAATACATGAATATAACATGTTATAATTCAAACAAAATTAAAGTTTCAAAATAAATTTAAAAAAAACCGTGAATAATAAACATAAAACCAAAATATATTTAAAATATCATCCGTTAACATAAAAAATATCAAATTTTTTTATAAACAAAACACAATTGTATATCATATCATAAGAAGTTAACAATTGAGTCATAGTTTCATATACGGATTATATATGCAGCCCCAATAACATCAAAATAACATCTTTGGTGAGATGGCAAGAGAGGATTAATATTATTGATTGTCTCATTGAACGATTTAATTGACCATTTAATTAATTAACATTTAGTAATATTAACATATTACAAATTATTGATGTGTTAATTAAACGTGTCAATCAATATTTAATTGAGTCAATTAGAAATGTTAATCAATCACTTTGTCACATCGTCAAGGATATTGTGATGAGTTTGGAGGTAAATTATATTTTTCTTCTATACATGAATATAATTTGGGTTGCAATAGAAAATAAATAAATAAATAAGGGAGATTTACATATTTAACCTTTTTCTTAAACTTTAAATTACATATTTACTCTTTCTTAAATTTAAAATTACATATTGACCCTTTCATAAATCTAAAATATCATATTTATCCAAAAATTCAAAACCATCCAATTTCTCCGTTAAAATTAACGGGCAACTATTTTACCGTTTACATATTTTCCCTTCTAAAAGTAAAAAATATCATATTTACCTTTTTTAAAATAAAAATATCATATTTATCCAAATAATATAACAATGTAATATCATAGATGACAATATAAACACAAAAATACATGAATAAAATTTCAAAAGATAACCATTCGACCAATCTCAAATGACAAAAACAAAAATGTAAAAAAACTTCATTGCAAAAATATAACCATAACTAAAATATTATTAAATTGTAGGACGTTATTTCTTTTTGTCGAGTGAGTAAGGAGTACGTATGTTATTTTTATTATTGAGAGGATAAATATGATATTTTTATTTTTAAAGGGGTAAATACGATATTTTGGAATTTTAGAAGGATAAATATGCTAAGGGTAAAATAATTTTGAATGTTGACGGTTAATTTTAACCGAAAAATTTGATGGTTTTTAATTTTTGGGCAAATATGATATTTTAATTTTAAGAAGGGTAAATATGTAATTTTGAGTTTAAAAAAGGATAAATATCTAAATCCCCCAATAAATAAACTTGACACATGTCAACATTGTGTGACATGTTCAAGATTATATCTATTGAATGAAATCATGTTTATTCAGGGATTAACTACAAAAAACCACAATTTAAGAGAAATAAGTAACTTTGCCAGAGAAGAATGGAAACAAATTAGATGAAATTGTATAATTAATTAAATTAATATTCGTCCAAATAACTCGATTCTTTTTTCGACTTGTGTCTGCTGAGCAAAGATTTGAGAAACTTCTTGCCTTTCTTCGGCGTATGCTCTGCTTCCTTCTCCTCCCTCTCTGCGTGTAACAGCAACGTCGCCAACTTCTGCGGATCTGACGGATACTGGTACACCGACAAAAAAAAGTTAATGAACTTAATTTACTGAAACTAATTTTAGATAGACGATAACTTGGGCAATGAGTTTGTTTATCACATCTATTTTTAAAAATTAATCAATTATAGATAGACAATAGCGATGTGGCTAATAGGGACCGCTAAAATATGTCGCATTTATTTTGAAAATAAGTTTGTAAATTTGAAGATAACAACAAAATGTTGCCATCGATAAAAAAAAAAGACGTGTTTCTAAAAGAGAAACCAATCAAAAAATAGTATAACGTTCTATATCGAGTAATTGAATTGAAGTTACCTGTGATCTAACACTTGATGATTTCAGCAAAGATGGCTTTCTTGCCAGCGAGACAGACCGAGCGAACGGGTCCTGATTTGGAATAGGTGACTCTGATCTCCTCTCTGTTTTCAGATAGGAAAAAATATTATTAAATATATTTTGTTAGCCTCGGCAAGCTAAGAAAAAAATAAAATGCAGCAAATAATTTCTCATATTATATACCTGGTTTCATTAATTTTGGAGATTGGGGATTGACTTTCGACGGTGAAACGGATCGTGCTCTTTGTGAAGGAACGCGTGACATAGTTCGCAGTTTCCTGTATTATATATTTAGACCAAGAAAAATTATACTAGTGTTCATGCATTAAAATCATGTATATATGTATTATGTTGGAAATAAGGTTGCTTGTGATGCTGACATGAATGAATATTGTTTGTCCTTCGGCTTCGGTTGCGTTGCTGCATATATAAGAGACGGAAGTAAATCAACATAATTCATACATGATTTGTTAGGGAAAAAAATAATAAAAATATTTTAATCGAGCGGATGAAGTTAATCAACACACCTTCCTGAAAATGAAGTTGATGTTGTTGTTGCATTTCGAGCCTAGTTTTCGGTTTGTTTATCTCGCGATAATTTGGAACCGCATTTTTGCCGGCCTCGGGCATGGATCCACCACTACCTACATTCGATATTGAGAATTAATTTTGAAAAGACTGTTAATTAATTTGGAGATTTCTCGTCGAAACAAGTACTTCAGAAGGAAAGAGAACCAACCTTGTAACATATATCTTCTGTAGTATTTTGGTGCCGTGAGGATTGAAGATTGTTGAGACAGGCCTTCGCGGTCCGTACAATCTTGACAAGTCCGAATCCTCTAATTTTGAAGACAAAAAAAGAATAATAAGATTTTAAATGATATATACTTCAATTTCCACATCATACCTGTTGAAGACAAGCAATCCGAAGCTCGGTATCGGCAACTTCGAACAGTTTCTCATCGAGGAGACTCGTGACCTTAAAAGAGACCGATCCCAAATGATCCACGGTGTTAACAAGTGCCTTCGCAGCATAATCTTTCAAAGTATCCACTACTCTACATAAATAAATTAAACAGAGTTTCAGATAACTTCAATTTGCTCGATCATATCAAATTGAACTTGAGAGAGAGAAATAGTACAATTGCTTGTGGTTATCCTTTGTGTAGGCTTGTTCGAAATACTCAGCCGCAGAGTATAATTGTAGTTTAAGAGTCTTTAAATCCTGAACAACAAAGAAAATTTACAGTAATTAATATATAATTAGAAAAAAACATTATGCAAAATGCAGAAGAAGAGATAGATGAAGATAAAATACCTTGAGACAATCAGAGAAGACGATGCTCTGTTGCATGGAGAGCTCATCGTAGGTGGATGGATGCTCTTCCTGCCTATCGGATCCTGAAGGAGATGATAATGGTGATCTATTCTCCATTGATTATGAATGTGGAGCTAATGATAATTAAGAATTTTTTCGTTTTTCTCCCTTGTTAGTTTTTCTATCTCCTGTTGACATAGAAAACAGAGAAGGAAGAGGAATGAGGTTGATTAGTATTTAGATTTAGATATCGTAAATGATGAGCGAGCACAACATGGCCTCCACTTTTCGAGTTGCCCTCAAAAGTAAAAATAAAATAAATATTACTATAAAATATACCAAACCCACGTTAATCAAACGGCCAACTACTCGTAATAAACTCAATTATATTTATACTTCGTGATTATTTTGAATAACTCAATTTTGGTCAAATTATTAAATATACGAGACAATATAGAGAGAGAGGGGGCTTATGTCAGAGGAAGGAAGGGTTGATCACTGATCAATTGTTTGCGCGGATACAAATACGAATGCCGTATAGTATCGAATATGATACGAATAAATATATGGCGATATTATTATTTTTAAAATATCTAGGATACGGATGTGATTATATAATAATTATTTATATTTGTTTACATTATATAAAAATAATTATATATTATAGAAATGATATTTTTAAATTAAATGTCATGACAGTACAATTAATAAATATCATACTTATTTTTATATAAATATATTATGAGTCAAAATATTCTGGAATAAGTATCAGTCATACCACGATTGGATTCCCGATTGCATTCCTGAAGTATCATGATATGTTATGAAGTAACCAAATTATCTTGGAGAAAAATAAATATTACGAGAAATATGGTATTCCACGTGACATATTCAATACAATTCGACATGTATCTATATCAGATACGCATGACCAAAATTATTTTGTAGTTTGAAAGTATTTGTATAACTTAGGGTCAATGAATTTTGATTTTGACGATACTAGAGTAATGATATAACGAATGAGTAGGAGTTCCATTCGTACGGAACAGAAAAGAGAGAAAAAAAGACGATTTTGATTTTGGGGGTGGGGGCTAACCCTAGCCGCCTCCACCCCCCAAACCCTTCTCTCCTCCACCTGCAGCAGTTCCCCTCCCTCCTCCCTTCCCTCTCGCTCCCCAAACCCTATCCGAGCTCCACCTCGCTCCACCCGAGCCTAACCTCGCCTCACCCGAGATTCACCTTCCAATTCCACTTTTAACCTCATCTTCGAGGCCACGACAATGACGAGAAGGTCACAGACCGTGATGACAGCTAGAGGAAGACACTAGCATATCTCCTCGGCTCGAGGGCGACTATGGTCTGAACTCTCTTCAAGTCAAGCATGAATGGCAAAGGCAGCAAATGCAGTGAAGACGCAGCAAACACAACAAAAGGCTGCAAAGGCAGCGCCGATATTGACGGCCATGGCAGCGACGGCATGCTCAAACAAACGGTAGCAAAGATAACGCAGTGACGACCATGGCAGCGACAGCATTGAAGGCGACGACACAACCTTCAGCTGCTCCTCTCAAGGCCACATTGATGGCGATGGATCAAGGACCACCATGACGCACATTGATGGCGACGACGGCGGCAGATGACCGCGAACGGTGTTAAAAAACAAGGCGATAGTCATCGACGATGGCACAGCTGACCGAGGTGACGACAACTAAGCACTTCTGGACTTCCTTGACAGAAGGATGCAGGCCAATTTCGATCTCAAACTCATTCTTCTTCCTTGGCAATATGCACACGGCACACGGCACACGGCACACGGCAAATGGAGGACATCACTTGAGATTTGCGTGAGGATTTTGCGTTTAAATTCCTCATTTGCAGTCACACGACACCGGCCAATGGCACATGGTGTCGGCAAAAGACAGACCGCACCGGCAGAAGGCAAAGGTCGCCGGTACACGATACCGACAGAAGACAAACGACGTTGAAGATTGACTTCCATTAGCGACGGCGGTCGTAAAAAAAAAAAAAAAAAAAAAAAAAAAAAAAAAAAAAAATTAGGGTTTGCTAACCCTAAGTAAGACTGCTTTGTTTATTTTTCTAATATTGGCTAATTGGATCGTTGATCATAGACTGTACGTTTTTCTTCTTTATTTCCTTGTGGAAAATGTAACGCTCATTGTAAATACCATTTTTTCATATATGAAAATCCAAAGGTAGGCTTCGACCTTCCTATTCAAAAAAAAAAAAAAAAAAAAAAACGAATGAGTAGATAATATATGAGCAAATAGACCCGGTTAATATATGAGTAAATAAACCCGGTATAACGCATGCATGTGAATTAAAGGAGTGCTTTAAGTGAGTATATAATATATATTTCTACAAAAAAAATATAACGAATAATCAAAAATAAATCCGATTTAACACAAAATATTTTAATTTAACGCGTAATTTTGTTTATATGTTTGGTATACCACCAATTGCCAATACATCAATTGATGTAGGAAAAAGTCTGTTTTTGGTCCCTAACAAATACCGAAATGTTCAACTTGCCCCCTGACTATTTTTTTTGTTCATTTTGCCCCCTAAACTTGCTATTTTTTGTTCAGTTTGCCCCCTCCGTCCAATAACTCGTGCCCCTCAGTTAAATGGCTGTTAAATATGCTGACGTGACATTATTTTATACAGCCACGTCAGCATAAAATAAGTATAAAATAATGCCACGTCAGCATATTTAACAGTCATTTAACTGGAGGGACACGAGTTATTGGACGGAGGGGGCAAATCGAACAAAAATAGCAAGTTTATGAGGCAAAATGAACAAAAAAAAATAGTCAAGGAGCAAGTTGAACATTTCGGTATTTGTTAGGAACCAAAAACAGACTTTTTCCATTGATGTAACAAAAATATTTTTCCTACTAAGTATAAAAAATTTAGTTTAGTCCCTCTAATATCTCACTAACTAATTGATGAGTTGACAAGTTATGAAAAATTAAACAAATAAGGCAAATACATATGACATTAGAATATTTTTTTTTGTTAAACCAAGTTTATTTATTCATTTAACATTTATTCATTTAACACATACTTACGTGTTAAAACATTATATATTTTACTTATCTATCGCATACTCATTTAATATTATGTATAACACAAAATAATAAATACCACCTATCAATATGACATGGATACGGTAAGGGGACTCCATTCGCAACTCGTCAGTTTAATATGGACTTCGAAAATTTTATTTATTTCGGGATTTCTGAGATAAGAAAATTATTTTCTTTTCTGATATATTTTTGCTTCTCTCCAATCATTAAAAATGTTTCAAAATACATAATATGGTATTTAATAAAGATTACAACCAATATGACTTGTCTCCTCCAAATCCGCCCTGCCGCGGAATGCGCGAAGATAATTATTATGTTTAATTATAAATTATAAATTACAACTAGCAAACTCTAAAAAATAATTGTTTGTCAACACAATGTTAATTTCATGGTTAATATCGAGTTATATAAATAGTTTTTTGAATATATCCCAAAAATTATCTCAATTTTCAAATGAAATGATAGATGATGTTGATTTAATGATAACTTAGCAAATGTTTTTGTTCACTTCTGAAATTGCACCAAAATTGCATGACTTATCATGCAATTTTGATGATTTACTTGTGAAGTAGATTATAGTCAAGGATGTGACATCGGTTCGTAAATTATCGCCATTAACTTTTAACTTTCGATAAAAAAAAAAAAAATTGGACCAAAATATCGTCAAAATTTATTTCATATTTGAATTTATTAAATAATAAATAAATAAATAATATTTTATGTTAAATAATAGGAAATTTATTATACTATTCTGTAGCTTGTTCAATGATTTTATATAAAATATTATTTTTTTTGTAAAAAATGTAATAGGAAATAATATTTATTGAATAAAATAATTCTTTATATATCTTATAAATAGTAAATTATAATAATGTGTAGTAAAATATTTCCATAAATCATCTTAAATATAATATCGTCACATATTTTATTATAATATTTATCAAGTTTGCAAATAGTTTTTTTTTATTTGTCCTCAACCTACTCAATTATTTTTGCGGAGATGGAACTCGATAATTTATTTATTTCCAAATATCTGAGATAAGGAGAATATTTTTTCTTTCCAATCATCAAGAATGCTACAGAATAAAATACATAAGTCAATAAAGATTACAATCGATATGACTTGTCTAATCCAAATCCACCGGCCGATGGACTCTCCTATTTAAGTTTTTTTATTTAAGAAAGGAAATTACTGAAAAGAAATTAACGGACAATTGAAATTGTTTTTCTTATTGTATTATAAATGTCTCATTACGTAAAAATATTTTCTTTACACTAGTAACACAACATATTAGTATATTACATTATTCATTTTTGAAAAAATCTCATTTTTGCATTCTGAACTATTAAAAAAAAATGCAAGTTACCCCCAATCTTTAATTTACTCATTTTTACTTCCTGAACTATTGATTTTGTTCATTTTTGTCTTTCCATCAGTTAAATGTCCAGTCATCAGTTAAGTGATGAGGTGACACTGTGACGTGGCAATTTTTAGTTAATTTGACGATGACGTGACAAAATTTAATAATATTAAATTATACAATTAAATCATACCCATTAACCATTATAACCCAGTCCATTAACCATTAATTAAATCCAAACCCAATAACCAAAAAATAAATCCAAACCCATTAATTAACCCATCTCTCTCTCTCACCAGCTTTAACCGGCCGGTTTTATATAAAAATCAGACCGGATTGAACCACTAAAACCGTCCGGTTTGTTTCATTTTTACTTGTCTCGCGATTTATTTCATCTCTCCTTCCCACCGTAAGAAGAAGCCATGAAAAGAGTTCATCTCTCCTCTCCACTGTCAGATCCAAAATCTCGCAAATCCATGATTAAACTCCACCACGATCCGATCACTACGGATACAGCGGTGAGAAGGGTTGCGGTCGTCCACCTCCCCGAACTAACGGATATGCAGCACAATACACTGCCTTCCCTCTGAACAGGGCCACTAAATTTGATGGTACTTTCTTTACCGTGTTGTCACTAGTATTGTATTTTCACAGCCTATTTGAAAAGGGTGAATTTGATTAGTTACAGAAACTGTACTGTTTCACCCCAATTTTACTATTTTTACAGCCAATTTGATTATTGTGCTCGTATTTTCTTTAATGAATTTTCGCAACTATTTGAAAAGGGTGAATTTTGACAAGTAATGTATTTTCTTTACTGTGTGATATCAGTAATAATTTTAGCATCTAAAGATTTGCATTGTTTCACAGACGATTTGGGATTAAAATTGAGGATCAATTATCATGAAAACTGGTGTTAAACTAAGGGTTAGTAGTAACTGAATGTTAAGTTCAATTATGCCTTAATTAGGGTTAAAATTGAGGATTAATTATCATGAATTATTGTAAATGGATGCTAAACTAAGATCAACTATTACTTAGTTGGAAGGCAAACGGATTACACCACCAAAATTAAAATTTAATGCCCATGATGTCTGCATTCAATTGAATTTTTCTCCACAAAATCCAAATTGTTTTTACTCTTTAACACGTAAGAAATAATTTCCTTGATTTTTGCAGATTTTGCTAAATACAGAGCACTTAGAGAAGCACAAGGATGTGCTAGAACAATACAAATCAAAAACAGAGTATTACTTGTGTGCATGTCTTGGCAAAACAACGGTACCAATGTCGAACGAAGTCCAGGAGGAATGCTGGTGACATTTCTAATGGAGGGGGAGAGAGAGAGAGAGAGAGAGAGAGAGAGAGAGAGAGAGAGAGAGAACGAAGTCCAGAGAGGGAGCTCCTGAGAGAGAGGGGGCTGGTGAGAGAGAGAGAGAGAGAGATGGATTAATTAATGGGTTTGGGTTTATTTTCTGGTTATTGGGTTTGGGTTTAATTAATGGTTAATGGGTTGGGTTATAATGATTAATGGATATGATTTAATTGTATAATTTAATATTATTAAATTTTGCCGCGTCATCGTCAAATTAACTAAAAAATGCCACGTCAAAGTGTCACCTCATCACTTAACTGATGACTGGACAAAAATGAGCAAAATCAATAGTTCAGAAAGTAAAAATTAGCCAATTAAAAATTGGGGGGTAATTACATTTTTTTGAACAGTTTAGAAACAAAAGTGAGTTTGTTTTCTTCATTTTTACATCTTCTAATGAAAATTACTTAAATAAATGAAACTGTAACATTTGGAGTACAGAAGCAAAGAGAAAATTTGAACAAAAATTTATGAAATTATTTTAACATGAGAAACATGTTATTTTATGATTATTATTATTCTTAAAAATAGTAGAAAATATTAGAAAAATAGAAAAACAATTTACGGACTTATTAAAATGATCAATTAAATATCAACAACACTACCTACCGAAACAAATTACATAATCAATCCCGAAATACGGCCTAATTGTTTTTTAAAATTGTTCTTTCCTTATTGTCTACGGATGAGACGCTTGAGACGTTCATGGATACATCTATTCTATCGGATCTGATGACGATTGCTTGATAAGAATATATGTGGATGGTGAGTGTGTGGATTAATTTCTTAGACAAACTGTATCCACCTGAGAAACCCTAGCCGCCGAGGGCGATTTCGGGGGGGAGGCAAACCGACGCCGCCGCCTCCACCCCCTTCTCTCTCTCTTCTCAACTGCGGCTCGAATTCGGTTCCGCTCTCGAAACCCTAGCCGCCGAGGACGAAATCGGAGCATCTCGAGAGCATCTCTGAGAGCATCTCGAGATATTTGCGGGAAAGAAACCCTAGCCGCCGATGGCGATTTCGGGCGATTTCGGAGGGAGGCAAACCGACGCCGCCGCCTCCATCCCCTTCTCTCTCTCTTCTCAACTGCGGCTCGAATTCGGTTCCGCTCTCGAAACCCTAGCCGCCGAGGACGAACGTCGAACGCGGCGGGCCGCGGCTGCCTGGCACCTGGCGACGAGCGAGGGTGAGGGGACGAACAACGACGACATGTATCTGGCTGCGCAGGGAGTCCAGTTGTTCTGCCAGATCTGCCTGGCACAGAGGCTCAAGAGAGAAAGCAGCGGAAAGAAGGCGACGACTGGAGCGAGGAAAGGGAGGAAAGGGGCGACCGCGACGACGGGGCGACGACTGGCGACGGGAGGAAAGGGGCGCCGACTGGCCACAGCGACTGGCGAAACCCTAGCCGCCATCGGGGTGATTTTGGAGCTCCTCGAAGAGCAAAAACTCGGGAAAAGAAAAAGCGGGAAGGGAAAAAGGAAAATCGAAAAATCGCAAGGCTGGTGCCGAGTCTGGGACGAGTCTGGGGCGAGGCCGAGAGCGACGGCCGAGTCTGGGGCAAGTCTGGGGGCGAGTCCGAGAGCGACGGGCCGCGACAGCGACGGTGACAGCTTCGATGACAATCCGTGCTCGCGTGGCAAACCAAGGGCAGAGGGAGGTTGCGTTCGTCTAAGGATGGCCGAAAGCATCATCTCTCGACATGTATCTTACTTTTGCAATTATATATTACTTTTGCGAAACTATTTTTTTACATTTATCATGTAAAATCGCACCAATGTATTAAACCTTGCTTTAATATATTAAAAAAGGCTTCGCCTCTTTAGTTTTTCAAAAAAAAAAGAAAAGAATATATGTGGATTCATGAGGACCAATGTATATATATTTGATATTCATTTTATTTGTTCGGGAATATATTTGTATTTTATTTCTGTGGTTCAAGTGTTTTTTATTATAATAATGTCTTGTTTATATATATAGAATTCAAAATTGACGGGAACTTTTTTTTATGACGATATGTTATTTTGATAATGTCGAATGGTGAGTGAAAATAGGAGGTGTAGACTTGATGAATGATGACAGGTTGGGTGTGTTGAGGTTGAGGTTGAGGACCCGTGATCCGTGAGTGTCAAAAATGTGACGCCATGTGAGTTGAGACTGAGAGTAGGTTATATAGTCTACCCTGTCAACGATGATCACGTGGCTGCACTGTCATGTCATGTAGTGCCCAATTACGATTACGATTACGATCGCGATTAGTTATTTGTATTTCCACCCAGCCGCATGACCCGTTTAATTATATATGATACTGATGTTTCATTTTATCAAATCCGGTTTATTCTTATTTCTTTTCCCCGTGATTTGTGGAGACAATCCATATCATCATCATCATCATCATCATCATCTTCTATATTTGTGTTTGTACGGGCCCAAACTACTACTAAAGTTAGTGAATAGTAATGAAATCGAATACAAATACACAACACGTTTCAGTCATAATCCCCTCTTTTATACGCCCACGCCATGCCAAAAAAAAGTAATGAAATCGAATACAAATACACAACACGTTTCAGTCATAATCCCCTCTTTTATACGCACTCAACCCGCACTGTATTTAATTTCCAAATTTACCATTGATATGCATTAATTACTCGCTTAATTATATTAATTACTTTCCAATTAATGAAATGCGGGTTGATTGCGGGATTTTTAGTGGGTGGTGTGTAGATTTATTGTAATCCCCTCTTTTATACGCCCACGCCCTGCCAAACTAAATAATTTGTCTTCCTACATTCGTTCCAAAGGCAAGCAGTCATTACCATAAAAAAACTGGCTTTATTGGGCTTTCATCTCTAAGCCCAAAATACTTTCTAAGAGGCCAGTACAGTATAGTACAATCCAAGCCCACTACTGTATTGACCTTGGCTTGCTTCCGCCCGATCTAGAGAGAGAAAGAGCGTGACTGCGAGAGTGCGAGGAGAGTAGGAAGGAAGAAGAGATTAAAGATGGTGTTCGCCAAGCTGAGGATCTTCGTAGTGCAAGAGCCGGTGGTCGCCGTCTCCTGCCTCATCGCTGGTGTCGGTACCGTTTCTTTATCACTCTTCTTTTCGCAATTTCGTCCATCACGACCATTTCTTTACCACTCTTCTTCTCTCTGCTAATCCACCGATTCATTGGCCCATTCCGATATTCGACCTCAATCGATCAATCCGTACAATTGTGTCGTTAATTTATCGTCATTTTTTTTTATCTATTTGATTGTTTCGAACTGAAAATACATTCGGATTTGGGGCTGGTTTTAATTGTTGAAATCAATCTCGAATTTTAGAGTATTAGATCTGAACAAATCCAATTGCTCATTTCCCCTTCCTAAATCTATTCCTAACCTAATCTTATTGCCTCACAATCAGTTAAGAGTAACGATACTAACCACTCCAAATATCCCCAAATTTTACCACGATTGTGACTTGGCAGACTGTGATTGGATGGGCACGAACGTCCATTTTGACAATCCACCGATTACAGTCCGTCGCGTCAAATTCGTGGTCAAATTCGGGGATATTTGTACTTATCAGTTAAGTAATGTTCATAAAATCAAGTTAAAATGTATAATTATTAACGATTTTAGTATCAAAAAATAAATTGTACATTATTTACTATTCATTCAATTTAAATTTGAAATTTGAACATTATGACGACAGGATTGTTCCTTCCGGCAGTAGTCAGGCCTATTATGGATTCCTTCGCAACTGCCGAGCGTGTCCCACCTACTGCATTAAGCGATGTATGTCTTTTCTTATCTCAAATTTCTCCTTAATTATTATTCAAATTTATGGCATTTAAAAAGTATACTGGTATATGATAAATATAAGTTAATATAATAATATCTTATGATTCAATTATGTCTTATATAGTTATATTTTGTTTCAGGTGGTTGCGGGGGTAACGGGCAAACAACAAAAGTGATCAAACTCGAAACATTACAATTAAAATTCACCATTAATAACTTTTTTGTAATCTTTTATGGGAATTATTTTTCTGTTTGAATGCTACATTTATGGATCAGTGTTATGTCGATCTTTTTCGATATGTTTGTTCTGAATAAATAGAACATGTGTTTATTCTACATGAGTTTATATACTGCTTTTATTTAATAATTGTACTGTCTAATTGGCCAAACTTTTTCATGAATTGATTAATATATGATACATTTGTAAGTTGTTAAAAATCATATATTGGCGTGCTCATGCATTCAATTTGGGGCGCTATTTTCAGAGAAGGAACATTTCCCACGAAGTGAATGTATAGGTGTGTAGTGTGTAGATACATTATACATACATGCAGTGATACAATGCATGAAGAATCTATCTATGATTAATTTGATTGTTTTTTTAGAAAATTGCACTTCTATTAATTAGCATTAACATTTAAGTTTAACAGGGGGGGTGTCAATTGTCATCCCCAATTAAGAGAGAGAGACGATAATTAAATTGGGAAGTAAAGAGAGAGAGAGAGATGAAATTAGTGGAAATTCAAAGAACAATTAAGCAAGACGCACAACTATGCACATTCTTAATAACTGGCACACTACCACCATTAATGAATGATTATCCCATTGACTGTATATATGCATGGATTCTCGAGCCATGCATGCCCAATTACGATCGAAAAGGTGCAACCCAAATCCGCCATTACATTTCTCTCTCTCTCTCTCTCTCTCTCTCTCTCTCTCTAGCTATAAATCATGGCCATGCATGTCCACACTCGTGTAAACAAATATATACCATACATATAGTCTCTCTTTCTCTAATTTATCACGGTATTTTTGTTTACCCAAAACAACATGGAATTTGATCTCCATTCCAACAATGTTGTATTGGTCGAGAAACAGAACATACTCGATTGGTCCTTGATTGGAGACTCACTCCCTGATATTTCTCAGTTCTTAAGGTACATAAAATTTCATGCATGCATGCTTGGATTTCCATATTCTTTTGCTAAGTAGTTTGTATAAAGTTTCCAATACTAGCAAATCTTCTATCAACATTAATTAATTATGTAAATGATTTGCAGTCATGTGGATCATACACTTGCGCCGTTTCCAGAGAGCATTGATACTCGGTACAGCCATAACCAGTTCGATACGGCATTCTCGTGTGATCTCATGATCAAAAATATTGAGATGTTTTCGTGGAACGACATTTCCGTAACATTGCCAACTGGCGAAATTCTCGATCCAATTCCTCTTTCCCCGATAACAAATATATCCAATGTATTTGACGCCACTAGTTTTGAAAATGCAAATCAAGAAGCGTCTCCACCGAATTGTTTCATCCACGAGGAAATATTTCCCTGGGATATGAATTCGGTAATTCTCCCTAATAACGATGAAAAGGGATTGGTTGATCATAGCGTGATCGAAAATAATAACAAAATTATGGAAGAGAAGGAAGTCACAGAGAGGAAAGAGACGGGAAGGTCGAGGTTGGCGCACATAAGTCATGCCGAGATGAAGAAATACTTCTCGATTCCAATAACCCATGCTGCGAAAGAATTAAACGTGGGGTTGACGATTCTCAAGAAGAGATGTAGGGAACTCGGGATACAAAGGTGGCCTCATCGCAAAATCAAGAGCCTCAGATCCCTCATATCGAATGTTCAGGTAAATCGATCGATTCATTCATCTCATATAGTTTCGTAATTAATAATATAGTTTCGTAGGAGTTGGGAAAGGACTCGGAAATGGAGAGCATGAGAAAGGAATTGGAGATGCTGGAGAATCATAAGCAACTCATGGAAGATAACCCCGAAATGCAACTTACCGAGAGAACGAAAAAGTTGAGACAAGCATGTTTTAAGGCGAATTACAAGAAAAGAAGGGCACGAGCGCCTTTTTATCATCGTCATCATCATCGATAAATGCTTTAATAATTCAAGAAAATCTTGGATATATATAGATGCATGTTTAAGTTTTAACTCAGTATGATCATTGTGGTGTATGAGAAAATAGTATTAGCATTAAGCTTGTTTGATGAAGTTCAACTATCTTGAAAAATAGCTAAATTATTTTTTTTTCCTTTAGTTGATCATTCTTTAATTCAAACAAGATGTGATAATTAATCGTCGTTTCCTGTTAGGATCCGCCGCTGCTCCACGGGATAACATGCTTTAAATTCTCTCGAATGTTCGCCTGCATACAAAAAATTAGTTAAATGATAGGAAATTTTTCATAAGTAACCAAGTATTTAATGATTATTCCAATAATAACCATGCATGAAAGTAAATTTGGAAAATGTCTTTTGCGAAAAATGAAACTCCGTCTTTTTATTGGAATAATCATTAAATACTTGGTTACTTATGAAAAATTTCCTAAATGATATATTATATTTAGACCAGTCAATCATACTATCAATTTAGTTTGGATAATTTCAGTTTGAATAAATAAGTAACAGATATAATTCCCCTAAATAATTTTCAAAGAGTTCCAATTTTCAAATTCATTTATTTGCCCATCCCCCTCTGTGTGCAAAATCAAAACGAAATTCAATGTAGTAGGTGACAAAAACATGACATGACTTGCCATTGATCACATTATTCACTTGCAGTCAGTGTCTGCTTTTGACTTCTAATTCGCAACCTAATTTTCTTAACTAGTTTTCCACTTGGTTAGTTAGTTGCCCTTAAATTTCTGTTAATTAGCTACCTATTATTTTCTCATTAATTATTATGGCCATGATAATTGTTCGTGATGATCATGAAATAACTCAATAATTATCAAAACAACATGAAGAAAAATAATCATGAAACTAAGATTTCTCTAACAAGGTAAGAAAATGGCATACCCAAAGATGAGATCTTCCATGGAGAGAAGAGATGCTAGACAAGCTCCTATTCCTCCTCAATCTTGTAACTTCATTTTCTACATCCTTCTTCTTTCTCCAAAACCAAGCCTTTATGATCTCCCTCTTTCTTCCCTTCTTCTCCTTCTCGTACCTATCGGAAAAAGAATGACACGGAAGAAGCGTGCAGTTCGGGTTCACGATATGCAGCCCTTCGAGAATTGTAGTATGCGAATCCGAATCCATACGGTGCACCTCCCTCGGAGAAAGTAGGCCCGTATTGTCATCGAGAGAATTTGATGATTTCTTCGGTTTGCCGGGTTTCTCTTCCCACAAGAAAGGGACCGAACCGGGTTTGCTCGGAGGTGGAGTGACGGAGCCGGGTTGGTCCCATTTGCGAGATGGCCGAGACTGAAAGTAGTTTTCAGGTTTCATTTTTTTCTTATGTTGCCGTCTTTCGAGCTTTAGAATTTTTGTTTACGAAGGAAGGTGTACAAATTTTAAAAATCGAGAGGGTTATATATAGAGATAGAGATATAGTCATGTAGATTTTTTTTCAAGGAGTTTTAGTCATACATAGTGTTGAAAGAGAAATTCCTTTTCTATTATCTGAATTTTTATTACTGTCATATTACAATGAAACTATTCTACTCTATTTATAGAATCTAAATTCAAATACTAGCCTATCATTACATGCCACCTATTATTCTCTAGAAACTAATTCCATGTGCTCATGTCTTGGATTTACTCCACAGCATATTAGTTCGTTAGAGGAAGAAATATGATGCTCTCTTTTGCAATTCGGGTACTGGAGGTGTCCATTTATTTGTATACGCTAACACCCCCCCCGCAAACTCAAGGTGGGTCACACACAGTGAGTTTGGACCTCAAGAGAAGAAAAGGACTTGAAGGAAGTGGCTTGGTCATAACATCAGCAACTTGATCTGCGGTGCAGATGAATTTCACTTGGATTTCACTATTTTGAACTTTTTCCCGAACGAAATGGAAATCTATTTCGATGTGTTTTGTCCTTGCATGGAAAACGGGATTGGAAGCTAGAAATGTAGCTCCAAGGTTGTCGCACCAAAGTGTTGGTGGAGACGGTGATGAGAGGAAGAGGTCTCTGAGAAGAGATTGTACCCAAATTATTTCGGTCGTCGCCATTGCTAAGCTGCGATACTCGGACTCGGTACTTGACCGAGCCACCGTGTGTTGTTTTTTCGAGCTCCACGAAATTAAATTGGGACCAAGGTAGACACAAAACCCGGTTGTGCTCCGGCGATCATCGGGACATCCCGCCCAATCCGCATCGCAATATCCATGAAGAGTGAAACTAGTGGTAGGATGAATGAAAATTCCCTTCATTATAGAGCCTTTGAGGTACCGAAGTACTCGTTTTGCCGCCATCATATGAACTTCCGTGGGGGCTGCCATAAATTGAGAGATTTTATTTACCGCGAAGGCGATATCGGGTCGGGTAATGGTTACATATTGTAACGCACCCACAAGGCTCCGAAACGGGTATGGATCTTGAAGTGGTGTACCATCGGTCTTGGAGAGAGATGGACTGGAGGCCATGGGAGAATTAGTTGGTTTTGCCGAGACCATGTTCGATTTTTGAAGTAGATCATGGACGTATTGAGCTTGACTAAGGTGTAGACCAGATTTTGATCGTGTGGCATGAATCCCAAGAAAATGCGAGAGGGGGCCAAGATCTTTGAGAGAGAACCGCGAACCAAGATCATCAATGAGTCGTTGTATTGTTTGAGGGTTGGAACCGGTGACGATTATGTCATCGACATAGACCAAGAGATAAGAAATGTCTCCATTTTGATTTCGTATAAATAGAGAGGTATCGGCATTGGAAGAAATGAAACCGAGCTCGAGGAGAGACAAGCGTAATTTCTGAAACCAAGCGCGTGGCGCTTGTTTGAGCCCATACAAAGCTTTTCGAAGAAGACACACATGATGAGGAAAATCCGGATTAACATAACCCGGTGGTTGCGACATATACACCGTTTCACTCAATTCTCCATGGAGAAAAGCGTTATTTACGTCCAATTGACGTAAATTCCACCCTTTCGAAATTGCCACGGACAGAATTATGCGAATGGTCGTCGGTTTAACGACGGGGCTGAATGTTTCATGATAATCAATGCCTTCCATTTGATTGTATCCTTTTGCGACTAATCGAGCTTTGAAGCGATCAATTTTGCCATCGGAAAGTCGCTTGATCTTGTATATCCACTTGCAACCGATGATACCTTGATTTGGGGGAGGAGGAACTAAGACCCAAGTCCTGTTGAGAGCTAACGCATCAAGCTCAGCAGCCATTGCGTGGCGCCAGTGAGGATTTTTGTTGGCTGATGTGAAGCAGGACGGTTCCGTCACTTCATCAGGCGAGTAGGTCGCAAGGTACAGCTGATAGTCCGGATAAAGCTTCGCCTTTCGAGTCTGATCTTGGGTGCGGGTGACCATGGTGTGGCGTGGAGGTGGCGGCACTGGATCGGCGACCAGCTCAGTGCGTCGTGGAGGAGCATCAGAGAGAGTCGCATCGTGGGAAGAAGAAGAGGAATCGGGTCCATCTGTCGCGGATGAACCAGGTGCGATCAATGAGGTTGTGGGTATAGGCTGGACCAGGTTTTGGATCGGGTCTGCAGTGGACCGAGTCTCCTCTGCAATGACTCCTGTGTTTGTGGACTCGGCTCGTGCACCAGAGTGGTAGACCGGGTCTGTGGTGAGGTTGGTTCGTCCGCCAAAGGAGTGCACCAAATTTTGAGAAGTTGGGCCTGGCCCATTGATCCTGTTATTCAAAGAGAAAATAATTAGTGAGCTGTGATTACTTGAATTTGATGCTGATGCTTGATCAGATTTGAGCGTGGCGAACGGGAAAGTGTCTTCAGCAAATTGTACGTCCCGGCTGATGTAGATTCGATCGGTTGGTATGTGTAAACAACGATACCCTTTATGAACCGATGAATATCCCAAGAATATGCAAGGTAGGGAACGGTATTGAAGCTTGTTTTTGTTATAGGGTCGAATATTTGGGTAACACAAACAACCCAAGACGCGTAAAAAGGAGTAATCGGGTTTATGTTTGAATAGAATTTCAAAAGGAGAGATCGTGGAAGAGGAGGAAGGAAGCCGATTGATTACGAATACTACACTAGCAAAAATATCGTCCCAATATTTCGAGGGTATGGATGCGGTGGACATGCACGATAACGCGAGTTCAACAATATGGCGATGTTTGCGTTCCGCAAGGCCATTTTGTTGAGGGGTATATGGGCAAGATAATTGAGGAAGAATAGAAGGAAATGAGCGAAAAATTGGCTTAAATTCGGTACCTCCGTCGGTTTGCAAGATTTTAATGGTGCGAGAAAATAGGTTTTCAACAAGCAATTTGAATTTAGTGAATATATCGCATACTTGATCTTTAGATGAGAGAAAATAAATCCATACAAAACGGGAATATTCATCAATAAAAACAACGTAATATTTACAACCATGCGTAGATACGCAAGGGGACGGACCCCAAAGATCGGTGTGAATCACTTCTAATGGATTTTGAGCTCGAGTCGTGGAATTTGAGAAGGGTAACACATGAGCTTTTCCAAGAGAGCAATCGCCGCAAAGGGTCTTTTTATTGGAAGAAAACGGTAAGCCAACATTGTGTAAAAGCGATAAAGTAGAAGAAAAGGACGCGTGAGCAAGCCGCCGATGCCACAAGTCGGTGGAGACGCGTTGTGTTATTAAAGCAAAAGTAGGTTGAAGCGAGGGAAGATAGTAGAGCCCTTCACGAAGCGTTGCTTGGAGGAGGGTTTGTTTGGTTCGGCAATCCTTGATGAGGCAAAACAAAGGAAAGAATTCAATAAAGATATCATTATCATTAGTGAATTTAGATACGCTTAAGAGGTTTTTTGCAATGAGAGGAACATGGAGTATATTTTTGAGATAGAATGTTTTAGATGAGATAGAAAAAGAAGTGGAACCAATGTTATGAATTCTCAGACCTTGACCATTTCCGATGTGCACGTGATCATTCCCTTGATACATTGCATGTGTCGCGAGATTATTTAGATCGGACGTGATGTGGTGAGAGGCACCCGAATCCAAAAACCACCCCTCGGGGGGTCCGTTGGAATGAATGGATGCTTGAGGTGATGGGACTATCGCGGTTTGAGCTTGTGGAGGCGGATTTGGAGGGGGGTTGAAGGTTTGATCGAAGCGCATCCAACAACGTGCCGCCGTATGATTTGGTTTGTTGCAAATTTGGCATAGTGGTCGGTTTTGATTCCATGTGGAAGAGCGTCCACGACCACCACCTCTATTTGATCGCCCGCCTCTTTGATGGTTGAAGTGAGGTGCTCGAGAAGGAGTCGGAAGAATAGGAGGTTGAGACACATTCTGATAGTTATTGGTAGTGGCGGTGTTTGCAAACACTTGATTGGCTGCGGTTGCGGAGTGATGTTCCAATCGTCTTTCATGGGAGAGAAGTAAGCTGAGAATTTCGATGACGGGAGTTGGTTGGTTTCTTGTGGAGATTGCGGAGACAACCGAATCATATTCATGCCCTACACCATTGAGGATGTAGGACACCAAATCTGATTCGGACACCGGTGAGCCAAGGAGAGTGAGGCGGTCAGCAAGGTTGCGCATACGGTGAACATAATCGGCGCACGACACACCAGTTTTTGTGGTAAATTGAAGTTGGCGTTTTAAATCTAGTACGGAGGACATGGCAGGAGAAGCGTATAGAGTTTGAATACCGCGCCAAAGTTCACCGGATGTGGAGCATGTGACAAATTGAGTCAACACCGGTTCGGACAAGGAGGAAAAGAGCCAAGCAAGGAGAAGCGAGTCTTGCTGGAGCCAAGTTTGATACTCCGGAGAGGTGGGTTCATTGATCGGTTTGGGAGGAGGTTGGATCGTGCCGTCAAGATAACCCATGAGATTATGCCCGATTAGGACGGGGGTGATTTGAGAACGCCATAAGAGGAAATTTTCTCGGTCAAGTTTGTATTGAACCGAGTGAGAAAAGGATATCGGTCTGTTTAGAGAAGATTCAGGTGTGAGTTGAGAGGTAGCAGATAGAGAGGGAAGGAGAGGTGAGTTATCCATTAATGGCGTTTAGAAAGGAGAGAAGAATAGATGAGAGACTTAGAGAGAGGATCGTATCTTTCCTGATACCATGTTGAAAGAGAAATTCCTTTTCTATTATCTGAATTTTTATTACTGTCATATTACAATGAAACTATTCTACTCTATTTATAGAATCTAAATTCAAATACTAGCCTATCATTACATGCCACCTATTATTCTCTAGAAACTAATTCCATGTGCTCATGTCTTGGATTTACTCCACAGCATATTAGTTCGTTAGAGGAAGAAATATGATGCTCTCTTTTGCAATTCGGGTACTGGAGGTGTCCATTTATTTGTATACGCTAACACATAGTCATATATATAGGTGTACCTGTATGATGCTTCGTTGAAAAATATCTGTTACATTAGTGGGGATAATAGTGTAGAGCTTTGATACGGTGCTCCCAAACTCATCTATATTTTCTGTGGATTTTGAAACATGTTAATTGGAATGACTAACAATTCAATTAACGTATAATTAGCATGTACGCTGAATGACATGTTCTAATTATATGTTACGCATTAATTATTGATTAATTAAATTGTTAATCATGGGTACCCCTACAAAATATCATGAATAATCGTACAAAATATAAGAAATTTCGATCATATATATACTTCTTTCCTTGCTGAATATTAAGAGATTCTATACTATCTTTTTTTCTTTTTTGAGGAGAATCCTAAACAACGAATCGTACTCATTTTTTGATTCAATTTTTATATGATACCAATGGGACTCAAACCACAAACTATGGATTTTGTGTCAGAGTACTTAACCATCCAACCTATAGGGTCATTCGTGATTCTAAACTATCTTTCACTCAATTACTTTGATATAAGTGCGTATAATAAGAAAAAAATTGAGTTTATTCAAAAAAAATAAAAAAAACAGAAAAATTGAGATAATCTAATATTTTAAATATATCTCTGAAACATTATTAGAGGAGTAATAATATGTAGGTGATATTTGGATCGTAGAGGTATTTACATTACAAAATCAATGAATTAATGAAAACTTATATTTTTTTATGATTCACTACGACATATTTGTCTAAAATGAAAACGTTATTACAATATATGTTTAATTAAACTAATGATATATGAAAGGACAAACGTTTAGTTTTGAGTTGTCCAAAATATCGCATGTATCTTAATAGAACGAGTGATTTTATAATATGACATTTTTAAAATGATATTTTTTGGAGTCGTGATTGGAATTTCATATTTTTTTTCTTCGATTGTATTCACCTGACCCATGACTGATGGGTAAAATTTGGGGAATACAATCTGGATGCATTATCTTTTCTATTTTCTCCTAAAATTCGTCCATTTGGTAGTGTGTGTGGAACAAAAGCAAACGAGAAAAGATAAGCAAATGATGGTGAATCAAGAAAGAAGCAGCCAAACAATATGACTTAATACAAAATATAGTTATTATATACACGACATGAACAATATCCTTTCTGTTCGAAATTAACTTTCTCAAGCAATCTACTTAAATTTTCCCAGAAACAGAAAATACTCTTGGTTTGGTCAATTACACTATGGTTTAAACTTTGCAAAAAAAAATACCATTTATCTTCTCCAATTAATATTTTTTTCTATTATAACCTTAAAAACATAAAACAAAACGTATATTTAAATCAAAATTCAACCATGAAGAATGCCATGAGAAGTAAGAGTGCCCTCGAGATCACCAATCATCCTTGCAATTCTGAGCTCTAGTCCTTTTTGTATATCTCTCAACAGAGACTTAACAATCTGGCCGAATTGGGCCATGTTGAGGCCCCTATTCTTATCCACCCCATTTCGGCCCGAAAAGCTCGATTTGGTTTTGGAATGGATTTCGAGGAGCTTCTGGCCTGTGGCCACCATGTATCTCTGCAACTGAAATGTCTCCTCCAGAAACTCTTCTTGCTTCTCTGTTTCTTCTTTTCTCTTCCCTTTCTTCTCCTCACTTCTCCTTCCATTTCGGTTTATTTCTTCCTGTTTTTTGAATTGCGTTTAATTAGTGTATAAAAAATGAAAAATGGGGGTAGATTAATTATTAATTGTTAATTGTTAAGTACCATTCTGGTGCAGAGATTATCAATCTTCTCTTCGAGGGACTGATACCTCTTCACTTGCTTGTTTAGCAGAGACATGGCTATTACGTAGCTTCTTTTCGGTTCGGTCTTTTCATCGCTTTCTATTTCACCTTTCGACTCGTCGGCTGCGTCTTTGACCAACGGCTTCAATTTTTCGAGGACGAGTAATTGCTGTTTCAGCCTTTTGATCTTGTACGATATGCCGAGTGCGTGGATATCGTTCTTCAAAGGAAAATCTTTTCTCGTTATTTGGTTGTGGTTTCTCTCTTCGGTGCAAGTATTTTTTGCGAAACCAAATCCTGGATCCATACTAACTTCCTTCTCTTCTTCCATCTCATGTATTACTTGTGTATCCGAACAAGTTTCATTTACACTTGTATTATCGGTAGTAGTACTGATTATCGAAATATTTGTTGGGCTAGTTTCGTTACGGGTAATTTCACTGTTCTTTTCTGATTCTGATTCAATCTCTTTTGTCGACTCGCAAGTGGTATTGTTATAGAGAATGCTAAATTGCTCCTTTAAAGAGTTTAATTCTTGGTTTTTGTTTGAAACTAGGGATTCTAATTTCATGGTTTCATCTCTGTAGTGATGTAGGTTTTGTTCGAGGGCGTCGAATTTAGACTGGATTCGTTTCTTTTCGAACTCGGTGGTTAAAAGCCTCCATTTGAGAGACTCGAGCCTCTCGTCCTTTAATCTCATCTGCTCTGTGAAGGCTTCTATTTCTGCATTGTGTTGTTTCTCTAATATCGTCGCGAATTTCTCGGCCTCCATTCGAACCCAATCTTGCAACTCGTGAAATTCTTCTGAAGCTAAAACAAATGTACAATAATCACTTAAAAATTTTGCACCAGAATTAAATTTCAGCCAATAATAATTTAAAAAAAGATGAATAAATTCATACCGGGCTTGTCGTTTTCGTACCCGAATTCCACGCACGTGAGACTTCTCTCTTCTATCCCTATCTCCAATTCCCTCTCCCTTCGACTCTCGGCTTCGAAATAATCCCCCAAATGCTTCTTCTTCTTCCCCTCCATCTCCAACTCCGATAATGTTACGGTACTATTGTCAGAACAACCCCCAACTTCTCCATAATACTTCGATGACCCCCTCGAACTGCCTTTTCGACTTCCATGTCTTTGCGATTGCCACATCTTTCGCCACCTGTCACCCTCCAATTCGGCTTGTTTCTTTCTAGCCTTGGCAATTTTCAGCTCTTTTAACAGCATTTGTTTATCGGCAGTATCGATCTTCGATTTTCTCAGCATTGCAGTGATCACCTTATCTTTTTGCTCCGTGTCTTTTCGCAATCTCGCCACGTCAGCTGACAGCTCATCAACCGTTGTAACTGCCTGTTCCGACTCTCTCTTTGACACGTCAGCTTGCCTTACGGTACGTGACAGCTCAGCCTCGAGCCGTCTCTGGTTGGATACAAGCTCAACAAACGCTGTTTTGTGCTTCCATATTTCGGTGGCATGCTCTTGTGCCTCCTTGTTTGCTCTCTCTCTTAACTCATCCATAACTTTCTCTGCGAGTTTCAGCTTCTCCTCTGACTCGCAACTTTTCTTGATCTCTTCTTCTAAAGCTTCATCTTTGAATCCAATGGCACGTTCTTCCTCCTCGAGACGCCTCTTCAGTTCAGTCATGGACTCTTCGTGCCGTGATTTGAGAAAACGCATTTCACTTACGACGAGCTGGAGTTGGCGTTGAAGACACTTCTTCTCGGCAATCCATCTCTGCTCGTGGGCGGCAAATATTCCGGCCACTTTCTCATTGGCCTTTGCATCCTCCGTTCTTCTCGTTCTCAACTCCTCCACCGTCAACACCATTTCTCGAATCCTTTCTCCTAACTCAATCTCCCTAGATTGGTTTTTCGCAAGGAGAAGACCCAACAGATGAATTCTACTTTGGAGCGTTAACTCAGTCGAGCGAGATCGCCGGAATTGGCTCAAAGCGGGTAAGCTTGTTCCGGAAGATAAATGGAAAGCAAGAAAAGCACATGATACTCCGAAATACAGAGGATTAGTGGTATTCTCTCCCTCCATTGGTGTTTCTCTACGAAGAGACATAATCGAGTTAAAGTTCAGAGATTTTAATTTTTTGGTACTAAAGCAGATATGGAGAATTGAAAGAGAAGAGAGATGAAGGATAAGGAAGGTCTAATTAGGAGAAAATGAAAAAGGAGACGATCATGGTGTTGCTTTAAAGCAAGACCATAAAGCAGTATTATTTTTTGACCAGTACTGAAAAATCTGCAATTATTGATTAGAGAGAGAATTGTGGGCGCAGCAGAGCAGAAAGTTGCTTACTGATCCATAAAATCAGGAATGGAGGCGGCAAGGTGTTCAATGCATGACTCGGCTTAGACGTTAATTAACAAAATAAGAGGGGGTGGATTGCATAATTGCATGAATTGATGCAATAATTGGCTAGAATAATGCGGGTCTCGTTGTAAGATTGTCCGTCAAGTGTCATGCAGTAAACAACGGTAACTAATTTGAAGAAACTTTACTGCTAAAAAGTTTCAGAGAATCTTCTGATACTCTCAAAATTTAATTTAATAAATGTATAATCAAGTTCTAATAATTGAAGTGAAGTGAGCAATTTTGGATCCTTTAATTTTGCTAATTATTAGTTAATTAATAGATTTTGTAATGTGTGAATTACACTAGATTCATTGAATTTCTTAACGATCACGCCAACAAGTAGGAATTTTGAATTATTTATAGATATATCCCCTAAATTGAGGCTGAGAGACAGGATTTTGTCTCTCTAATGCACTTACACATATCTCTCGGTACCAGTTAAAGTGAAACAACTAAAAGCTTTCTAATTATCAAAAACACATATTCATAAGAAAAATTATACGTGTCCCCTCTAAAATCACCCACAAAACCTGATGTGTTGGCAAAGAAACATTAAATACGTTTAATAATGACAAATTTAACATCTTAGCTTTATCATGTGATAAACTTAACTTATTTATTTTATTATATTTTTATTAAATTCCGTACGTTTCATATGTGATAAATGATGAATCGATCCATCCCAATAACTTTTCTCCATATTTATAAAATTTAAATTTAATTACAAAAATATGATGGTAATTAATTCCAATAAAACGTTCAATTCATCAATAAACTGTGAAATGATTAATATATTTTTTTTTCATCCTATATAGAAACATAACAAAAATATATAGTCATAATTTATCCCTACTAATTAATGGCCTTGTTAACAGATCAATTGAGATAGGAGATTCTAAGGGGATGTGTATCACCACTCTATTCATAATACAATTTAGATAGATTGTAATCAATCCATAAGATAATATAATATTAATTCAATAAAATTGTTGGAAAATGGGGCAGGCCCAGCTATTGTTCCTTGTAAAGTAAGAAAGCACATGCCCATCCTTTGCCAATAATCCCCTTTCGGCTTTCTTTTCTTTAATAAACAACACCGAATTTATAGATTTTATGTATTTTGTTAAGATAATAATAATAATAATAATAATCATATGCATGGGGAGAGGGAAACAGATGGGACTTGAGTTTGGTCTAATCAACTAAATTCATTGATGATAATACTAATTAAGTATGGATTTGGGCCCTTTGAATACTCCGTTGTTTGCCATCAAACTGGCAAATTCTATCAGTGTTTTTGTCATTAGATTCACCCCCGCAGTTGTATTTCAAATGTTGAAGCTTTCTTGAGAAAGTATGTCACAATGTTTCCTTTAGCGAGTCCATAGTGCTTATTGCTTAGCTTTTTATGTCTTTAAACTTGACGTTTGATTTATGTTTCAAATTGTTATGATTCTTATAGTGCAAAATTAGAAAATAAGAAGATAAAAGAGTATATGCAATATATGTATTTTTTTGTTTACTTCAATATTATAGAAACCAAATAAATACTCATCTAAGAAATAAATAATTTGATTTGCAGCTTGGACATTGAAATGACAAACCTGTAATAGTGAAAAGAAATAATCATGGAATTGCGCTAAATATTACAAGTGTCGGAGCATAATATGAAAACTCAAAATTAATTAGTCAAATATTTATTTCATTAATATTAATATTACAATGGCATGTGTCATTCATATTTATCTCATAATTTACTATCGTTACTTTTACAATACCAAAACCTACACATTAATGCAAGGATCCGCATTTATCACAAAAACAATAACCTCTCATCCAATTAAAACCCCTCACTAATGGCTCTTAAACGTATAGGGATGTGTTTGACTGTTAAATAATATATATACAGAGACAAAAACATTCATATACCCAATACTCATTGCTCTTTAATAATCCTCCACATATTCTCAATATACTATTTTATATATGTAATATACTATTTTGAGTTCGGTGTTGAAGAAAACTTTCATCCGTCATTCTCATGGACGTACCCTAAATAACGACAACATCGGATTATATTGGAGCGTTTTCACGATGTATGTACCCTAAATAACGACAACATCGGATTATATAACGACAACATCGGATTATATTGGGGGGGGGGGGGGGGGGGGGGGGGGAAAGGAGGAGGAGACCCCGCTAACCCCCCATGGTTCCGTCCCTAATTGGGTGGCACATTAGATTTGTCACACATCGCTTTGACGAATGTTCGTTCAGGTTTCGGATTGTTCGGATTTGATCCGATTTCGGACTTGAGTCATTAAGTTTCGAATTGTTGTTCGGGTTCGGACCTTTCGATTTCGGATTTCCATGATTGACTTTTTAACATTTTTTGTTCGGGTGAAGTTTGTACAGGTTGGGTCACATTTTGTCTGCTTTAATTCACGAGTTGTTCGTTATGTAAAATTTTAGATCATGGAAATTTAGAATTACTAGGGACATTTTACATCTATTGTTAGCCGATGTCCATGTCATAAAAATATTACTATGATGACGTTAAAAGAACTATACAATTAAAGATTTATTCGATATAGATTGTTTAATATCAAATAACCACACACTATTATATGTGCAAATTATATAAAATTAGATAAAAGATGATAATACATATTGAAATAACAATAATAAAAGACAATGTGTGATATATATGTATCGTTTATCTAAACAAAAAATTTAGTCTATGTTATAAAATAACTAAATTAGAGATAAAATGAGAAACAATACTCTAGAAAGAAAAGATGAAAGAACAGTGAATATTTCATTTTTCTTGAATTCTTGTATCTAACATCATTACATATAATGAGAAGGTTTATATAGCCACTATCATACGCACCTACACATTACACATATATACATATTTGTCATGATTAACTACGTGCGTATAAACACATATATACTATATGTGTCATGACATTAGTAATAACTACATGCATATAAACACACCTACACATATATGTCATACATAAATAATTAATACATGTATGAAGACACATACACGTATATATGTCATACAAGGTTGTCAGAATCATGATTCTACTTTGAATCGATTAGGGCTAGAATCGAATCGGATCGTAAAATCGTATTTTGAATCGTAAGATTCTATGAAAAATGAACATTAACTAGAAAACTAATCTAACGAACACGAGTATCTAAATAAAATGATATAACTTAATTCACAGAGTATATTTTTCATTTGAATAACCGTAATCATATGAAATATATTATAATACACAAAAATGAATTATTTGTAGCTACGCAAATGTTAACCACAATCAATCAAAATATTAACGATTGATTAAACTAGTACTAAGTATAGATAAAATAAAGAAGATATATAGAAACAAACAAGTTAATTTATTCTTACAATATTATCTTATATTGCAATATGTCAATATTTTATTTTCTATTCCAAGCTACATCGAAATTAAATGTTATGTCAGTTGTCACAGTTGAATCATAGAATCATTAATATATGATATTCTTCAAGATTTTACGTCTTGAATCGAGATTATACCAAGATTCTACAAAATTAAGATTTTATGTCTAACCCGAATCGTTTTGTCTAGTTATAATCGTAGAATCATAAGATTCTAAGAATTGAATCGAAATTTTGACAATTATGATATCATATATGTTACACAAAATTTAATTCATACAAAATAAATACAAAATAAACATAGTAAATACATTCATATTTGTAATAGTCCATAACATTATATGTTTCGTAAACAATATTCAAATTGATTGCACTTTTAACATGTAAAACTTTATGTTCCTACGTACACTAGTTATAACATAAACTGATATATCATTCGTAAAATAATAAATTAATATTTTATCACTTTAGATCTTTTGGGTCATTCTCCTTATCAATTGTTGTTTTTATTATTAATTCTCTCTGCATCTTTCACGTCCCCGTCTCCTTCCTGATTCTTCGTCTTAAAATCTTTGATGAAGTTTCTCCCTTTGATCTACCGACTTGCCATTGCCATATATATGTGGTGATCACCAAGAATTAAGTTTACCTATCTCTTGCTTTTGTTCGGGATCCATACCATCTTATTTGGAACGAGGGCTGCTTTTTCTTTTCAAACTGGTCGGTGCCCATATTCCAGAAACAAAAATAAAAAAGGGAAATTATACCATGCCTCCCAAACCCATCACAACACCCACGATCCCAATACCATTTGTTTTTTTTGGGTTGGGTGTTAATCCCCAACTACAATTTGCACCCCACTCTCTCTCCAAATTAATTAATGCTTCGAATTAACAGTTAATTGTGAGTAAATTAACACCTCATATTAGTACCTAATAACTCATTAATTCAATTAACAGTTAATTGAAAGCATTGTTAATCGAATGGGTACTTTTTGGGAGATGAATAGGATATCAAGGATGTGGTGATGGGTTTTGGGGTAGAGTAAATGGCCTCAATAAAAAACCACCGAATCAATTGAAGTGCGGTCAATGTTTGATTTGAGGGATTTTATATTACATGGATACAGTAAATACATGTATATGCTCATCCATGTATTTGAAAATCCATGTTGATTGTTTGTTTTGTTGTATTTCAAGATTATGTATACAAAAAAATTCTTGTTTGATTATTTCATGAAGAATTCATGATTTTAAATTTGCATTCTAGTTACTTAGGACATAAAAATATTAAATCATTCACAAAATATCACATACATAATAACATAAATATGTTTAATAAACATAAACATACACTAATAAATCATTCACAAAATATCATACATACACAAAATATCATACATACACTAAAATCTTTGAGCGAAAAATATAAGGAGAAAAATAATAACCTTGATGTATATTTCGCACACGTCGGGATCCATCACTATCGTGTTGGTATTATGGTCATAAGTGTTTCCACTCAATGATTTTAGATTTTGAATAATTTTCCAATTTCTCCTTATGGTTCTAATATGATTTTGAACATTGATCACTGTGAAATTTGTGAGAACTTTCTCATTGACATGTTTAGCTGCCGCGGCAATTGTAGCACTTTTGAATCCCTTTTCCGGCTTGTTGCCTTTTGTAGATTGCTCGGCCAAAAACTTCAACAAATATTCGTTTGCTGAAGGACTCCAATAAGCATTTTTGTTATGCTTTGTTCCCTTTGACATCACCTCTTCTTCCATCTAGACTCAAAAGAACAGTTAGAATTTACAAGATATTAAAGTTTACAAACATATTATATTAAGTATTATGTTTCTCAATAATCATATTAATTAACAATTCAATATTCATGATACACAACTTGTGGCACACAACTATACTCGTACAACCATTCAATAATTCAACTATTATATAATATCGTGCACTTGTAATGGTACTGGTACAACTATTTATACTTTGTACAACTATTCTGTACTTCCATCTGCTTAGTTGTATTATACAAATTATATTTTCAATACCGGTACACAACTTTCTACACAACCATTCTATACTGGTACACAACTAATATTCTATACTGGTACACACTAAGCACTGGTATTGTATAATACATATACAACATACTAATAAACTGTGTAATACTGTTTTTGATCAATGTGATGGTACAATACATACTAAACAAGTAATTTCTCTTCTCATCTTTAAGTATGCATTTCATCGAACACCTAATGCATTTCATCGAACACCTAAACTACAACCTATGGACTCCTTTTCTCCCAACAAGAACTCATCAAAAATGGATGCAATATAAGTATTAGAAAGATTAAAGTCCTAATTAGACCATTCATAGGACATACTGTGTCCATTTCTGGAGAGTAGAAATAAAAAAATAAAAAATAACCTCAAGACCAAGAGAAAATGACGATGTTTGGAGTTTTGAGAAAGTAAGAACAAATTGACGCCCACTTGAAGAGAAAAAGCTTCACGAATTGTCCAGAATGAGAAGAGAGAAGAGAAATAAGATAAATGGCGGGTGGGTGAAAGCTTTTGGCGCCAAAGAGAATGAAATACATGGAGCAAGTGTGAAATACCGAAAATTTTTATGTAAACCGTGATCCCTGTATTTCGGAGGTGAAATACAATACAGTCTAAAAACAAACAAAGGATTTCAGACATATCCAGAATATCTAAATACATATCCACCCAAATCCCTCAAATCAAACATGCCAATTTATCTTTATTAATTAGACAATTGATATTCAAAAGTAATCGATATAAAATGGAGATAAATTATTATTGTTATAAAAATAACAATAATAAAAAGATTGTCAGTCATGTTAACATTAATATATAGCCTTGTAATCATCACAATGATTTTATACTATTCCAAATGGTACTATTTTTCTTTTATAATATTGGAAATAAAACAATGAGGTTCTAAATAATATACTTTTTGTAGTTTTGAACATGTGCATTGTATTTTGGTCGGAATAATTTACCTTTAAGAACTTCTAAAATATAAAATTATAAGACTACCAAATCTCCAATGTTTAAATTATATGGATTTAGTTCATTAAACCCAATGCTCAATATATCATTCAACTTATATATACTGATATGATGTCTACTTAAAATAAATTTCAAAGGAAGCAATAATTTATTTGGATATAAATATCTCATACATTAAACAACCTATGCATGTCATAGTCCAATAATAAATACACTTTTAAATAGTGCAAGTATATAATCATTCGTTTAGATAAAAATATTTTATGTGCTAAATATATAATCATTCGTATTATTAAATATGAACATAGTGTATATTAAATAATTTATACGAATAAGAATGTCAGTCCAATAATAACATATACAATTTGGTGTTCACTCTTATCAACTGTACATTGTTGTTGACTTGCCAATTTTAAAATATCATCATGCAAATAATACAAGATAATTAACAAAAAAAGATAATATAATTGCTTACGAGATAATATAATAACAAATTTTAACAACTCAGTCCTTTTTCTAGTCTCTCAAACAAAAGCAATAAACAAAACAACTTGGCAAAAAAAAAGTCTTAAATCGCATTAGCTTTCTCTCGGCTATCTTCATATTCGCTTTCGTCTTCGTATTCATCGTCGTATTCGTCATCATATTCCTCTTCGTCTTCGTATTCCTCCCCGTCTTCGTCTTCGTCTTCGTCTTCCTTCCTAACTTCTTCTTTCTTGTATGTAACCTGTCTGAGCACGTCGAAATCGTTATTCAATCGGGTTTCGAGCGGACCAATGGATTCGGGTTTGGTGAAATACGTGAAACACATGTAAATCCCTTGGTTGTACTTGTCTCTCGTACCGTCCGGGTTGGGTTTTCGAATCGTGACGCTTATATCATTGATCCCTCTGACAGACGCTGTCACGTACATCGCTCCTCCTGCCACCAGAAACTACGAAAACAAATCGCACGTTTCAAGAATTGGCCTTTAAATCAAATAAATCATGTTCCATAATACAAAAATTTCAATAGTTTTGTTAATCAAAGTCAAATTGTACCATTAAGTTTATAAATCGAACATTCACAAAGAGAGAAAGAAAGAAACCTCTTCAATTTGCTGGATGAAAGCAATGCGCTGCTCCTCGGACATATCTGGCCGGAGAATGAGATTGGATTCGTAATAGCGACAGCCAGGTGGGCACGGAGGCAACTCCTTTTCTTCAATTAACTCATTCATTGAAGAAGAATGACCTTCTAACATCCCAAATCCGGCACCAATATACGAATCTTCATCAAAATCATAATCATTATTTCCCATGAAACCAAGGAAAGAGGAGCAAGACAAGTCAATGTCATCTTTAATGGTAGGGACAAACAGAGATTTAGTAGACAGGGAAATAGGGTTCTGGCCCAACAAGAACATGGACGACGAATTGGATTTAGGAGTTCTCTTGGTACATGAAAGACGAGGAGATGCTGTGAATGAAGACGAGAGTGTGAGAGACGCCATCGTCGGGCTGGCTAGTTCGACTTCACCGCGCGCTTACAGAAGAGAGTGAAGAGAAAGAAGGGGATAAGCCATGGATAGACTGGTAGTGTGTTTATGGTAAGATGTTCCGCCGGACTATTTGGACTGGCCCATCATACACTAAATAATTTCGATAAAATAATACGGGCTTAAAAGGCCTGTATATAGTTAAAAGGGCCGAACTTAAAGTGGCCTTGCGATGCATTATAACGCTTTGAAAATTGGGCCTCTACTGTTCATAAAATCCAGGAAACAATTTTCGGGTTCTTCAAATCCCACTCTTACTTCCGTACTGCTCTTTTCTTTTCCTACATGTGGAGCTGTGCCTGTCTGGCTGTACCATTTGTTATTTCTTAAGAGTTTGCGCGCTTTCACAGAGGAGAAGGGTTCTTCGATTTGTAAGAATTTGATTGTTGGTTTTGGGTTTTGTCGAGGAAAGAAGAGAAGAAGAAGATACGATGGTGGAAGGGATGAAGGAAGAATTGCCTCTTTCGGCGCTGTTTGAGCAGGCTAGACAGATCCATTATACCGCCTCTGAGTCCTCCGTTGATCAGGTACTTACTTCCTCTATTTCTTGTTCTTCATCAAATTACACGATTTGGTTGTGGTTTTCTTTTATTTCAAGAAATTTGAGTATTAAAAAAGGACAAAAACAAGATTGTATCTTTTCGATTTGTGTGCTTCAATTCTGAGATGTATATGTTGCATCTGTTGATTGATAGGATACTTTAAGAAAGGGAATCGAGCTTCTAAGGCAATGCGATGTGATGGTGAGCAAGCTAGGGCTTTTTAGTTCTAACGAAACAAAGGATGATGTCAGCACGACCAATCTTAAATTTCTACTTGTAAGTCTCCAAATTTTATCGTCCAAAATTCATTCTTTTCCTTCATGAACGGTGCTAATTTTTTGTACATACACAGATTCCATTTTATCTAGGAGAATTAACTGAAAAGGTTTCGCAAGAGGACAGGATTCCAGTCATAAAGTCATCTCAAGATCAATTAAAGGTCAAATCTTTAAATCATTTTACAAAAAAGAATCAATTTGAAAAAAAAATGTATTAATTAAGTCCTCATAATTACTTATCTTAAACAGGAATTTGTTTCTACATGCGAGGCACTAGAGCTCGTACCAGAAGAAGAACTAGAAGCTTCTAGACAACAAGGAGGTTCAGATACTTCTGCTAATCTCAGAGCTAAAAAGGTCAACAATAGTTAATTTAATTACTTATCCCCAAACAAGTCGTTACATTGAAATTATTATTGATTAACAAATATGTGATATGATATGATAGATAGCGAGATTCAAGAGGCAAAAGGCAGCAGAGACAAAGCTGCAAGACATAAGAGAGAGAAAGGAGAGAAAAATGCGATCTCTCAGAGCCACTGCTTTATCCTCTCCAGTTCAGAATGTAGATGAAGATTCACTGGACGATGACGGAGAGGAAGAGCGTGAGGTTACCTTCTATTTCTTCTTATCATCTATTTTCCCTAACATAATTATACGGCCCAAAAATATCTAATAAGATTTTACAGGCATGGCTAAGTACAATCTCCCTCGCTCTCTGCAAGGTTTGTTAAATCTTGTTACAATAAATTTTCTCTTTAGATCCACTAATTTTATTTAATTAAATAAAACTCGACAGGCTTTTGATCTGCTGGAAATGCTAAAGAAGGAAGAAGAAATGCTTGTTGCGGTGAAAGAAAGGGAATCAAACGAAGGAGAAGGGTTTGCACGCGAAGTGCTCGACGAAAGGATGAAGAGAGCGGAAGCATGGCACAGAAAGTCCGCCACGTCAGCGCCCTTCTCCAAGCCGGCCGAGCCGATCAGGTGTGCCACGTTTGCGCAGGACGTGATCGAAGGAAGAGCGAGTATTTCTCAAGCCGGCGATCACAAGCATCATCACCAACCAATGATTTTCGGGCCTTCTAGCGTCGTTAATCGCTCCGTCACTAGCGAACGAGACCGACTTGCTGCCCAAGTCTTCCAGCCTGGCTACAGGTAATCTAAATTACTTGCTTTTTTAATTTAATAACGAATAATATATCATTTTTTGCGTTGAATGGTAGGTTACCGACAATGAGCATAGAGGAGGCGGGGATGGCGGAAATGGAGATTATGAACACGTTTCAGGAGAGGAATAAGAAGATGATGGAAGAAGCCAACTCGTCGTGGCACAGGGAGGGGCCCCGCCCGACACCGGAAGAAGAGAAGGATTATGAGGAAGCGAAAGCGAGAGCGTGGGATGATTGGAAAGACGAGAATCCACGCGGTGCCGGCAACAAGAAACTCACTCCTTGCGGCTAATGCTTGTTTATTTGTTTTTTATTTTTATTTTTGTGTGTTTGCTTGCTTTTTTGTCTTTAAATTTTCGTGTTTATTTTCCTAGAAAGTGAATTTTACCGGTATTTGATTATGTTTTAATCTTATTATGTAAACATAAGTTCTCTTGAGAATGGCTATTTAGATCTAAACGGGTAATTTTAATACACTTTTTGAGTCTTTGATGGATGCACACAACTTTTTTTTGTTTTGCTTTTTAAGTAAGATCACGAAGACGAGAAGAAAACTCGGTGAATTTTCAATGTTGTCTACTACTTGTGAGTGGTGAGATCAATGTTGTAAAAAATACCGAAAAACGGTGATACGGCGGAAGACCGTACCATTTCAAAAAATGGTCAAATGTTTTTTAACCGTGTTTGATCGTTTTTTTGACCAAAAAACGTTTTTAACACGTTTTACATACCGATTTTTTCTTCTAATTATTTTGGGCTCGAATTTTTTTAACTTTTTTGGCCAGTTATTTTTCTCGGCACGTGATTTTTTTTCACCAAGTCTCCGATTTAGTTGTTCTTCATCTTCACGACAATTATTGGGATGTTCCATTCTTCCGTTCTTCTTCCGATTGACTACATGATGACGACGGATCATTTTAATTTGTGACAATGATTGCTCTTTTTTTTCACAAGAAGAATTAATTTTTTCTCCACGAATTGTGATTGTGAGTACTAATTTGATTCAATTTGTGAGTCAAATGATTGTGTGTTATGATTGTTTAGGTTGATCGATTATGTGTTAGGATTTGATTTTTTTTACTTTTTATGTGATTATTAAAAAAAAAAATTGATTTTTTTGTATGAGAATCAAACAAGTATTTAAATTGTGAATGTTAATTGGATTTAATTTTTTGTCCAATTTTTTTGTTTTTAAATTTTAATTATAATTGATATAAAATATTACCAATTTAAGTGACCGTTTTTTTATCGTTTTTTAATTGTTTTACGATAAAATACTAAAACGATGACCGATCGTACCGTATCGTTTTCCGTCATCTACAACATTGAGTGAGATGAGATTCATGTGAAAAGGAAATAACTCCAGATTATTCTGAATATTTTTATTGTACATACTCTGGAAAGCAACATTCCAACTAAAAGTATCATATCATGCTTTTCAGACTTTAGATATTCCCCATTTTCAAAATTCCAAATTTTGGGGCAAGAAAGAAACCTGTGATTAATGGTTGGTCGTAAACGAGAGACAGAGACTCGTGAACGCCCATGCCGCGACACGTTCACGGCGACCAAGTACCCAAATGGACGGTTCGGATCCATCGACCTCGACCCAACAATACATTTGATCCGGTCATTATCTTCTACATACATCCTTGTGTCTCTTCTGTATGCATCATCTTAGACACGTGTACGGCTATTAACTCGCCAGTGTCTCTTCTGCCGACCTTAGCGACCAAGTCAAGTCATTTATGGTCACGTCACATTAATCCTAATTAAGTAATTAAGCACTAATTATGATTAAGCATTGATTGATTAAATAAACAAAATGTGATTTTCTTTGTGCCTTGGGAGAAAATGTACGAGACCACGTGGCGGTTTATGGTTGGTTGTGCCACTCAGTCTTCTTTCCCTCCAGGCGAAGTAATGGCGATTTACAAATTTACCCTTATAAAAAACCTAAATATCATAATTACCCTAAAAAAGCAAAAGTTATTTAATCTAATCGAATCTATCATGATTTCAAAGATCTTTTAAAGGGTAAATATGATATTTTTATTTTTATAACAGTATATTGGATTTTAGAAGGGCAAATAAGTAAATCCATCATTATTAAATTAATTACGGATTAAGTAATAATTCTTCTAGAAACGCGCTCACTATTGACATTTCTGCATTTCAACACGGTTTTCTCGGAAATTACCATTCTGCCCCTCTGTCCTTATAAACCTCCCCCGACTCTCTTCCATCTCTCTCTCATTTCACACCCAACCCCACTTCGAAAATTCAAGTGCAAGAAGAAGAACAATCGAGCTTACTATTCACAAATCTCACAAAAATGGAGGGATTAATCAACGATTTGAACGCGAAGCAGTCGTTCTGGCAATTCAGCGATCAGACGAGACTACAAACTTCCAATTTCTCCGGTTTATCTCTCGGAGATAGTATCTGGACCGATACCGATACCGACGCCTTCTCCCCCGGCAAATCTGCTGCCTACGATCGCCGGAATGTCGACGTGCCGTCTTCTGATTGGAAGTCTGCATATGGACAGAGCAAGTTGGCTTTTGGCATGTCTAACAACCTCGATCGGTATAACACTCTCAATACTGTGGATACCAGTTATTCCAAGAATAACAACTCTGGAATAGCTCCGAATAGGAATTACAACAACAATAACAACGATATGTATTTGAGCAATACTACTAATTACAATAGTAATAATAATAATAACTTGAACGGCGAGATCAAGAATTATTTCAACAAGACTGTGTCGAAACCCATTGGAAACGGGTTCACGAACGGATTCGTAAATGGAAAGAAGAACTACAACAATGTCAATGAAGGGAATAAGAAGAAGAACGTGAATAGCAACGGGAATAACGCCAATGGAGTGGATAAGAGGTTTAAATCTCTGCCTCCGTCTGAAGCTCTGCCTAAAAATGAGGCGATTGGTGGTTATATTTTCGTCTGCAACAACGATACCATGGAGGAGAATCTCAGAAGACAACTCTTTGGTATTTAACCTTTTAATAATTTCAAATTTGAAAATTGGGGGTCTTAAATTCGATTTTATTATCAAACAGGATTGCCATCGAGATACAGAGATTCAGTGAGAGCAATTAGGCCAGGACTTCCCTTATTCCTCTACAACTATTCCAACCACCAACTCCACGGCATGTTTGAGGTAAATAATTTTTTTTATATATATGCTATTAATTGAATTATGGAGGTTAATTGTGATTAATTGATAATTCAGGCTATGAGTTTTGGAGGAACGAACATAGATAGAACTGCATGGGAGGATAAGAAATGTCCCGGCGAGTCTCGTTTCCCTGCTCAGGTATTTAACCAAATTATTCACCTCTTCATTTATTTACGAATTTTGAAATTTAAATATTTGCAAAATTGGAATTAATAAGTCAGGGAAATTGATGGGAAACCATAAATTTGGTGACCAATAAAACCTAATAATTACCAGACTATTAATTATTTTGAATATACATGGATGATGGACCAGTTATTAATTGCAGTTTGATTTGATCTAAATGTTTAAAAGATAGGAAATTATCTACTTTGAAGTGTAGTGACCTGTAACCAAATATGGACAGCTGTAAAAAAATGCTTTATTTTCTCTTTAGCAAATATTATGGATAATTGATGTGTACGGTGTACCCGATACCCACCCACCCACTAATTTTATAACAATATTTTCAACTTAATGAAGTCATGCCTTACGTCATTGTTTTGCTTAGTGAGTGTAAAAGTTAATTAGTGTGAAAGTTAATTAATAAATAAATTATTGTTGCTTTCATTAGGTGAAAGTAGTAACAAAGAAGATATGTGAGCCCCTCGAAGAGGATGCATTTAGGCCCATTCTCCATCACTATGACGGCCCAAAATTCAGACTTGAACTTAGCATTCCGGAGGTATACATATTTTTAATCATACGATTATATTTTGAATAAGTTAGTATTTTAATTATTTGTGTTAATATCTATCTTTGTTATATGCAGACAATAGCACTTCTGGATATTTTTGAGGAGAACAGTGCTTAATGAAGAGAAAAGGACTAAAATTAATACTTACATGAAGTATTAATTAATACATTAATTAATATTAATTAATATTAGGGACAAAGTTGAGAATGTATTCGGAGAGAAAAATTGCATGCATTATAATGTTATGTTTTGTATAATAGGAGAGTTTAATGTAAAAGAGACCTAAAAACAAATAAACAAAATATAAAAATGTGCTGTTGCCTTCATGGTGCAACGTCTTGTATAATGTTTTCGAGGTGTAATGATATGTTAAGGTATGTAAAATTTCCGTGGGATGAAAACATCGAGTTTCTATGTAACATGCTCGGAAATTATATATACTCATGCTACCATGTTGTCTATTTCTATTAGTTTTGTTGGTTTCGTTTTTGTACAAGTTTTCTCTTATTCGATAACAAAAAAAAAAAAAAGATTTTCCGTCAGTGCATTTTGGACTCCGAATTACATTGTTGTCCGGTCTCATTTTCATTTTATCATATATTTTGTATGTACGATTTTTTACTTTTTATGTATTATCTTTTCTATATTTGTTTATAATATATATAAATGATATGTTTTTATTATACTTTATACATTTTTTTAGCATTTTTATAATATTTTTCAATATCATGAAAACAAAAATATGTGCTTAATACATTTTTACTATATTTTTTTCTATACTACAAATAAAAATATTTATTGTAGTTCATATTATTATTATTATTTATACATTATTTTCTATATTCTTGATTAAAAAGTATGTAAATAATAATTATTTATATATATTTTTTATATTATAAATACAAGTTTTGTTTTTCTTTATATATTTTTTTATTATGGATAAAGATTTATTGATATCCATATCTTGCTTATAATTATTTGTAACATTTTCTAATATTTGTTGTAGAAAATAAGTATAAATATTAGTGTTTTTAATTACGAGTCGTGATAAAAAAAATATATAAATATAAAGGTGAGAAGTATAATGCACAAACAACTATCTGAAAACATTGAAGATTGTCCGCATTTTAGACATTGGAGGTTGTCCGCATTTTAGGCACTGCCCGATAAATGCGACCACTCGTCTAATTTTGCTGCTCGCGTCTTTTTTTAATTCAGCGCCTCTGCCATGTGTCATTCCTGATTGAAAGTGACGATTTAGAGTGCATTAGCACGCGGAGTGCATTAGCACGCGGAGTGCATTAGCAACTCCCTAACAAAAAAATGCCCCATCTCAAGCAAAAAAATATACAAATATGTGAAGAAAGAAAATACACGAGGCACAAAAAACTCTCATTTCATAAAGCCACCCATATAATGGAACAAATATTCTCATATTTAACGGACGAAAACAATAATAGTTTTTTAGTACATTATATTACCAAAAAGCCACCCATATATTGAAAATAAAATCCTGATCCAAGCACCAAAATCCATAACAAAAAAATCTCATGCAGCTATATTCAAAATAGTAATTAAGGTTAACCATGAACTTTTGCAAAAAAAAATAATTGCGCATCCAACATCTAAAATCTTAAAATCTCGTGCACCGACACGACAAACAAGTCAAACGAGAAAACCATTAACTGGATGGAAAAGGTTTAAGTCTCAACAAGGCGAAGGGATTCAATAATAATTATGAAAAATGCAAGGGTCTCAATGCAATCAAATAAATTCATGATCATCGTCGAGGTTAAGCACTGGAGAACTATGATGATGAACCATGTACCATTTATTATTATGGCGCTCGTAAACATTGGTGACGTGAAAGGAATCATTCGCATCATTGTTAAGATAGAGCTTCACGGTGAGCCATGCCATGTCACTGACGAGCCGGGCCCGCACTTCTTGAATTTGAAAATCGTGTCCTGGCTCTTCCCCTTGTCCCCAATTGAACGCAATGCCCCAACTATCCATCACTTCGCGATACCTACTCGAATAAATAAAAATAGCGCGATTAATTTAATTTAAGATAAAACTTGAGATGAATGGATAAATTACCCGGAGAAAAATTCGCCAGAGGCGTGGGTACAGTTGACATAATCGGCATTGAGCCAGAAACGGCTCATCAATGAAAAAGTCCTCTCTCTGATTATGTTGTAGAATTCTGCATTTATGTTGATTATCTCTCTTGTCGCTGCGTAATATGCCTTCCATCCATTTCTAGGGTTCAACAATCGTTGCTCTGCTGTGAAATCCTGATGAGGAAGAAGAAGCTCAAAATGGGTAAGAATCAGATAACACACAAGCAGGAAGGAATGGAGAGAGGAAGAGAAGGAACCTTTTGATAAAGAGCCTTCCAAGCTCCGTCGTCATTAGCAGCCCTTCTCATGGCAGAATTGGTCATCGACAACCTGCACAAACTAGTATAATCGAGATAACTCAGCGTGTGAGTCGTAATTTCTGGCACGAGTTGCTCCATCATGGATGCGCCTTCACGCGCCTCCACATCCATCGGCACCGATCCCATCTCACCGTTCTCCCTTCTTATTTCACCTTTCACTTTAGCACAGCACGCGCAATAAGACCTTTTACTTCTTCTGCTCAATTTTTCGACTATGTAAGCGCCAAAACAACAAACTGTGGTGGCTCCGGCAACGATCAGCAGGGGGCGGAATCCGTACATCTGGAAGCCGACCATGACTTCGACGACATCAGAAAACTGGAAAACCTTGACGGGAGATCGGATCGGAGGACTCTTGACTCTGGGAGAGGAATTGGCTAGGGTTTTCGTTTTGGGGGGGGATTTCGTAGTCGAGTTCGAGGTCAGTCCAATATTTCAATTTGGATCGGCGAAGCGGCGTTTCAAGAATTGGGGAAATAGCGGCGTGTTATTTTCTATGGAATTTATGGAAATTGGTAATTGGTAATTAGTAATAACTAGCTTTGTCCCTATGTAATTGCACGGGATGTTTTTTTATATAATTATTTAAATAAAATTAACGCATGTGCGAATTAACGCGCATGCGTTTGAACTAAATTAATTTAATCATGACATATTTGCAAATATCATGATGTCAATAGATGCATAAGGTTCATGAAATTAGTCTATCACGGATATTATTTTCTAATATAATTTGTATAAATAACATTTGTTCAGGTGCTTCTAAAATCGATTAATATAATCATGACATATTCGCAAATTTTAATATGTATCTAAAATAGGAAAAAAAGACCAAATGTAAAAAATGTAAAATAAGAAAAAAGGATAAAAATGTAAAAATTGACCGAAATATAAATAAAAAAGGACCAAAATATAAATTAAAACAAAAAGGAACAAAATATAAAAAATGACCAAAATGTAAAATAAGAAAAAGGATCAAAATGTAAAAAGGACCGAAATATTATATAAAAAGGACCAAAATGTAAATAAAAAGGACCAAAATGTAAAATAAAAAAGGATCGAAATGTAAAAAAGGACCGTAATGTAATTTAAAAAGGACCAAAATGTAAATTTTAAAACTAAAAATGACCAAAATGTAAATAAAAAAGATCAAAATGTAAATTAAAAAAATATTTTTTTTACACAAAGGCCCTTGATGACGTGGAGGCCTAGAATTGCAAGAAATTTCTTAACTTTATACATAAGATATAATTACCCTCCGGATAGAAAGTCTCATTAAATTATTCGATTTTCTCGAAGCATTTTTAACTGATTTGTCTTTTTTAAGAAGCATTTTTAACCTAACTCACATGGATACATATACGGATACCATATACTACTATCGTATCCAATACGATACCAACACGACTATACGATAATTTTCAAAACAATTCGAATACGAATATCACTATATAATTATTATTCTAATATATTTATATTATATATGAATAATAATTAAATTAAGAAAAAAACTTATTTTTGCCTCCTGAACTGTTCAAAAAAGTGCAAGTTACCCCCTAATATTTAATTGGCTCATTTTTACCCCCTGAACTATTGATTTTGCTCACTTTTGTCTCTTCCATCAGTTAAATGCTCAGTCATCAGTTAAGTGATGAGGTGGCACTATGACGTGGCAATTTTTAGTTAATTTGACGATGACGTGGCAAAATTTAATAATATTTTTTTTTGATGAAAATAGCGAGGGCTCACAAGTCCCCCTTCTATTGCTTGATTAATTAACAAGAGTTATTACAAATTACATAAACATAAACAAGCTTATGATTTAAACATACACTATATAAAGTCAAGAAATAAAACAGGAAAATAGAAACCCAAAACTAGAACTTAAAAAGTGGTATTTCAAATTCCAGTTTGTCAGGACAATCCAGGAATCTCATTCCTTACCTTGTCTGAATCCTGAATATTCCCCTTTTTCTTCTTCTTCGACTTTCTTACATCCTGTTCTCCTTCTTCTTACTCAAACGACTTCCTCTATGTCTTCTCCAAATCCTTCATGCCATGGCTGTGTTTTCGCAAACGCCTTCACTATATCCTCTCTGTCTTGAAGAATCACCGCAATTAACCCCTCTTCCCTCAATCTTCTCTCTTCAAAGATTCTTCTACACCTCTCTTTCCAAACATTATAAACAATTAAAGCCACTAATTGCTTCAGTCGAGGCTCCAATCGACAAGATAGGATTATCTGTGCTAGATCAAGGGTCAAGACATTATTCAGGTAATCTAATATTTTCATTTTAGCCCATAGATTCTTTGTGTATACACAATCTACAAACAGATGATGAACTGATTCTAAATTATTATTGCATAAAACACATTTATTTGCTAAAATCCATCCTTTTCTCTGCAGATTGTCCATTGTTAGGATTTTGTTTTGCAACCCTAACCAGAGAAAGATTTGTATTTTATCAGGTAATTTAATTTTTCATATTTGGTTCAATTCTTCCTTATGTACCCCTGCCAATTTTTGATAACATGAATTAACCCTAAATTCTCCTTTTGAAGCAACATTCCGTATCACTTGATCTTGCTGATCTAAAATCAAAGGGGTATCACTACATAATTGGTACACAGCTTGGAATTTGTCTTTCGGCTTCTAATGATAAAGGCTCCCGAACTTGCAGAATGGTATGAATCTCTTCCTCCTCTAATTCTTCTCTTACATCCTTTATTGTTAATTCAAAATTTTGAGCATAAGAATATAATTCAGGAAATGCAATAGATAGATTATCCCCACTCCAATTATCTTTCCAAAAATTTATTAATAATTCATTTCCCAAAATAAATTTTGAATTTTCCCAAAAAATTTATTAATAATTCATCTCCAATAATTTCACCACCTCTTTCCAGAAATAAGAAATCTTAGTATTAAATTTACAAATAGGACCCCCAAAATATTGTAATTGTCCTACTAAATTATTCCATTTCAAATTCTCCTCCCTTAAGTTATAATATTTCCATATCCATTTTATCAATAAAGCTCTATTAAATTTCTCCAAATTAATTATACCTAATCCTCCAGAAATCTTTGGTACACAACAAATTTTCCAATTTATTAAATTAAATCCTCTTTCCTTATCCCCTTTCCATAGAAAATTTCTTCTATATTTATCAATGGAATTAATTACCCATTTTGGTAATTTAAACACACTCATAAAATAAACTGGTATTGATGTTAACACAGAATTAATTAGGATTAATCTCCCACTAATATTCAACAATTTTCCTTTCCATCCTTCCAATTTTAACTTGATCTTATTAATTAAATTTCTATAATCCTCCTTAATTGGCTTTTTAAAATGCAATGGCAACCCTAAATAATTCATAGGTAAATTGTCAATATTACACTTCATTTCAGCAGAAATTTTTTCCATATCTCCCCTTTCCACATTAATTCCAATGATCTCGGATTTTTCTAAATTAATATTCAGTCCAGATTCATTACTAAAAATTCTTATAATGTGCAAAAATCTCCTTAAATTCAGTAATGTTGGTTTAAGGAAGAATAATGAGTCATCTGCATAAAATAAGGAACTTACTATTCCATTCATAGGTCTCTCTAGGTACCCTTTTTTGAACAGTAATTGGCTCATTTAATGAGTCATCTGCATAAATCTCCTTAAATTCAGTAATTGGCTCATTTAACTGTTCAATAAAAATATCATAAATATATCATAAATTTATTTTAGAAATAGACTATAACTAGTCTAGAAGTATCAAAGAATTATCATATTATAAGTTTAGCAAATTTTTCATATTATTATTTTATTCGGCATCGTTAATAAATCCTGCATATTTTGAACTTTTATAAGGATAGCTAACCTTTCTGTAATAATAATAACAATAATAGTAATAATAATAATAATTATTATTATTATTATTGTAATAATTATTAAATTAAAAGGGTGATTTACATATTTACCCTCCTAATAAACAAAAATATCATATTTATCATTTGAAAATTAAAATATCATATTTACCCTTTCACAAATCCAAAATATCATTTTTACCCTTGAAAAACATAGAAATAAAATAAAAATAAAAATATGAGTTTACAAATTTATCCTTCTGAAAACCCCAAATATCATATATATCCTTCCAAAAATTCTGAGTATAATTTTTATTCTCGAAAAACTTAGAAAATATAAAAAATACAAAATAATAATAACAATAAGGAAAAATAAGAAAAAGGATTTACATATTTACTGTCCTAATAACCCTAAATATCATATTTATCATTCGAAAAAAATATCATATTTACCCTTCAAAAAATCAAGATAATCATATTTATTTTTGAAAAATTATAAGATAAGAAAATTCGAAATAATAATAATAATAATAACAATACATAAGAGGATATACATATTTATCCTCCCAAAATCCCAAAATATCATGTTAATATTCAAAAACAAAAATATCATATTTAACCATCCGAAAATCCAGAATATAATTTTTGCCCTTGAAAATCTTAGAATATATGAGAAATGTCCAATTTAAAGATAATAATAATAATAATAATAATAATAATAATAATAATAATAATAATAATAATAATATGGATTTACATATTTGCCCTTTAAAAAATCAGAAAATATCATATTAATCATTCTTTATAAAACTCCTTTGGAACAAAAAGAAAAAAATATTTTTGAAATAAAAAAATAAAAACTAAAAATAGAGTCATTTCAAATAAAAAAGTTTACATGATTATTTGTAAGGACACGGTCCCTGAAAATTGGTAAATGATTATTCTTTGTATGTGTTTGAGTGTACACAATAATGTTCATTTAATGATATGTAGTGCTTAAATCAATTACAATCCTTATATCAACAAAATGGAAGGTATAGATTTTTTATGTGACGTGGAAGCATGATATAAGAGAAAAATGTGTATATATAAGTATAAATAACATATAATAATAATTTTTAAAAATTATTATATGCTAAATAAAATATACGATTTTTTAAATTAATAAAAATTAACAATTTTTTTTAATTACTACATATGTAAATAGAAAGATATTTTGATTAAAAAAAAAATAACATCATCCATGGTTCTCCTCCACCAAAAAAAAAATGTATAGAAAATGAGAGAATTATGTAGGCATGATTCTATATGTATTCATAATTGCTATTGTTTTAATTTATTTGGTGCACAAAGATCATGTATATTTAAATTTAAATACACAAAATAAAATCTTTTATTTTTACCATTAAATCTTTAATCCAGGGGTTTAGATTATACCAATGTTCCAGAAATCGCTCGGCGCTCGCTAGTCGGTAGACAACCATCAAGCGCCAAGGATGATTAATCGGGATTAATCGGGAATCTCGGCGGATTTTTATTTTTTTATATTTAATATTTAAATTAATTAAACAAAATTATAAATCACAGTTTTTTTAATAAGTTTTGAATAATTTAAGTAACAAAATACACTACGTCATTAAACTAACATAAACTAAGATAATAATAATAATTTATATATATATATATATAAATAATATTAAAAATATGAAAAAATTTAGTCCAAATTTATTTTTTTGAATAGTATCCGACAAACGATCATTTTCATTATTGATGCCTAATTTTTTTGATGTCAATGGGGATCCATTGGCAATCCATAACGAAAACGATCGTTATTTTGAATAGTATCCCACAACCTCTCATAATATATGATTTTTTGTGCTTCACATTCAACCAACTAGGCTATGGACCGGTTGGCAATTAAAAAGGCTTGGCGGTCTTGGCGGACCCTTGGCGGCCGCTTGGCTGATTCCGTCAAACACAAAACGCCAAGGGGTTATCTCGACGGCGGACCATCGAGGAGGGATTAATCACTGATTAATCGGCCGCCAAGACTGATTTCTGGAACACTGGATTATACCAATGATGTGGCTTCATGTGGAGCAAGAAATTACGTGTAGATTACCATAAAATATAAATATATACACACATTTTGTTTTGAAAATGCTTTTAAATAAATAAGGAAAAGATTTCTAATATATCTCCACTAAATACTCAAATAGAGATGTTAACAGTTGGGATAATAGGTATACCAAATTCATATTCATATTTATTTGTATACAAATATCAGTATCTATATTTTTCGAATACGTATATTCAGATACGAAATAATTCGGATCCGGATATGGTTCGGACATTAAACGAATACTGATACGACTCGGATATTATCGGATACGAATATTTTTAGATATTAAAACTAATAGTGATACGGTTCAGATATTGTCGGATATAATTTTTTTCAGATATTAAAATGTATACTTTTATACCATAACATAATATTTTTAACGATAAATTTACAAAAAAATCCTAACTTTTGTGGATATTCTAAAATCCATCATATCTTTTTAGAAACTCAAAAAACTCTTCTACCAAACACTTATTTTCAATTACCTCTCTATAATGATTAAAACTAATCATGGACGATGTTAAAATTCTTTTTGATTAAAATACCCTTTTATTTACATATGTATTAATTAAAAAAATGTGAATAAATTACTAAAAATAAAAAATAAATTGATAATTTTTAATTCGGACAAAACGGGTTCTACGGGATGGGTACCACTACCCCCGTATCTTAAACCGGCGCGATTAAAATATTTCAAGTATTGCGCGCCTTACGAATATTTTTCTAGATATTACGCATCCCGTTCGGATCGAATACCCGCGAGTACAAATTTTATCCGTCTCGTTGACAATCCTAAAAAGCATGCTTGACAATCACTTTGGTGTTGTTAAAAAAAACTAATTTTTCATGTTTCTCGAACGTTGATTCTAATTTTATTGAATTTACAACACTTCTATCATCGGATCTAATCAAATTATCCCTACAAATTATCAAGGATCACGACACCAACCAATGAAAATAAATTTATGACACCAATCAAACGAGAAACCAACTCCAATGCAAATCGACCCATCCCATTAATAAGACAATGTAAAATCATACAACAGGCCACGTTGCCTCTTTCATAACCATTTGATTTGATTTTATTTATCATCTTTACCGTCCAATTCAGGTCAAAAAGAGAGCAAAAAAGTCCAAATAAAATTAGGGGGGGGGGGGGGGGGGGGGGGGGGGGGGGAGGGGGAGGGGTGAAGGAAATACAGTTTTGGATCATCGCTAAAATGGTACGTAGGACAAACGAACGTACGCGTTCGTGGGCATACGAAACAGATTAGTAAAACTGGTATAACTTTCAGTAGGAAACTCATATTTGAATGGTTCAAATTGTTTTAGTTAGATAATGAGATTATCTAGAACTTTCATGTTGTAATATATTTTATTTGAGCGAAGTATTAGTGTCGTTCTAATGAAATAACGAAAGGGTGCAGAAAAACAGTTTTTCTGCCGCCCCGGGGGAAGTTTTTGGCGCCCCGGACGCGTCCCGGGCGAGGTTTTCTCGCACCCCACGGCCCCTGCGTTACAACGGATGGGGCAGTCCGTTATAACGGACCCTTCTCTGGATGCTGTTTTTGTTTTCGCGATAACTTTGGCTACGAAGCTCGAAATTTTGAGTTCTTTATATCGATTTGATCGGCATCAAACATTCTAGCATATTAGATTATTAATTATTTAGAATAATTAATCTCCCTAAAAATATCATATGTATTTACAAATCTTGTGATAATGATATAATATGATTATGTCACGAATTTAGAAACATGCAATGGCATGATCCCTCATAATATTTAAGTCATGGAAATGCCTTCCATATCCACAACCATCGAGATTGATATGACATAGTGCGTGATTTCAGGCCATAGTCGGGCACGTACTATTGTATATATTGGTGCGGGTGGTAAGCGTTAATTGGGGACTCACGTGGTTTCAGGCCATAGTCGGGCACGTGAGTAGTTCAATTGAACGATACGATGGATATGGTTATGACTTAACCGTCCAAGCCAATCCGATTGGAGTTCGGGGCATAGATAGAATGCACACACGGAACATGGATTGTATTGGATACGATTCGTCACCGAAATTCTATAAAGGAACAAGAGTCGTATTGGATACGATTGGATTTAATCCTACCTAAAATATCGAGATCCAATTTGTCGGCCATAGTCACTTATGGGAGGATCGTAAAATATGGGTCTTGAGTGTTATGGACTTGGAGTCCCGTATCGGTATGAGGGTTATCGATTCGATAAAATAACAATATCATATATTCATCATATAAGCATATAGATTAAGTACGCACGGTTAGGAGTTAATCTTCATCATCCGTTTAGAATTATGTTTTCTAGCAACACCAAATATATCGATGAGATCGATATGATAGATAGTTTTTGGGCCAGAATTGCCATGATTAACCTTGATGGTCAAAGAATGGTTCTTAGACTTAAAGGAACGTGTTGGACACGGAAATGGTAGATTCGGGGCTTGAGGCTTTGGTTTTAGAGAAAGCCGGGTTCGATAAACTTTAAGAAGGAATCGAACGATATTACGTGCCTTGTGGTGGCATGTATAGACGCATATTCTCAAAATTGTTTTGAGAATTCGAGTGTATATGAAAGTAAAACACAGCGCTCATGAAATAGTTTTAAGAGCTAGAACGCGTTGAATGATTCAATGCGGCTCAAAGAGTAGGTTAATTTTGAGACGCCTTATGGGTCTTGGATTAACACTCGTGTGTTGATGGTACGAGATTTGATCGTCGTGACCGAATATCATATGCATTCGATAGATAAGTCGATCCCGAAATTGCATGAGATGTGATTTAAAATTGAATTGGAGATGCTCGGAGTATCCGAGGAATCCAATGTATATAGATGTGTGGATGTCCTTGTAATTCAAAGAAGGGATCGAAAGAAATGTATGTCTAAGGGTATTTTGGGAAAATAATTTCCAAACAGAAAGTTCGGACAAGGAGTTGTCCAAACTAATGACTCAAAAATGGTGAAATCCGAGGAGGATTAAACCTAGTAGTTGATTGCTTCTTTTGGCATTGCCGTCTTGGCCATATAAACGAGATTCGCGTATCTAGATTCCATATGATGGATTGCTAGAATCATTCGAATTAGATTCGATTGATTAATGCGATACTTATTTATTAGGCAAGACGACAAAGGGCATCATTCTCCAATGGTTGGAGAAAGATCCAACGAATTATTGGAACTTACATTCACATGTAGATGATCCGATAAGTTCCGAGGCAAGAGGAGGCTATCAGTATTTTGTTATGTTTATGGACGGTTAAATTAGATATGGAAATATCTATTTAATGCGTGCCGAAACGGAGACTTTTGAAAGGTTCAAAGAGTTTCAAAAACGAAATACGAAATCAACTAAGCAAGAAAATCAAAGCTTTTCGATAGGATCGAAAAGGCGAGTATTTGAGCTAAACCTTTCGATAGGATCGAAGAGGCGATATTTGAGTTATGAATATTGATGATCATTTATGATTGTGGAATCGTTTCACGATTGCCTTTATTCGGAACATTGAGATGTGTCCGAAAAGAGAAAATGAACGCATGTTGGACATGGTTCGATAAATGATAAGTCAATAGGATCTCCCGAAAATGTTTTTGGGATACGCCCTTGAGACAGCGGCACTAATGAATGGTTGCATATAAGATATGGACCATAAACCTTCTAATCGGTACAAAAGACGCCATATGAGATATGGATCGGAATGGTTCCGAAGTTGTCACTTGTACAGATTTGAGGATGTGAGTGTATTTCGAAATTTGTTTCTGTTAAACTCAATCCCAAATCTGGAAATTGTTCGTTTATCCTTAAGGAAACTGAAGGGTATTAGTTCTAACGTCCCGACGAAAATGAGATTTTCGTGGCTCGAAGAGATGCTTTCTTGGAGGAGGACTAGATGTGCACAAGTTTGGAACTTGGTGTCATTTATCTCTATGCGGGCTAGTGGGAGTAGAATAAATCTCGAAAGAGTTCGTGATTTGAAAATGAACATTGTACCGATGAAAGTTGACATGGCTTCATCAAGAGTTGATGAACGCAAGTCGAACACACAAAGGAATTTTTCGTAGATCAAGTAGGCTATATCATAAGCCGGTAAATACGGATTTATCGAGGCTAATGATGATAGATCGAAATCATATGATGATTCGATATCCTACAAGGATGCTATGAAAAATTGATTCCACATGACATGGTGTCATGAAATCTGAGATTCGATCCATGTAAATTATCAAGTTCAGAACTTGATTTCATTACTTTCTGGGTTAGACCCGTGAAATGTGAGTGGGTTTTTCAAGATGACGAACCGACATGGATAGGAATACGCATATATGTAAAGCGAGGCTTTTTTTCGAAGAGTTTCATGCAATTCATAGTCGGACTATGAAGAAACGTTTTCGCATGTTGTCATGCTTTCACATTCTCGAAATTCTGCTTGCCATGGTCGCATATTATGACTATGTGATGTGGCAAAATGGATGTCAAAACCGAATTTCTTGACAGAAATTTTATGAAAGGATGTGTACTTGACACAACCTTACGGTTTTGTCGATTCATAAGAATCGGGGATAAGATATGCACGCTTTAATGATCCATATGATGGATTAGAGAAAGCTTCTCGGAATTGGAATATTCATTTTGACAAAATTATAAACTGTTATAAAATTGTCGAAACGAATGGAAACTTTGTGTACACATGAAGGTTAGTGGGAGCTGCGTTATATTTCTTGTAATGACAAAGGATTTAGACGAGACCGCTTCTGAATTAAGCGTGAAGATCTATAGGATAGATCTAAGAAGTTCCTCGTTCTATGTTATAGCACATATATCGACATATTGTTGAAAATGGTTTTCAACATGTAAACTCCTTGGAGGAGATAAATCGAAATGTCGAATGGCAGAAATTTTCAACGGCTCGATGTGAGACATCAAGCAGCGCGAAAAGTAATAATATGATGCCTTACATTTGATGTTAGGATCTATTATATCAGTCATGATATGTATGTGGCTATCTGTCATACAAATAAAGCGTCTAGTTCACCGTCAATAAAATTCATGGGAATCACATGAGTTGGAATGTAATTCGATTACATGAGACTAACTCTTGTGATTGTATAATGGTTATACAAATATATACATAATGGTTATGTATATTTAAAACCCATCGGGATTTGTATTGATAGAGGTGAAGTTTATCCTTGAATACTTTGCAAAATAATTCAGGATTTATTATCTATAATGGTGTGAAGGACGTGTTGGTTATAAAGAGTTATAACAAACAACAGTTTCCAAAGATGAAGCACGTCCAAATATGTAGCACGACTTTCGATCACAAAATGTGTACATGTTTTGCTTAAATGAAAACACGGTTATGTGGAAAGGTTCTACAAGACCAATAGTTTATGATTCTATTTACGGTGGCGAGTATATTGCGGTTATTAATCGCAAAAGGAAGTGGTATGGATCAAGGATACATGACCAAACTCTAGTAGTCACGAGTTATCGGATTTATGGTTGTTTATTGCGTGAGACGCAATAGTACAAGCCAAAAATGCCGAGGTCACAACCACTTCTAGCCAATACTCAAAAAATTTCATTTGATCCATGAAATTTTATGAAAAGATGTGATCGTAGGTATTGGAAATGTTCCAATCCTGATGATGATTAACACTAGCGGGAACGTGCGGACCCGTTTACAAAACCGCTCTCTCTAGTCGCGCGTGACTGTCATGCGATGACTATGGGTATGGAGATACCTAGAGGAGGAAGAAGAGAGTAGAGTGTAGTTATCTAATACGATAGTCCTCGCAGGTTATGGGTATGGAGATACCCATAGGTAAACGTTGTATCACCCAAATACTTAGTCCATATGAATGCATTCCTTTTAAAATTTTTGTTTACTTAAATTAAATATGCATTCACCTTATATGAAAACAGTGTGCGGGTTGTGTAATATGATTGTTACATGAACCTTGATTTGAACTTGTGTGGACGTCGACATGGTTGAGGACCATGTGCAGCGAAACCGTCACACTTAAAGTGTCATTTCTAAACATCCCTAGTCGCGGATCAGCTTGCTTAAGAGAGAAGCATTTCTATTATTGGATAGACTGAACGCGTACACTAGTACGTTTGCCGAGGAGATGATTATGTTTTGCTAATCATGGGACAAGGTGCTTGTCGAATCGGGAACGTAGATATATGTTAGGTTACATGTATTGGATATGACCAAAGCCGCGAGTCCATGACATGGTTTAGTCATTATATATGGACTTGTGACGGATGGGGTTTTAGATTCTTCATACTTGAGGGGATCATTGATTGCGTTACGTGCGTAACACAATGCTTTGATATGATCTTACGCTCACCGTAACAGGGAGTTAAAAGGGTTATCATTGGGTATTGTCCGAAACACGGAATTCAATGTGAGTCTCCAAGATAGAAATTGTTTATTCCGAAAGGAAGAGATATCTCTTAGGCGCCGCTCGATGAGTCGATTAACGAAATCTCTGGCTAGAGTCAATGATATTAATGGTTAATATCGATTGAAATTTGTTAAATCAACTCGGAATCGGGGAATAAGTATAGTTAATCAAATTATAAGGATGACTATTACCATGCCTTTTGATTAACGGATATCGCAAACAAGAGAACTAGTAATCGCTATTCGAGATAGGCACAATGATCACAATCATTTTTCGTTTTAATATGGGTAGCCATGATGGAGTGACTAGATCCCGCTCATGGGCTTGTAGTGCCATGGAAACGGCCTACTGCCATCGTTAAACGAACCTACACGGTCACACAACGAGTCGTACTATGTCGGGTTTGATTGCAAGTTTTTGCACATTGGATGTGCATGGCTTTAGCGTATTTGATACGCGGGCCAGATTCTCTGATATAGTGTATATGTGATATACATGAGTACCTTTTAGGTAAATCTGAAACTGAGTGGGAGACTGAAGGAAATACAGTTTTGGATCATCGCTAAAATGGTACGTAGGACAAACGAACGTACGCGTTCGTGGGCATACGAAACAGATTAGTAAAACTGGTATAACTTTCAGTAGGAAACTCATATTTGAATGGTTCAAATTGGGTTAGTTAGATAATGAGATTATCTAGAACTTTTATGTTGTAATATATTTCATTTGAGCGAAGTATCAGTATCGTTCTAATGAAATACCGAAAGGGTGCGACAGTTTGACATACAGTCAGTAAAACGGCCGTAACTTTCGGGTCCGAACTCCAATTGGGCTGGGCCAAATTGGGTTCGAAAGATAATTAGATTATCTACAACTTTCGTAAATGTTCAAAGTCGGTTGGAACGATTTAATATTTTCGTTCTGACAGATTACTGAAAGGGTGTATGCAGTTTTCTGTTTGAAAAGGTGTATAGAAGATATACATACATTTTGGCCCATCCTTATCCTATGGAGTATATATAGGATGTTTCTCTCTCGCTCATCAGTCCAACCAGTTGAATAATTAGATTAGTTCAACCAGAAAATTAATGGAGTTAATTTAGAATTAATCCAGAAATTAAGAGACTCTAATCACTTGATGAAAGAGTGCGAAGAGATTGAGAGAGAAGGAGAAAAGAATTTTCTCCGTCTAGAGAATCGAAACGCAATCATGCAAGTTCGCCGGTGCATCGTCTAGGCAGGTGCATCCACGACCGAGGTGCTACGCCTCACGGTGGATACGGGTAGAGGAGCGACACATGTGGCTCTTCGTTGTGATCAAACCGGAGAAGTAATCGAGTAACGGGCTGTGGAATCATGCGGGCATGGAACGCACGAAGACAACCCGAGGCGTGTCGAAACGGTGGGAGACGTGCGGTATGGGACGTACGGGCTAGTCACCAACGTGACACCGAAGGAAATAGAAGGCGGCGATCAACCCTTCGTGTGCCATCAATTTGGCACTGGTATGAATCTGTCCTTCTATTCGCATCGTACCCTCGAAGTCGTGGCGTGATCTCGGGAATCGGGGAACCGGACCGGGCCTACATATCCGCTGCGCGGGCCCGGGCCCGGGGATATTACCCAACAAGGGGGGATGAGGCAAACAGTAAATTTTACGTTGTTATACTGATAAAATACACTGAATCACTAGATATATACATTGTTCGGCGAAAACCCTAGGGAATGTCTATTTACTTTTTCGGTCGGAGACAAATAATTACGTTATATTGTGCAATTTACTCACATGAACAAGAAAAAGATCTGGAATTGGCACTTGTAATTTGGTATATTGTATTTTAGTATAGTAGTATTTTGTTTTATTGATAATTAATTATGTCCATGTTAATTATTTTGATAAACAATAATTATAAAGATGACAAATAATACAGAGAAAACTTCTCTGTTACATTATATTTGTGCTAAACAATAATTATAAATTTTTTTGATAAGAAACTAAATTTCTATTATGCCTTATTTTGACTATCAAGAGAAAAATAACGAATCATAAAGAAAAGAAAGTACAAAAAAATTGTATAAATAACCAAATCAAATAATCCGCAGCGAAGCGCTGGTTATTTTTCTAGTTCAATTAAATTGCTCACAAATCACAAGTCACCAGCACCAACCACCAACCCCAAATTCTTAAAAATTATGACACCAATCAATGAATCAACCATTATTATTATTTTGTATCAACTTGCTCACAAAATTAGAGTCGGATCTAATTTTTTTATTTTCCCCAACTTCCGTTCGAACAATGCGGAAGAGCGCGGCCATCGCCCCCAAATTCTTTTGTATCATTATTATTACTAGGAATATAGCCCGCGCTTCGCTGCGGGATATATTATTTGATAAGAAATAATATAATTAGCAAAAATAATAATTTTATATATTATTTGATATATTATTTCGCTGCGGGATATATTATTTGATATATTATTTGATAAGAAAATAGAAATATTTCTCGTGCTTCGCTGCGATTTTTCAAAATGTGTTATGATCATAAAATAATAATTTTATCTAAAATTTTACAAGTATAAAACAAAAGTAATTTTCATAAATGTTAATTTAAAAAAAAAAATCTGATATTAAATAGTGTCACAAGTATTATGCAATAAATGCAAATTCTTTTCCTCCTCAAAACATATCATATGTTCCAAAAGAAAAATTCAAATGTTTTATTTAGAATACAAAACATGTCAAATAAAATAAAATTCTGAAAAAGACAAACAAAAAAACATAAAAGACGCAGCTTGGTACCAATCAAAAATATTATAATAAGCACAAAAAAACGCAGCTTGGTATCAATCAAAATTGTTATAATAAGCACAAAAAAAAAAATAATACCAGCTGAGGCTAACAAAAAATATTTGTGTGAATAGTATTTTATTAAATTCAAATATTTTATTTAGAACACAAGACATATGTCAATTATATTTATTAATACGATGAAAAATTCAAATATTTTATTTAGAACACAAGATATATGTCAAATAAAATTAAATTCAAAAAAAAAAAAAAAAAAAAAAATACAGGAACAGTAACCTGGATGAACAGTACTCGGTTGAACAGTGTGAAGTGAACAGTATCCGATGAACAGTACCCGCCGACGTGGCCTCACCATATCTCTTGTATTCTAAAATTAATGGGAGGGGGAATTTTGTATTTTCCACCAACCCCAAATTCTTAAAAATAACAATGAATCAATCATTATTATTATTATTATTTTGTATTCAATATTCGGAGTCAACTCATTGGATCCGAATAATCCGATCCACGGATCTAATTAAACCAAGTCAATCCAATCAGCGCCCGTTCAAATACCTTAGCCTGCATCCAGAGCGCGGCCATCGCCGCCACGCGGTACATTTTATTGTCGAAATTACAAAACTACCCCTTTCGGCTCCATTAGCACTCAATGTCTTAAAAATAATATAAAGGGTTAATGGCTCCAATAACAAACGGCCGATATATACTTTTCACGCAAGGTCAGTTTCGTCATACCAAAAAGTGCTCTCTAGACCCGTATCTTCCTTCTTTTCTGTTATCCTCATTTCCTCTCTTTTTAAAATACGCCCGGAGATGTCCAGTATTTTGTTTTTCTGAATGGAAGATACGTAGGAGGACGAAAAGGACGGAATTGGTTGGAGTTAAATTGAGAGAGGGATTGGATAGTTTTCTAGTAGTTGAACTTAATTAGAAGAAATACTTTTGAGTCGTCACCGCGAAATTTCTTTAATTTCTCGCTTTTATATACTTTTTGCTAAATATTTTTGTGTAGATTAAGATCCAAAATCAATTCTGCACTAAATTTTTGTCTCAAATTGTTCTTTTTGTTGTCAAATTGTATCAAATTTGATTTGAATTGAACTCGATGCATTCCAAAAGGTCGAAGATAACCGGACTCCTTTCCAAAGGATTCAAGGCGGACAAATGGTACTTTTTCCTGATTGAAAAAACCTTATTTGTGTCGATTGATTGATTGATTTTGATTTTGAATTTGAATGACGTGTTTTCTTTGATTGAATTTGCAGCAAGACCTCAATAAAGATGGGCATGTCTCGGATGAAGCTGATGAAAAACAAAAGGGACGTGCAATTGAAGCAGATGAGGAGGGAGGTTGCTCAGCTTCTAGAATCCGGACAGGAACAAACTGCTCGGATCCGGGTGGGTTTTCCTTGATTTACTTCTTTAATTGATTTTTTATTTTTCCTCATTTTTTCAATAAGGAATTTGTTCTTATCGCGATTTAAGTCTTAATTGAAATATTCTCTTTTACATTAGAAGTTACTTTGTTCGAATTACATAACTGTTCCCATATAAAACTTGATAATTTGCCACTGATTAGTTTACATTTATTTGCATGCTTATCAGGTCGAGCACGTAATACGAGAGGAAAAAACAATCGCAGCATATGAATTTCTTGAAGTGTACTGCGAGCTCATTGTCTCGCGCTTACATATCATCGATGGACAAAAGTATGCCAAATTATTCATAAATTACCTATATTAATATATTTTGTTTCCTAAGTTATCATTATACTTAATTGTCTTCTTGTATTTATTCACAGGACATGCCCAATAGATTTGAAAGAGGCAATAGCAAGTGTAATATTTGCAGCTCCGAGGTGTGCAGATATACCAGAACTCTCAGAGGTGAAAACCCAATTCCAATCCAAATATGGAAAAGATTTCGTTGTTTCGGCTCTTGAAGTCAGACCAGATAGTGGAGTTGCGAGAATGGTACGCTATTATTTCTCTTACTTTAAACTTCTAATTTAATAGGGTTTTCGAAATTCTTAATTTTCAAAATTTATATAGGTTGTTGATAAACTGTCAGCAAATGCACCTCATATCGATGTAAAAGTCAAAGTTCTTAAAGCGATTGCTGAAGAGAATAATATCCAGTGGGACCCGAAAGGATTCGAGGACGAAATGAAAAAACCTCAAACTGAGAAACTCGTAAGTCTAATTACATCAATTCCTTCTATTCTGTTTATCTTTTACAGGGATTCCCAAATCATTGATTTCAAATTCTTGAATTATTGAAACTACAGGGAGGAAACTCGAGTTTCTACAGCGCGAGTGGAATGTCTACCAGTCCACCTTCCAGTCCACCTTCGACCTATAATCCACAACCACCACCTCCACCACCTGGATATTATGATAATAATAATTCAAACTTCCAGAGCCCAGATTTCCCTCCTGCTCCTACCACACCTGTACACGTCAGAGCCCCTTCTACTTCCAGACCGCCAGGTAAAAAATTACAAAATCACCCTTATGACAAAATTACCCAATATGATAAATATTTTCTGTTTTTGACAAGCAGAGACGGATTATGGAAACATGCCGAACTCGGACCCGGAATACAACACTGTAGAAGAGGCAGCCGAAGCGGCCGCCAAGTCAGCACAACTCGCCAGCAGGGCAGCCAAGGCCGCTGCTGACATGGCGAGGCAAGGCAGTCTCTCTCGAGAGCCATCCCTTGCTTCCCACAAATCCTCCTCACCGAAGAATCAAGACGATTTTGATGATGTCACTTCCGGCTCGAGACCGGTTCGAACCAGTACCCCAAAGAAGGAAAAAAGAGTTGATGTGGCGCCTCCGTCTCCGTCTCATTCTAGTGCCTCTTCTGGTGGTGGTTACGATGATCATGAACTTGTCGAGCCGAAACGAAATGACAGGAAGAAATTTGAAAACTCTGCGAGTTCTCAATCTAAGAGAAAATCAGTAGTTAAGAAGAATAATAGTAAAGGAAGAGCTGCAAATTGGGATGAACATGATCACAAGGAGGAGGTTGATGAGTTGTCAGATTCGTCAGAAATGGTTTTTGATGATTCTAAATTCGATGCATTCAAAAAAGGGATGTTCAAGCGAGAAGATTCTTATGGTTCTCGTTCTAATGTGAATCCAAATTCTTCTGATGTATTTTTTGATGATTCGGAAAGGGTTGAAAGAAAAAAGAACGAATCGTTTTCGCGACATACAAGAGAAGATTCTCATGGTTCTCGTTCTAATGCGATTTTTGATTCTTCTGAAGAGGTTTTTGACGATTCATATAAAGTCGAAAGAAAAAAGAACGAATCGTTTTCACGGCAGAAAAGAGAAGATTCTCATGGTTCTCGTTCTAACGCGATTTTTGATTCTTCTGAAGAGGTTTTTGATAATTCAAACAGGATCGAGAGAAAAAAGAACGAATCGTTTTCACGGCAAAAAAGAGAAGAATCTTATGGTTCACATTCGAATGTTAATTTCGATTCTCCTGAACCGGTTTTTGATAATTCAAACATGCTCGAAAGAAAAAAGAACGAATCAATTGCACGGCATAAAAGAGAGGAATCTGCTTCTAGTAGTATTTCAATTCCAAGCCATAAATATTCATATGATAGCATTCCTCCAAGCCCTAAACCTTCTAGAACCAGTTCAGCATTTAAGGACGAAATATCTCTCCTCTCCATTCTCAGCACTGGAGGCCAACTTCCTCCCGACCCTCCAGTTTCGAGCCCTAAATTTGATTCAGATGTCGAGTCGAGTCATGACCTGAAATTCGATTCAGTTTTGAGCCCAAAATTTGATTCGGGCCCAACTTTTGACAGTATTGAACATTCTGACCACGACGAGTATGAGAGAGAAAATACATTGCATATGAAAGCGGTAAAGGAGGATGTTAAAATAGTAGAGAAAGAAAAAGAGAAGAAGAGAGAGAAAGAGGTTGTATCAAGTTCTGACGAGAGGAACACAGAATATAAACCACAGAGTATGCGAACTAGAAACCCAATAAAAAAAGGACCATTAAAATACATTCCTAAAGAGAATTTCTCTCACTCTGACGACGACGATGATGAGTCAGCAAACCAACCATCCTTGAATTATAATAATATAATGGGTGGTCTTAAAAACAAACCTTATTCACGCCCTCCTTATACTTCACAACCCTTGGTCGAAGAACCTAAACCCGTGAAAAAACCCATCAAGGGTTTAAGCGAGCTCGACAGTGAATCATTCGAAGAAAGGCGGGTCAATAAAAACAAACCGGACAAGTCATATGGCAAGGCTATAGAAGAAGATCCCCCGAGTCCAATTCCCGAGTATGGCAATTCTGACGACGACGATGATGGTTATGGTTACGAACCGAGTAGTTATCAGAAATTCAAGAATCTCAAAATTAAAAAAGATATGTATACTCCACCTGTTATAAAAATTAGCCCGTTTAAGGATAGTACTAGTGATGAAAGGAAGCCTGCGACTCGCTACACGCCCACTCGCGCGAACTTATCTGAAGAGGAAGGCGAAGAAGATATTTTCAAGCCGGTGAAAAAACCATCGAAGGAATCGGGTTCATCGAGGCCTAAAAGAGAGAATATTCGTTTAGTGAACGAGGATGAATATGACGACCAAATCCCACCACTGGTTAGTAGAAGGAGAGAAGATGTGAGGCCTATTCGTGCAAGTAGAAATGAGCCTATACACGATAATGAAGATGAGTATGGACTTTATAGCAAGCCTGTTGAAAAGCCTCGCAAGGAAGTTGTAAACAAACCTAGTACGAGGAGAAATCCAAGAGAACCGCTTAGGTTTGAAGAAGAAGAAGAGATATTATCTGACGAACCGACCCCGCCACTTGTCACGAGGAGAGGAGATGCTAGGTCTACCCGCAAACCTATTCAAGAACAAAGAAGGGAGACTCGTGATGATTATGATGATGAGCTTTACAACAAGCCTCGCAAAGAAGTTGTAAGCAAACCCACTACAAGGAGGAACCCAAATCTAGAAGATGAATTTGTAGAAGAAGAAGAAGAAGAAGAAGAGAAGATACCAATTAGAAGATCTACCAAATCCACAATTCAAAGCAAACCCGCTCAAAGGAATACACAACCAAGGAGAACTACCCCTCCTCCTACTCGCAATGACATTGAAGAAGAAGATGAAGAAGTGATACCGATTAAACCTTCATCGCCACCTGTAAGGAGAGTTCGACAAGAAATTCCAAAACCAACTGTAAATGAAGGGAAACAAAAGTTGGAGAAGGAGAAAGAGAAGATGAAAGAAGAGGAAGTGAAAGCAAGTGTGGAATCGCAAAGGAAAGAGTCTTCTTCGGAGGATGATGTGGCGGCGGCGCCTCCTCGTTCGGGTGCAGTGACGTTTCCACTGGACATGGAAGCTCTTAGAGCTCGTGTCAAGGAGATTCAAGCAAACATGCGTTGATTGATTGATTGATCAGTAAATATTCTCGAGTCCTTTTTGTTACTGTTTTTTACAGGTTTTGTTAGTGATTTTATATATGATTGATTGTTCTTTAGTAAATAGAACAAATAAGTGGTTGGTTTGTTTTTTTCATATGAATTATAATATTTGTTTATATGGATTCATTTTGGTTTAGTAGGGTTTAGTGTTTCAGGTCGTAATTTGTTGTTGGGTAAATATTTTTGGTTTTGTATTTGATTGTTTAAAGATTATTATAGTTCTGAATATTGTGATGTAATATTGAAATTAATATTTTCGCTTTGTATCATAGTCAGAATATGTAGGTTATCCACATCAACAATAATTTTCATATATAATAGGATATTTATTAATCAAATAATTTAACATACTATCTATTAAGAAAATTAATATTATTAAAATCAAAATAGCACAACTTCAAATTAAAATGGACATAATTTGAACTCCATTCAAAACACAGACCAAGTCCAAATAATGATCAACAAAAACAACACAAGCATACCAAAATATGAATACAACATAAATATAAGAAAAAACAACGCGCGCACATATATATATGACTTGAACAATTGACTTGTCTCGTTTAATCAATAATTCTTATTCTTATTCCTAATTAAGTAACTGTTTATTCTCAATTTTACTAAAAAACAAAAATCATAAAATGAAATAAGTGCTTATTGGGGGTCAAACTTAAACCTCCGTTCCAATCTATCTGTGATTGTCGAAGCACTCTGACTTGGGTTTTCGCGGGAGTATGAGAGTAAATCAGGAAAGGAGACTGAACTGCAACTAAATACGCATCAATCTACAGACAATCCAAATGTCTGGGAGTCGGAGGACGTCGACGTGGGACAGCATACTGCCAGGTCCGCCTAATCGGAGCAATGGTGGCTGCGCCGATTGCAGTCCGGGCGGTGTTCTCCTGGCTTACGGCGCCGGCAGCTGTGTGGTGGTCGTCGATCCTCGCTCTATGCAAATGGTTTCCGTTCTCCCCATGCCTGCTCCTTCTTCTACTCAGCAACATTCACAGCAAGTGCCTCTTCTCCTCGCTCCTTTCCCCACCGCTGCCTCTGCTTCCGCCTCCTTCGTGACGTCTGTTCGCTGGTCCCCCCAGTCCCTTTCACACGATTTGTCCACGGCTGTCCAGGACGATCCGTTCAACTCTCATCTCCATATCGCCGTTGGTGACCGGCAGGGCCGTATTGCACTGTGGGACTTGCGATCCCGCCAGATCCTCCTTTGGTTTGATCTCGATTCACCCGATAGATCTCCTTCTTCCCGTCTTGGCATCCAGGATCTGTGCTGGATCCGATCAGACTCTTGGCTTCTAGCCTCAATTCATGGCCCTTCCCTTCTCGTATTATGGGATGCTGCCTCAGGCCGGTGCCTCTGGAAGTACGATGCTGCACCGGAATACCTCTCTTGCATCCGTCGTGACCCCTTTGATGGAAGACATTTCTGTACGCTCAGTCTCCATGGATTTCTCCTTTCAGCAATTGCATTAACCTTCCGTCCCGATGAAGGAGGAGAGGTTAACGTGTCCATCAAAGAGATGAGGATCAACGGAATAACAGACCCCTCTCCCGAGCTTCAAAAACCCGAGAAGGAATCCGCCAATTCACCAGCGCTTGTTTCCTTCCCGCAATTCTTCGCGAAACTTTGCTTCTCTCCCCTGTGGAAAAATGTAGTATTCGTGACCTTGTCAAGGGAGCTAGTTTCCTTCGACCTTCAGTATGGAGCTTCCCTCTCTCTGAGCCAACTTCCTCGTAGTTGCGCGAAATTCCTAGACCTGATCCCAGATCCAGATCTTGATCTCCTCTACTGTGCTCATCTCGATGGCAAGCTCAGCATTTGGAAACGCAAGCAGTAAGTCTTCCACCCCTAATTGACATTAATATAAGCTTAATAATCTTATAAATTACTGAAATTTCTTGTAGGGGAGAACAAGCACATTTATTGTGCACAATGCAAGAATTGATGCCTTCACTTGGTAGCCCTGTCCCGGTTCCATCTGTACTTGCCGTCTCTCTTTGTCAGTCTGAGTCCCCTCTCAGAACTCTCTCTGACGAAAGTATCGAAAACACGTCTTTTTCGTGTGAAAATGCTGACAATATAACCGATCATAAACTTTCAAACAATAGTAACAAGTATATGATGTTAATTTCTGACGATGGCAAAATATGTCAGTGGTCCTTGGATTTTAAAGACGAGCTTCCCAACGAGGTTTGTACCAGTTTCCTCACCACACACATGCACACACACTAATTCATCATTTTTGTGATATTTTGTATGTAGATAAATTTGATAGGGCAGCTTCATCTTCTTTCATCAACAGTGACGACTCTAGCTGTACCTTCTCCATCTTTACTCGCTACTTTAGCCAGTAAGAAATCTCTTAACTTCCATTATAATTTGAGTCGATTACTATATTTTATATTATGGTTTTAAACTAAATGAAATAAATGAAGGGGGAGGAAACACTCCAGCGCCAGCTGTACCACTGGTAGCACTCGGTACGCAAAGTGGATCCATCGATTTAATTGATGTTACAGCCAATGCTGTAACTACTAGCTTTTCTGTTCACACCTCAACTGTTAGGGGTTTGAGATGGCTCGGCAACTCCCGCCTTGTTTCTTTCTCTTACGCAACGGTACTATATTATTTACAGAAAACACCCTTAACTTTTGGAATATTTGAACTCATGATTTGTTCCATTCCAGGCTAATGATAAAAGAGGGGGCTATATGAATAAGCTCGTGGTGACATGTGTTAGAAGTGGTCTTAATAAAACTTTTCGAGTGCTTCAAAAGCCAGAGCGTGCTCCAATTAGAGCTCTTAGAGCCTCCTCGTCAGGAAGGTATGTTAAAATGAGTGCTTAATTACAATACTGCCTTTGTTTTGTAATTGAAAATTTAATTTGGTATTAACTATTAATATAAATTATTGATTGCAGGTACCTTCTTATTCTAATCCGTGATGCTCCTGTGGAGGTTTGGGCTATGACAAAAACCCCTATTATGGTATGCACTCATCTCGAAATTCATCTGAGAAATAATTTTTTTTTACCTTTTAGTTTTTTTTTTAATCCAATTTTTCGTTTTTGAATTTTGATTTGTAGCTAAGGTCATTGGCTCTTCCATTTACTGTACTTGAATGGACTCTGCCAGCTGTACCTAGACCGACACAAAATAACACACAATCTTCTAGGCAATCTTCATCTTCTACTCCTCCTACAGATCCTAGTAAGTAAAAGAAAGAAAAAAGAAACCTATATTTGTTGCATCATTTAGGGTTTAGGGTTTACTGTTACGGGTGATTTGTAGAGACTGCAACAAGTTCGGAGAACTCAACCGAAGATGCGTCAGAAAGCTTTGCGTTTGCATTGGTGAATGGCGCTCTCGGTGTATTCGAAGTTCAAGGCCGCAGAATTAGAGATTTCAGGTATGTTTTCATTATAATAATAATTATTTTTATATATGTTTTTATTTGAATTATCATTATGTTTCTTTTGCAGACCGAAATGGCCATCTTCGTCATTTTCTCCCTCAGATGGATTAGTCACCGCGATGGCATACCGTAACCCTCATGTTGTACGTATTATTCATTATGTTTTAAATAATTCTAGTAATATAGTTATAATTTTTTTATGTGATTTTTTTTAGGTGATGGGAGATAGATTAGGAAATATAAAATGGTGGGACGTGACGTCAGGTCTATCCTCGTCATTTAACACTCACAAGGAAGGAATAAGACGCATTAAATTCTCTCCAGTTGTAACTGGAGATCGCAGTAGAGGCCGCATTGCTGTTCTCTTCTACGACAACACCTTCTCCATTTTCGACCTCGTTGAGTTCTTCTCCATTAATCAATTCTTCTGAGTGGAAGGAAGCAATTATTATCTTGTACTAATAATTATTATTGGGGTTGTTAATGTAATTTTTAGGATACAGCGGATCCATTAGCAAATGCGGTTTTGCAGCCTCAGTTACCAGGGACGTTGGTTCTTGAACTCGATTGGCTCCCTATGAGAAGTAATAAAGACGAGCCACTTGTTTTGTGCATTGCTGGCGCTGATAGTAGCTTTCGTCTTATTGAGATCAACATGTAGTTATTTATTTATAGCTTCATACTTTTCGTTTTTTTTTTATATATTTTATGTTTGTTTCTCTAGGGATGTGTCGAAGACTAATTTGAGTTCACCAAAGGCAAGAATTACAAGGGAGAGATACAGGCCAATGCCTCTATGTGCACCAATACTATTCCCAATCCCACATGCTCTGGTTAGGCTTTAAATATTACTTTCCCAAAAAAAAATCGGAGCAATATTATATGATTTATTTAATTATGAATTTTTGGTGGGTGTAGGCTCTGAGGATGATATTGCAAATGGGAGTGAAATCATCTTGGTTTAATTGCAGTAATTCAGAGATAATATCATCGAATAATTCAGACCTGCGCGGTTTCATGATCGAGACCGATCTTCCTTCAATTGGCGATCCTGTCGTCGCCGAGTTACTTCTCAAAGTTCTCGAACCTTATAGAAAGGAAGGTATAATATATTTTTTAATTTTTGTATATGATTAGTATTAATAATTTTTATTGTTAGGATGCATAATGGACGAGGAACGAGGTAGGTTATATGAAAGAATAGTGAATAAGGGACCCACAGAGAGATATGCATTTGCTGCGGCTATATTTGGCGAAATGTCCGAGGCTTTGTTCTGGTTACAACTCCCCAATGCTCTTCTCCATTTCCTCCACAAATCTTCTTCTCCTTCGAATAATTCTTCTGCTTCGCAAAATCATGCTGACGGTACAGTCGCTAATCTTGATAGAAATCCCTCGTTTGACACTTCTAATGAGACTAAACCTACAATTGCCTACAAGGTTCGATTTATTTATTTATTTGGTTTATTAGATTCGTATAATTTGTTTAAACTGGAATAGTAAATGTGGGTTGTAGACTTATGGGCAATTAAACGGGATGGTTTTCAAGAAGGAAGAATTATGGTCTAATGCAAATGAGAGAATTTCTTGGCACGACAAACTTGACGGCGAAGAAGCAATACAAAAACGCGTTCACGAGTTAGTCATTTCATCTCGTTTCAATCCCCTAAAAAAAGTTAATATTTTTTCTTATATACAATTGAATAATTCGGGAAATGGAATCCAGGTTGGTATCGGTAGGGAATTTGGAAGGAGCAGTTTCATTATTACTTTCGACGCCACCAGAAGGTTCCAATTTCTACCCGAATGCTTTGAGAGCCGTTGTTCTTTCATCTGCCGTCTCTCGCTCTTTGCATGAACTCGCCGTTAAGGTAAATTTTATTTATTCTAATATTTATTTATTTATTTATTTTGTTTATGAAATAAATATCTCCTTTAGGTTGTGGCTGCGAATATGGTAAGAACGGATAAATCACTCACCGGGATACATCTTCTCTGTGCTGTTGGGCGATATCAAGAAGCTTGTTCTCAGGTTTTTATCTAAATATATTTATTTCTTTATGTGTATATGTAAATATATTATTAATGATTTTTGTATGGTGAAATTTTGTTTTTAGCTACAAGATGCTGCGTGCTGGACGGATGCTGCAACTTTGGCCGCTACCCATTTGCACGGATCAGATTATTCGAGGTAATTATTTGTAACCCTAATTATGATTTTATATTTTACTCATCCAGAATAATAATGAAAACTGTACTGCAATTATGACAGGGTATTGCAAAGATGGGCTGATCATGTTCTTCGTAACGAACACAACATATGGAGGTAAAACCAAAACTCCATTTTGCACCCGATATAAAAATACGTAATTATTATTTTAAAATATTGGTAAAAAATCAGGGCATTAATACTGTACGTGGCGGCGGGAGCATTAACAGAGGCATTAGCAGCACTGAGGAATAATAAGCAACAAGACACGGCAGCTTTGTTCTTACTTGCTTGCCATGATATTCATACCAAACACGTTAATACTCTCACTACTCAAAAATCATCATCATTATCATTATCCGAAGAAAATGAAAATGAAAATGAAAATGAAAATGAAAAACCGCAAGCAATATTATTAGAGGGAGAAGAAGATGTATCGGAGGAGTTGGGTTCTGAATCAGAAGTAGTAATAAAGAACGAGGAGGAGGAGGAGGAGGAGGAGAAGAGGATTAATTTTCCTGGAAAGAATGTGGATGAAGAGGACTTGGCTGCGGTGAGCGAGTTTTTTGGGCAGTATCAGCGTAAATTAATTCATCTCTGCATGGATACCCTTCCCTTCATTCATTGATTCTTTCCTTTTTACACAATCTTTTAGAAAATATATAGATTTATTATTGTGGGACTGTAGCAAACAGTCAAGAAAATGGCAGAACACTAATGCAGTTTTTTGCAGAGAAATTTTTGATCAGTGTAATGATGATATTGTGTTATGGTTATTCGCTTGAATCGTTTCTTTGTGAATCGTGATATGCTAGGAGGATGCGATGTATTTTTATTCGTTTTGGCGTGTGGTTTTGTTGTATTTCACATAGGTACATTTGTTCGGGATAAAATAAATATTCGTTATTGTTTGAAACTAGTGTTTTTAGATTAAAACCATTTTCTTAGGTTTCATTCGATTCATGTGTAGATTTGAAAAATCCGATTTGGTGATTATTCTTTTTCGGTTTTCTTCTGGTTAATTCTTTTCGAGACTCTTATTTTTTACCCTACTTTGTGCAATTTTTACGTGTGACATCACCATAATATCGGGAAATAATTATTGTAAAAAAAATTATTTATGAATTTATATTGAATAATTTTTTTTTAAAAAATTAAGAGGGATATTTTTGTCTAAAAATGGAAAAGTTCGATGGAAAGTTAAACAAACACTAGCAAGGGGTAGAAAATAATTGAATCTATCTGTGTAGGTATTTTGAGGAAATTTAAAAAGTGAGTTTTTTTTATAATATTCATAAAAGTTAAGAAATTTTTGAAAATTTTTCAATGTTAAGTAATTTTATTTTGTGATAGCATCAAATATTATCATCTTAAAAAATACAAATCATATTAAAATGTAAAACACATTATCATACTCCCGAGTATTATCCTAATGCTAATGCTAATGCTATTTAAGATCAATTTATTCATTTGTGTATTTCAATTATTTTTCTAATTTCTACGTTTTATTTTATTCTCTATATTATAATATAGTGTCAAAATAAGCATATTCTACCAGGATACTTCTAATATCTACGTATGAAGTCAAAATAAAAGTTTTCTTAAGAGGATTTTTTGGAGTTCAAAAAATATAGGTTTTTTTTAGAATATCCAAAAAAAAATTAGGAGTTTTTTTTTTATAAATTTCCCTATACAAATTACATACTTTATACTTTTTTTTATAAATTTGTGGTCTTACCGTACCCGTATCCGTATCGGATACTCGTATCCTCAGGATACTTCTGCATTTTTGAAGTATCCGCGTAACATAACTTATCATCTTACTTATCTTTGATTTAACATGATTTAAATCATCTTTTGTTGTTTTTAGAAACACGAAAAAAAAAATTAAATAAAAAATTTCGTTTTTAAAATCAGAAATCATATTTCATGTTATGTTAATAATTAATGTACCCATACTTTTATTTTTGAACTGCTAGATTATAATGTGTGAACAAATTTAGACAATCGATTAATTATTTCGATAATTTTTATAAGGCAACATCGTTTTACATTCATGATGTAAACTATGACCATTCGTCGGGTGCACTTTTTTGTTCAAGTTCATTTAAAATTACTACATATTAACATTTGACATGCTTAAACATGTATTGCATTATATGTTGACTCGAAATGTATAAATTTGCCTAAACATCTACAAATTCTAAAAATATCATGGACACCCTTAAAAATTGGAAGTTATCATGCATATTCCTTAAAAATTGTCAAATTATCACGTATCATTAACATCTCAGAAATTAACTCTTCTATTTGTTCGCATCTATCCTCAATTTTAATAGTCATCATCGATGTTGTCTGTTAAAGTTGTAAAAAATTTCAAAAGCATACACGGTATGATCATGATGATGATAATGATATGTTAATGATAGTTGTTATGCACAGAAGGTGAAATCGTGTATAAGCCCCATTTTTATAATAACTTTATAAATAAGTTATAATATAACCAGTAAGAACTGCCTTATTAACAAGAGCAAAAATTAATTTGGTAACCTCATATTTTTCGTTCACATTTCACAAATTCGACATGAACTCATTTCGTACCAGCGGAAAAGAAAAGAATTAGTCAAGACCATACATGTTAATCGAGCCTTTTGATCCTTCCATTACACCTAGGGGTGTCAACGGTTCGGATACGGTTCGGATAGTGGTCGCACCAGATCCATATCCATATTTTTTTCGGATATGGATCCGGATACGGTACTACCCGGATCCGGATACGGTTCGGATATTAAACGGATACGGATACGGTTCGGATATTGTCGGATACGGATACGGATCCCATTCGGATATTATGATATAATAATATAATAATATTTTTAGAAATCAAATCTTGATTATTTTATAATTTTAAAACAAATTATATATATACACATATATATATAAGTGATTATTGATTATTATGTATTATTGTGAATTAAAATATAGTTATTGCGTATTATGTATTAATATAATTTTGATAATTATTACAACAAAACAGATACCCGTTTACAAATTTTATTCGGATCCGGATAGTATCCGGATCCATCAAAATTTTAGCTCCTAGATCCGGATCCATACCCGTAAAAACGGATACGGTTCCGGATCTGGTTCCATCCGGATCCGGATATTTTATTTTCGGATCCGGATATTCTTCGGATACGGTTCGGGTCGGTTCGGGCAATATCCACCTCCATTGACACCCCTAATGAAAAAATAATAATAATAAAGCCTTTTAATCATTTCTTTTCAACAACTCATGAGTTGCAAGAGAAAAAGAACACGAAATGAGACAAACCGTCAGAGCAAGTAAAATCAATGAATACATATAATTTTTCCTCGGAAATTTTCCTGTAGTAACCGAGTTTCGAAAAAATATTCACGAAATAACCAAGTTTTGAACATAATTACCAAAATGTCTTTTGCGGGGTACCATTCAGCGTTTTTTTGCATGGGCGGGGAATGGTTCAGCGCTTTTGTTTATGGGAGTAATTAAGGCAGCTAAACAAAAACGCTGAATGAAACAGCGCTTTTATATATAAAGGCGCTGAACCATTCAGCGCCTTTATATATAAAATTTCCACCACACAGGACATTAAAAAAAAATTTTTATTCCACTTCAAGATGTACCCGCCGAATTCTCCATTATTTAGTTATTACGTTCCGTTATATTGATAATTAAGATATATAATTAAATATTCAGTAAAATTTATCCAAATTTATGAATTCGAATAATTATTAATTATATATTAAGTTAACAGCTAATATGTACCGGTTATCATTTTAATTAAATATACGAATCGAAATTATCCAAATTTTATCATAACATTTCTATGTTATAATTAGTATATTTAATTAAAATGATAACCGGTACATGTTAGTTGTTAACTTAATACATAATTAATCATTATTCGAATTTATAAATTTGAATAAATTTTACTGAATATTTAATTATATATCTTAATTATCAATATAATTGAACGTAATAACTAAATAATGGAGAATTCGGCAGGTACATTTTGGAGTGGAATAATTTTTTTATATTTTTTTCAAAGCCGTGTGTCAGTGTCTTATTTAAAAAAAAAAGAAAAAATTAAACTCCTACAAAGTGTACCTGCCGAATTCTCCATTATTTATTACGTTCAATTATATTGATAATTAAGATATATAATTAAATATTCAGTAAAATTTATCCAAATTTATGAATTCGAATAATTATTAATTATATATTAAGTTAACAGCTAATATGTACCGGTTATCATTTTAATTAAATATACGAATCGAAATTATCCAAATTTGATCATAACATTTCTATGTTATAATTAGTATATTTAATTAAAATGATAACCGGTACATGTTAGTTGTTAACTTAATACATAATTAATCATTATTCGAATTCATAAATTTGAATAAATTTTACTGAATATTTAATTATATATCTTAATTATCAATATAATTGAACGTAATAACTAAATAATGGAGAATTCGGCAGGTACATTTTGGAGTGGAATAATTTTTTTATATTTTTTTCAAAGCCGTGTGTCAGTGTCTTATTTTTAAAAAAAAGAAAAAATTAAACTCCAACAAAGTGTACCTGCCGAATTCTCCATTATTTATTACGTTCAATTATATTGATAATTAAGATATATAATTAAATATTCAGTAAAATTTATTCAAATTTATGAATTCGAATGATTATTAATTATGTATTAAGTTAACAACTAACATGTACCGGTTATCATTTTAATTAAATATACTAATTATAACATAGAAATATTATGATAAAATTTGGATAATTTCGATTCATATATTTAATTAAAATGATAACCGGTACATGTTAGTTGTTAACTTAATACATAATTAATAATTATTCGAATTCATAAATTTGGATAAATTTTACTGAATATTTAATTATATACCTTAATTATCAATATAATTGAACGTAATAACTAAATAATGGAGAATTCGACGTGTACAGTTTGGAGGGGTTTAACTTTTTATATTTTTTTCAACATTTTCACGTGGTGTGTGTCAGATATTAAAGTAAAAAAATTAAACCACTCCAAATTGTACACGCCGAATTTTTCATTATTTAGTTATTACGCTCAATTATATTGATAATTAAGATATATAATTAAATATTCAGTAAAATTTATTCAAATTTATGAATTCGAATGATTATTAATTATGAATTAAGTTAACAGCTAACATGTACTGGTTATTATTTTAATTAAATATACTAATTAGGACATAGAAATGTTACGATAAAATTTAGATAATTTCGATTCGTATATTTAATTAAAATAATAACCATTACATATTAGCTGTTAATTTAATACATAATTAATATTCATTCAAATTCATAAATTTGAATAAATTTTACTGAATATTTAATTGTATATCTTAATTATCAATATAATTGAACGTAATAAATAAATAATGGAGAATTCGACGGGTACATCTTGGAGTGAAATAATTTTTTTTTTTAAATTATCTGTGCGTTTGAAATTTTATATGTAAAGGCGCTGAATGGTTTAGCGCCTAGCGCTGTTTCATTCAGCGCCTTTATTTAATTGGCTTAATTACTCCCATAAACAAAAGCGCTGAATCATTCCCCGCCCATGCAAAAAAGCGCTGAATGGTATCCCGCAAAAGACATTTTGGTAATTATGTTCAAAACTTGGTTATTTCGCGAATATTTTTTTCGAAACTCGGTTACTACAGGAAAATTTCCTTTTTCCTCATAGCCATGACATCGTGAAAAAAAATTTCTATCAATACACAACACACGTCTTGTAAGAAAGAGTTCGTAATATAATAAGAAACCATAATATTTCATCATTATTTTTTCCCTTTACTCAACAAACAACACCATAATAGAACAAAATATGAAATTGCATCTTTTTCATTTGCTATTTCAATCTCTGTTCATTGCCAAAAAAATTAAGTCTCACAAATATATTTTCATGAAAAAATCGTGTTCAAGGAGCATCTTCAATTTATTTGAAACAAACAGTAAGTTGGTAGTACTCAAATCAAAAAACTTGAGGAGCTTAGGCAAACCATCGTTAGGCAGGGGCTAAATGCAATCGTCACTAAAACTATGTTTTTGCAACGACAGAATGTAAAGGCACCAAAACTATCTTTTGACAGCGCTTGTAAAGGCACCAAAATCTATCTTTTGGCAGCTGTAACGGTAAACGGCACCAATACTATATTATTTGCAGCGGTCATTCTAAAGGTACGAAAACTATTTTTCGCAGCGGTTACTGTAATAGACACCAAAATTATCTTTTGGCAGCTGACACTATAAAAGGCACCAAAATTATCTTTTGGCAGCGGACAATGTAAAAGGCACCAAAACTATCTTTTGGAAGCTCTTGTAAATGCCACCAAAACTATCTGTATGCAGCGTTCAACATAAAAGGCAGCAAAATTATATTTTTGGCAGCTCTTATAAACGACACCAAAACTATCTTTTGGCAGAGATTGTAAAAGGCACCAAAACTATCTTTTGGCAACAGTTAACTGTAAATGACACCAAAACTATCTTTTGGCAGCGCTTGAAAGCGGCACCAGAACATTCTATGGGCAGCCGTTGTAAGTGGCACCAAAACGTTATTTTGGCAGCCTTTGTAAAAGGCACCAAAACTATCTTTCGGCAGTAGTTAACTGTAGAAAGCCCAAAAACAATATTTTGGCTGCAGTTAAATGTAAAAGGCACCAAAACTATCTTTTGGCAGAAATTGTAAACGGCACCAAAACTATCTTTTGGCAACAGTTAATTGTAAAATTCCCCAAAACTATCTTTTGGCAGCGATTGAAAGAGGCACCAGAACATTCTATTGGCAGCCGTTGTAAAAGGCACCAAAACTATATTTCGGCAGCAGTTAGATGTAAGGCACCAAAACCATCTTTTGGCAGCAGTTAAATGTAAACGTCGCCAAAACTTTCTTTTGGCAGCCGCTGTTAGAAGACATGAAAACTATCTTTTGGCAGCAGTGAGAGCGAGAGGCACGAAAACTATATTTTTGCAGCGGCACACTTTAAAAGGCACCAAAACTATCTTTTGGCAGCACTTGCAAGGGACACCAAAACTACCTTTTGGCAGCTTTTAATGTAAAATCATCAAAATTCTTAGGTATCGCTGGTAAACGACACCAAAACTATATTTTGGCAGCCTTTACTTTAATGGGCACCAAAGATATCTTTTGGCAACGCTTGTTAAAGGCACCAAAACTATCTTTTCGCAGCGATTACTGTAAAAGGCACCAAAACTATCTTTTCGCAGCTATTACTGATTAATTACATTCATGGTTTGTTCAGAATTCATTCTCATTATTTCAAAACGCACTTCTGAATCTGGATTTTATGAAGGATATGGAGGATACTTCAATTTCTCAATATTGTTTACATTCATAACCTAAACAAAAACTCATAAAAAAGGAAATTCTGAATTTCAATTTGGATTTGGTACCGTTGCAGTTAGTTTTTATATTTCTCAATATATATAACGGACATGCAATCGAATAAACAAACCCCCCTGGAAGAATAAAGATAACTTGAAACTTAAAAATAGACTAAAATGTAAAACAATAAAAAGGGTTATTCTTGAAATCTTACGCCTAGTTGTATTCACAGTGGGAACAATGAATGCTCACTTGAATCTTCGCCCAATTGAGTCTTTAGTCTGATGCTCCAATATTCTTCAGGCTCTGCCGCTCTGGAGCTTTGTATGTCCCCAAATTTCTACTACAATAACTTAAATTGGGAAAAACTAAAATATAACTGGGCAAGAGAGTGTCGAGCGATGGGAGCAACGAGAGAGAGAGAGAGAGAGAGAGAGAGAGAGAGAGAGAGAGAGAGAGAGAGAGAGAGAGAGAGAGAGAGAGAGAGAGAGAGAGAGAGAGAGCACCAGGGAGGCAGGGACTAGCGCTAGGGCTTATCAGTTGAGAGAGAGGGCTTATCAGTTGACGGTTAGGAATTTATTGGCCAAGTATATATATATATATATATATATATATATATATATATATATATATATATATATATATATATATATATATATATATATATTAATTGAATAATTATACTAGCAAGTAATACATTTAAATAAAAAAATTGTTTAATGCAAAAAAAATAAAAATAAAAAAATTGTTAAAACACATTGTCAATGTTATTATGAATTTTGTTCAAAATAATGAAAATTAATAATGAATTTTGTCACAATTTTTATATACAAAGTGCAAACGAACAAGTTTTGCATGACAAACATATTACTCGGCAACATGCATATCTTGTATAGTTTAAAGGTAACACGCGTTTAGAATGAAAATAATTCTTTTAAACCTTCAAAACAAACTGGTTCGAACAAAACACATAATTCTGACCTATATCATTTAAGTAATGAAGGTTCTTGTTTCAAATTATTTAATCAAAATAATTAATTATTAAGATATCGGAGCAAACCAAGAATATGATGGAGGAGAAGCAAATGTTGATCGTATCTCACACGGGGCGGGGCGAGTGCTTAGAAAACTGATGATAGAGAAGATGGTAGAGTTGGAAGAAGTGACGATCATAGCATTTTTATGAGACACCCACAGTTACAAATTAAAAAAATTAAAATGAGTTTATATCTTACTAAATTGTAATATACTAAGGGGGTGTTGGGGTGATGGAGTTTGAAACTACAAAAGGATTTGAGACTGCTACAATCCTAATTCTTGCAATAGAATGTGATTTTTGATGTTCGGATGAAAAACAATGACACTACAGAAGGTACATTTTTGGTGTTTGGATTAGTAAAGTTAATCAAATTATTTTCAACAGAAAAATATTGTGCATAAGTAAAATAATAAGAAGATGTTGTATAAAACTAAGTACACAAATGCTCTGAGGAAATTATTTCCAACACAACAAATAAAATAAAATTTATTTTTATTAAAAAAATACAATATTCATTGAAAATTCAGCATCAGTTCTTTCCTCTAATTTCAAATGTTGGTTTTGATTTTAGGGCAATATTCTTTACATGGAAACAGTTACAAAATTCCAAAAAAGATAACATGAAAATCCTAATTAAACTTGAGTTTATAAAAAGAATAATCAATTAAACCATCCAAAACACAAACATGAAAAATCTAATAACCAAAGAAAAAGCCAAAATAGAGAGGAGGCCAGTACACAGAGGTGACAATAATTTATAGTTTTGATTTTAAGGCAGGTTTGAAAGACGAAAATTAGAAATGGACTTGGCAAGAAAAATAGGCCACACAATGTATAATTTTAGCAGAGAGAGAGAGAGTTAATTTTTTCTTGTTTATATGAACAGATGAAACAAAACATACAAAATTATTTCCTAGTGAATAAGACTTACTGCAAAGAAAAGAAAAAATGAGTAAAAAAATGAACACGAGAAATAAACCAAACTTTTGGCTGTGAAGGAGTTTTGAGGTAATGGTCAAAAGAAAAGGCAAGAGGAGCAGTTATTTTCTCCCGCCAATTTATTCTCATTCCAGCTTTTGTGATCCTTGGAGTTTCCATGAAAGTCACTAATGCTGTAATGAGATGATCTATGGAAAATGAAATTGCATTAATACAACCACTACCACAATCCAAACACAAATCATAGACCAATTACAACAATTAAAACTACTAACTACCTTTAAAGAAAACTACTATTAATTAAAGAAAACTACTATTAGATAAGTTACTTGCTAAATTGCGATTGTTATGAATTCGTTGTTAATAGAATATCTTTTATATGCCCAATTGTGTAAAATATATAATTTACATAATTTATTTTCATAAAAATTGACGGGACTTGTTTTTTTTTATTTTATGCATTATCAGTGACAAACAAATCGTCTACTAATTTAGCGCCACAAAATTCAAGGCCCAGTCTCTTATTACTCAGCCCAGTCCAACTATCTCTCAGATTAATTCCGGATTCCACATCAGATCGGACGGTTCATAATGAATCTCACTACCTTGAAGGTTATTTTCTTAAATAGACTCGGTTCATAACTTCCCTGTACACCAGAAAAGCAGAGATGATTTATCCTCAGTGGTCTTAAGTATTTACCCATCGACCCCGTGTATGTAAGCATTTTCGTACTTTCTCTTTCCTGCCCCGTGTGTTGTGTTCAGTACTTTCGGACCGTCGGCGAGCATTTTCTACATTTCTCCTTCTCCAAGCAAGCTCCTTCCTTCGTCAATTTTCTCAACATGCCTACTGGTAAAACTACCTCCTCCTCCTCATCATCGGATTTCATTTCTCTGTCCAATTCTTCCTTGATTTCAGGCGATTTCTGTGTTTATTTCGATTTATGGTTTGGTTTCGTGCTCCGTATATGTCATTCTCTTACCTAAGGAGGTTTTACGAAACCTAGTTTAGAGATCGAAGCTAGAAGGTCTCGATTTCATATCAGAAGACTTACCAATGCCCTAATAGGGGGGATAAATTCGTTACCAATACTGGGCTAGTGATGGATTGCTATTTGCTCATAAGTTTTGCTGATATAGTATCGCAAGTATTTTCAATTAATTTCGTACCTTTTTGCTTTGTCCAGTGAGTGTGAAATGGCAAAAGGAGGTTTTTCCAGATATAGAAATCGACACGACTCAACCACCCATTCTTTTCAAGGGTCAATTATACGCTCTCACTGGAGTACCCCCTGAGAGGCAAAAGATTATGGTTAAGGGTGGCTTGTTAAAGGTAACCCTCAAATAAACCATTTCAAATTTCATTTAATTAATTCTATTTTGACATAAAATTAGCTGATTGTGTGGTTTTTCTCTGTGCGATATAATTCAGGATGACGCGGACTGGGCAACAATAGGTGTCAAAAATGTGAGTTTTTATTTTCAAGTTATTTTAACTTGTAAAACATTTCAGTTTAAGATTGTTGGTTCTATTTATAAATTTGAATGATTTTGATAGGGTCAAAAATTAATGATGATGGGCACTGCAGACGAAATTGTGAAAGCTCCTGAAAAAGGACCCGTTTTTGTTGAAGATCTTCCTGAAGAAGAACAAGTCGTCCACGTGGTAATTCTCTTTTTATTTTTCTATTCATATTATCGCGAAATTATACCAACTCAGAAACCTATTTATTAATTAATTAATTAATTAATCTAATTTCTTTTTATATATATTTGTTTTAAAGGGTCACAGCGCCGGACTTTTAAACTTGGGAAACACATGTTACATGAATTCTACTCTGCAATGTCTCCATATCGTTCCAGAGTTAAAATCATCTTTACTGAGGTCAGCTTTACATTCTCTTATAATAATTAAAATACTTTTTTTCTTATTTATATTAATTATAAAGTAATATTATTAATGTGAAACAAACAGTTATACAAGTGGATCGAGACCAAATGAGATAGATCAATTCTCGCATCTCTTGACCGTTGCGACTCGCGACCTGTTCGGTGAACTTGATCGAAGTGTTAGGCCCGTTGCTCCCATGCAGTTTTTAACCGTTAGTATTTACTATATTATATATCATAGTTGTATTTATTAATATTAATATGATATATTTTGCGATGTTAAATTACTTGAATTTGTCATTTTATTTTTATGTGTAGGTATTGAGGAAGAAATATCCTCAATTTGCGCAGCAGCATAATGGGGCTTACATGCAACAGGTTCGTGTTTGTTTATTCAATTTTTTTTCCAATATATCATTTTGCAATTATGTGAAACATTATATTATTGAATATACTATTTGTATTATATAATAGGATGCTGAGGAGTGTTGGTCTCAGATAATGTACACGCTCTCTCAATCTCTTAAATCTTCTTCTGGTTCGAGGTAATTAATTTAATCTTTAAAATACCCCTTAAACCCTAAACCCTAATAATGCTCATTAAAGTGAGACATTGATTAATTAACATTAATAATTGAATAGTGATGGAAGTGACGCAGTGAAGAAGCTCTTTGGGATTGACCTCGTTAGCAAGTAAAATTACACATATAACCATACTTTTTTAATTTTACAAATAGTATAATTTAGTAAAATTTGTCTTTTTCCTTGTGAAAATAGGGTGCATTGTGCCGAAAGTGGCGAAGAGTCTTTAGAGAAAGAATCGGTGTATGCGTTGAAATGTCACATTTCGCATGAAGTGAACCACTTGCACGAAGGTCTCAAGCATGTATGTATAAAATGAAACAAATATTTCGACACAGATCTTATCGGTTGTAAATAATTATATTAACATTTACTAATTTTGTAATTTCGTATATTTTAAGGGTTTGAAATCAGAACTGGAGAAAGCTTCTCCAATATTAGGGCGAACTGCAATTTATTCTAAAGAGGCGCGGATCAATGAACTCCCAAAGTATATATTTTTACTCCTTTAATATCTTTCATCATTATTTCGGTATTAATTTTTTATTATTATTATTATTAAACACTTGTTTGTGGATTTTAGCTATTTAACCGTCCAATTTGTTCGGTTCTTCTGGAAAAGGGAATCCAATCAAAAGGCCAAGATCTTGCGGGTAAATCTCTTGCAACTACTTTTTTCTTCTTTTTATGAAAATATATTTAAAAACCCCTCGATTATATTTCTAGAAAGTGGACTACCCAATGGAACTTGATGTATACGACCTTTGTTCTGACGAGCTCAAGCAGCAACTCCAAATCCCTCGTCAGGTACCCTCTCCCCCCCTCTCTAAACCCCAATCCAAACCCTAAATTCTCTCTCTTAATGTAATCTGTTTATATATACAGAAGCTGAGAGACGCAGAGAATGTCAAGTTCGGTCTAAAATCTGATAAGAAAACCACGGACCAAAAAGCTGACGTGCCTAAATCCGAGGTATTAAATTAAATTATTTTTTTCTATTTCTTATTTAGAATATTTAGAAATTAAATTCTGAATATTAATATTTACTATTGGTAATTGGTAGGGAACGTCGAGCAACGAAGCAACAAGCATGAATATAGATACTCCTGATAATAAGACCACCCAATTGACTGGAGTTTATGATCTAGTCGCAGTTCTGACTCACAAAGGACGCAGTGCTGATTCTGGTCACTATGTCGCTTGGGTCAAACAAGACAACGGTCCCTCTCTCTCTCTTCATTTTGCCGTGTTTATTTATTTATATGTTGTATTATTAGTTACATGATTATTAATGTATTGAAATTTGTTGGTTTTAATTAAATTTCAGGGAAATGGATCGAATATGATGACGATAACCCCATCCCGCAAAGGGAGGAAGAAATCATTAAGCTCTCTGGTGGAGGTATTTTCATATATTTAATATATTTGGAATATTTGGAGGTAATTTGATATATATATTTTTTGAATTAGGTGATTGGCATATGGCATATATTTGCATGTACAAGGCTCGTGTTCTGGATTCTCAAATCTAGCTTCAACTATTTTGTGCGAATTTATTCAGTCTCTATGTTATGTTGTGTACTTAAAGATATATGTTCGAGCTTAACAAACTGCCTTGTTTTATTTTCTATGGCTTCAGATAGACTGCCATTTCGGCACGTTTAAAAAAGTTGTGTTTGCATTCATGGTTGTATTTTTTTTACAGACTAGATTATGTTTATTACAATTTTTTTCTTAGCAACATATTTTTCTTTTAATAACATTTGTTTCTAAAATTTGGTTCTTGGGGCGTGTTTGGCATACAATAACTAGGGTAGCTGGTAACATGATTTACTATACTTGGATCAAATCTCCTTGCTGGGAACTATGTAGTTCTCATTTCGTGGTGTATCCAACTACGGTAACTAGACCCCCATCTCGATATTACGGTGGTTTCACATGTTGCGTTTCATCTTTAGTTCGTCTTTCACTAGTAATTCACTATACTTCATTTTCCTAACAAAGAAAATTAATATATTAATATGTGCATTGATCTCAAAATAATATATTAATGAGAAAACAGTATATTCATTAAATTAAATAGAGATAAAAGATGAAATTGAAGTGTTGAAGGAAATTAGGGTTGGATGGACGGCGTGATGAGAGGGTTTGAACGTGCATTTGTGATGATCGAAAGAGAAGCAAAGGTAATGATGATAAGGTGGCGATGCCGGTAAAATTTGGTACCATGAGAAATAATTGCCGATACCGGAGCGTTGTAAAGGACTCTTGCACGCGAATGAGTTGAGACAAATGACTATGGAGACGGGCAAATGAAAAATGGGAATAATAGAATAGAAAATGTTACTGTTGGATTGATGAATGAGTGTGGGTATGTTGGATTTGAAGATGGATTGAGATATTTGCAATATTTTTTCTTGAATAAAGATGAAATTTGAGGGATTTCATGTATACGCATGAATATATATTTAATATTTAATATACATATGATTTATATAACATTCAATGTTATTTTATAAGTCCCGTGTAATATACACATACACATTTATTTTAATTATGGTATTATATGCACAGAAATATTTAAAATATATTTAAATCTGGTTTTATACATATTCGTATAGTGTATTATTTTTTGTATACGTGTATTTATAATTAAAATATATATAATTATTAATTAATTAAAATATATGTGAGTCGAGTCAAGAAGTTCCATCCTGACTCGTCAAGACAAGTTCCGCATTTTACACGTTTTGAGTCAGTGGTAGAGTCGACTCGAATCTCAACGAGTGGAGTTAACTCGACAGAGTTCCAACTGGACTCGCCGAGCTTTTGGATTATGACCCTATCTGAGTACATTGTACTTATTCCCCATTTCGCTCATTTCATCCAGATAAAAAATTCTCGTGGAGCTTACAATGGAGTGACGTAGATTATCATCCCCAACAAATTTTTTTATTTTCTAATTATTGTAGTAGTTATAGGATTCAAACATGACTGTAATAACTATTTTGTAAAGTTAAATAAATTAAAATAATTTTAATTATATTATGTTTAGCAGTGGCGGATCTTGTCCCAAGTCAATGGTGGGGATTTTCAAATTTTTTGGAAAGATGATAATACATAATTTTGCAGTTCTATCGTGAGATATACTGACATAATCACATATATATACTATCGTTCAAAAATCTAGAGGGGGCAGCTGGCCTCTCTAGTCTCTTAATAGATCAGTCACTGATGTGTTTAGTGAATGTAATGAATTCCTTGCGATATTTAAAACTACGGTGACAATAATACAACAAATTCTTGATTTTCTTAAAATTAATCACATGTTGCGGTGGTTCAATATACATAATACATATGAACTAAGTGTGGGACATATTTTTTCTGTTTATGATACACACATTAGTAGGGCAACCGATAGACACGTTTCTGGATTCTTAGTTGTTGGACATTGATCGGAGTCCCAAAATATAGCAAACATGGTTAGCTTTGCAATGCTAGTTGTGGTGGCTTTGGTAACAACATACCGCATTTCACCATTCATGACAATCCCCAGTTTGCCTCAATTGACGTTCTGATTTGTTTATCTAGCCTCATCTTGATAGAAGAACTTCCGCACGATTCATCGAGTTAAAATTTCTTTGACATTCTGATTTGTTTCTCTTGCCTTGTTTTAATAGAAGAACTTCCGCACGATTCATCGAGTTAAAATTTCTTTGACATTTTGATTTGTTTCTCTAGCCTCGTCTTGATAGAAGAACTTCCGCACGATTCATTGAGTTAAATTTTCTTTGACGTTCTGATTTGTTTCTCTTGCCTCGTTTTGATAGAAGAACTTCCGCACGATTCATTGAGTTAAAATTTATCCGATTTGTAGATTTCTTGAAATAAAATGGAAGAGCAATTGGTGAAAACAGATACTCCGAAACTGAAAACAAGCATACCAGATTCTACCATTCGCACCAAAGATGATATGGAAGAGCCTCCCTTGGATCGTTTTGGCAATTTGGGTTGTTTTTGCAAAAAGTTGTATCAAATTTACAAGCACGAGGGAAAAATTGATTTGCTCCAATTACGTCACAGCGACATATTTTATGCAGGTAGCAGCATACAACAACTTCGATGATCACGTACAAGCAGGAAGATACTGCTTTCTTCTTATTTGCGGGAATATCTTGTTGTGGTGCACAAAGGAGCTTTTTCTCGATGAAGAAGAAGAAGTCGAAAGGAAAAACAGACCATTGATCCTACAAGTTTTATTTGCAGTATGCGTGATTGCTGACGGCGCATTCGGTTTTGCATATCGTTTGTCGAAAAATCTCTTAGTTTTTGGAGTGGTCGCGACAGTTACCTTTTTAGCTATTTCCATTTACGTGTACTGTCTTCACAAATTTATAGTCCCAAAATATTTGGAAAAAGAAAAAGAGAGAGGGAAAAAGTGCGACTGTGGAGGCGATGACAAAACTAACCAAGGTAAGGGGACACGACGGATGGACAACTATAGCAAGACGACCTCCCACCAAGCGTGCAAATTTGGTCGTTGTTTAATGACAAATATGTTTAATATATAACACGTTATAAGTTAATACATTTTGCTTTATATTTTGACAAATAAATTTGTTCCTAGAGTTGAATTTTTTCTCTCTCTTTATTTTGAGTTTTCAAGTTAACTAATATGTACTGAAAATTAGAAGAAAATTTTTGCCTTCATTTTTTCATTTTATACTTAGCAAAATATTAGAGGGAACTTTCCCTCTTATGTACAGAATCAGTAGCAAAAAGAAATAAACGTAAACTAATCATAATTGTCTCCTTTCATTAAGGGGTTGTTCGGTGGATAAGGTTTGGGAGTTAGGAAGTTTAGAATTATCAGTTTCCTATTATTTTTGAAAATAAGAGGAAAACTGAAGAAGTAAGTAAGGGCATGTTTGGATTGAAATAATAATGCAGTTGGTAGATGCTACTGCGGTAGATTATGTTCAGTACAATTTTTTTCATTAATATCCAGCAACATATTTGCTTTAATGACATTTTTTCTATAGTTAGGTAGTTAGGACGTGTTTGGCATACAGTAACATGATTTACCGTACTCGGATCAAATCTCGTTGTTTAGAACGATATAATCAGCATGAACATTGAACGATGTAGTTCTTCATTTCCTGATGTATCCAACTACGGTAACTAGACATCATCTCGTTATTACCGGGGTCTCACATGTTGCGTTTCATCTTTAGTTCATCTTTCACTTCCCTTCGAGCCCTCTTCGTGTTTTGGACCTTTTGCTAGTATGCTATATTTTCCTTCATGAACCCAACCGGATTTCAGATCAAGTATATGCGTACTAATTAGATCAAGAATGAAATTATATTGCTCGGCATGTTCGATCAAGTATATGCGTACTAATTAGATTTGGACATAACTATTTATGTGCCTATGTTCATATTCTCATGATTTTTTTTTTTTGCAACGAGCCAACAAAAATTCCTTTTTCTTTTTTGTGTAATCGATATTTTTTACATTTTATATTGTAAGGTATAGTAAATAGTTTGATATCCGGAGACGTTGATGTTTAGTTTTTTTTTGTTGAAACGTTCATTTTTGTTTATGGTGACGATGATTAAATTTAGTAATTTTAGTGTACATTAAAATTTATATTTCATTGTGTTAAAATATACAAGTTGCTTTGCGGGTGCGTATGTGATATACATAAAAGCTCAGAATTATTGATAGAAACAATATTTAATTCTATTAAAAAAAAAAATTTAGCTAACTGAACAAGTAATCTAGATAAAAAAGAATATCCAATTACATTAACCCAAAAAAATTTATCGCAATTCGCAATCGCAACTGTCATAGTCATATATGTCGTTCGCCCAAACATGAGAAACTGAATTGCAACTTCAGAGCCTCCAAATACAGAACAGTTTCCCTGATCAACTTAATTATTACTGGATTGGGTTTAGATTACTCCGTACATAATCCAAGATCCATTATGATTAACCCGATCCGATCCGAATTATGGGCCAGCTTATACGGCCCAATAATATTTTTTATACGAAGCTACGAAGTAATACAAGTGAAAAATAAGAGGAAAACTGAAAGAAGTCAGTAAATACAAGGAAGGTAAAAAGCCAAGGCAAACAACAACAACTCTCTCAAGAATCCGATCACACCGGAGCTTGGAATCCCTTGCCTTCCTCACCTCCAATTGATCTCTTCTGGGGAATTCAGTGCCCATCTATGGAGCTCGATGCTGTTGTTTAGTTCGATTTCGTCTGTCTTGGGGTCCTGGTGATCTCTCGCGAATCAGCAATTCGTCTGTTTTTCTCCATTTCTACGAGGTTTAGCTCGAGATTTCAGACTTCATTTTTATTAGTGTTTTTTTCATAGAAGGATTTTACCTCCAGCCTGAGAATGGGGTTTTTGAGTTTGATTTTCGTCCAATTGAGCTGAAAATTGGGTCAATTTTGGCCTTTTTTTTCGCTTCAACTCTTTCAGTATGTTAATATCGCCCAAAATCGTTGAATACAATTCAGGACAGCTGAAAGAATCACGATTTGTGTTGTAACTTATCAAATTTGATAGCTCTTGCATTTTGCATTGCTGTTGTATATTGTAAAATCCCAAAATACTTACGAATTCAACCATGGACGAGGTAAACCTTCTAAGACAAGCACATAGACACCATTTTGTGGTCAGAGCCATGGGAGAAGAGATAGATTTGGAAATTGGAACTGGTGACGAACCATCTTTCTCAACCTCTGCCTTAGTGGGTACTGATTCAGTCAATCCTGACGAGCAAGAAGACCAAAAGAACCTTCTATTACCCTCGAACGACGCAGAGCAACAAAACATGGTAATTAGCAAAATGACCCATTTAAAAAAGAAGAAAAAGGTGGTGAAGAAATGGAGAGAGGAATGGGCCGACACGTACAAATGGGCTTACGTGGCGGTTCACGATAACACGAGTCGAATATTTTGTTCGGTTTGTAAAGAATATGGTAGAAAACATAGGAGAAACCCATATGGAAATGAAGGGAGTAGAAATATGCAAATGAGTGCTCTTGAGGAGCACAATAATAGCTTGCTTCACAAAGAAGCACTTCGACTCCAATTAGCCTCTAAGGAGAAGGCTGAACAAGTCGTCGAAAGACCCGTTTATGTCAAAGGTTTGTTCTCTTATTTTTTATTTTATTTTAATCGAATAACATTTTCAAATTATAATTTCAGCTTTGTTATCAAAAACCGCTGGATCGATTCTGGAATCGGTGGTAAAAAGAGATCCACATGAAATAGAATTCATACAGTCCGTTCAAGAGGTGGTTCACTCCATCGACCCAGTCCTCGCCAAAAACCCACAGTAAACCACCAATTAAATCTTGTTTTAATTTTAATTTAATTTATTATTAATTAAATTTGGGTTTCAGGTATATACAGATACTGGAGAGGATGTTGGAGCCGGAGAGAGTGATAGTGTTTAGAGTGGCATGGGTGGATGATAAAGGAGAGACACATGTCAATCGCGGGTTTCGGGTACAATTTAGTCAGGTTTTGGGTCCGTGTAGAGGTCCTCTGCGTTTCCATCCCTCTATGAATCTTAGTCTTGCCAAATTCCTCGCTTTCGAACAGGTAGATACTTTCCTTTATTTATTTATTTTATTTTGTCGTTTATTTATGTTTTATTTTTTATTTTGGCAGACAATGAAAAATGCGTTGTCGATGTATAAACTGGGAGGTGCGGGAGGAGGGAGTGATTTTGACCCGAAAGGAAAGAGTGAAAATGAGGTAATAATAATATAATTATAATTTAAATACTTTTACCTTAATTTTGTTGGAATTAAACAGTATATACTTTGTAATAAATAATTCAATAATTTAGAAATATGTGAAATGGTCGTAGATAATGAGGTTTTGTCAAAGCTTTATGGATGAACTGTACCGGTATCTCGGCTCTGATCAGGTACTGAAAATATTGTAATTATAAAAAAGATTTGCTTCTTTTGATTATATTTAATGTGAAAATATTTGAAAAAAAAAATGTGAAATTAGGATCTTCCAGCTGAAGATATAGGAGTGGGACCCAAAGAAATGGGTTATTTATTTGGTCAATACAAACGACTTTCTGGTCACTTCCAGGTAAATATTAATTTTATTGAAAAAAAATATATTGGTTCTTTAATCTTGAAATATTTTTTTCATGGTTGTGCAGGGGAGTTTTATAGGACCGAAGATTTTCTGGTCCGGTTCGAGCCTTCGCACCGAAGCAACTGGATATGGAATGGTACCTTCAAAATCTTTTCTTTTTCTTTTTAAATTTTAGAAATCCATTACGTTTAATTTAATGTTTTGCACTTTGCAGGTATTTTTTGCACGATTAATACTTGCTGAGATGAACAAAGAACTCAAAGGACTCAGGTTCTTTTACATCTCTCTTTCTTTCTCTCTCATCTTCTTTTCATAAATTTAATTATTTAATCATTTATTTATTTATTTTTTATTAAAAAGGTGCGCAGTGAGTGGTTCAGGAAAAATAGCAATGCAGGTCTTGGAGAAACTCCTGCCTTGCGGTGCTATTCCCATTACTCTATCAGGTACAAATAAATATAATGTTTATCTTTCTATTTAACAAGAAAAAATAAATAATTTAATTTTCTTGATTTTGCAGATTCCAAGGGATATTTATATGATGAAGAAGGGATAGACTTTGTAAAATTTTCACTTCTTAGAGACATCAAGGCTCAGCAGAGAAGTCTCCGGTATATTCAAACAAGCTCATTTCTCACTCCTATTAATATATTAAAATATGTGATAATATTTGTTGATAAATATATAGAGACTACTTGAAATCATATCCAAGAGCAAAATATATAGAAGAGAGAAAACCGTGGAGCGAGAGGTGCGATATTGCATTTCCTTGTGCTTCTCAGAACGAAATCGACCAATTAGATGCCATTTCCCTTGTTAATGCTGGCTGCCGAGTTCTCATCGAAGGTAATAATAATAATAATATTTGGATGAAAAATTTAAAAAAAAAAAATAATATTTGGATGAATAGGTGGGATTATGTCATGCACAGCTCAGGCTGTGGATGTGATGAGAAAGGCCAAAGTGCTTATTGCTCCCGCAAAGTCTACTGGCGCTGGAGGGGTAATTAATTATTTTATTTATTTTTCACAATCTTTTCGAGTATTGATTGAAATTAAGGATTGATACTTTATGAAATGATGAATGGGGACAGGTGGCGGTTGGAGAACTTGAGCTTAATCATGAATATAATCTCATGGAGTGGTCTATCGTGGATTTCGAGAATAAAATACACGTAAGTATACTTTGTTTTATTATTTTTTTGAATTATTTATTGATTCTTTTTGTTGTAATTGGTGGCAGGAGGCAATGAAGCAAACGTATGAGAGATCGCTTAAAGCGGCTTGTGACTATGGAATCCTCAAAGAGAACCCCGAGTAAGTTCCTTTTTAAGTTTTATTAAGCATATCATATCAATATAAGAAAAAAAGTTGGAACGATTATGAATTTATGAAATATATATTTTTAGATCATTGGTGCATGGTGGAAATATATGCGCATTTCTTAATCTCGCTCAAGCCATGATCGATCAAGGATGTGTCTAGCCGAGAATAAAGCTTCTACGGTTCATGTAAACCTAATTTACTTTGTTGTTGTTTATTGTTTAGGATTGAATTAGTTGTAGCAGGAAAGTACATTTACTTTCAGATTTAATTAATGTGACGTGATAAACCATTTAATATATTTCTTGTAGATAATATTATTATTCTACTTTGGATTGAATATATTTAAACCTGAAGAAATTCAAGAGGACGGAGAATTATGCATAGTGTGATGAAAAATAAAATTAAAGAGCCAAGTATGTGATGAAAAATAAAGGAATAACAAGTTAATTATTTCTTAAAGAGGTCCACAAAATACATGATCCTGCAAGAACTTCACAACCTTGAACTAAATTAACAAAACAAAATTTGAAGGCAAAACTTTCTTTTTAAGTATCGTTTTTTTTTTAAATTGTTTTAGACCCTCTAATATCAGATAATTCACTTTTCTGAACTCTCGGCTAAATAATGCTCAAGCATGTCGTCCTCGTCATCATCTGCAAAGTAAAAAACAAAAAGTAAATCCTTCAAAATCCTCATCGAAATTTGAAAAATAGTCAAAAAATCGACCTTCAAAATCCTCATCGAAGTCAGCATCCTCGTCGTCTTCATCCTCCGAACCCTCTTCAGCTGCAACTGCCCCTTTCTATACCAAACATAAAATAAATTAATTAAATAAACATTTCAAAGTTTATAGGGGTATAAAGGATATTTCAAGATTTTATAAGGAGCAAAATAGGAAAAAGACAAACCGAAGTGTGTCTTCCAGATTCGAACCATTGTCTTCCACTAAGTTTCTTCTCCTTCGAAATAGACAGGGCCGACTCTGGCATCAACCTTTTTCATTTCACATGTTAAAACCAATTATTTATCACTCCAACTTAAGAAAAAAAGATTTTGTAAACAAGTTTATAATCAACGCACTTAGCTCGCTCCAATGCCAGCTCAGCTTCGAACTTTTCTCTCCATGCAAGAAAACTCTCCACCGTTACTGCTTCCCCATGAGGAACTATTACCTAAATGTTCAAACAAAATTTATCCAAGTAAGGACGATTATAATGCCTATTAAAAATGATGATTCGAATTTACAAAACCAAATTAAGAAATTAAAAAAATAGGAAAGAAAGGGCCACCTCATCTTCTGGTTCCTTTGTAGCGAGTTCCTCTTCATCATCACCACCGCAGAATTTATCGGTCAACCACTCTTTTGCTGATGTGGCGAGTGTGTACACCATTGCCATACCAAGATTTTCTGTGGCCTGAACAATGAAAATAATACGAGTCGTTTAATTTAGAAGACAACTAATATTTTATCACAAAAATAAATTAACCTCGTTTTCGAGCTTTTCTTTCAGCAAAACAAGGTCTTCAGGCCTGATTCCTTTCAAACTGGTGAAATCAAAACAATTTTAAAATTTGAAACGAAGTTTTAGTGATGAATTCGATAAAGTTCTTAGCTTTTAAATATTAATATGGTAACAAAGTAAATGAACCTTCTAACGTGTAGAAGGGGAGGTTCATCTGGGTATTTTTCAGTGTGGGCAAATATGAGAGCCAATTGAACTGCAAGAGAATAAACTTGTTTAATAAACGAGTCCATTGATTTTGCTATAATTACCTTTTAAGTCCTTGCACATTGCAAATGCACTAAAACAACGCAAAAGAAACTATGGTTTGGATTTCTTCAGGACAAACCTGGAACTTTGCTCGATTCATCAAAACTGTCATCCTGTTAAGCAGAACATAAAAGTGAAATTTTAGCGAAGAAACAACACAATTTATACAAAATTGAAAAGAATTTTCTTTATCGAGACGATAATGGACATGCTCGAAACTCAATATGAGTAGAATACTAATGACTATGGAGTATTTGAGGAATCTCTGTACAAACCTGAGGAGTAATAAGGATTTGGAAGCAACGATTGCTTGTTTTCAGACCACTTTCGCTGGGATCGATCTCTGGTACCATTAAAAAAACCAATTAAGTTCTTGACAATGTGCATAGCGGGGCCGGAAAATATATGAAAATACGGTAATTACGAAGAAGAAATAACGAGAATAACCTTGAAATTCGTCCATTAAAATAGCTTCCAATGCTTCTATCTCCATCTCCTGCTCCTGTACGTGGTCTGGTGGAAAACAACTTAGATTTAGTTCAAACAAAAAGAGCATCATACTTCGTAACAAATCTCAGAGACGAAATATAATCTTTACCAGTCATGATGTCTTTGATTGGGGGATGGTACTTCCTGTTAAAGTCCAGATAGGTTGGAGATGATCTGAGCGTCGACCGCCGGACAAAATCGCACGGCTGCAGCGACGAGACGATGTAAGAAAGAGAACGGATTATTTCAGACTGGACTCTCCAGTCCCCATACGGGTTTAGAGCAAAACCCGGGAAACGTATTACGTATCTCGAAAACTCTGCATAAATCCGAAATTTGAAATCTCGGATTTGTCGGAACCAGATCTCGGATTTCAAACACTCGAGTAAATTTGAAATATCGTGTTCTCAAGAAATGAATATCAAATTAAGATCAAATCCGAGAACAGAAATCATCTTTTTCACAGGATATCCAGGATTTCTTATCCTGAATTTATATCAAATTGAGAAGTTAACTTTCCGGTTCTTAGAGAATCCGGAAATGAACGCCCATCCGTTCCCAGAAAGAACCCTTTTTTTTCTCTCCCCCCGTCTCAGCTCCACTCCACCGCCGATACAGCCGTTCCTCTTCCTTTCCGCCTCTTCGCTCTCTCTCTCGCTCTCTCTCTCTCTCTCTCTCTCTCTCTCTCTCTCCTCTCTCTCTCTCTCTCTCTCTCTCTCTCTCTCTCTCTCTCCCCACGCCATTCGGTTTCTTTGCTTTAGCGCCCAAAAGAAGAGGGATCCTGTACAAGATCAGCGGAAGCCAGAACTCAGAAGAAGCAGGGTGATCCTGGCAGTTATTTTCGAGAAGATTAGAAGCTTAAACGGTGCTTTTTTTGTTCATATTTCTTTCTATTTTTCCTTCAATTTGTTCATTCACAGGGCTTAATCTATTTATTTTACTTCATCTCTACCCTTTGTTACTATACTTGATCTGTTTCTCCTCTTTTTGTGGGTTCAGATTAGTCATCACTACATCCATTTTTTTTTACCCAAACAAATCCATCAGAAACCTTATTTTTCACAAGATTAGTAGTCTTATTTCATTTCTTTTCTTCTGAAATGGAAAAAATGACTTTTTGGCAGTTTTGTACTGTGATGCGACATTGTTCAACATCTCGATCGAAGAAGATATCGTAGAGAGATGGTTAGCTGTGAAGAAACTGTCGGCACCGATATTCCAGATTCTAGACCCGGTACATTGGTGTGGGTCCGCCGTAGAAACGGTTCGTGGTGGCCCGGCATTATCCTTTCCAACAAAGAGCTTCCTCCAAAACTCAGAAATTCTCACAGATCCGGCACCCCTATCAAGCTTCTCGGCCGAGAAGATGGCAGCATGTCAGCCCTCTCTCTCTCTCTCTCTCTCTCTCTCTCTCTCTCTCTATAACTGACTGGTACAAATTTGAACTATTTTTGGCAGTGACTGGTACAATCTGGGGAAGACGGTGAGAGTGAAAGCATTCAGGTGTGGAGGAGAATACGATGATATAATAGACAAGGCAAAATCATACGGATCTCAAAAACACTTAAAAAGGTACCCAAACGAAGGAAAATATGTGCGCAGAGAGGACGCAATACTCCACGCTTTGGAAATCGAAACGGCCCAAAAAGCTAATCCTATTCCTACAACCAAAACAAGAAATAATTCTGCCAGACAAAACGGGGTCAAGAAAAAGGGCGCTCTTAAAAAATGCAGGACTGCCACTAGGAAGAAATCTAAAAACCCTAATGATTATGAGGAGGATGTCAAGACTGAAGGCATGCAGAGAATGAGAGATTTGAGAGAAATCGGTTCAAAGCAGGAGAAAAACCCTAAAAATAAGAGTGGGGCTCTGGAAATAAACCCTAAAAACAAGAATGGGACCCAGGAAATAAACCCTAAAATTAAGAGTGGAGCTCAGGAAATAAACCCTAAAAATAAGAGTGGGGCTCAGGAAATAAACCCTAAAAACAAGAGTGAGGCCCAAGAAACAAACCCTAAAATGAGGAGTGGGACTCAGGAAGCAAACCCTAATTTGGTTAATGAACCGTGTTTTCAATTTGGGGGTGTTCCTACGAGTAGTAGTACTTCGTCTACGAAAAGGAAAAGATCGAATATGGCACAAGCGTATGAAAACATGAGGAAAAAACATAAGAGTGTTCCTTTGTCTAAATTATGTGATGGCACGAGGGTAATTATTCCTTCTTATTGTGAGTGGGTGGGTTCAAAGGCATTTAATAATAATCATAAGGAGAACTCGATTAATGATAAAAATAATAATAATAATATTAATGGGCAAGATAGCTCGGAGACTTCGTCTCGTAGTACGTGCAATGGAAGGGACTTGAATCCGATTAATGGAATTTCAAAGGGTTATTTGGAAAATGGCTCCTCTGATGGCTTCTTTAACGTGCCTCTTGTAATGGGTGACGTCTTCGAGGGTGGTAATTAATTTATTTCTTTTAACTTCCTTTATACTACTTTTAACTTAAATCAATTAAGGTTTATTTAATCTCATATTTTGTTTTTAAAATTTTGATCAGATTATCCATCAGCATTTGGCTCATCATATGAATCCGAGAAGCACGATACATCCATCTCCATCGAAGAAACCAAAACCCTAAACCCTAATTCTTCTGATTTATTGCAAGACACAAATAATCAATCCTATGAGAATAATAATACCAATAACGAGGAGACTTCTTATTCTGAATCAACAGAATCAGACCACAATTCCATGCAACCAAATCCCGATTCCGATTCAGAATCAGGAAACACAATACTGGATGAAATCCCGGCCTTCGATTCCCATTGCATGGATTTAGCTCCCGTCAAAGAAGACGAAGAAGAAGACGAAGATCCTACAATCGTGAAACCTCTCAAGAGCATTCCAATGGAAACCACTCTTTACGACGTGGAGTTAGTTGTGAGAACCAGTTACAAAGGGCCACACGTACCGCTAGTCTCTCTCATGAGTAAAGTCAACAGTAAACCAATCGTGGGCCATCCTATCACAGTTCAAGTGTTAAAGGACAATTCTACCCTTCATTTATTTTCTAGAAAGGAAAACAGCCACCACCACAGGCCGAGTACGAGTAGTATTAACCAATTGCTGAAGAGGGACGAAAAGGTAATTTCTGGTCATGGAAAGAGGTCGCACAAGAAGGGCGGTTCGGGTTCTTCCAAGCCTTGGAGAAAGATTGCGAGTAGTAATAATAATAACAATAGTAGGAAAATGAGGAGGCTTTCTTCTATTACGATCGATAGGAGAGAGAGAAGAGGAGAGAGAAAGTTATTGGTGGAGAGGATGAGTGGGATGACGGTTGCGTGCGTGCCGCTTAGACTCGTTTTTAGTAGGATCAACGAAGCTTTGAAATTTCCTACTAGGTTAGAGAATCCTTAGGTAATAAAATAGAGGGGTGAGAGAGAGAGAGAGAGAGCATTAATAGAGTGTTTTATTTAATGAGGCTAATGTTTAGTCAATTGGAATTTGGCATTGTAAATTTTTGTTTTTGTTTCTAGTTGTTTATGTGGAGGATGGGTTTACTAGGTTGAGACGATTGGTGTTCATATTTTTTTTTAAAAGCAGGCTGTAACTCATAATTGGTGTAGGAAAACTGTAAGGTACTTTCGTAGCGGGTTGAGTTTTCTTTTATTTTACTTTCGGGTGAATTCTGTTAGTCCATTATTTTAAGTAAAATTACTCGATTACTGATTTTAAAACGATGCATTTGAGATCCTGATTTTGATGGCCTGGGTAAATTTACCATAGTAATTTCATGGTAATTCATAGTAATTCAATTGTGACTTTCGGCTTATGCCTCCCAAATATTTTAGAACACCTGTTTCACAATCCCTTTCTATCCTACGAAATTATTATGCATCGAAACAAGTTCTGATTAATCTCATTGCTCAAAATCTGAGCGTGAAAACTAGAAAATCGTATCGTAATTGGAAACCAGGAACACGGATCGTGATTGCTAACACTGAATTAGCTGTAAAATCGAGAAATAGTTTTCTAGTTATAATTTACAAATAACTTTTTTTTTAAGTTAACGGAATAGACTCGGCAAGTGTTACGTACATTTCTGATTATATATAAACAAAATTAATATACAAGAGGAAAGAAGAACTATTTACAAGATGGTTAAGAAATAAAAATAGTATAGAATTCTAACTACCTACATCCAGGAAAACCATATCTAGATTCCTGAAAAACTGGAAAACAAAGACAGAACGGTCCAAGGAAAAATGGGAATAAGAAGCCTGTGAACTTTTAGAAACCTAAAACCCAAAACCCTCTTTCTTTTCACGTCGACGGCGCGCGGACTTCAACCCTAGGCCAGCTGAACACCTCTTTCTCTCTCGTTCGTTCTCTCTCGTTCGTGAAGAGCTTGTTCCAGCAGCAATGAGGAAGAAGGTGGACGAGAGAATAAGAACCCTAATAGAGAATGGAGTCAAGCTCAGGCACCGCTCCTTGTTTTTCATCGTCGGTGACAAATCACGTGACCAGGTTTCATTTCTTCCTCCTCTTTATGTGGATATTGTAGGATTGAATTCATGCTAGCTCGAAATCATCACATTCATCTATGTGAACTGATTTTTATGCATACGTAATTACTGCATCGAATAATCGCATAACAAATTATGTGCATGACAATAAGCAATTAATTTGAATTTTTTATGGCTATACAGATAGCAAATCTTAATATGATGCTGAAACACGCTGCCATGAAATCACGCCGCAATGTTTTGTGGTGCTACAAAGACAAGCTTGAGATTAGCAGGTACACTAATCTTATCAAGTTCACATTTTTCTTCTCTCACAATCTTTTTCAGAACTTATCTAAAATATAATTTCTTTTGTAGATACGATTTTGTATTGAATTTATCTAAGATGCCACTTTGTTTTGTAGTCACAAACAGAAGCAAAAGAAACAAGTAAAGAAGATGATTGATAGAGGGTTGCTAGACCCGGAATTAGCGGACCATTATACCCTTTTCTTGGCCACCGAAGACATACAATATTGTTTGTACAAAGACACGGAACGAGTCCTTGGAAATACATTCTCCATGTGCATTCTTCAGGTCCTTTGTTTCTCCTCAATTCTCCCTCTTTATTCGATGATTAATTTAATATGATCGAATAATTTATTTTTTATTGTAAATGGAATGTTTTTATGGATTTCAGGATTTTGAGGCCTTGACACCTAATATACTCGCTAGAACCATTGAGACCGTCGAAGGTGGTGGTTTGATTTTATTAATGCTTCGTTCTCTCTCCTCTCTTACTAGTCTCTACACCATGGTCATGGTACGTCTCTCTCTCTCTCTCATGCACCATCTTAAATCTAATCATCATATACATTTCAAATTTCTAAATTTTTTTTATTCAGGATGTGCACGAGAGATTCAGAACAGAATCACACTCTCAATCCGCAGCGAGATTCAACGAGAGATTCCTTTTATCAATTGCATCATGCAAATCATGTGTTGTTATGGACGATGAGCTCAACATTCTTCCCATCTCTTCTCACGTCCGAACCCTCCAACCCGTTTCTCTCTCCGAGGTAAACCAACACTAAACTATCCCAAATACCCATATATCAATTTCTTCCTTAATTATAAAAAAATAAATTCAATTAATTTTTTTGGTTATAATATGAAGGATTCAGAAGGGTTGTCAGAAAGGGAGAGAGAGCTGAAGGATTTAAAAGAGCAATTGCGTGAGACCTTCCCAATGGGACAATTAATTGGCAAATGCTGCACAATGGATCAAGTAAATAATAAATAATCACTAATTCATTTTCTCTTATATTACTTTTAATTAACTATTATCAATTAAATTTGTTGGATTTAATGTAGGCAACAGCTGTGATAAGTTTCCTAGACGCGGTTTTTGATAAAACACTGAAATGCACGGTCGCCTTGCTGGCAGCTCGTGGTCGCGGAAAATCCGCTGCTCTCGGCCTTTCTATTGCCGGTGCCATCGCCGCTGGGTACGTAATTTATTTTGTTTAAAATATCCAATGATATTTATTTAAAATTTACAATGCTACATTAATTATTCAGGTATTCGAATATTTTCGTGACGGCTCCGAGCCCCGAGAATCTAAAGACTCTGTTTGAATTTGTCTGCATGGGAATTAATGCTCTCGACTACAAGGTCTTCAGATTCACCAAATAAAATTATAAATTTATTTTTTCATTTATTTATATTTTTGCAAGTTGATAACATATAAAAAATTCAGGAGCATTTACATTACGACGTGGTAAAGAGCAACGATCAAGAAATGAGGAAAGCAACCGTCCAGATCAACATCTTCAAGCAACATCGCCAAACGATCCAAGTAAAATCAAATAATTATAAAAATACCAAGGGCCTATTTGTAAATACTGTACATTATTGTTTGTTGCAGTATATAAAACCAAGCGAGCACGCAAAACTAGCGCAAGTGGAGTTGTTAGTAATAGACGAAGCGGCAGCGATTCCGTTACCGATAGTGAAGTCAATGTTGGGTCCTTATCTCGTGTTCCTTTCGTCCACTGTGAATGGATACGAAGGAACGGGGAGATCTCTTTCTCTGAAGCTTCTAGAACAACTCCAGTCTCAAAGCGTCAATGCTTCTGCTAAATCTAACAACGGACCATCCAACACTGGTTATTAATTAATAATTTTTTTTTATTTTTTTTATTTTTGGGAGTGCTTATTAATTGTTATTATTATTATAGGGAGGAGTTTCAAAAAGATTGAATTGAATGAATCGATAAGATACGCACCAGGAGATCCGATCGAGTCTTGGTTGAACGGATTGCTTTGCTTGGATGCTGCGAATTATATTCCTAATATTTCTAGGCAAGTTTATTTTTTAAATTTCTTTTCTTGATTTTCTTGTGTTTTGTTAACCTTTTTTTTTTAATTATTTTTGTCAAGATTGCCTCATCCAAAGGAATGTGATCTTTATTATGTTAACCGTGACACGCTATTCTCTTACCATAAGGAGAGTGAAATATTCTTGCAGGTAAACTTTTTTATACCATATTTTATGGATAATTAATGTTGATTACTAACTTTATAATATATAGAGAATGATGTCATTATATGTGGCTTCGCATTACAAAAATTCGCCAAATGATTTGCAATTAATGGCCGATGCCCCTGCTCATCACTTGTTCGTCTTACTAGGTATTTTCCTCTTTAATTTTTAATAATTTATTATTTATCTAGTTTATTTAATTCCTCTATCTTTATTTATTTCTGTAGGCCCTGTGGATGAGACGAAAAATCAACTCCCAGATATTTTATGTGTCATTCAGGTTCTTATTTGTTACACTATTGTTGATTTTAAGTTTTATTTTGATTAATTAATAATGATTTTAATTTATTTTATAAAGGTTTGCTTAGAAGGACAATTATCTAGGAAATCTGCGATGAAGAGTCTGAGTGAAGGGAGATCTCCATTTGGGGATCAAATTCCTTGGAAATTTTGCGAGCAATTCAGAGATAATGTTTTTCCAACACTTTCGGGCGCTCGAATTGTTCGCATTGCTGTCCACCCTAGCGCTCTAAGGGTAAATTATTAATTATAATACTCAAATATATTTATTTAATCTATCATTTCGAAATAATATTAATTTTGTTATTATGATTATTTTCAGCTTGGATATGGTTCTGCAGCCGTGGACCTTCTAACCAGGTAATTTTGTTGATTTTCTTTTTTGACTCTAATTAATTAATTGTATATTAGTTATAAATGCTAAATTATGAAATTATAAATGCTAAGGTACTATGAAGGACAAATGACACATTTTGCAGAGGAAGATGATGAGGAGCTCGAGGATTCTCAAATTAGGGTTACCGACGCTGCTGAAAAGGTAATTAAAATAAGATTTAATATGGATATATTGTTTATATTATTTTTTAATTAATGGTGATTTTATTTTGTGAAGGCATCGTTATTAGAAGAGAACATAAAACCAAGATCAAATTTGCCACCTCTACTTGTACATTTGCGAGAAAGGAGTCCTGAAAAACTGCATTATTTAGGAGTCTCTTTTGGCCTTACTCAAGATCTCTTCAAATTTTGGAAAAAACACCGTTTTTTTCCTTTTTATATCGGCCAAATTCCAGTAATTTTTTTTTTCTTCCTTAATTTGATGTTAAATATATTTCATTTATTGATTTTTTGCGTTTTTTGTTTGTATGCAGAGTGGTGTGACTGGAGAGCATTCATGCATGGTTTTGAAGCCTATAAATAGCGATGATATTGAAGTTGCAGAGTCTAGTACTACTCAATATGGATTTCTCGAACCTTTTTATCAAGGTATTTTTATATTTATTTTAGTAATAAAATAATATATTCTTGAAGTTATTGATGTTTTTAATAATTCGAGATTCTACCTTGTGCAATAATTTCAGATTTCAGGCAAAGGTTTAGGAGGCTTCTCGGTGCTTCGTTTCACAAGCTAAATTTTACTCTTGCAATGAGGTATATTTTGTACCAAAAAAAATGCATACTATTAATTAAATTATGGTTTATTTTATTTTTTTGTTTTTTATCAATGCATAAAAAATTTATATGATAATATATTTCCCCTAAACTTGATGTAGCATAATTGCATCGAAGTTAAATTTTGCGGACCATGAAGAGAACACAAATCAACAAAGAGAGCTATTATCTCCATATGATATGAAGAGGCTCGAAGCTTATACCAACAATTTGGTTGATTTTCATATGGTTCGTTTTTTTTAATTTGCAAATCATATATTTCATTATACTCTTTTTTTTCTTCTTCTTTTTGCTAATTCGGGTATATTATATGAATAGATTTTAGACCTTGTACCAAACCTAGCGCACGAATATTTCCAAGAGAAAATACCGGTCACGTTGAATGGAGTACAAGCTGCGATTTTACTATGCATGGGTCTTCAAAACAAGGACTTGACTTACGTGAAGGTTTGTGATTCACTTTCTAAAACCGGGATTTCAAATGCTAAATTTTGATTAATGGTTTGTTAATATATTTCAGGAGGAGATGGGTTTAGAAAGAGAGCAAATACTCTCGGCATTTATTAAAGTCATGAGGAAATTATACGGCTATCTCAATAACGTTTCCTCCAAAGACCAGTCCACTCTGCCTCGCCTTAAAGAAGTATATTCTTTTAAATTACTCTTGTACCCGTAACCCTAACTTTATTTATATCTTGATTATAACATGCACGTTTTATTTTGGTTTCTTTATAGATTGAGCTGACACCTCATTGTAAATCTGTGGACGAAGATCTTGAAGAAGGGGCCAGGGAAGTTATGGTCAGTATTTTTTCTTCTTTTTTTGCAGTAAATTTATTTATTTATTTTTCTTTTTTTTTAATCTTTTATTTATTGTGTGTTTTTTGTTTTTCTCAGGAGAAAATGAGGGAGAAAAATGAAAGCACATTGGACCCGGAACTTCTACAGCAATATGCTATTGTCGATAAAGACGGAGAATTCGACAAGGCCCTTAAAAAACCTGGAAATTTGTCTGGAAGCAGGGTTGTTAGTGTAAAATCGAGTAGAAGTGAGGGGGATTATAAGTTTAAGAAGAATAAAGAAGTTGAAAAATCGAAAAGAAAAGGAAAACACGGGGAGAAATCTGGGTCCTCGAAGAAAAGGAAATCGTAGACTTAATTTATGATTGATTTGGAAAGAGGGTATTTAATTTGAGGGATTTTGAAATCTCGGATATCTTCGAGTTCCTTCAATTGAACGAGAGAAGAAGCTAGTGTAGTGTTGTAGCATTTTGTTTTATTTATGTTCTGAAATATTTATTTTCAAATTTGGTGTCTTAGTATTGTTTTATTATATATTGACAAAATTTTCTAAACATAATGTAATGAAATAAGAATTTTTGAATTTATTGCGCTTCAATTATTTGTTTACTAGTCAAAACTGGATCTCCTGCTCGAGTACAAGAATTTTATTCCGGAACGAAACTTAATTATGACCACAAAATCAAGTTTGATTTATTCAAACATATAGCAGCCCAAATTACTTGTCAACAAGGTCTAGTGTATTGAAGAAATTAATACAATCATACCTACACCCAGATTACAGTACCTAGTACATAACCAAATTATATAATCATAGAACAAACCATGAACCAAGTGCAGTTAATGATCTTCTCAGATCAATCAATTGGCTAGCCGTGAAAACTACTACTATCTTCAATTCCTTAACACGGAATAAATCTAGGTACCTCTCTTAAATACAATTCCCTTTTTCTTAAAGTAGCCACCCACAATTAGCTTCCATATATCATGTCTATCGGTGAGAAGAAAATGGATGCGGCCGAGGCGGTCGAGGGCGGGGCTGAGAAATCAGTGATAGCGGCACCGGAAAGGCAAGCTCGGTTCGACCGGTGTTTTTCAGGGCTGGAGATAAAAATAGGGAAAGGAGCATTGAAGGATATGGATCCTGAGAAGCTTAAACGAGAGATAAGGCGATGGGCCAAAACAGTCGTTAAATATGCGAGACAGCTTAGCTTCACGTCACCTAGGGCTTCTTCGAGTAAGAGATTGGAAATAGAGAGCGAGAGTGTCCATACAGAAAAAGAGGAAACAAAATGAAATTTAAGATCTAGATTTTTCTTTCTTAATATCTCATTCTTGATTTATTTGTTGATTTTCTTTTAAATTGTATATGACATATTTTTGTTCATTTATTCTTATGTATAGTATTAGGCACTTGTTAGATAATTACAATTGGTTAAATGTATGATTTTGGTTTAGATTCACAATTGTATAGAAATCAAATGAGTGATTGATATTAGATTAGTTATTAGTTACGAGTAATAATGTAATCATGAGTTAACTAACCAAGTTGTGGTTAGTATACTATTCAAGTCCTAGTCATTTTTTAGTAGTATAAATACTCTTCGAAATAATTTGTAGTCATTTTTTAGTAGTATAAATACTCTCCGAAATAATTTGTAATCGATGAAATCAATATCAGTTTAACGAAAAAATATAAATATATAAACAATAGCTTATACATTGGTTTATTGTAATTGTACCTTTTTTAAAAAGGCGCAATTTCACGTGTACCCCTGTAAAACATCATAATTTCACATATACCCCTCTAATAATGTGAAATTTCGCGAATATAATTTTTTTAAAATATCACATATACCACTATTATATCATTTAAAATCATTATTTCTCGTTAGTAATATTACAATTACCTAATTTTTAAAATTATTTTTTTATGATAATGAATAACTTTTGCTCTAAAATAATATTGACAACCATAAAAAATCAAATATTGTCAATTCTATCTCATAATTTCTTTTCAAAAATCATTGCCGAAATCAATACTATTCTCAAAATTTTAAATAACTATTATATTGACATAAGGGTAAAACAAAAAAAAATTAACAAATTATTAACTAAAAGTTTAATGTAAGGATATCCATGATATTTGAAGATTTTTATAGGAATATTTATGAAATTCCATGTTTTTAAGGGGTATGCATGAAATTATGATGTTTTGTAGGGGTACACATGAAATTATGCCTTTAAAGAAAACCTACGTTAGCAAACACGTCCTAAAAAACTTTCAAACTTGCAGTAGTAAAAACTTGAGAAACTACGTTAGAAGCTACTATCTTTCCGTAGTTTTCTATTCTAATAGTTTCCTAATATTGACATGTCAACTTCCCAAAACTAATAGCTTCGGTTACTATACAAAACCATACAAGCAAACACGCCCCAAAGATTTCCTACTCATCCAAACAAGTCCTAAATAGTGTTCTTCGTCCGAGTTTACTTCCGTTGTTTGGACTAAGATTAGATATGCATTATACTTAATAAAATAATCGACTGGAGACATGCAGTAATGCCTGCAATGGAGACTACTATAGCAGACGTCTCTAACTAAACATAAACAATATACAGTCTCAATTTCTCATCTATACTAAAAAACTAATTTTCTACAATCATCCTTCTGAGTTCCGAAAATTAATTTGCAAGATATTTAATTTCCATTCATAAATTTCCGTACTCAAATCTTGTGAACGCTACATCCCGGCGCCTCTGCTGAAAAATCCTCCTTCCATTCCTCAAATTGCGACCCTCCGAACACTACTTGCTTTATCCCTACATAACTGCGATTTTTCCCAAATGTGAAACACACAAAAATTGAATATTCAACAAAATTACAAAACATAAAATAAGTCTTTCAGAAATTCAAGCAATTTCTCAATGCATAAATGAATATTATAAAATAGAGAACATACTCTGAATTAATTGTGGTCAAAGCGTTGAGAAATATATCCAAAAGCAACGGTTCGTGCGTGCCGATATCAACCCTGCCAATAAAAAATTAATAACATAATTTTTTTATTTCATGTTTTTAAGAATAAACGAGAAAAAAAATTAAATAAAAAAAAACTCTACCAAACACGTGCAAGATTATCTTGGATCTCAAGATCTCCAATATTATCAAATGAAGTTGGGTTTTCATTTGCCCCTTTTATCGAATCATACTTTGGTACTTTTTTATCCAATGCTCCCTTCGATAACTGTATTCACAAAATACTCCACTTCAGAATCTCACTAAACTAAAAGTTTGTACAATAGTTTTAACTTTTAATAACAATGAATTATTTATTATTTACCTGCAAATTCATAGAATTGCATCCACCGAGGCAACCAACTATACGCCAGCACCTAATAGCCTATATATGTTAATATCATTTGATTAGATATAATTTGTTACTTAGAAGTATTTCAGTATGTATACAAGATTTTAGTTTAGAAATTTACATCAGAAATTAAGGAAATGTCTTGGGGCAATGGCGCGTTGTAGAACTCGAACCATATGTATGAATTATTAAAACTAAACCTGCATAATCATAAATTAAAGCATTTTGAACGTGAATTCAGCCAATTATATATGAGTAATTTCAGAAGAAGAAAAAAATATGTTACTTGTTGAATGTAACATTCATAGGCGCGGTGGAACCAGTTTTTGTGTGCAGTATTTTGTTCCTTTTCTTTTTCATCCTCTCCTCCACCTTCATGAGGAGAAAGAAATAAAATTGTCACTTAAAATCACATTAATTAACTGATATTTCAAAAAAAAAAAAAAAATAGCAAAAATTAATAAGATATTGCATACACGAGATCGACCCTTTTGAGGGTCTTGGACGCAGCTATTGAGAATATCAGCAAATTCAGGGTCTTTATCGTAATTTTTCTCCCCCGCAATACTACCCAAATCAGGAAAAAATCCTTCTTTTTCAGAACCCTCTTCTCCTCTTTCTACCTTTATGTTAGGAAAAGGAAGCTCACTTGGGTGGAAAGCGTCTTCTTCATCCTCTTTTTGCTCTTTCTCTTGAGGGTTTATCGAGGGTTTAACATCACTGGTAGATTGAGCTTTGACAGAGAGACTGCTAGGTTTGAAATGGAATAAGGTGCGAGAAATAGAGAGAGAAGGAATCAGGTTTACGCTATTCCTGGTTGGAATAACGGCGGGAATAGCGAACAATTCTCGGATAAGCATGTTATTCCTCTTTCTACTTCACTTCCTTCTGGCGCCATTTTTGCAGAGAAACGGAGAGAAAATACGATGGTTGTGATAAACCGGAAATGAATTCAGTATTTTCGTTAAAACCGGAAACGAAAATACGGTTTCTAAAATCATTTAATTCAGTATTTTGTGGTTTACGTGGCCTATCATTACTCAAGTTATTTATCAAGAGTGGTGATGCATGTCCTCCTTAAAATCCCCTAGATCAATTGATGTGTTGGCGTGTGCAATAATGATGATGGTAAACCATGAATATTAAATTTTTTCCATCCTATATAGGTAAAGAAGGTAAAAAAGATCCACCGTTTCACACATCATTAATTTATTTAATATTCTAAACAAGTTTGTTTACCACCATTTATAATATTAATTAATCAAATTTATAAATTTGGAAAAGAAGTTATTTGACCGAATTAATACACCGTTTAACATGTGTTAAACGAATACACATGAATAAAATATCATAAAAAATAAACAAAAATATAACATTAAAAATAAAAATAATAAGTTCGCAAAAGTTAGCAAAATAAAAATGACAATATTTTGTTTTTTAAAAAAATTGGAAAGAAAATAATAAAATTTGTTAAATAATTATGACTTGTCATTTGTAAAATCAAATATAATAAATAATTAAATAAACCTGATCATTTTTAATAATTTGGTTCCTAACATAATAAATGTCGTTTACCATCTAATTAATACTATTCTGCCACATAATTAATATCATGTATTAATTTGCATAATTTTATTGTTTACCATGTGTTGATTTGAATTTAACATTAATTGAGTTCATTAAATTTCTGCCAACACATCAAGGATTGTGGAGGAATGTAGAGGGGGCAAATATAATTTTTCATTTATCAATTAACTTTATTTTCAACTGTGTCACGGATCTTCTCCATTTCAAAGGATGTGGTCTATGAATAATTTTTTGAAAAACAAATCCTAAATCACGAATCACGTTCAATTTTGGATTCAAATTTTATATAATGTCGGTGGGATTTGAACTCGCAACCTATCATCACATATAAAAAACACTCAACCAGATCCGGCACAGTAATGGTATAAAATTAACATATGTAAAAAATCCACCAAAAATTGAATCTCAATTTTATTTTGTATGAAATGTATTGTAAATAATGGTTTCAAAAAATGCTACAAATATTAAAAAAGAATGATATTTAAGTGATAATTGTTAGTTATGTAATTATTTTGATTATATTTTATATTAATTTCGTATTTGTGATTAAATTAATATAATATTATTATTTAATTATTATGGTTATTTTTCTGTCAAAATCCCAAAAAAATGCCGGATCGGTCCTGCGTTCAACCATCTGAGCCACTGACGTGGTCTATGAATATTATTTTTACATTATTTTTACATTATTTATCTGAAATAGCTAAATTGAATTGTTTTTCTTCCTTGCAGTCATAAATGTTTGATATATGTTTTTAGTCATAAATGTTTTTTGTGTTTTGAATATCCATGATGTATGCAAGCTTAGTTTTTTTCTATCCAAGTGCTTGGCATGAGTAGTCTTCATTAGATAATGAACTTGGATAATAACACTACACTTTGTTGTGATGCTTGGATCTAATTATTATTAGAGCTCTTCTTCCATACACCACTATTGGGTCTCACACCAAACCTTTCATAATAAATGATTTTTTGTGTCTTACACCAAACCATTGGGTCACGAATCTATTGACCGTTATGATAATTATAACTTATAACTCATTGTCCATCCAACCATCCAACCCCTACATTGTTAAGCGTGCGTGAGTGTGTGCGTGTGCGCGCGCACGGGCGTGTGTGTGTGCGCGCGCGTGCGGGCGGACGTGTGTGCGTGCGTGTGCGTGTGCGCGCACGGGCGCGTGTGTGTGTGTGTGTGTGTGTGTGTGTGTGTGTGTGTGCGGGCGGACGTGCGTGTGTGTGTGTGTGCGGGCGGACGTGCGTGCGTGTGCGTGTGCGTGCGAGCGCGAAAATTGCACCGTTAGCCAAAAAAGTAGTCTGAACTGTTTTTGTTAAATGCATCAAAGAATGACCAAATACATAAGGTATTCCTCTGTCCAGACAGCTAAAAAAGGTTGGTCTCGAACTGAACATAGAAATATTTCAACCATACTCCAGCGTCCATATAGCCAAAAAAAGGTAGGTCTCGAGCTAAATATAGAAAAATTTCAACCATTAACAACTGCATCACATATAAATATTTCAGTATGAGAAGAAAAAATATGCATGCATTGAGAATACCAACCAACCACTCGATATCTAAGGTTAGCAATCAAATTCTAAGACCCTCTTTTATGATTCATCTGTCGCCAAATTGTAAGTTTAAGGTTTATTAAATATTTTACTAAATATAAGCCTATAAATATTTTGTATTTCTGATCAGCAAATCTGGACTTCTGAAGCATTAATAAATCAAGGCAGGATTCTTAAGCTTCAATAAGCATCATGGGATCAAACCGGGTATGCATTACTTTGATTATCTGATTACTTATTCCGTCAATGTTTCATAAATAGGATACAACAAAGCCTTTGACCGGAAACTAAATAATATTTTGTGCATTAACTAAATTAATTTGTTTTAAAATTATCGGGGTTTACAAATTCAATTGAACTGTTATATTACGAATTACAATTTGTTTCTTTTTGATCAGTTATATTCACTTTCCGTATATTTTTTTTTCCGTACCGTATGACCCAATCACCTATACACCACAACATGATATACACACGATCAACAATATTCATAAAAAAAATATCACAATAATCATCAAAAACATCATCCAAAGAACATTAGTCTATTGATCGGATCATGCTCCAAAACGATTATTGGACCATACCCAAACCCCAAGATAATATACCTTGTTTCAATTGCGGAACTAGCATCAAAATAGGCCAATTAAATGTAGAATTAATGATTTTGAGATGTAATATTTACAGACAAATTTACAAGCGGATTTGGAACAACTACACCAAGACATGAAGACATTGGAAAAGATCTTTTTGAATCTAAAATTGGTAAGGAAACTATATATATATAGTTAAAAAGCGGATTTCTGCATTTAATGATGTGCAAAAAAAATTATGATCATCATGAAAAAATACAAATCTCAATTCAAATTCAATAGTTAGAAAAAATTAAGTATCAAAACATTGATACTGAATTAAGTAGGTTAGCCATATATATATGGGTTATGCTCAATGACCAACACTCATGTGTGGCCATCACTCATGTGTGACCAACACGGCCAACAAAATTTATTTCTCAAAATCTATAAATGAAAATCAAATTCTAAGCGTATAGATGTGATTTATATCATATCGATATATTGTAGAATAATTTTTTCATTTGCATTTTTCTACCTAACAAAACTGATAACATATTTTCACAACTGTCTATTTCGGTAATTTTTTGGATTTCGATGAAAGAAAAGTCGAAACATTGTAAAAATTATCCTAAGCTTATCTATATAATTTAAATTAAATCCAATGCAAACAATTCAGATTTTAAAATTGATTTCATGATAAATCATGTCATAGATATTATCAACCATTAATATTTTTACGTGTCATGATGGATAAGATAGAAATTTTAATTTTTCATGAAATAAATCTATAACATTCTTAAACAATATATATCATATCTATACGGTCGAAATTTAATTTTCGTGGATAGATTTTGAGAAATAAACGTTGTTGGCCGTGTTGGCCACATAAGAGTGTTGGTCATTTGAACATAGCCCTATATATATATCCAACAAAAAATTATATCATATCCATCATGATACATACAATTATTAACGGTCAATAAATATATACGACATGTTTAATCATGAAATAAATTTTAAAATTCAAATTTTTTGCAATGGATTTAATTTAGATTATATAGATAGGCTTAGGATAAATTTTTACAATGATTCGAGTTTTTCTTCATGGAAATCCAAAAATTTACCGAATTGGACGGTTGCGAGTTTTTAATATTTATTTCATGATGAAACATGTCGTATATATTATTGACCGTTAATATTTATTTCATGGAAATCCAAAAAACACAAATCTCAATACAAATCCAATGATGAAAAAATATTAAGTACCAAAATGTTTGTATTTAATTAAGTAGTTTAGCCTCCCCCCCTCTCTCTCTATATATATATATACAAAAACTAGTATTGGCTACCAAATTATTTGTGATGAAGTAAATTTTGTCAGTACGTGTAACTGTTAGTGACTATTGTAGCTTATTCCAAAAAAATACTTTTAGCTACTATATTTGTCAAAGAAAAGCGATTTATGCCTATAAAGTAACATGTGTTGTGACAAATTATTATCCCAAAATAAGCAGGGTCGTACATTGATTTATTGGTTCTAAATATTTAAGACCCACCATATATATTTCATATTCATCCCATATTAAGTATTTCAGTATCATTTCTCTGATTTACTTATGTGGATCAAGACTTTTTGCAAAATAAGTGACCTCTAGAGTAACTACTATTAGTTCCTAAAAACATTGGTTGGCACGAAATTTGGTTCTTGAATACGGGCAAATAGGTTGAATGCATAACATGTTTAGTTGATGTATTTTGTGTGTCAAAATAAAGTGTAGTCATGGTGATTTTCGCTTCTTATTTTCTATTTCTAGATTTAATATATATCATCAAAACTAGGAGGGAATATTTCCCTCTTACACATTGGTATTTTTTATAAAGCGAAATATTGCAGATACAGTAACTTAAATTGGTAGCAAACACAAAATTTAAATTATTAAATAAGTATGTATAAATATTTTCTTTGTTCTTTGTTCCGCAAAAAGGCAGAACAGCTGAAAAGTGAAAAGAAGCTCCACAATTAGTGCTCGATCCCATATATATATTTTTGTTATTTCAATCAACATTTGATGATCATGTTCTTAGAAATTGCTTGTAATATTTTGTAGGATAAGATGATTGTGCTAAAAGAAGCACCAACGCGCAATAATAAAATTCCTAAGACGGCTGAACAAATATGTTCTCAAGTTCTTGGAGATCGTCCCAAACTGCCTGTCCGGAGCGAAGAGACACGGTATTTTGAGCCATTCAACAATAATTTAAGGGAAGAATTGGAGAATACAAAAGTTGTTATTGAGATGCAAAATGTTGAACTTCAAGCTCAGAAAACTCTTATTGGAGAACAAGTCAATGAGATTGCATATTTGAAAAAATATATTTCGAGCAATATTCTCAATGGTAATTATAAAATTCATTTTTTCTTAAGTTATTGGACTTTTAGTTTAAATTCCTAATGTTTTTACTGTAGGGAATGGAAAGGTTAATATTGAAGTCTAATTGACCGACAAAGTGACTATAATATCTACTACTAAATTATGGTGCTTTGTTGACAATCAAAACATTTTCTGATTATAGGGATTTTAGTTTGTTATTATGAATAAAATCATTTTGTTATTTTGTGGATCCATCAATATTAGCAAATTCTCAAGTTACTTTGTTTGTTTTTAAGGACAAATTATTCTCTTTTTTTAATTAATATAATGCTACAATTCTGCCTCATCCTATGCCACGCCACCGGCCCGGGTTGGGTCGTTCGTGAAGGAAATAAAATTTTGAATCAACGATAAAATTATACATATAAAAATAAACGAATGTACATGTTCGTGAAAATAGTTGAGTGTAAAAAAAAATAGGATACGACACCTGAGAGATTCGAACTCTCGCGGGGAAACCCTACGTACTTAGCAGGCACACGCCTTAACCACTCGGCCAAAGCGTCATTCTTGCAAATAGTATTACGCAGATCATTTAGTTTTTGGTTCAATTATGATTTCGATCATTCGGTTCGATTTTGTTGTCGAGTCGTTGATTTTTCAAAAATATTTTGTTAATTATTATTATTATTTATTCTTTAAAAAATTATAACAATAACAATCTCATATAATAATAAGTATATTATATTTGTGTTTTTAAGCAAACATAACTTTTAAAAAAAAAATAATAGAATTAAAATAAGTTTATCCATCTAAATAACTTTTCAAACTTATAAACGCCTATCAAATTGTATTGTTATTTTACAAAATGTAAAATAAAAAAAATCATATGATATAAAATAATTTGTATTTATGTTTATTATAAATTAAATTTTGATATTATTTATGAAATTACTTTCACTATTAAGTTTTATATTATTTTATATTTTCCATTGCATTTTGAATCAATAAAAATTATTACTACTATATAATTAACAATGTGTTACTAAAAATGTTGTACGATTCATTATTTTAATATTTGATATTGTATAAAGTATTGTGAACAATGATATAATATTTATTGTTATGTTTTACATAAAATTGTATTATATCTTATTCATATATATTATTATATAATGACATTGATATAAGTGTTATTATTTGATTAAAAAAATGAGATTTTTTGTTATCATAATGTAAAGTAATTGTAAAACCTATGGATACAATGAATTCAAATAACTTTATTATAATATAATATTATTAATATTATCATACAAATATATAATTGTATGACAAAGGAAAATATAATTTACATGTTCGTCGCGTAGCGCGAATATTCTCTTAGTAAATATTATATGAGATGTTTAAAAAGCATGTTTCGTGCTCCAGACCCACTTCCAAAAAAATAATAATAATAAACGTTACATATGATATTAATTGATATGTATTCATTTATTAATTTAATTATGATAAATGAACTAAAACATTTATTTATTTATACAAATTATTTAATATCAATAAACTAGAAATATTTAGGTTTCATTTCTTTCGTAGTCACTTAAATTCGTTCATATTAAACATATCAAACATGTCTGCCGTGTCCATTGTTACGTATTTTATTTAAAATATTAATTTTATTTATATTTTTAATTAAAAACTTTTAATATTATATTTAATTTGTTATTATGTATTTTGAAGAAGTAATTATATTTTTATTTAAATTTATACTATTTATTTTTAGAAAGTAATATATTCTTGTTTTATATGAGGGTATTAATTTTGTGTAATGTTCAGTATTAAATTCTTTGGGAGATGGTATGCATTTATTTATATAAAATAGAAAAATTACTCGAGCTTCGCTGCGAATTTTATCATATAATAAATCAAATATAAGATTTTACTACAACAGATTGGAGTATCAGCGACGGGGGTTTAGCATCAGCGACGACCCGTGGCAAATAAAACAACCTTACTGCGTCGGCCCGTCGCAGAAAAGCATTACCGACGGTTTTATTTGCGACGGCCCGTCGTAACTGCTGTAACTTTTTCGTCAGCCCGTCGCTAAATCCTATAACCGTCGTTGATACCCTGCTACGGCCTGTCGCTAAAAGATAAACCGTCGCTGATATTCTGCTACGGCCCGTCGGTAAAAGATAAACCGTCGCTGAAAGGTTTCTTCGACGGCCTGTCGCAGAAGAGCACCATCGCTGAAAGTTTCGTCGGCCCGTCGCAGATGTTTTAGACACCTCTTTAGACACCTCTTTATATACCATGAAAAGGCCCGTCGGTGAAAACTCTCCCACAGCCCGTCGATGAAGTTTTAGACACCTCTTTATATACCACGGCTCTTTACTCATTCTCACTCTTCTCTCTCTCTCTCTCTCTCTCTCTCTCTCTCTCTCTCTCGCCCCTCTCAAACCTTAGAACCACAGGCGGCGCCCCTCTCTCTCTCTCTCTCTCTCTCTCTCTCTCTCTCAAACCCTAGAACCACAGGTGTGCGCAAGTTTGCTGATAACTGTACTGGACTACAAGGTTTTCTCGTCTTCAATGCTGTTGGTGGTGGTACTGGAAAGAAATGTGCTCTCAAACCCTAGATCTGGTATTTTCTCGCTGATATTTTCTCGCTGAAAGTTTGCTGATATTTTCTCGCTGAAAGTTGGTGGTGTCTCAAACCCTAGATCTGGTACTGGACTACAAGGTTTTCTCGCTGAAAGTTCCTCTCTCTCTCTCTCTCTCTCGCCCCTCGTCTTCAAGTTTGCTGTGGATTATGTAAAATACTTGTATAATGAGTTTGTAAAATACTTGGTATAATGAGTTTTGTGTTTGAATTTAAATTTTTAGTGTGGAGTTGTAAATTTGTGTTTGAAAAAACTTGTATAATGAGTTGTAAAATATCTAAGTATAATGAGTTGAAAAAACTTGTATAATGAATTTTGTATAATGAGTTTGTATAATGAGTTTGTATAAAGAGTTGTAAATTTGTGCTTAAAAGTTCGTATAAATGTTTTAATTAATATCTAAGTATATGTATTTTAATTACTATTTAATTAATTAATCAAATATAAATATAAATATAATGAACAAAATAAAATATTAAATAATCACTTTCAGCGTTGGGCCGTCGGAAAAGATATCTGCTACGGGCCATCGCTGAAGATAAACCGTCGCTGAAAGTGGCATCAGCGACACCACTTTCAGCGATGATTTTTTAGCGACGGTTTGCCGTCGGTGATACCTTTAGCGACGGTTTTTGCCACTTTTAGTGACGGTTTTTACCGTCGTTGATACTCCAATCTGTTGTAGTGTTTTTCTCAGTAATCAAAACAAAAACAAACACAAACAGCTAAAAATTATATTGCAAGTAGATCCGAATTATAAACAAATAGCATTACTCGAAACATATAAACATATGAAATTGTTCGTGCTAGCTAACATGAAAATAACAATAAATTTTTTGAACTAATAAATTATTCATCCACTATTGATACCAATTAATCGTGTAGCAAGATATCACTGAATCGAATAATTGCTAACATCTTATTTAAACATGACCATCATCTAAAGATGTTCATACACTATTGCAACATCATCCGTCACACCTACAATCTCTTGACATAGGTAGTACTTGAACTTGACATCAAATATTAAAAAGAAAACTAAAAACATGATTATATGAAATGAAATGGCGCGACAAATAATGCGCAAAAAATAAATGAAGTTGACAGGACATGTGACAAGAATTAAAAATAATTGAGTAAACCCTAAAATCATTATAAAAACATAGCTACCTTACAGCATGAAAGATCAAGATTACTAATTTATCCCACCATGTATCATTAGATAAACCCTTTTAGAATCTAACAAAATATATCAAAAGAATGTATTATTACAAAATTACAAAATAATATATTATTAAATAAATTCTTGAAAAAGTAAATAAAATTATTTTAAAAAAGTAAATAAATTCTTGAAAAAGTAAATAAAATTATTTTAAAAAATTAAATAAATTCTTGAAAAAGTAAATAAAATTGTTTTAAAAAAAGCTCACAGCTTGAGCCAGTGTTGAAGAGCAATGGCTTTGTAATCATCTTCGAGCCAGTGTTGAAGAGTGATATTTCGAGCTTTCTCGTCTTTAAATAAACTCTTTCGAACCTAATAAAATATAGCATAAAAATGTATTATTAAAAAATAGTTTATATAATTTGGCAGCTCTTCCTGTACATCTATATCAAATCAAGTTTGAAATATAGCTAATAAATACTAATTTGAAAATCTGAGTGGCCACATTTATAAATCAGCTTTATCATAAAAAAGTGGCCACATTTGTAAAACTAAAATGGCGAGCCAATGTATTATTAGAAAAGCTGATTTTCAAAGCTGATTTGTATACTAATTTGTATAATCCACCTCCAAATAATACACTGGGCTATATTTTAAACCTGATTTTTATAACAGTATAGTAATTTGAAGAACCGTCCAATCAATCGAGTATTTCAACACTGGCTTTTCTAATAATCAATCCAGATTTGCTAACAAAATATAGGTAATAAATAAAATTAGGTTAAAAAAACTTACAAATTCGAGCCACTGGTGAAGAGTGATACAAAAACGTTTCGAGCTCTGAACGAGTCCTGAAATTTCACAAAAAATCTACATATAATTAAATATCGAGTTGAAGCTAATTCGAATATTAGGACATTAATTCGCGGTGTGGAGAGGGTTGACCCTCAGTACCATCTCTGCCTTCTCGGTTCCATATTCAGTGCGAGCTATACTCGATTGATTTGGCAGTTCTTCAAGTAAGATATACTGCCTTCTTCAATTAATAGTCGCCCTATGAATAAAATACTAATTTGTCAGATATGGCGGTTCTTCAACCACTCGAAACACCTCATGATGCAGGATGGACGCGGGTTGCTCGAAATCAGGCGCTCCATGCAGTCTGCCAGAAAACACAAACTGAATAAAATATTAAAATCATCAACAAAACAATATAAAATTATAACATGTATATAAATTAAGAAGATTTATTAAGTACTTATTTTACATAGATAATTAACAATCCATCAAATTTAATTACATTAATTCATATTATTAACAGTCAATTAATTTAATAATTAACTTCCTTAATTAACATTCAATTTAAAATCAAATATACTTACTTCAATTTTTCAAATAATTTCAAATAAACTTAGATAACTTCAAATCAATTCAACTGGGATAAAATCTAGTATTTTTTTTATATATACAACTCACGATAAATCTTCATAATAATATCTCCTTCCAAGTGTATTCAAATATAAATCGAGTCATAACTTAGATCAGTGTTCTCTATTTAACAAGGATCTTTTATGGAGTGTATTTGATAAGATAATATAACGAATTTGTATACAGTATCTTTCAACAAAGTGAATATAAGCATAATTTGTTGTTGTACATTTTTTTTTGATAAATTTCTTTCGCACATCATAATTTTAAACACGATACGATAAATAATCATATAACTTTCAACATTACTTCGTCATGTTAAAAGAATAAATTTTAACTCAAGAATTTATTTTTCCTGTTTTTTTTCTCGCACTTCGTCGTGAAGCCTTCTTGAATAAATAACAACTGTTAAAAGAATAAAAAACTTAACTCAAGAATTTTGATAATCAATCACAAATAATATATCCAGGTTGGCTATCACTACAAGAAAAATGATTTTTATCGGTACTTAACTACTTATATATGTTGATAAATTCTCAAAATAAATCGTCGAATCAAAATAATGATTATTTAAATTTTATCCCATATTATACCTATACTTTCCTATTGAGTAAACGATGTGCATGTTAAAAAGTATATAATCTGATAAAAAGTATACAACACCGGCAACACGTACCTGTTCAGAGATGCCGCTGCTGATAGTTTATCAGCTTATTAGTATTCTTATTTTTCTTCTTCTTCTTCTTCTTATTATCGTTTATCATGTTTAAGATTCATCAAAAAGTTATTCATCATGTAAAAAGTATGCACAACAAACTGATAGCATTCATTAGCATACATTTTGAATGCATATAAATACACCATTTAGATGAGAAACTTGAGACTACTCAACCATTCATTTGACATGTTAATGAATAAAATTATTATTTAAAGAGATGACATTTCTTATTAAATATAAAAATGAATTTTTTTTATTACAACAAAAATGTCATAAAAAGTTTGATTATTACTTGCCAGTTGTGAGATACTAGATGAAACTGATACAAATAAAAAGTTTGATTTTACAATAAACTATTATATTAAATTAATATGCTTAACGTTTTTATATTTTTAGAGATACGGCGCTTAAGATATTTTCCCGGTTCGTGTATACCGTCGAGCGGAGGAGAGTATTTATTGTTTTATTAAATCGCTACAAGATAAGCATTTATTTATCTGCTATTAGGATGTTGTAGATTTTTAAAAACTTGGTAGTGAAACAGAACTTAAAACTTCATTTTGAGTTATATATCGAACTATTACGGTGAACCATTCGAATTAATTCCGATGCGTTTAAAGATAATAGTTTACTCCTTCATACTTTATAATGGACAAACATGAATTTCTAAACTTGTACGATAATTAAGCAATGTAATGTAATAATCTTATGTTATAGACAATTTTATTATCAGATATGTGAATATAATAAATCGAAAGAAATTTTATTACTCACTACTAACAACTCACAAAGTCGCAACTTCAAAAATATAACTCGCATTGCGAAGATTCTAGTTTATGAAATTTCAGTTTAAACATAAAGAACTTAAATATATTTCAGATTTCGGATAAATAGATATATTTAATATGTTGTTTATATTTATACTAACCTATATTGATCCAAATATCCTAAGGTTTGATTATATCAAAACACTGTCAATACTAACAGTTTCAGTTAAGACCAACTTGTAGGAGAAGTAGGTACAACGGACTAAGGATGATCAAAAGAGATGATTGAAGAAATCAAGACAAAGATCGCTCGTCAAAGGAAAGGTGTCAAGACATTGAAGAATTCAAGACGTCGAAGCTTTCCGTGAGTTGGGATCATTAAAATAAACCCTAGGTATTCCAAAGAACTTCTCACATTTATCAAGGTCAAAAGATAAATTCGAAACACGATGATCAACAAGGAAAATCACCATACAAGTGTATGGTTCGTTCGAACTAACAAACAGTGCGTTCGAACGAACCAAGACCTGGAATGGTGAGAAAACTCACAAAACTAGACACAATAAATATTCGTTCGAACGAACATATATGTCCGTTCGAACGAACACCTTTGGTTCGTTCAACTCAAGGACGAACTTTGAACCACTCTACGTTCGTTCAAACGAAAAGTGAAAGAAAATATGGCTTAAGAATTAACTTGGAAGAATTATATAAATAGGCAAATCTGCAGTCAGAATTGGACCCGTTCAGAATTATGGGTTTCAACCTAATTTCAGATAATTATGATTTAATCTAATTTCGGGCCCATTCAGATAATTAAGGTTTTAACCTAATTTCGGCCCAATCCGAAAGCTAGGGTTTTAACCTAATTTTTGCCTATATATATATTCTGATTTCAACTTTCTCTCTCTTCGAGGCTGCCATTTTTCTGACCTAATTTTGGCCGCCGAAATTCTTCTTTCTCCCACAGAATTTCAAAGTGAGATTGATAGAGAAATAGAAGAGAGATCTGAGCAATTTGTTGAGAGAAATAATCGTGACACCGGCTAGAACGGCGTTGACGGTTCCGATCGGACGAATATCAAGGTGGACACGAGTAGAGGGGCTGCACGAGCAATCCTTGGAGAAGGTTCAACAGATTGGAGAAGAAGACATCACGTACTAACTTGTACGAGGTAAAATTCTGATTACTCTTCCTTTTTCGGTGTTTTTCGAGTGTGATCCAGGGTAGAATTAGGTTACGCATGCGTGAATAATTCCGCTGCATACTCTAATAATCGTATGCGTAATCCTACAGTGGTATCAGAGCAAACGCTCGTTAAAACCATCGAAAATTAGATTTTCAGATTTGTAGATTAGAATTTTATAATTTGAGAAATTTTAGAATTTTTTGGGCTAAATTGCAAAATTACATAATATGAATTCTGTTGAAAATTAGATTTTCAGAAAAATTAGATTTTCAGAATATATTGTAATTATAACAGATTAGATCTGGTTAAAATTGATTTTTCAGAAAAATTAGGTTTTCAGAATAAAAATGGAAATTCAGAAAAAATTAGATTTTCAGAATATATTTTGTACAGATTAGATCTGTTGAAAATTGGATTTTCAGAAAATTAGATTTTCACAATATATGGTAATAAATACAGATTGGATCTGTAAAATATTTTTTAATAAATACAGATTTTCAAAAAAAAAAAAAAAAAAAAAAAAAAAAAAAAAAAAATTTTGTGAATGTTTGTATGTGTTATAAAAGTCGAAATTTTTTTTTCTGTCGTTTCTCGATCGAACTTGGAGTTGCGATCGTACGAACAAAATTCTGGACAACAAATTTTTTTTTCTGTCAAAAATGCCCAATAATTTAAAATTTTCAATTTATAAATTCAATTCGGTATAGCATATAGCCTAAAACGGGGATGATTGTTTGTGAATGTTTGTATGTGTATTGTGATTGTTTGTATGTGTGTTGTGATTGTTTGTATGTATGTTATGTGGGGGCCAGTGAGCTTTCCAATTTGTAAACTATTTTAATATGGGGATCAGTGAGTCTTCCAAATTGTAGTAGAATAGGTTTAATTTTGAAAAAGGAACCTTCAAAACAAGACGACACGAAGATTGGATCTTCAAGAACAGACGACACAACACGAAGATTGGATCTTCAAGAACAGCACAAGATCATCTTGGATTTTAGGGTTGGGAATTTAGGGTTTTATGATTGCTCATAAAACTAAAAGGCCTATATGCTATACCGTACAATTTTTGTTTTGTTTTTGTTTTATGCATGAATAAAATAAAAATTAAATAAATGATTTTAAGAAAAGAAAATCCTCCCACGTAATTATCAAGTAACTTGCCTCCCTAAATGGAACCTTCTAGTCTAGTCTTTGTTTACTTATGTTGCATGGCCTTAGTCTGACACAAGTTTACACGTACGTAGAAAAGAAGACACGCATTGATTAGGGATTGATATGTTGCACGGCTTTAGTCTGGCATGTCAATTCGCTAATTGAATGATATTCCATTTATGGTTTGGACTTGACCAATTAGCTAGCTAGGCTAGTATTTGGGGCAAGGAGTGAGGTACACATACTCTGGTTTTGAGTTGGACTCAATACTGGACCTCGCGAATAAAGCAAGAATCGTCTTAGAGATGATTGGACACCGTCCTACCCAACGTGACGTGTTTTCTGAGTGGTTGGCCTTAGTCACCTTAGAAATATGTTAAATAGGGATCTTGTCCATTATGAGATTTAAGGTATCAAATCTCCGTTTCAGTAGTGGGGGCTATTTGAAATGATAAAATAATGGGTATTTCAAGTTGTTTAAAAATGAATTTTAATATATGAAAGTCCACGTTATTAATTACATTATTTTTCAAAATTTGTAGATTTAATGGCTTTACCAAGTAATAACCGCTTTAGTTTGCGTTCCATTTTGGAAAAGGAACGAATGAACGGAAAGAACTTTCTCGACTGGCAGAGGAATCTGGGATTCGTTCTGAGACAGGAAGGAAAGGCACATGTCTTGGAGACGCCTATCCCTCCTGTGCCAGGGGATACAGCAACTGAGGATGAGACATTCGAATATACGACCATGATGGACGATTCGAATGATGTCACATGCCTCATGTTGGCTACTATGACTCCTGAATATCAAATTCAGTTTGAGAAACAGGATGCATACGAGATTATGAAACAGCTCAGGGAGATGTTTCAGGTTCAAGCAAGGGTGGAGAAGTATCAAGCTCTTGGCAATGCGACGCAATGCAAGATGCAAGAGGGTACGCCCGTTAGCTCTCATCTTCTCAAGATGAAAGGATATTTCGATCATCTTGAGAGGCTTGGCATGAAATTTGAGTTGGAGTTACAAACTGATTTGATCATGTTGTCACTGCCACCGAGTTTCGATTCGTTCATTTCGCATTTCCACATGTCGGACATGACAAGGACCATTCCCCAGCTTTTCGGAATGCTCAGAACATTCGAAGGTGACCAGAAACCGCGATACATGAAGTCTAGGACTTCGGAGGTATTGGTGGTTCAAGGGAAGAATCCAAACAATGGAAACAATAACAAGAAGAGGAAGGCAAAGGGCAACAAGGTTGCGCCTAAGCCCGTGAGCAAGAAAGCCAAGGATGACAAGAAGTGTTTCCACTGTCTCAAGGAGGGGCATTGGAAGCGTGATTGCGAGATCTTCCTGAGGGAGAGCAAGCAAAAGACCGCTTCCTCGGACACACCGGCATCAGGTATTTCCGTTATCGATTCTTATTTCTTTACTTTATCATCATGGGTGTTGGACACTGGATGTGGGACTCATATTTGTAATAATATGCAGGGCCTAAGAAGTAGAAGATCGTTGATTCGTGGCGAAGTTGATTTACGCGTCGGGAATGGAGCTCGAGTAGCAGCATTAGCCGAAGGGACGTATGATTTAACTTTGCCAAATGGACTTATTTTAGTTTTGAATAATTGTTGTTATGTACCTACTTTGAGTAGGAATATTATTTCTGTTTCGAGACTTATTGCGGATGGATATGAATTAGTTATTGGTACTAATGATTGTTTTATTCGCAAGAATGACATTTTCTTTAGTAATGTTCTAGTTGAAAATGGTTTATATGTCTTGGATCTAGAAAATAACAACAATAATCAGTCCATTTATAACATAAATACCACTCAAACAAATGAAACATACTCATGGCATTGTCGTCTCGGACACATAAACGAGAAACGCATTGCTAGACTCCAAAAGGATGGAGTACTAGATTCTTTTGATTTAAAGTCAATAGAAAATTGCGAATCTTGTTTGATGGGTAAGATGACAAAGACACCTTTTTCCAAGAAAGGAGAAAGATCGAAAGATGTGTTGGCCCTCATACATTCCGATGTATGTGGACCGATGAGTGTCGAGGCTAGAAATGGGTATCGCTACTTCGTGACTTTTACTGACGATTATAGTAGATATGGATATCTATACTTAATGCGTCACAAAAGTGAAACTTTTGAGAAATTCAAAGAGTTTCAACACGAGGTAGAACTTCAACTGGGCAAGAAAGTAAAAGCCATTCGATCAGATCGAGGTGGCGAATACTTGAGCTATGAGTTTGAGGACTATCTTCGAGATTGTGGTATAGTATCACAATGGACTCCACCCGGTACACCCCAATGGAATGGAGTGTCCGAGAGGAGGAATCGGACTTTGTTAGACATGGTTCGCTCGATGATGAGTCGCACAGATTTGCCAAAGTCATTTTGGGGGTTCGTGCTTCAAACGGCCGCTCATATACTGAATAGAGTTCCGTCCAAATCGGTCGAAAAGACACCATATGAGTTATGGAATGGCAAGGTGCCATCATTGTCTTATCTTAAGATTTGGGGTTGCGAGGCATACGTCAAAAGATTATTGACGGAAAAACTCGAGCCAAGATCAGACAAATGTTTATTTGTGGGGTATCCTCAAGAAACAAGAGGATACTACTTTTACTTGCCAAGCGAAAACAAGGTTTTCGTGGCTCGACGTGGACACTTCTTAGAGAAGGAATTCCTAGATCGTCAAGCCAGTGGGAGTAAAATTGATCTCGAAGAAATTCGAGAACCACAACGTGAACAGGTTGATTTGGAACAAGGTTCTGAGTTACCATTGGATGGTGAACCAGAATCTAATACACAAGCTCTACGTAGATCTGGCAGGATTCGTCAAGAACCTGAGAGATATGGATTTCTCATTAGTAATGACGATGATGAGTTGACTCTAGATGATGAGCCAACCTCCTACAAAGGTGCTATGTCTAGTTTGGATTCCTCGAAATGGCATGACGCCATGAAATCCGAGATCCAATCCATGTATGATAATAAGGTTTGGAATCTTATTGATCTACCTGATGGTGCTAAGTCCGTTGGGTGTAAATGGGTTTTCAAGAAGAAAACCGACATGGATGGTAATGTACACACTTTTAAAGCAAGACTGGTGGCGAAAGGTTTCAAGCAAATTCATGGTATAGACTATGATGAAACGTTTTCTCCAGTAGTCATGTTTAAAAGTATTCGAATTCTTCTAGCGATAGCTGCATATCACGATTATGAGATATGGCAGATGGATGTCAAAACCGCTTTCCTTAACGGGAACCTTACCGAGGATGTGTATATGACACAACCCGAGGGTTTTGTCGATCCAAAGAATACGAATAAAGTGTGCAAGCTTGTGAAATCCATTTATGGATTAAAACAAGCATCTCGTGCGTGGAACATACGATTCGATGAAGTCATCGCAAAGTATGGTTTCATTCAAAATATCGAGGAACCTTGTGTATACAAGAAATTCAGTGGGAGTTCGGTTGTATTCCTCATCTTGTACGTGGACGACATCTTACTCATTGGAAATGACATCCCGATGCTTAACCAGGTTAAGGCATATTTGGGTAGTCAATTCGCAATGAAGGACTTAGGAGAAGCTGCCTATATTTTAGGAGTGAAGATCTATAGAGATAGATCGAGGAGACTTCTCGGACTAAGTCAAAGTACATATATTGACAAAGTGATAACTAGGTTTCACATGGAGCAATCCAAGAAAGGATTTCTGCCAATGTCACATGGCATCACTCTCACTAAGGCTCAGTGTCCTTCAACGGACGCTGAACGTGAGCGAATGAGTCGGATCCCATACGCTTCGGCTATAGGATCGATCATGTATGCCATGATATGTACTAGACCAGATGTCGCATATGCGTTGAGTGTGACTTCCCGCTATCAGTCTGATCCCGGGGAAGCTCACTGGTCCGCAGTCAAGAGCGTTCTTAAGTATCTCAGGAATACTAAAGATATGTTTCTTGTCTATGGTGGTTCGGAAGGAGATCTGATTATCCAAGGATATACAGATGCTAGTTTCCAAACTTGCCCGGACGATTTCCAATCTCAAAGTGGTTACGTCTTTACGCTCAATGGCGGAGCTGTTGTTTGGAAAAGCTCCAAACAGAAGACGGTGGCTGATTCTACAACTGAAGCGGAATACATCGCGGCTTCGGAAGCCGCAAAGGAGGCTGTCTGGCTACGACAGTTCGTGATGGAACTTGGCGTTATGCCAAGTATCTCGGGTCCCATGGATGTCTATTGTGATAATAACGGAGCAATAGCACAATCTAAGGAACCGCGAGCGCATCATCGGTCCAAACATGTACTCCGGCGTTACCACTTGATTCGTGAGATTACGAAGAGAGGTGACGTGAAAATAATGAAGATACCTACCGAGGATAACGTGGCCGATCCATTTACGAAGCCACTATCACGTGCCAAGCATGAGCAGCATGCTAGGGCGATAGGATTGGGATATCTATCGCAGTGTTAGTTTGGGTGTTTTATTTATGTTTCTTATTGTATAAGGGGATTTGATCTGCCTAGTGCAAGTGGGAGAACATTTATTATGCCCTAGGCGTGTTATTGGGATTGTATTTGTTTATGAGACAGATATTTATATTATTATTCATCATATGACCTAAACCTTCATATTTCAAAAATTTTAAAATAACAAGAAAGTGTGTGAGAGGTTACTCGATTATAATAATCGGATAGACCTTGAATTTCATTCTAGTTTAGTGCATCGAGTCAGTTGAGAATAATATGTTTCATGGCCTTAGTCTGGCATATTGATTCGTCAATTGAATGATAGTAAAACCACTAAACGGGATGAATATAATTTTAAAACGTCCCTCGTGTATAAAGTTGTTCATAGATTTGAACCAGGTAATCCATTCATTGAATGGAGACTTTTACATACACTGGCATATTCGTAGATGAGATGATCAGGTTTTACTGATCTGAGACGGTAGCGTCGATTCTAGAATATGGATATACGCGGCGTCGTATATTGGACTGACCACTATATGAGTTTGTGACATGGTTAGAGTCATTGGAGACAAACTCATATCCAGATAGTGCGTTTTAGTGCTTCATACTTGAGTGATCTCACGGATACCTAGTATGTGAAAAGACAATGCTTTGATGTAATTAACCCTACGCGTAACTGTGTAGCAGAAATTATTATTGAGTATTGTTTTTAGCATAGACAAAGGATGTGAGGTTGCAAGATAGGAATTGTTCCTTTCTAACCTTGAAAAAGGATAGAGGGAGATATCTCTCGGGCCCCTCGATTGAATTGAGATTGATGAAATGCTTGGCCAAGCTCGATGGAACTCAGTAGAGTTCGCATTGTAATTATCAATCTAATTCTTATCGAGAAAGAGTATATCTGATCAAAAAGAAAAGGGGATGACTTGAAGTCTTAAGCTTCACCGTGACTCTTTTGATCGGAAGATATCGCGAACAAGAGGACTATTAACAATTATCTGAGCTAGGTATGAAGATGTACTGCATCTTCGTAAAGGTGTTCTCCACCTTTTTCGTGCTAATTCTGGGTAGGTATTAACGGCAGTCTAGTGCTCGCAATACCTTGTGGATTGTTGTCATATCCACTACCAGTCCTAGACGAACCTACAACGGTCACACCAAGATTTCGTAACATATCGGATTCTCAAGATAATGCTCACAAATACGTTTGTTGGACAAATAAAATGAAATCACGTGTGATTAGATCTCACGACATATGTTGGACATATGGCCAAGTTGATTAAGTCTTAATCCAAGAGGGAGTTTGAAAGAAAATATGGCTTAAGAATTAACTTGGAAGAATTATATAAATAGGCAAATCTGCAGTCAGAATTGGACCCGTTCAGAATTATGGGTTTCAACCTAATTTCAGATAATTATGATTTAATCTAATTTCGGGCCCATTCAGATAATTAAGGTTTTAACCTAATTTCGGCCCAATCCGAAAGCTAGGGTTTTAACCTAATTTTTGCCTATATATATATTCTGATTTCAACTTTCTCTCTCTTCGAGGCTGCCATTTTTCTGACCTAATTTTGGCCGCCGAAATTCTTCTTTCTCCCACAGAATTTCAAAGTGAGATTGAGAGAGAAATAGAAGAGAGATCTGAGCAATTTGTTGAGAGAAATAATCGTGACACCGGCTAGAACGGCGTTGACGGTTCCGATCGGACGAATATCAAGGTGGACACGAGTAGAGGGGCTGCACGAGCAATCCTTGGAGAAGGTTCAACAGATTGGAGAAGAAGACATCACGTACTAACTTGTACGAGGTAAAATTCTGATTACTCTTCCTTTTTCGGTGTTTTTCGAGTGTGATCCAGGGTAGAATTAGGTTACGCATGCGTGAATAATTCCGCTGCATACTCTAATAATCGTATGCGTAATCCTACAAAAAGAATAATTCGTTCGAACGAATCGAAACCTGGGGTTGTGAGAAAAATAAACAAATCTAGACACAATAAATGTTCGTTGGAACGAACCACTATGTGCGTTCGAACGAACATCCATGGTTCGTTCTTGATTCATAGAACGAACCATGAACAAATTCATGTCCGTTCGAACGAACATAATTGTTCGTTCGAACGAACTCATCGTGTTTATGAAAAGTCCTTTGAAACGGCTAGGTCAAATTCAAGTTCGTTCGAACGAACCAAACAGTACGTTCGAACGAACTATGTAATTTTTACACAGGTTGAGTGGTTTCTATGGATGATATAAATAGAACCACTCATACCTTCTCTCTCCCATCCTTTAGCAAAAATTTATTCTACATCTAAAAGAGAGAAATATCTAGCTTTGATCTTCTTCCAAATCCCTTGATAAGTGTGAGACAAACCTCTAGATCATCGATCTACTTCTCGACATCTCCTTTCTATACGATTCCCAACTCACGTGACCGATCACGTTGTAGTGCGTATTAGAAAAGTGTAATAGGCTAATTCTTGAATTGTAAAGCCCGCTATAGATCGATAGAAAACGTGTAAATCGATCTAGGCAAAACCTTGTACGAGTGAGTTGGAATTCAATCGAACGCCGAAACGGCACAAGGCCTTCCCGGAGACGTAGGTACTTGCCACTAATCGAATCGGTCGATTAAGCAAGTAACGGGTGAGTTAAACCTACAAAGCAACCACCTACCGAACTCCGTAATAAATATCGTGTGTTCATCTCTTTCGGTATTTGCATTATTGTATTCAAATCATTTTAAGCTTCCGCATAAATTAGAATCGGTATACCTTAGTCGAAAATTGTACGTAAGGATTACCTATTCACCCCCATCTAGGTTAGAATTAACCAACAACCTATATATTAAAGACAAACATAAAGCCAATCCTTACTTTGGAGAGAGAAATCAAATCTAGTTCAAAAAAAAAAACCCGAAAATCCTAATCCTAAATTTGCTATTTAAGATTCTTTGTATTAAATTCAAAGAAACCAGAAATCAAATACTAGTTATTCATTGTATTCAATTCATGATTCTTTGAATTAATCTCTCTCTCTCTCTCGGTCGGTCGGTATTTATTTCATCGATCAACTCCTCTCTTACCCGTTACCAGGCGAAACCCTAGGCCACAAGAGATCGATCTCTAAATTCTTGGATCCTATTTTCTCTATTTGTGTACGTATTTCTCTTTCTCCTTGGTTCTATTAGGGCTGGCAAAAAAAAGCTCGAGCTCGACGTTCGTTCGAGTTCGGCTCGAAGATCGTTCGAAAATGACTCGTTCGAAAATTAACTCGAACCAACTCGAGCCGAGCCGAGCCAGCTCGAGCTGGGCGATGTTCGGCTCGCGAGCCAGCTCGAGTTCGATTTTTTTTGCATATATACCCTTCAAAAATAATTTAATTACCAATAAAACCATTTATATGGCCAATCCACCTATCCAGCCCACCTATCCAGCCCAATCTAGAAAACTATAACCCCAACCCTAGTCATTCTCGCTCGTCTCTCTCTCGGCCGCGGCGCATTCTCTGGCTCGCGCTCTCACCCAAAGACAAGTCCTCCAAGACGGTGCACCGCCTCCTCCTCCTCTGCATTCACTTTGCTCGCTCTTTCAGGTACACCTCATCCTTCTCGTTCGAATCTGACTGGAGTTGCACAATTTCTGTTTTTTTTCGAATCTGAATCTGACTAAAATGCAGATTGTTGATTTTGTTGTACATATCTTTGTATCTGACTTACTTGTCTTGGTTTATTTTTTGAATCTGACCTCTATTATTGACTAGAATGTGTTTATTTTATTGTACTACATTGAATCTGTTTGGATCTGAGAGAATTTTTGCGTTAATCTGACTAAAATGCGTTAATTTAGTTGTTTCAATCTAACAAAAGATAATAATTTGACTATAATATCGCAGAAACATAATCTAACTGAACTGTTGTGATATTTGAATCTAAAAAAATGTGTTGTTTGAGTTTTATCAGGCCCAAATAATCGGCTCGTTGCTAGCCCTAGTTCTATATCTAGAATTTTACTATTGTGATTGGTATTTTGGATCTATGTTTTCTCCTAAATCTATATTTTGCTTGTGATTTATCTTAATTATCCGATTTTTTTTTGTATTCATTATACATTCCAGTACTACATCCTTGATTGCTTTGTCAATTGAGTAGATCTATGAATTTTGTATATCTCTTGTAATTTTCTAATCGACTATAATTTGGAATTTCATCCTTCCAGGAATTATTATTATTATTCACTCGAATTATAGATCAGATCACAGAAATGTCCAGAGATCTTCTAAATATCCATTAACTAAGTTAACTAATTCCCCTTAATTTGCTCTTCCAAAATTCTGTTCTGTTGAGGGTCTGATTTTTGTTACCTTAGCCGAATCGAAGATTTTTTCAATCAATACAAAATATATACAGTTCCTTTTCCAAATTCCTCGCATTAAATCTTTAAATTCTTATATGTTTATCTGAAGACCATAATTTCGATTAATTGATGTTTATTCTCAATTTAAAAGTATTCTCTCAATTGAAGGTTGAAAGATGGTAGCGAATGGGGAAGCACCAGCTAGAGGGAGCGCAGCTGCGGCTGCGGGCATGCGCAGACGCAGGGGAACTGGCGGTGCATCGGCAAGTGGATCGGGTGCAGGGAATGGGTCCACCATGCTCCAGTTCTACGCAGACGAAACCGCTGGTCGTAAGATGTCCCCTAATACCGTCCTCATCATGAGCGTCGGTTTTATTGCCATCGTTGCGGTTCTTCATGTCTGCGGCAAACTCTATCATTAGACGCGTCTTTAGAGGAATCTTCGTAATAATAATAATAATAATAATAATGGTATTGATGAGTAATGTGTAGTTTCGGCTAATGAGTATCTAATATAAGTATATTAATTTGTTATGTGTTCAGTGGTACCTGGAAAAAATATCATATTATAAATAGATTATGATCTTGGGTAAATTTAAGTACAAATTGTCTACTTCTAAATTTTGAACAAATAGGGCAATTCTTTTTTTTCGATTTGTTCAAATTTGATCACTTCGTTAGTTTTTTCATTTGACGACGTTTAGTAATCCGTAATATTGGTCATTCGAATATTAAAGTTTCAAATATTTGCGATGCATCAGTAAAGTTTAGCGATCGATAGAAAAAAACTTGAATGTCTTTATGATTGAGCATCGTAATTTTATTCAAACTAGTTTCTTTGTACGTGTTGTGCACGTGATTATATTGAATTGTTATCAAAATGAAATATATACGACTATAAATGAGATTAGATTTATTAGATTTGTAGTATATATATTATGTTATCAATCAATTTGTTACGACAAATCGTCAAAATGTATTAAATGCAAAATTTCAAATTCAGAAAAAGAAATAATATCTATTCGTCAAAATGAAATATATATTATGTTATGCATGTGATTAATATGAACATGTTAGAAAAAGAAAAAAAGAAAAAAAGAAGAAAGAACAGATATTAAATGTAAAATTTCAAATTCAGATATAAAAATAATCGACTCAATTGAATTACAATGCTACTTCAAACCCTTTCAAAACCCTGAATTCGACTCCTACAAATACAAATGATAATGCATTACGGTTCGAATACCAATCCACCGAACTACTTACAAGACAATACCGATTCAAACCCTTCGAAAACCCTAATTTAAAAACCAGGGACTATATTACAATGCAAAATTCGACACATCATCCGTGTACACGAGTATAGCAATATCGCGTTATATACCTGCAACAACACAAATACCATCAAATTGTAATTAAATACTAATAATATTCTGATTTAAACCAATTAATATATACTGGTATATATACAATAGTCTTAATTTAAGCACAGTTAGCACAATATAGATCCATTATATTACGATCATATTTGCAAAGCCATGAACTTAAGTTTGGGTTATATACATAATAAATTTCATATTTGCATTGATAATAAAGGATTTCATGCATTCGAATGGACTATCCTGTTTTACAAAACCAGACTCAGTTTTGCAAATATTACTGTTAAAAAAGATAACTATGTTAAAAACTTAATTTAAAAGTAATTATTGTTAAAAGATATATGAAAATATATTAATGTGGGACTTGCAATCTGTGCAAGAGTTACTGGCATGCATGCTTATGGTAAAAAAATAGCAATGATATATTCACAAAATTAAAAATAAATAAATTATAGTATAATGATAAAATACAATATTAAGAAGATGAGGGGTATTGGTGAAGCATCGTCCATAAGTTTAGCGAAACATTACTCGTAGCCAATAAGAATTTTTTCTTTTAATAAATTCTTTGTTTTCAGAAAGAAAAAAAATTTAGGACCTGCATATTCAGGCAAAAGAAATTAAGCATTTGATACAATTGAAATTTTACAATTTTTTTGTGAAATGAAACACACACAAAACCCTAAATTCAGTCCGCAAAATTAATTACTTATTTAATTAGATAAATAATAAATGTGAAACCATTATGCAATACAAGTCACTTTTTCTTTTTCTTTTTTACAAAATATTTACAATACAAATCTTCAATCACTCAAATCGGATGCCTTTCTCCTCTCTATATAATTTGATGACAAAATTAATCGGATAATATCTCCAATCTTAGACAACTGAACAGAAAAAAAATATATGCAAATTAAATGACTTGTTATTTAAATAATTCTAATTTCTAACGAGGCAAATAATTTGGGACAAAAAGGGGCAGATTTGTAAACTTTTCCAACCGGCTACACCCAAAATTGTACTAGCATCAAACGTGTTTTAACAACCGAAAAAATTCAAGTTATAATTCAAAAGTAAATTAACTCACTTTCGCCTGTTTAGGATCTTATCTGACTCGATTTCATTTATTTTTATATTTATTATGATTTCTAGAAATTCATCTACCAATTTGTTATGAGATTTTGATGGATAAACTTCTAAAAATCATAACAAGCGGAAAAAATAAAATGATATCGAGTGAGATAAAACCTGAACAAACTGTTCACAAGCAATATTAAGTAAGATATTTTTTTGTGATTTTAAAACATATAAAAATCAATTATATATAATTTACAAAAGATGACAAAAAAAGACAAAAAAAAATTTAATAGCAATTTAACCTAATGATCCAAATATAAAAATCAATTTTTGAATGATATTTATTAAAAACATAAGTTTATTAATTTGCCTCCGAACAAGTTCTTTTTGTGTACATTCATCAAACAGCTTCAACTCAGAAGCTTAGAGCAATTGAAAAATGATATTAGATCTTTGTGTACTAACTACCAACTCTTCACCGATTTTTTTATTTAACCCTATATAGCGGTTAAACTCAATAGTGATTGATGATAAATAAAACTGGTATCAAAATGTTCCTCTATTTTTTATATTTGATTTTATTAAATATTTTTTTGGTAATATTTATTATCTTAAAGTTATTGATAATTTTTTTTAAAAAAAAACATACTAATCTAATAAAACAAAAAAAAACTATATGTTATATTTACATACCTTTTATATTTCATTTACTTTATTTTTAATTAACTCCATTAATTTTTTTTCGAAATTGCATCAAAAATAAAAATGATGAGTTGTTGAAGCAAAGTAAAATTTCCCATTCAATATAGTGTACTATTCTTACATCAAATAAATAAATTCGTATTTATCAATATATTTATATTTAATAAATTGGTAAATAAAATAAAGTACGTCGTAATAGTATCATTTAAGATGTCAATTTTCATAAGTTACCACATTAAATCTTTACTGTTCGATTGTTACTCAATGTATAAAGCATAAGAACCCAATTAAAGACTTAATAGACATTTTATTCCCATTTTTTTTAATTTCTAACTCCGCCATTTTCTTAATCTAATTTAAAAAAAAAAATGGCGGAGTTAGAAATTCCGCCAGATTGAATTGTTTAATTAATTACTCGTCCATGCTTAATGATCTACTTAACAAATAATATTTGGCGGAGTTTCAAATTCTTGTGTATTTTGAAATTATGGATCATAGTATTAATAGTCCATTAAGCCTTTATTCGGCCCATCATCAAAGCAATTTAGGTTTTTTGTGTGGATCCAAAACATTTTGCTTCTTGATAAGAACCGTTCGATCTTAATTCCCACGTCATTAGCATAATTTAAACTCTTGGATTTCAATCGAACGGTTAATAATCTCACATGACCCGCTCGTCTCTTTGCGTTTCCTCTTTTTTTTTTTCTGAGATAAATTCTCCATCTCCCATCTTCTATTCTCAAATCTTCAACTTCTATTCTGGTACGATTTTCTCTCTCTCTCTCTCTCTCCCTCTCTCTCTCTGAATATTGATATGTTTTTTCCTGAATCTTATTTTTGTGTTGTTTTGCCTAATTATCATCTTTTTTATATGGATTTATTTGTGTACCTTGATCTATCCCAGTATATGTTTTATACGTTTTTAATTGGCATGTGTTTTGTTTCCATGTCATTTGGACCAGCAATTTGTATAATTTCTTCAAGAAAAGAATCTGAGTGTACCTGCTATTTATTTATTTTTCGACCAGGTTCCTCAATTTTGTAATAATCGGAAGACTTGAAAAGATTTTTGACTTAATTTTGAACTTGAAATTTACAGTGAAGTTTTAGATTGTAATGATAATGATTCATGAATGATTATTATTTTCAGATAAAACTATTCTCTCAATTGAAGGTTGAAAGATGGCAGCGAATGGGAAAGCACCAGCTAGAGTTCTTGTTTGATTTTTATTTTCAGAAAAAGAGTTCTTGTATGATTTTTTTCCCTATAATCCTTGAAAATTTTAAATTGTAATGGACTTTTATATTAAGAAATTATGTATCATTGTCTTAATAGTCTATTAAGCATTTATTCGGCCCATCATCAAAGCAATTTAGGATTTTTGTCTGGATACAAAACATTTTGCTTCTTGATAAGAACCGTTCGATCTTAATTCCCACGTCATTAGCATAATTTAAACTCTTGGATTTCGATCGCACGGTTAATAATCTCACTGGACCCGCTCGTCTCTTTGCGTTTCCTCTTTTTTTCTGAGATAAATTCTCCATCTCCCATCTTCTACTCTCAAATCTTCAACTTCTATTCTGGTACGATTTTCTCTCTCTCTCTCTCTCTCTCTCTCTCTCTCTCTCTGAATATTGATCTGTTTTTTCCTGAATCTTATTTTTGTCTTGTTTTTCCTAATTATCATCTTTTTTATATGGATTTATTTTTGTACCTTGATCTATCCCAGTATATGTTTAATTGGCATGTGCTTTGTTTCCATGCGATTTGGACCAGCAATTTGTATAATTTCTTCAAGAAAAGAATCTATGTGTACCTTATATTTATTTATTTTTCGACCAGGTTAATTCCTCAATTTTGTAATAATCGGAAGACTTGATAAGATTTTTGAATCAATTTTGATCTTGGAATTCACAGTAAACTTTTAGATTGTAATGATAATGATTCATGAATGATTATTATTTTCAGATAAAACTATTCTCTCAATTGAAGATTGAAAGATGGTAGCCAATGGGGAAGCATCAATTAGAGTTCTTGTATGATTATTATTTTCAGAAAAAGATTTCTTGTATGATTTTTTCCCTATAATCCCTGAAAAATTTAAATTGTAATGGGCCTTTATATTCAGAAATTATGAATCATAGTATTAATAGTCTATTAAGCCTTTATTCGGCCCATCATCAAAGCAATTTAGGGTTTTTGTCTGGATCCAAAATATTTTGCTTCTTGATAAGAACCGTTCGATCTTAATTCCCACGTCATTAGCATAATTTAAACTCTTGGATTTCGATCGCACGGTTAATAATCCCATTGGACCCGCTCGTCTCTTTGCGTTTCCTCTTTTTTTCTGAGATAAATTTTCCATCTCCCATCTTCTACTCTCAAATCTTCAACTTCTATTCTGGTACGATTTCTCTCTCTCTCTCTCTCTCTCTCTCTCTCTCTCTCTCTCTCTCTCTCTCTCTCTGAATATTGATATGTTTTTCCCTGAATCTTATTTTTGTGTTGTTTTGCCTAATTATCATCTTTTTTATATGGATTTATTTTTGTACCTTGATCTATCCCAGTATATGTTTTATACGTTTTAATTGGCATGTGTTTTGTTTCCATGCGATCTGGACCTGCAATTTGTATAATTTCTTCAAGAAAAGAATCTGAGTGTACCTGATATTTATTTATTTTTCGACCAGGTTCCTCAATTTTGTAATAATCGGAAGACTTGATAAGATTTTTGAATCAATTTTGAACTTGGAATTTACAGTGAAGTTTTAGATTGTAATGATAATGATTCATGAATGATTATTATTTTCAGATAAAACTATTCTCTCATTTGAAGGTTGAAAGATGGTAGCAAATGGGGAAGCACCAGCTAGAGTTCTTGTATGATTATTATTTTCATAAAAAGAGTTCTTGTATGATTTTTTTCCTATAATCCCTGAAAAATTTAAATTGTAATGGGCCTTATATTCAGAAAGCATGGATCATTGTATTAATTGTCTATTATGCCTTTATTCGGCCCATCATCAAAGCAATTTAGGGTTTTTGTCTGGATCCAAAACAATTTGCTTCTTGATAAGAACCGTTCGATCTTAATTCCCACGTCATTAGCATAATTTAAACTCTTGGATTTCGATCGCACGGTTAATAATCTCACATGACCCGCTCATCTCTTTGCGTTTCCTCTTTTTTTTATGTGATAAATTCTCCATCTCCCATCTTCTACTCTCAAATCTTCAACTTCTATTCTGGTACGATTTTCTCTCTCTCTCTCTCTCTCTCTCTCTCTCTCTCTCTCCCCCTCTCTCTCTGAATATTGATATGTTTTTTCATGAATCCTATTTTTGTGTTGTTTTGCCTAATTATCATCTTTTTTATATGGATTTATTTGTGTACCTTGATCTATCCCAGTATATGTTTTATACGTTTTTAATAGGCATGTGTTTTGTTTCCAAGCCATTTGGACCAGCAATTTGTATAATTTCTTCAAGAAAAGAATCTGAGTGTACCTGATATTTATTTATTTTTCGACCAGGTTCCTCAATTTTGTAATAATCGGAAGACTTGAAAAGATTTTTGACTTAATTTTGAACTTTGAATTTACAGTGAAGTTTTAGATTGTAATGATAATGATTCATGAATGATTATTATTTTCAGATAAAACTATTCTCTCAATTGAAGGTTGAAAGATGACAGCGAATTGGAAAGCTCCAGCTAGAGTGCTTGTATGATTATTATTTTCAGAAAAAGAGTTCTTGTATGATTTTTCCCCTATAATCCCTGAAAAATTTAAATTGTAATGGGCCTTTATATTCAGAAATTATGGATCATAGTATTAATAGTCGGTTAGGCCTTTATTCGGCCCATCATCAAAGCAATTTAGGATTTTTGTCTGGATCCAAAATATTTTGCTTCTTGATAAGAACCGTTCGATCTTAATTCCCACGTCATTAGCATAATTTAAACTCTTGGATTTCGATCGCACTGTTAATAATCTCACAGGACCTGCTCGTCTCTTTGCGTTTCCTGTTTTTTTTTTCTGAGATAAATTCTCCATCTCCCATCTTCTGCTCTCAAATCTTCAACTTCTATTCTGGTACGATTTTTTTTTCTCTCTCTCGCTCTCTCTCTCTGAATATTGATCTGCTTTTTCCTGAATCTTATTTTTGTGTTGTTTTTCCTAATTATCATCTTTTTTATATAGATTTATTTTTGTACCTTGATCAATCCCAGTATATGTTTTATACGTTTTTAATTGGCATGTGTTTTGTTTCCATGCGATTTGGACCAGCGATTTGTATAATTTCTTCAAGAAAAGAATCGAAGTGTACCTGATATTTATTTATTTTTCGACCAGGTTCCTCAATTTTGTAATAATCGGAAGACTTGATAAGATTTTTGAATCAATTTTGAACTTGGAATTTACAGTGAAGTTTTAGATTGTAATGATAATGATTCATGAATGATTATTATTTTCAGATAAAACTATTCTCTCAATTGTAGGTTGAAAGATGGTAGCGAATGGGGAAGCACCAGCTAGAGTTCTTGTATGATTATTATTTTCAGAAAAAGAGTTCTTGTATGATTTTTCCCCTATAATCCATGAAAAATATAAATTGTAATGGGCCTTTGTATTCAGAAATTATGGATCATAGTATTAATAGTCTATTAAGCCTTTATTCGGCCCATCATCAAAGCAATTTAGGGTTTTTGTCTGGATCCAAAATATTTTGCTTCTTGATAAGAATCGTTCGATCTTAATTCCCACGTCATTAGCATAATTTAAACTCTTGGATTTCGATCGCACGGTTAATAATCTCACATGATCCGTTCGTCTCTTTGCGTTTCCTCATTTTTTCCGAGATAAATTCTCCATCTCCCATCTTCTACTCTCAAATCTTCAATTTCTATTCTGGTACGGTTTTCTCTCTCTCTCTCTCTCTCTCTCTCTCTCTCTCTCTCTCTGAATATTGATATGTTTTTTCCTGAATCTTATTTTTGTGTTGTTTTGCCTAGTTATCATCTTTTTTATATGGATTTATTTTGGTACCTTGATCAATCCCAGTATATGTTTTATACGTTTTTAATTGGCATTTGTTTTTGTTTCCGTGCGATTTGGACCATCAATTTGTATAATTTCTTCAAGAAAAGAATCTTAGTGTACCTGATATTTATTTACTTTTCGACCAGGTTCCTCAATTTTGTAATAATCGGAAGACTTGATAAGATTTTTGAATCAATTTTGAACTTGAAATGTACAGTGAACTTTTAGATTGTAATGATAATGATTCATGAATGATTATTATTTTCAGATAAAACTATTCTCTCAATTGTAGGTTGAAAGATGGTAGCGAATGGGGAAGCACCAGCTAGAGTTCTTGTATGATTATTATTTTCAGAAAAAGAGTTCTTGTATGATTTTTCCCCTATAATCCCTGAAAAATATAAATTGTAACGGGCCTTTGTATTCAGAAATTATGGATCATAGTATTAATAGTCTATTAAGCCTTTATTCGGCCCATCATCAAAGCAATTTAGGGTTTTTGTCTGGATCCAAAATATTTTGCTTCTTGATAAGAATCGTTCGATCTTAATTCCCACGTCATTAGCATAATTTAAACTCTTGGATTTCGATCGCACGGTTAATAATCTCACATGATCCGCTCGTCTCTTTGCGTTTCCTCATTTTTTCCGAGATAAATTCTCCATCTCCCATCTTCTACTCTCAAATCTTCAATTTCTATTCTGGTACGGTTTTCTCTCTCTCTCTCTCTCTCTCTCTCTCTCTCTCTGAATATTGATATGTTTTTCCCTGAATCTTATTTTTGTGTTGTTTTGCCTAGTTATCATCTTTTTTATATGGATTTATTTTTGTACCTTAATCTATCCCATTATATGTTTTATACGTTTTTAATTGGCATGTGTTTTGTTTTCATGCGATTTGGACCAGCAATTTGTATAATTTCTTCAAGAAAAGAATCTTAGTGTACCTGATATTTATTTACTTTTCGACCAGGTTCCTCAATTTTGTTATAATCGGAAGACTTGATAAGATTTTTGAATCAATTTTGAACTTGGAATTACAGTGAAATTTTAGATTGTAATGATAATGATTCATGAATGATTATTATTTTCAGATAAAACTTTCTCTCAATTGAAGGTTGAAAGATGGTAGCGAATGGGGAAGCACCAGCTAGAGTTCTTGTATGATTATTATTTTCAGAAAAAAGAGTTCTTAATTCCGACCCATCATCAAAGCAATTTAGGGTTTTTGTCTGGTTCCAAAACATTTTGCTTTTTGATAAGAACCGTTCGATCTTAATTCCGACGTCATTAGCATAATTTAAACTCTTGGATTTCGATCGCACGGTTAATAATCTCACAGGACCCGCTCGCCTCTTTGCGTTTCCACTTTTTTCGGAGATAAATTCTCCATCTCCCATCTTCTATTCTCAAATATTCAACTTCTATTCTGGTACGATTTTCTCTCTCTCTCTCTCTCTCTCTGAATATTGATCTGTTTTTGCCTGAATCTTATTTTTGTGTTGTTTTGCCTAATTATCATCTTTTTTATATGGATTTATTTGTGTACCTTGATCTATCCCAGTATATGTTTTATACGTTTTTAATTGGCATGTGTTTTGTTTCCATGCGATTTGGACAAGTAATTTGTATAATTTCTTCGAGAAAAGTATCTGAATGTACCTGATATTTATTTATTTTTCGTCCAGGTTCCTCAATTTTGTAATAATCGGAAGACTTGATAAGATTTTTGAATCAATTTTGAACTTGGAATTTACAGTGAAGTTTTAGATTCTAATGGTAATGATTCATGAATGATTATTATTTTCAGATAAAACTATTCTCTCAATTGAAGGTTGAAAGATGGCAGCGAATGGGAAAGCACCAGCTAGAGTTCTTGTATGATTTTTATTTTCAGAAAAAGAGTTCTTGTATGATTTTTTTCCCTGTTTTCCACTTCCAATCCAAGAAAGTGATTAAGTTCTCCAAGATCCTTCATCTCAAATCGAATCGAGAGCAACGATCGAAGTTTAGCAACTTCGTCTTCATCATTTCCGATGATAATCATATCATCCACATATAGAAGAACAATAACATGCAAACCCGATTTCTTTTTCACAGATAAACTGTGATCAGAATCTGAAGAAGAGTAGCCACAAAACTGCAAAATATTCAGCAATCTTGCCATACCAAGCTCGCAGTGCTTGCTTCAAACCATAAAACGCCTTCTTCAACTTGCAAACGTACTCCGGATGAATGTTAGAGACATATCCAAGAGGTTGCTCCATATAGATCTCCTTGTCAAGCTCGCCATACAAGAAAGCATTCTTGACATCCAATTGCCAAAGCTTCCAACCAAAAGAAGCGGCCATTGAAATTACAACTCGTACGGTCGTCATCTTCGCGACGGGGTTGGAAGTCTCTTCATAGTCTTCGCCATACTTTTGAGAAAATCCTCTCGCCACAAGCCTCGCCTTGTAACGCTCAACACTTCCATCCGCTTTGCGTTTCAACTTATAAACCCATTTGCAAGTAACTGGATCTACACCCTTGGGCTTCGGCACAAGATCCCAAGTTTCATTCTTCCGAAGAGCTTGCATCTTCTCATCCATAGCATTTTCTCACGACTTGTTATCTTTCGCTTCATCAAAACACGACGGTTCACCATCCATCGATCTAGAAAAGAAACAAGAATATGTCGTGATAAAATTCTCGTCTCTATATCGAGCTGGTCGAATAATCTTCCTCGTTGACCTTCTTGGAGGTTGCACATTTTCTTCTTCTTGGGTTTCACTTCATTACTCCCCCTATCACCTTGCTCGGATTCATTTGTGATAGTTGAAGTAGAAGACGAAGATGAAGATTTCTTACTCGAATCTACTTGCACATTCGGCTCTATTGCTAACAAGTCACCTTCACCATTCGGGGAGAATAACGATGACACCTCATCAAACATGACATCTCGAGAAACAATGAATTTATGAGTCATTGGATCCATGCACTTCCACCCTTTCTTCCTTTCATCATAACCGATAAACACACACTTTCGAGCTTTCGCATCTAACTTGGTTCTCTTTTCATCGGGGACATGGACAAAGCATGGAGAACCAGACACCTTCAAATGCTTCATGCTCGGCTTCTCCTCAAACATTAATTCATGAGGAGACTTCATATTATTTGGACTGCATGGAAGTCGGTTAATCACATAAGTTGCGCACGCCATACCTTCTGCCCATAAAGCTTTCGGTAAATTCTTCGCGTAAATCCAACTCTTACAAACTTCCACAAGATGTCGATTTTTGCGCTCCGCCACTCCATTTTGTTGAGGTGTATAAGCACAAGTCAACTCCCTTTTAATGCCATGTTTCTCGCAAAACGAGAAAAACTCCTTCGAAGTAAACTCGCCTCCATTGTCGGATCGAAACTTCTTTATCTTCTTCCCAAGAACACCTTCAACTGTTGTTCTGAATTCTTGAAACTTCGAAAATACCTCCGATTTATCCTTCACAAAATAGTGAAGGAAATACAGTTTCAGGATCAACCGTAAAATTGTACACAAGGATAAACGAATGTAAGCGTACATTCGTGGTCATATCTTTCAGTAGGAAAATCCAATTTGAATGGTTGAAATTGGGTTAGATAGATAATAAGATTATCTACAACCTTCATATAGAAATATATTTCATATGAACGAAGTATCAGTGTCGTTTCTATGAAATACCGAAAGGCTGCAACAGTATGACATACAGTTAGTAAAACAGTCATAACCTTTGCATACGAACTCCAATTGGGCCAGGCCAAATTGGGTCGAGTAGATAATAAGATTATCTACAACTTTCGTGTCGGGTGATTTTCTGTCAGAGGAATTTACCAATTTCGTATGGACAGAATACTGGACAGATACATGCAACTTTCTGTGTGAAAGAGTGTATATTGGATATACATGTCTTTTGGCCAATCCTAATCCTATATGATATAAATAGGATTTTTTTCTCTCATCTGGTGTGGTTCATTCAGTTAATTAATTCAGAATATTCCAGAGAATTGTGAGACAACTTTCTAGAGAGAGAAAGGGTGTAAAGAGAGAGAAACCGTGAAAAGGTATTTTCCGGTATAGAGAATCAATCAATCGAGCAAGTTCGCCGGTGCATCGTCTAGGCAGTTGCACCCGCGACCGACGTCTTACGAGTCAAGGTGGATACAAGTAGAGGAGCAACATCTGGGGCTCTTTCGGTTGTGATCGATTCGGAGGAACGAAATCTGCCGGAGACGGAAATGAGTGAATCGAGTAACAGGCTGTGGAAGCATGCGGGCATGGAACGCACGAAGACAACCCGAGGCGTGTCAAGACGGTGGGAGACGTGCGGTATGGGACGTACGGGCTAGTCACCAACGTGACACCGAAGGAAAGAAGGATGCGAGCGATCAACCCATCGTGCGTGATCAATTTCACGTTGGTAATCGTCTATCCTACTTTGCATCGTACCCTCGAAGTCATGGCGTGATCTTGGATTTAGGGAACCGGACCGGGCCTTCATATCCGCTGCGCGGGCCCGGGGTCGGGTGAATTCCCAACAGTGGTATCAGAGCGATCGCCATCGATTCGAGGGTCGAATCATAGTCGTATATTCGATATACGCACGGGTTATCAAAGTTCGTACCCGTTTGAATGATGATAGATATAGAGATTCCAATTTCGTTAAAAATCACAAGTAGAATTCACTAGAGATCAATCAAAAGTTGATTGAGAGTATCTAGGAATTATCGTGAAAAGGTTTCATGATTTATCGTTTCAGAAACGAGCGAAAACGGAAGAAACGGCAAAATCTGCAGAAAATTAGAATACGAAACAGTGAGTAAAACTAAGATAATTTTCAGTGGGAAACTCCAAATTGATTGGATCAAATTGGCATAGTTAGATAAGGAGATTATCTATGACTTTTATACAGAACGTTTTTTCATTTGGACGAATTATCAGTGTCGTTTTTATGGAATAACGAAAGGGTGCGACTGTTTGACATACAGAAACTAAAACGTCCGTATATGTCGTATCGGAAATCCAATTGAGTCCAATCCAATTGGGTTAGTTAGATAATAAGATTATCTAGAACTTTCGTTCACGTTCAAAGTCGGTTGGAATAATTTAATATTTTCATTTCAACAGAATACTGAAAAGGTGTCTGTAGTTTTCTGGTTGAAAAGGTGTCTATTGGATATACTTACCTTTTCGTTTGTCCGTATTTTACTAAAACAGGTATAACTTTAAGTAGGAAATTCCGATTTGAATGGTTCAAATTGGGTTAGTTAGATAATGAGATGATCTAGAACTTTCATGTTGTAATATATTTCATTGGAGCGAAGTATCAGTGTCGTTATAATGAAATACCGAAAGGGTGCGACAGTTTGACATATAGTCAGTAAAACGACCGTAACTTTCGGGTCCGAACTCTAATTGGGCTGGGCCAAATTGGATGGAAAGATAATAAGATTATCTACAACTTTCGTGTTAGTTAATTTTCTGTCAGAGGAATTTACAATTTTCGTTCTGACAGATTACTGAAAGGGTGTATGCAGTTTTCTGTTTGAAAAGGTGTATATGAGATATACATACCTTTAGGCCTATCTTTATCTCTAATCAATTAATTCAATCATACTAGAATATTAGATAATTAATTATTTAGAATAATTAGTCTCCCTAAATAAATCATATGCATTTTGAAAATCTTGTGATAGTGATATAATATGATTATGTCACGAATTATTAAACATGAATGTCATGATCCCTCATAATATTTAAGTCATGGAAATGCCTTCCATATCATCAACCATCGAAATTGGTATCACAATATGTGTGTTTCTAGGCCTTCGTCATGCACACATGTTGATGGTACTAATGAGTGGCAAGCGTTAAATGGGGACTTACGTGTTTCTAGGCCTTCGTCATGCACGTGAGTAGTTCATTTGAACGATACGTTTGATATGGTTATGACTTAACCGTCCAAGCCAATCCGATTGGAGTTCGGGGCATAGTTAGAATGCACACACGGAACTGGGATTGTATGTGATATTATCCATCACCGAAATTCTAAAAGGTTCGAGAGTCGCATATGATGCGATTGGATTATATCCTACCTAAATAAGCGAGATCCCACTCGATAGGCCTTCGTCACTTGTGGGAGGATTGCGAAATATGGATCTCGAGTGTTATGGACTTGGAGTCCCGTATTGGTATGAGGGTTATCGATTCGATAAAATAACACTATTCATATATTCATCATATAAGCATATAGATTAAGTACGCACGGTTAGGAGCTTAATCTTCATCATCCGTTTAGAATTATGTTTTCAAGCAAACACCAAATATATATCGATGAGATCGATATGATAGATGGCTTTTGGGTCGGAATTACCGTAATTAACCTTGATAGTCAAAGAATAGTTCTTAGACTTAAAGGAACGTGTTGGACACGGAAACGGTAGATTCGGGGCTCGAGGCTTTGGCTTTAGAGAAAGCCGGGTTCGATACACTTTAAGAAGGAATCGAACTATATTACATGCCTTGTGGTGGCATGTGTAGACGCAAATTTCTCAAAATTGTTTTGAGAATTCGGGTGTATATGAAAATAAAACACAACGCTCATGAAATAGTTTCAAGAGCTAGAACGCGTTGAATAGTTCAATGCGGCTCAAAGAGTAGGTTAATTTTGAGACGCCTTATGGGTCTTTGATTAACACTCGTGTGTTGATGGTACGAGATTTGATCTTCGTGACCGAATATCATATGCATTCGATAGATAAGTCGATCCCGAAATTGCATGTGATGCGATGTAAATTTGAATAGGAGATGCTTAGAGTGTCCGGGAAATCCAAAGCATAGTGTTGCGTGGATGTCCTTGTAATTCAAGGATGGGATCGAAAGAAATAAATGTCTAAGGGTATTCTGGAAAATTGTTTTCCAAACAGAAAGTTCGGACAAGGAGTTGTCCAAACTAATGACTCAAAGAACGGTGAAATCCGAGGAGGATTAAACCTAGAAGTTGATTGCTTCCTTTGGCATTGCCGTCTTAGCCATATGAATGAGATACACGTATCTAGATTCCATATGATGGATTGCTAGAATCATTCGAATTAGATCCGATTGATTAATGCGATACTTATTTATTAGGCAAAACGACAAAGGACATCATTCTCCAAAGGTTGGAGAAAGATCCAACGAATTATTGGAAATTACATTTAGATGTAATGTTCCGATAAGTTCCAAGGCAAGAGGAGGCTATCGGTATTTTGTTACGTTTACGGATGGTTCAAGTAGATACGGTAATATCTGTTTAATGCGTGCCGAAATGGAGACTTTTGAAAGGTTCAAAGAGTTTCAAAAACAAAATACAATATCGACTTAGCAAGAAAATCAAAGCCCTTTGATAGGATCGAGGAGGCAAGTATTTGAGCTACGCACTTCGATAGGATCGAAGAGGCGATATTTGAGTTATGAGTATTGATGATCATTTATGATTGTGGAATCGTTTCACGATTACCTTTATTCGGAACATTAAAGATGTATTCGAAAAAAGGAAATAAATGCATGTTAAACATGGTTCGATAAATGATAAGTCAATAGGATCTCCCAAAAATATTTTGGGGGTACACCCTTGAGACAACGGCACTAATGAATGGTTGCATATAAGATATGGACCATAAACCTTCTAATCGGTATAAAAGACGCCATATTAGATATGGATCGGAATGGTTCCGAAGTTGTCATTTGTACAGATTTGTGGATGTGAGTATATTTCGAAATTTGTTTCGGTTAAACTCAATCCCAAATCTGAAAATTGTTCGTTTATGACATATATCCTTAAGGAAACTACAGGGTATTAGTTCTAACGTCCCGACGAAAATAAGATTTTCGTGGCTCGAAGAGATGCCTTCTTGGAGGAGGACTCGATGCGCACAAGTTTGAAACTTAATGTTGCTAATCTCTATGCGGGCTAGTGGGAGTAGAATAAATCTCGAAAGAGTTCGAGATCTGAAAATGAACATTGTACCGATGAATGTTGACACGACTTCATCAAGAGTTGATGAATACGAGTCGAACACACAAAGGAATTATTTGTAGATCAAGTAGGCTATATCATAAGCTGATAAATACGGATTTACCGTGGCTAATGATGATAGATCGCAATCATATGATGATTCGATATCCTACAGGGATGCTATGAAAGGTTGATTCCACATGACATGATGTCATGAATTCTGAGATTCGATCCGTGTAAAATTATCAAGTTTAGAACTTGATTTCATTACTTTCCGGGTTAGACCCACGAAAAGACAATGGGTTTTCAAGATGTGAACCGACACGGATAGGAATACGCATATATGCAAAGCGAGGCTCGTAGCGAAGAGTTTCAAGAATTTGATAGTCGGACTATGAAGAAACGTTTTCGCATGTTGCCATGCTTTCACATTCTCGAAATTCTGCTTGACATGGTCGTGTATTATGACTATGTGATGTGGCAAAATGGATCTCAAAACCGAATTTCTTAACATAAATTTTATGAAAGGATGTGTACTTGACACAACCTTACGGTTTTGTCGATTCATAAGAATCGGGGATAAGATATGCACGCTTTAACGATCCATATGATGGATTAGAGAAAGCTTCTCGGAATTGGAATATTCGTTTTGATGAAGTTACAAACTGCTATAACATTGTCGGAACGAATGAAAATTTTGTGTACACATGAAGGTTAGTGGGAGCCGCGTTATATTTCTTGTAACGACACAAAATTTAGGCGAGACCGCTTATGAATTAAGCGTGAAGATCTATAGGATAGATCTAAGAAGTTCCTCGTTTTATATTATAGCACGTATATCGACATATTGTTGAAAAAGGTTTTCAACATATAACTCCTTGGCGGAGTTAAATAGAGATGTCGAATGGCAGAAATTTTCTACGGCTCGATGTGAGACATCAAGCAGGGCGAAAAAAAAAAAAATATGATGCTTTACATTCGATGTGAAGATCTATTATATCTGTCATGATATGTATGTGACTATATGTCGTATAGATGAAGCGTCTAATTCACCGTCAATAAAATCCAAGGAATCACACGAGTTTGAATGTAATGCGATTACATGAGACTAACTATTGTGAATGTATAATGGTTATACATATATATATACTTAATGGTTATGTATATTTAAATTCATCGGGATTTGTATTGATAGCGGTGAATGTTATCCTTGAATACTTTACAAAAGAATTCAGGATTTTATTTTATCTATAATGGTATGGACGACGTGTTGGTTATAAAGAGTTATAACAACGACAATTTCCAAATATTTAGCACGTCCAAATATGTAGCACGACTTTCGATCACAAAGTGTGCACATGATTTGCTTAAACGAAAACATGGTTATGTGGAAAGGTTCCACATGACCAATAATGATTCTATTTACGAGGGCGAGTATATTGTGGTTATGAATCACAAAAGGAAGCGGTATGGATCAAGGATACATGACCAAACTCGAGTAGTCACGAGTTATCGGATTTATGGTTGTATATTGCATGACACGCAATAGTACAAGCCAAAAATGCCGAGGTCACAACCACTTCTAGCCAATACTCAGAAAATTTCATTGATCCATGAAATTTTATGAAATGATGTGATCGTAGGTATTGGAAATGTTCCAAACCTGATGTTGATTAACACTAACGGCAACGTGCGGACCCGTTTACAAAACCGCTCTCTCTAGTCGCGCGTGACTGTCATGCGATGACTATGGGTATGGAGATACCTAGAGGAGGAAGAAGAGAGTAGAGTGTAGTTATCTAATACGATAGTCCTCGCAGGTTGTGGGCATGGAGATACCCATAGGTAAATGTTGCATCACCCAAATACTTAATCCGTATGAATGCATCCCTTTTAAAATTTTTGTTTACTTAAATTTTCATGCATTCACCTTATATGAAAACTGTGTGCGGGGTTGTGTAATATGATTACATGAACCTTGATTTGAACTTGTGTGGACGTCGACATGGTTGAGGACCATGTGCAGCGAAACCGTCACACTTAAAGTTTCATTTCTAAACATCCCTAGTCGCGGGTCAGTTTGCTTAAGAGAGAAGCATTTCTATTACAAGGGAATAGACTGAACGCGTACACTAGTACGTTAGCCGAGGAGATGATTATGCTTTGCTAATCATAGGACAAAGGTGTTTGTCGAATCGGGAACGTAGATATATGCTAGGTGACATATATTGGATATGACCGAAGCCGCGAGATCATGACATGGTTTAGTCATTATAGATGGACTCGCGACGAGTAGGGTATTAGGTTCTTCATACTTGAGGGGACCATTGATTGCGTTACGTGCGTAACACAATGCTTTGATATGATCTTACGCTCACCGTAACAGGGAGTTAAAACGGTCATCATTGGGTATTGTCCGAAACACGGAATTCAATGTGAGTCTCCAAGATAGGAATTGTTTATTCCGAAAGGAAGAGATATCTCTTTGGCCACTCGATGAATTGATTAACGAAAACTGTGGCCACAGTCAATGATATTAACGGTTAATATCGATTGAAATTTGTTAACTCAATTCGGACTCGAGGAATAAGTATAGTTAATCAAAATATAAGGATGACTATAACCATGCCTTTTGATTAACGGATATCGCTAACAAGAGAACTAATAACCGCTATTCGAGATAGGCACAATGATCACAATCATTCTTCGTGTTAACATGGGTAGCCATGATGGAGTGACTAGATTCCGCTCATGGGCTTGTAGTGCTATGGAAACAGCCTACTGCCATCGTTAACCGAACCTACCTGGTCACACAACGAGTCGTACTAAGTCGGGCTTGATTATAAAATTGGCACATAAGATGTGCGTAGCTTGGTATTTGATACGCGAGCTATATTCTCTAAAATCGTGCATATTGGATATGCATGAGTACCTTTTAGGTAGATCTGAAATTGAGTGGGAGACTGAAGGAAATACAGTTTCAGGATCAACCGTAAAAGTGTACACAAGGATAAACGAATGTAAGCGTACATTCGTGGTCATATCTTTCAGTAGGAAAATCCAATTTGAATGGTTGAAATTGGGTTAGATAGATAATAAGATTATCTACAACCTTCATATAGAAATATATTTCATATGAACGAAGTATCAGTGTCGTTTCTATGAAATACCGAAAGGCTGCAACAGTATGACATACAGTTAGTAAAACAGTCATAACCTTTGCATACGAACTCCAATTGGGCCAGGCCAAATTGGGTCGAGTAGATAATAAGATTATCTACAACTTTCGTGTCGGGTGATTTTCTGTCAGAGGAATTTACCAATTTCGTATGGACAGAATACTGGACAGATACATGCAACTTTCTGTGTGAAAGAGTGTATATTGGATATACATGTCTTTTGGCCAATCCTAATCCTATATGATATAAATAGGATTTTTCTCTCTCATCTGGTGTGGTTCATTCAGTTAATTAATTCAGAATATTCCAGAGAATTGTGAGACAACTTTCTAGAGAGAGAAAGGGTGTAAAGAGAGAGAAACCGTGAAAAGGTGTTTTCCGGTATAGAGAATCAATCAATCGAGCAAGTTCGCCGGTGCATCGTCTAGGCAGTTGCACCCGCGACCGACGTCTTACGAGTCAAGGTGGATACAAGTAGAGGAGCAACATCTGGGGCTCTTTCGGTTGTGATCGATTCGGAGGAACGAAATCTGTCGGAGACGGAAACGAGCGAATCGAGTAACGGGCTGTGGAAGCATGCGGTCATGGAACGCACGAAGACAACCCGAGGCGTGTCAAGACGGTGGGAGACGTGCGGTATGGGACGTACGGGCTAGTCACCAACGTGACACCGAAGGAAAGAAGGATGCGAGCGATCAACCCATCGTGCGTGATCAATTTCACGTTGGTAATCGTCTATCCTACTTTGCATCGTACCCTCGTAGTCATGGCGTGATCTTGGATTTAGGGAACCGGACCGGGCCTTCATATCCGCTGCGCGGGCCCGGGGTCGGGTGAATTCCCAACAAATAGACCCAAGTGTATCTCGTGAAATCATCAACAAAGACCAGCATATATCGAGCACCCGAATAAGACAGTGTTTGAGTCGGGCCCATCATATCACTATGAACAAGTTTCAACGGACTGTTACACCTTGAAAGAGACTTATCAAAAGGTCGTCGATGTGATTTCCCATACTGGCAACCCTCGCACAATTCGACTCCATTCGGGAAAGAAAGTTGCGGAAGACCGTTTACGAGATTATTTGAAGTCATTGTTTTTAACTGAAGGAAATACAATTTCGGATCAACCGTAAAAGTGTACACAAGGATAAACGAACGTACGCGTCTGTAGGCATAAGAAACAGTTTGGTAAAACTGGCATAACTTTCAGTGAGAAACTTCATTTGGAATGGTTCAAATTGGGTTAGATAGATAATGAGATTATCTAGAACTTTCATATAGAAATATGTTTCATTTGAGCGAAGTATAAGTGTCGTTTTAATGGAATACCGAAAGGGTGCGACTGTTTGGCATACAGTTAGTAAAACGTCCGTAACTTTCGTATCCGAACTCCAATTGGGCCAAATCCAATTGGGTTGGAAAGATAATAAGATTATCTACAACTGTCGTCATGTGCAAAGTCGGTTTAAACAATTTAATATTTTCGTTTCAACAGAATACTGAAAGGGTGTCTGCAGTTTTCTGTGTGAAAATGTGTATATGAGATATATATACCTTTTGGCCCATCCTTATCCTATGTGATATAAATAGGATATTTCTCTCTCTCTCTCTAACCAATTCATTCAGTCCAACCTGTGGAATTAATAAGATTAATCCAGAAATTGAGAGTCTTCTTTCTAAGAGCGAAAGAGTGTGAAGAGAGAAAACCGAGAAAAAAAGTTTTTCTCGGTGTAGTGAATCGATCTAATCAAGCAAGTTCGCCGGTGCAGCGTCTAGACAGTTGCACCCGCGACCGACGAACTCCGACTCACGGTAGATACAAGTAGAGGAGCGAAACTTGTGGCTCTCTGATTGTGATCAAACAAAAGGAGCAAAACTGTTGGTTGTGGAAGAGTGTGGACGTGGAACGCACGAAAGACAACTGGAGGCGTGTCAAGACGGTGAGAGACGTGTGGTATGGGACGCACAGGCTAGTCACCAACGTGACACCGGAGAAGGAAAGGATGCGAGCGATCAACCCGTCGTGCGTGATCAATTTCACGCTGGTAATCGTCTATCCTTCTATTGCATCGTACCCTCGAAGTCATGGCGTGATCTTGGATTATGGGAACCGGACCGGGCCTTCATATCCGCTGTGCGGGCCCGGGGTCGGGATGAATTCCCAACGGTGGTATCAGAGTGAACGCCATCGATTCGAGGGTCGAATCATAGTCGTATATTTGATATACGCACGGGTTATCAAAGTTCGTACCCGTTTGCATGATGTTACATATAAAGAAAGTCAAATTTCGTTAAAATCACAAGTGAAATTCACTAGAGATCAATCAAAAGTTGATTGAGAGTATCTAGAAATGATCGTGAAAAAGTTTCATGATTTATCGTTTTGGAAACGAGCGAAAACGGAAGAAATGGCGAAATCTGCAGAAAATCAGAGTTTCTGCCGCCCCGGGGGCAGTTTTTGGCGCCCCGGACGATTTCCGGTGGGGACACTGGATTATAGATTAAATTTTAAATGAGTGAATAGAGTGTGTGGTCTACGGGCCGGCCTACGGGTTTGTAATAAAAAAAAAGGAGATTGTGTTTGGAAAGGGGACTTTGAGCCCTCTCCGAATTTACTCAAAAAAAAAAATAATTACTCTTAACGTTCACAGAAATGGAAGTGGCATGCCACCAATGTCGGCTCCACTCACAACCACTTTGCACCCCGATTCCGCAACGGCTTTAATCAATTCCTCCACTTTCACCTCTTCTGTCTTCGCATAGTTCTCTCTAGCGGTCAAAAAACAAGGGTCAAATCTGATATTTTCAGTTTTCAACAGTACAAATGAAAATAACGAAAAACCTGATCTGCATTGCGAATGAGTATGGTGAAGGAAATACAGTTTCAGGATCAACCGTAAAATTGTACCCAAGGATAAACGAATGTAAGCGTACATTCGTGGTCATATCTTTCAGTAGGAAAATCCAATTTGAATGGTTCAAATTGGGTTAGATAGATAATAAGATTATCTACAACCTTCATATAGAAATATATTTCATATGAACGAAGTATTAGTGTCGTTTATATGAAATACCGAAAGGGTGCAACAGTTTGACATACAGTTAGTAACACAGTCATAACTTTTGCATACGAACTCCAAATGGGCCGGGCCAAATTGGATCGTGTAGATAATAAGATTATCTACAACTTTCGTGTTGGTTGATTTTCTGTCAAAGGAATTTACCAATTTCGTATGGACGGAATACTGGACAGATACATGCAACTTTCTGTGTGAAAGAGTGTATATTGGATATACATGTCTTTTGGCCCATCCTAATCCTATGTGATATAAATAGGATAATTCTCTCTCATCTCAGTGGTTCATTCAATTAATTAATTCAGAATATTCCAGAGAATTGAGAGACAACTTTCTAGAGAGAGAAAGGGTGTAAAGAGAGAGAAACCGTGAAAAGGTGTTTTCCGGTATAGAGAATCAAACAATCAAGCAAGTTCGCCGGTGCATCGTCTAGGCAGTTGCACCCGTGACCGACGTCTTGTGAGTCAAGGTGGATACAAGTAGAGAAGTCACGATTGGGGCTCTTTAAGTGGTGATCGATTCGGACGAGTAATTTCTGTCGGAGACGAAATCGAGCGAATCGGCAACGTCAACGGAACGGTGAAAGACGCGTGGTGTGGGACGCGCGGATTGTCACCAACGTGACACGAAAAGAAGAATAGCAATCAACCCTTCGTGTGCAATCAATTTTGCACCGGTATGAATCTAATCTTCTTATTTGCATCGTACCTTTCGAAGTCATGGCGTGATCTCGGGAATCGGGGAACCGGACCGGGCCTACATATCCGCTGCGCGGGCCCGGGGTCGGGTAGAATACCCAACAATGGTATCAGAGCGATCGCCATCGATTCGAGGGTCGAATCATAGTCGTATATTCGATATACGCACGGGTTATCAAAGTTCGTACCCGTTTGCATGATGATAGATATAGAGATTCCAATTTCGTTAAAAATCACAAGTAGAATTCACTAGAGATCAATCAAAAGTTGATTGAGAGTATCTAGGAATTATCGTGAAAAAGTTTCATGATTTATCGTTTTAGAAACGAGCGAAAACGGAAGAAACGGCAAAATCTGCAGAAAATTAGAATACGAAACAGTGAGTAAACCTAAGATAATTTTCAGTGGGAAACTCCAAATTGATTGGATCAAATTGGCGTAGTTAGATAATGAGATTATCTATGACTTTGATACAGAAAGTGTTTTCATTTGGACAAATTATCAGTGTCGTTTGTATGGAATATCGAAAGGGTGCGACTGTTTGACATACAGAGACTAAAACGTCCGTATATGTCGCATCGAAACTCCAATTGAGTCCAATTCAATTGGGTTAGTTAGATAATAAGATTATCTAGAACTTTCGTTCACGTTCAAAGTCGTTTGGAACAATTTAATATTTTCGTTTCGACAGAATACTGAAAATGTGTCTGTAGTTTTCTGGTTGAAAAGATGTCTATTGGATATACTTACCTTTTCGTTTGTCCGTATTTTACTAAAACTGGTATAACGTTCAGTAGGAAACTCCGATTTGAATGGTTCAAATTAGGTTAGTTAGATAATAAGATTATCTAGAACTTTCATGTTGTAATATATTTCATTTGAGCGAAGTATCAGTGTCGTTCTAATGAAATACCGAAAGGGTGCGACAGTTTAACATATAGTCAGTAAAACGGCCGTAACTTTCGGGTCCGAACTCCAATTGGGCTGGGCCAAATTGGGTTGGCAAGATAATAAGATTATCTACAACTTTTGTGTTAGTTGATTTTCTGTCAGAGGAATTTACCATTTTCGTTCTGACAGATTACTGAAAGGGTGTATGCAGTTTTCTGTTTAAAAAGGTGTATATGAGATATACATACCTTTATGCCTATCTTTATCTCTAATCAATTAATTCAATCATACTAGCATATAGATTAGTATTTATTTAGAATAATTAGTCTCCCTAAATAAATCATATGCATTTAGAAATCTTGTGATAGTGATATAATATGATTATGTCACGAATTATTTAAACATGCATAGGCATGATCCCTCATAATATTTAAGTCGTGGAAATGCCTTCCATGTTCACATCCATCGAGATTGGTATGACATAATGCGTGGTTTCAGGCCATAGTCGGGCACGTATTATTGTATGTATTGATGCGGGTGGTAAGCGTTAATTGGGGACTCACGTGGGTTCAGGCCATAGTCGGGCACGTGAGTAGTTCAATTGAACGATACGTTGGATATGGTTGTGACTTAACCGTCCAAGCTAATCCGATTAGAGTTCGGGGCATAGATAGAATGCACACACGGAATTGGGATTGTATATGATACGATCCATCACCGAAATTCTATAAAGGTTCAAGAGTCGTATATGATACGATTGGATAATAATCCTACCTAAATAAGCGAGATCCCATTTGTCGGCCATAGTCACTTATGGGAGGATTGCGAAATATGGATCTTGGGTGTTATGGACTTGGAGTCCCGTATCGGTATGAGGGTTATCGATTCGATAAAATAACACTATTCATATATTCATCATGTAAGCATATAGATTAAGTACGCACGGTTAGGAGTTTAATCTTCATCATCCATTTAGAATTATGTTTTCTAACAACACCAAATATATCGATGAGATCGATATGATATATGGCTTTTGGGCCGGAATTACCATGATTAACCTTGATAGTTAAAGAATAGTTCTTAGACTTAAAGGAACGTGTTGGACACGGAAATGGTAGATTCGGGGCTCGAGGCTTTGGGTTTAGAGAAAGCCGGGTTCCATACACTTTAAGAAGGAATCGAACAATATTACATGCCTTGTGGTGGCATGTGTAGACGCAAATTTCTCAAAATTGTTTTGAGAATTCGGGTGTATATGAAAATAAAACACAACGTTCATGAAATAGTTTCAAGAGCTAGAGCGCATTGAATGGTTCAATGCGGCTCAAAGAGTTAGTTAATTTTGAGACGCTAATGGGTCTTTGATTAACACTCGTGTGTTGTTGGTACGAGATTTGATCTTCGTGACCGAATATCATATGCATTCGATAGATAAGTCGATCCCTGAATTGCATGAGATGCGATTTAGAATTGAATTGGAGATGCTCGGAGTATCCGAGGAATCCAATGTATATAGATGCGTGGATGTCCTTGTAATTCAAAGGAGGGATCGAAAGAAATGTAATAGTTCAATAATGGAGAATTCATTAATATTACATTTAATTAATGTGATAATTAGAACATATCATTAAATATTCATTAATATTTATTCAAATTTATGAATTCGAATAAATATTAATTATGTATTAAGTTAATAGCTAACATGTACTAGTTATCATTTTATTTAAATATACTAACTAGAACATAAATGGAGAATTCGGTGGGTACATTTTGGAGGAGAATAAATATTTTTCTATCAAAACACTGTAGCACCGAGATTTAAAATCCCGGTTTGGGTCATTTCTGGAATATTTTTGAAAAGAGGGTTATTTTTCGAATTTTCATCCCATAACGGGTTACATGCAGAAATGCTCCTTTTGTTTATGTTTGGACGGTGTGAATGTGTCTTCAAATGAAGGGTTGGATAGGAGAAGATGTGGCAGTATGAGGTTGGGCCAAAGTGTGGTCAATTTAATGGGAGGGACCAATTTTCATCTTATAACGCGTTACATACAGAAATGCTCCTTTTGTTTATGTTTGGACGGTGTGGATGTGTCTTCAAATGAAGGGTTGGATAGGAGAAGATGTGGCAGTATGAGGTTGGGCCAAAGTGTGGTCAATTTAATGGGAAGGACCAATTTTCATCTCATAACGGATTACATGCAGAAATGCTCATTTTGTTTATGTTTGGACGGCGTGGATGTGTCTTCAAATGAAGGGTTGGATAGGAGAAGATGTGGCAGTATGAGGTTGGGCCAAAGTGTGGTCAATTTAATGGGAGAGACCAATTTCCTCAACATATTACCCTATCAGCACATTTACCAACATGTTTGCATGGAAGAGAAAATGAATCCCACCCGTAAAGTAGTAAATGAATGATGAGATGACATGAATGAGAGAAAGTATGTTGAATTACTTGTTTGCCCTTCCATTCAAAACATCGATAAAACTTTAACCTGCTGAATACAGATTTGTACCGGCTGAACAGAATTAACCAGTTTTTAGATTCAATCTGGGCCACTGAATTCAAGTAAGCCAACGGTTGAAAATTTTTTGGTGCACGAAAGAAAAACTTTTATTATTATTATTGTCATCTTAAATTATGATAATATTATCTGGAAAATTGTTGTAACAATTCTGCACAAAGCGCAAAGCATCTGCTGGTAACAAATCAAAAAATTGAATTGCCCCTTTATAAACATCCATTAGAATTGAAACAAATTAAATCAAATGTATCTGAAATCTGGATATGAATTCAAAGCAAAACATGCCGCATGGGGTTCTTAGAGAGAGAGAGAGAGAGAGAGAGCACTTGTACAGCTGCAATTTAGGGAATTGTGGGACCATAGGCTGAAAGGGAGATGTAAAGAGAGTGTGAGGCTAAATTATTAATTGATAAAAATACATTTTGAGTCAAATCTTAAATATTTATTAATTGATATTTATCGAAAATATTTTTGAAAATGAATGTATCATAAGAAAAATGATGTATCATACAACTTCCCAATTTACAAATAAGCATGGAACTCTGTATCTTGTAATTCATGAACTTGCTAAATTAAATCCCTAATGAGGCATTCAGATCATGCTCCAGTTGATATGGTTCGATGTATCTAATTTATATGCTTTCTTTGAATAAACCAAATGAGGTAATGAGACTCTCAGTATTGCACACAGTATTAGAATCATTTAATCATTTTGAGAAGTTACAGTTTTGGGTGTGTTTACACAAAATTGTAGGAGCCTCCAAATAAGAACATTGATATATATTTGGAAGAGGAACCCTTACAAAAATAATATTTATGTTAAAATGATGAGTGGAGGTGAAGAAGAAAACCAAAGGGACAAGGGTGAAGGAGTATTTGAGAGATGGAAACCATGCTTAAGCATGGTATTGGTTCAAGTCATGATAACGGGCATGATCATTCTTTCGAAGATTGTTATCCGCGACGGCATGTTCGTTTTTTCGCTGGTCTTTTGTCAAAGCATCATCGGTGCTCTAGCGATTCTCCCTTTCGCCTTTTTTCTGGAGAGGTTTGCGTCTAACAATTTAATTTAATATTTACGTATGTGTTAGTGTGTATGTAGATATCGTTCTTTCGTAAATAATTGTAGAGACGCGTGGAGGAAGTTGGATTTTAAGTCCGTAAGTTGGATCTCGTTCAATGCATTTATCGGGTGAGTTTGTCGACAAATAATTTCACAAAATTAATAAACAAATGTAAAATAGTTTACTTATAGATCAAATTCTATTATTTCAATTTTTTGTGTGCAGATATGCAGTACCAATGTGTTTGTACTGCTATGGACTAAGCGATACGACACCATCTTATTCGGTTATTTTTTTGAATATAATTCCCATTGCAACATATATTCTTGCCATTCTTGTAAGGTATATATATGAAATTTTTTGAACAAAATTAACATGAAATTATAATTTAACGTATTTATCTTTATACGAAGATCATTAATTGTTGTTCGTGTCTTTAATTAGGGTGGAGGATTTGGGGCTTCTCAGTCTACCAGGAAGTATTAAGATTATAGGTATTGTCTTGTGCTTCGGCGGTACATTGATCGCTACCCTATACAAAGGTAGCTCCTTGCATTTGTGGCCTTCTATCGCTGCAAAACATCAAAACAAATCGGAACCGACTCTCATTGGGGCTCATCAAGTGCGCGGAACCTTATTTTTAACCGCAAGCATCTTCGGTTTTGCTTGTTGGTACTTACTTCAGGTACAAATCAAATATTAATTTAAATGAATTCAGATTTTTTTCTCTCGATAATTTTAAGTATAATTTTTTATTCTTGACAGGCCAGAATTCTGAAAGCGTACCCTTTCAGATACTGGTCTTCGATGATGACTATCTTATTAGGCGGAATTCAAACTGGAATCGTCGGAGTAATTTCAAGGAGAGACAAAGAAGCATGGCAATTGGGTTGGAATCTGCAATTGTTAACTGTTGTTTATACGGTAAAGCATAATATAATTAGAATTTTTTTGATGGTAATCAATTAATTTCATGAAATAATATTAAATAAATTATTCAGCGTATTTATTTTATTACTTTAGGGCGTTTTTGGTACTGCAGCGAAGTACACGATGAATTCATATGTTGTTGAGAAGCGCGGGGCAAGCTATCCTCCGATGTTTAACGCATTGTCTCTCGTTTTCACTATAGTTGCAGATTCTATATTTGTGGGTGACGACATCTACGTCGGAAGGTTAGTGATGTTTCGCTTATTACAACTTAAGTTAAAAAAAGAAAAAAATAGGCATCATAATTATATGTTATTTTTGTAAAATTGATTTATTCCTGATTACTCGCATCTTTCTTTAAAATAAACAGATTTCATGAATTCAATTTGACTATTTTTTTTTGTTATGCGTTGTTGCAGCCTCGTAGGTACTATCGTCATTGTTGCAGGGTTATACCTTTTCCTTTGGGGAAAGGGAAGAGATCATCAAAACGAAAATAATAAAAGAGAAGATCCGTCTCCCATGTAGCCAATTTCGCTACAAGGGGTTTATTTTAATATGATTAATCATTTTATGAAATTTCTCAGGATAATTAATTTTTCAGTATTAATCATCTACTTGAAGACTCAACTGATTGATGTTAGATTATTTTTTATTGGCCAAATTTCATATATACCCTTACAAAATCCCATAATTTCACGTATATCCCTGCAAAACGTGAAATATCATGAATGCCCCTACAAAACTACTAAAATTTCATGAATGCCATTTTTATTAGATTTCGGTTAGGTAATCCGTTAAGATTATCGCTAATTTTTGATTTTTCAATTTTACTCTCGATGTAAATATGGAATAATATATATGTTGGAAAAATCGAAAAAGCACCAATTAGCGGTAATCTTCAAGAATAGCTAACCGAAATCTAACAAAAAAGAATATCCGTGAAATTTTAATAGTTTTGTAGGGGTATTATTCATGATATTTAACGATTTACAGGGGTATACGTAAAATTATGGTGTTTTGTAGGAATACATATGAAATTTGGTCTTTTTTATTTTCTACTAGAGTATGAACTCGATTAAGTCCTTGTTCTCTCTCGAACATCACCATGCATCTAAGAAAGTTTGATTTTTCAGCATCTTAACAAAAATGAATAAATAAGATGAAACTTTTTTTTTTATGTTTGCCCTATTATTGGTTACATAAATCATCTTTCGTCATTTTTTTTTTGCAAAAATGCCCTTGAGCATATATTAATTCAAAAGTCACATTACATGATGATAACGTAGAATCAAAATGACAAATTAAAACAGCAAATAAGAGAACGAAAAAGCAAAATAACTTAAACGATACTCAAGCCTAAGCAAACCTAACAAGAAAATTTTATAACCTATTACCTAAACATGAATACAAGAAAAAATTCCTCGAAATATTTTTCGTCACAATTTCCTTCATAAATATGGCATCGATAGACGATGCTTGAACCTCGGTTTCGTGAAGACTCTAAGGAGGCAATAATTGTGAGCCGAGGTAAAGTTTCTTCATCGAGTTTTGAGTAGAATCGGTTATAAAGATTCACTAGGTAATAATCCACGCGGGCATCATATTCACAGATAACTTCTTGCCGGTCACCAATTTCTCGATCACCATCTTCTCGGTCGTCTCGGCCACCACCTTTGGTACGCATGTTTTTCTTCGACGGGTTTTGATTCAATTGCCACCTCGAGACATCTTCTTGTTGCTTGTCGCTCGCCGGAGAGGTTGGAGGGGAAGGTGAAGGCGTGTGGTCATATGCATCGTCTTCTCGGATACCTTCATGTCCATCCATTCGCGGCTCAAACTCCCCAATCTCGATAACCCCATTAATCTCTTTCAACACAACTCTAATTTCCGACCATTCCCAATCGAAGGCGATGTGAATCCTAGGAGGGATAGCCGCAATAGACGGTACACGTACCGTACAATTGACCCTCGATTTGTCTTCTCCATTTAGATTTGCCATGTCTACATTCTCGAGAGAGCCAAAAGATGACACCGCTTGCCGAAAGTATTCAAGGTGCCAAAATCGAAGCGGGAAATTCCCTAATTCAACCGATACTCTCCATAATCGGTCGAATTGACGAATTGTGATTGGGTTTCGCCAACTCTCTATCTCCATAGCATAGTGTAATTCCCAAAATTGGTTATCGTCAATGATCATAGTACGAGGTACACTAGGAGGGGGTAAGAGGAGAAGGGTCTTTTCAGAGGTCTTCGAAAATTGATATTCACCCATGGTACCTCCATACCGTAGTGCAAATTGTTCTTGAATTTGTGCAATTGGAATCGAAGAAACACTACTAATTGTTGTCAATGTAACCGAGAGATCTAGAGCGGTTTGCAAAGATGCTATGAGGTCGTGATTAGCAAGGAAGCAAGCTTTCGCCGAATAGGGGGAAGGGGGAAAAGGCGAGAAGAGGTCCATATTCCGATCGCTAGAAATAGATGAATCGGTTAGATCTGAAATTAGGCAAAATCGGATTTATGGAAACCCTAGATCTCGATCTCCAAAATTGGTGATCTCGGTCGGCAAAAATCACGAAGCAGGAGAAGGTAGAGACGTTCGATTATTGGCGAAACTCAGGAGGTATTTGTGGCGGTAGAGGAGGCGGAGAAAAGTGATGGCGATCTGTTGCAGAGGAGGAGGAATCGGTTGCTGTCACTGTCGAGTACTCGCCGACAACGTACCCAGAGGGTTTAGCTAGTGCGGCGGCACCGGTCAAGCCCCAGCGAAGGGGATCTCGTCGTTTCCCACCAGATCTTCGGTTTTTCTTCGGTTTTCCCTACTGTTGAGTGGTTAGCCTGGCTTACTATTGTTATCGAGCTAGGTTCTAATCTTTCGTCATTTTTGTATTCATCACCCCGACGATTGTTGATACCAAATATTAATTACAAGAACATGATTAATATTAACATATTGAAATAATATACATCACCTCAATTATTATTTATTAATATTAACATAATAAAATCAATTGACGCGTCAATTAAAAACTCTTAATTATTAGATTAATTAAGAATACTAGTTAACTTCTCTACTGAATTTCGAATCAGTAGGGATGTCAATGGGCCGGGTAAAACCCGAACCCGGGGGTACCCAACCCGAACGGGGCGGGTAATACCCGAAAAAAAATACCCACGGGTCGGGTAATACCCGAAAAAAAATACCCGGTTCGGGTTCGGGTCGGGTTCGGGCGGAGTACTACCCGCCCCGCGGGTAACCCGAACCCGTACCCGAAAATTCCCCGAAAATTCCGAAAATTGAAATTACAAATTTACCCTTACAATTCCTTGATGATTAAATCTAGACCATTCAAATTTACCCTTGAACCAAAATTTGGTGCGTGTGCACATAGGCAGAGGTGCCTTTCTCTCATTAAACCCTAAATTTCTAACTACAACACATCTCTCTCTCTCTCCTCCCTCTCTCGTGGGTACCAGAGTTCCTCTTTCTTTCTTTTTTTCTTTTTTTTTGGCAGTTGGTATGTACCACTCAAAAGAGACTTAGAATCTCTTTTGACCTCTTTCGAGTTTCAATGAAAATTTAATTGATTTTGATTTCATGATTTCAACTTTCAAGCACGAATGGATGTTAACAATGGATTTTTCTACAATATATTGGGCTGTGGTATTCTTGTACTTTTCGTTCAGTAATTTTACAAGCGATTTTGGAGACCAATTTGTAGTTAAAAATCGGCCTAAACTGAGATTTGTGGAGAGAAACGGACTCAATTTGTTCAAGATGCAAAATTGGACAAACTTTTGAATTTTTTCAAGGGTCCGGAGCTTGTCCGGTGAGCATTGGACATGATCTTGTCCATGCATTCCATGAACCGTTTGATCAAGTCAAGATCAATATTGATATGATCAAATTTAACACCCCTGTTAACTGCTCTTGGATGTTCCGTTTGTCAAACTTAGTAAACTCTATTCAAGAAATAATAGAATGAACTTACAAAGTTATTCCATTCTTAAAAAACAATGGACAAATATAATCTTTCTCCTTCTCTCTTTCTTTCTCACGCTCTCTTTTTATGTGAATGCAAATAAATTTTCATGATAATTTACAATTTTTTTTTGTAAATTAGCATAATAATATTTACATTTATGAAGAAGCAAATGTCAATCCTCCAACAATATTACCAGAATATATACTTTCAAGTACAAGTAACTTTATCGGTTATCCAGTCTAATTAATTATAAAAGTCATATTCATATTCTCCAAGAAAAAGAGAAAAAAAATTATCTTAACTTGCAATTCAACTAATTCATTCGAATACAGCTCAGTTAATGACAGTACATGTTAAATCAAATAATTCGAACACTTAAGTATCAAACAATCCAAACACTTAAAATATAACAGAGAACAATAATTTTCTCAGCTATATTGCTTTGTTACATATTATCCGATATGATGATATTGCCTAGTGTTTTGTTAATTCTTGATGTCCGGTGGTCTTTTACCATGTGCAAAAAAAAAAAAACTCAAAAAAACCTGAACTTTTTTTTCCTCAAAGAGCAGCACTAATTTTCTGTAATTTTTCCAATGCATCCCAATTTTCTTCAAAATTACACCATTGGTTTCAGAAATTAGTAATAAATAATCCAAAATCGTCACACTCACAAGATTCACCTCATTGAAAGGGAGAGGAATCAGCTGTGAATATAGGATGAGACGGTGGCGGAGTAGCAGTCTTGACGTCGCATCTGAGACTTTTGAGAGTCGATCGGTAAGAAGGATTAGAGGGCCGATGCCGACAAGGTGAAGAGATAGGCTTGTTGAACGACCTACCTGATAACGGTAGGATAAGGAGAGAAGAGATAGGGATCATGCACTGCATCCTGCTTATTTCCATTGACGATGCAGAAATTCATGAAGGAAAAGACGATGAGGAGGAAGAGCGAGTGAGAGATAACCAATGGGAGGGATGAGGAGAACCATTGTGGCATTGTGTATGTCTCTTTCCGAAATAGGGTGGAACAATTATCTTGTGTTAGACGGCATGAAACGGAGAGTTAAAATCAATTTAAACTAAGATTAGATCTCACGGTTCAAAATGTACACGGACCAGATTTGGTCCGGCGGGCATTGGACTTGCACCCAACCCTTTTTTCAATCATTAAAAAAAAAAAAAAATTCAAAAAGCAAGTGTTTCGGGTAACGGGTAATACCCGCGGATTCGGATTCGGGTATATTTTTTTACCCGCGGGTATTTTGGGTTCGGGTTCGGATATGGGGGAGGCTTACCCGAACCCGACCCGCCCCGTTAACATCCCTACGAATCAGCCATCTTCTCTTCACCCACAGATTTTAATTGGTGTGGTCGACGAACACCGAGACCATTTCACTATCTATACAGTAGTTCTTCTTCTTGTTCTCTTCTTTCTGTTTAACTCTTTTAACACCGTCTCTTCTGCTCTGTTACTATCCCCTCTCCTCTCCTTTCCCTTCCCTTCTCTCAAGGCACCACCACTAGATCCGCTGTGGGGTGGGATAATAATTAACACACCATGGATTTGTTCCCCGCGGAGAGGCCACCTATGCTGGGCTCAATAAAGCGAGGTAGATTCCGATCTCTCAAGCTTCTTACGGCCCCCATGGACGAGGTCTTGACGCAGGAGCCCGTGGGCGCTGTATACGGCGTGTTGGATAATGGTCTCACCTACTATGTTCGCTCTAATCCCAAACCCAGAATGCGTGCCGCTCTTGCCCTTGCCGTCAAAGCCGGGTGAGTTTGTTTCCTATCACTTACTTTGCTTCTTTGATCGGATTTTTATTTGTTTTAACTATAATTTGTTCGTGCAATCAATTGAACTTTGAATTGGGAATAAAATGGGGTTGATTTACGAGTTAATTGAGTGCTCATTTTGAACTCGGTGCTTACGAGAACTTAGTATAGTTGGAATTGGTTACTAAAGCTACCCAATGATTACTTCTTTCACCAATTGAAGTATTTATTAAGCTTTCTTGATTTTGGTCTTATGGCAGTTCGGTATTAGAAGAGGAGGAAGAAAGGGGAGTAGCTCACATAGTAGAACACCTCGCCTTCAGCGCCACAAAGAAGTACACGAATCACGACATAGTGAAGTTTCTAGAAAGCATAGGAGCAGAGTTTGGTGCTTGTCAGAATGCAATGACTTCTTCCGACGAAACTATCTACGAGTTGCTCGTACCAGTCGATAAGCCTGGTCTCTTGTCTCAGGCCATTTCAGTCCTCGCCGAGTTCAGCTCCGAGGTAAACAAAATAATTCCGTTTTTTGCATTTTGATCCAATTTACAATTTGGTTCATGATGGGGGATACAGGTTAGGGTTTCGGCCGAGGATTTAGAGAAGGAAAGAGGAGCAGTGTTAGAAGAATACAGAGGAGGTCGCAATGCAACTGGAAGAATGCAAGATGCTCATTGGATGCTCATGTTCGAAGGCTCCAAGGTACTTCACCAAAAAAATTAGGGGAATTTACATATTTACCCTTCTAAAAGTCCAAAATGTCACATTTACCCTTCCAAAAACAGTATGCAGAGAGATTACCAATAGGATTGGAGAAGGTGATAAGGACAGTAACATCAGAAACGGTTAAAAACTTCTACAACAAATGGTACCACTTGAGCAACATGGCGGTAGTCGCAGTTGGAGATTTCGAAGACACGCAGGTTTGTTCAAATTAAAAGAATAAAAATAAAATCAAATAACAAATTAACTCGATCACGTTATTTTATTGTAGAGTGTAGTGGAGCTAATAAAGACTCATTTCGGTCAAAAATCTGCGAATAATTTGCCTCCGCCAATCATACCAGATTTCCCCGTGCCATCTCACGAAGAACCTCGCATCTCATGCTTTCTCGAATCTGAAGCTGCTGGGGTTAGTTAACAACAACCAAATTTATTCAATTCCTTCATTTATGCATATTACTAATAATTAATTAAAAATAGTCGGCAGTGATGATAAGTTGCAAGATGGGAGTGAGTGAAATGAAAACAGTGAAAGACTTCAAAGACACAATCACAGAGACAATGTTTCACTTAGCATTGAGTCAAAGATTCTTCAAGATCGCAAGAAGAAAAGATCCTCCTTTTTTCTCTTGCTCTTGCTCCGACGACGATCTCGTTCGCCCCGTTAAGGCCTATATTATGACCTCCAATTGCATCGAGAGGGGTACTCTTCATGCCCTCGAATCCATGCTCATCGAGGTATTTCACTTTATGTCTTTACCTTTTTTAATGTTGTTGTAACAATAATATTATTGTTTTTTATTTTATTTTGATGTAGCTTGCTAGGGTTAGGTTGCATGGATTTTCAGAAAGGGAGATTTCGATAGTAAAAGCATTGCTGACGTCAGAAATTGAATCTGCGTATGTAGAACGGGATCAAATGCAGTCTACAAGTGTCCGTGAGGAATATTTACAGGTATTTATTCTCACCGTTTCTTTTCTACTTTACTTTACAAAAAAATTATATATTTTTTCTCTTTACCATTTCAATTTTTGCAGCACTTTTTTCGAGAGGAACCTGTTTTAGGAATGGAATACGAAGCCCAATTGCACAAAACTCTCCTCCCTCGTAAGTTCTCCATTTATACCAATTTACAAAAATGCCCTGAGAAAATCCCTTGTTATTAATATTTTGGTAATTTATGTAACAGATATAACTCCAGCAGAGGTGGCGAAATACGCAATGAATTTCCGCACAATGTGTAGCTGTGTGATAAAGGTGGTTGAACCGAGAAAGTACGCTACTCAAGAAGATCTGATCGCAGTTGTGTCTAGAGTTAATAAATTGGAGGAAGAAATAAATATTTCTCCTTGGAATGAGGACCACATTCCTGAAGAAATTGTTCCTCTCTCTCCTCAACCAGGGTAATAATTAAACAAAATGACATTAGCATCAATAGTGATTAAATGATTTCAATAAGCTAATTGTAATGAAATATTATTTTAGGCAAATAGTAGAGCAAATGGAGTATCCAAGCATTGGAGCAACTGAATTTGTACTCTCCAATGGCATGCGAGTCTGTTATAAATGTACCGACTTTCTCGACGATCAGGTCTTTTTAAATTTTATTAAATAAAGATTTTACGTTTAAACTTTTTTATTCATTAAGAATTATTTTTGAAGTATGAAAATATTGTAATAAAATGTACAGGTGGTTTTTACTGGGTTTGCATATGGAGGATTATCAGAGGTACCAGAAGAAGAACATATATCATGTTCGATGGGAGCCACCATATCAGGAGAAATTGGTATATTTGGATATAAGCCCTCGATTTTAATGGATATGTTAGCTGGTAAAAGAGCGGAAGTCGGTACAAAAGTAGGGGCTTATATGCGAACTTTTTCTGGTGATTGTTCTCCTTCTGATCTCGAAACTGCCTTACAGGTCCACTTTTAATTTTTTTTTTTTATATAAATTTGTAATTAAATGTGAATTACAATTTGGATGGTTTTGCAGTTAGTGTATCAATTGTTTACTACAAATGTGGAGCCAAGAGAGGAAGAGGTCAAAATAGTGATGCAAATGGCCGAAGAAGCGATAAGAGCTCAAGAGAGGGATCCATATACAGCCTTTTCTAATTGTGTTCGCGAAATTAATTATGGCAATTGCTTCTTCTTTAGGGTACTTATTATTATTATTATTATTCTTAATTATTTCAACATTTCCTTTAATGTGCATTAATTAATAATTTTGTTGTTTAAAAATTTTAAACTCAGCCAATTAAGGTGAATGACTTGAAAAAGGTGGATCCGAGGAAGGCTTGTCAGTATTTCAATAAATGCTACAAGGATCCTTCTTCTTTCACCGTGGTCATTGTGGGCAATATCGATACTTCTAGATCCATTCCTTTAATTTTGCAATACTTGGTTAGTTATATTGTTCATTACAAAACTAAATAAAACTAATAACTGTGATATATATAATTATAATTCTTATGATGTATAGGGAGGCATACCGAAGCCTGAAGAACCTGTGATGCAGTTAAACCGTGATGAATTAAAAGGGTTACCTTTTAAATTTCCTGAAAAAATAATCAGGTTTATTTCAAATCTTCTTCGTCAGTAACTTATATAGTTTCGGAAGCAATAATATGAACAACAATAATTTAGTGATTTTCTGATTAAATGGGTTGATTATTATGTGCAGGGAAGTCGTGAGGAGCCCTATGGTAGAAGCTCAGTGTTCTGTTCAGTTGGCTTTTCCTGTTACTTTGAAAAACACCTCTATGGTAAATAACTAAATAATTTAATTTAATATATATTATTTCATTTAAGCAAAATAAATTTAAATATACACACATTAAACCTTTGTATTTGAAGATAGAAGAGATCCATTATGTTGGGTTTTTGAGCAAGCTTCTAGAGACGAAAATCATGCAAGTCCTCAGATTCAAGCATGGACAGGTTACCTCTCATATATTCATTTAATCCAAATATTAATTAACTTAACATTTTTATTGATTGCAACAATATTTATATGTATTCAGATATATTCTGTGAGTGTATCTGCTTTTCTGGGTGGGAATAAACCTTCTAGAACTGGCGATGTACGTGGTGATATTAGTGTAGGCTTCTCATGTGATCCTGATATTTCATCTAAGTTGGTATGCATATATAATACATTTTTACGACAGTAATTATTATACTTTTTAAGTTACTAAATTTTGTCCTATGTGTAAATTTTTATATTAGGTCGAGCTGGCTTTAGAGGAGATATCACGTCTCCAAGAGAACGGCCCTCTAGACAATGATGTTTCAACCATTCTTGAAATCGAACAAAGAGCTCATGAAAATGGATCACAGGTTCAGTATCATCATTATTTGATGTTATTTACTATTATATTTTTATGGATAATTTCTGATTTTCAAAATGAATACAGGAAAATTATTATTGGTTGGATCGGATATTACGTAGCTACCAATCGAGATCATATTTTGGAGACGTTAGTGCGTCTTTTGAGGTATGTATATGTTTATTCAATAATTAAATATCATTTCAATACTAATTTGGGACTCTATATTTTCTTCGATTTAGACACAGGACGAGGGAAGGAATAAAGTGAGGGAGGATTTGACGCCTGAAACAGCGCAATTAGCTTTACAAAGAATCTTGCCATCTCCATGTACGAAGCAATACACAGTTGTGATCCTCATGCCAAAATCCTCTCGTTTCGAGCTCTTGAAATCCCTATCTTATCTTTGGAAATCCTACGGCTTCAACAGAGACGCCACTGTTAGTTATCCTTTTATTTATTTATTTATTCATCTATTTTTTTAATTATGGGTTCTTATAATTTTGTGAAATTATGTTGCGGTGTAGGTTTTGGCTGGGGCGGCAGGAGCGGTGGTGCTAGGACTAAGTATATGGAGATATTCTAGGACTGGATTGAGATCTTAAACGACTCTCTTAAACTAATTCGATTTTGAAATTAATTACAAATTTGTTTCATAAGGTCTTCGGAAATTTTGATTATTATAAATAATTTTAGTTTTGAGGATTTAAGATTTGTACGAAGTAATATCGATAAAAACTGAAGATAACGATGGTAATAAGTTGTTTTATTCTAGGGTATTTTTTTTAACAAATGGTATTCTTTAGCAAGTTTGTTAAATAGCTAGTAATTTTCATGTTTGTGTTGCTCTAGTCAATAAAATCCTATATGATCAATGAAGTTTTTTGCATTATTGGATATTAGTTTTCTTTTATTTGTGTTCAATTGTTAATTATTTTGGGGACATTTAAATTTAGGTTGTGATAGAATCCTTGAGAAATTAGAATGTAGATAATGTTAGTGTCAAGTTTTAACTGTTTTATAAAAAAATCCTATAAACGACAGAATCAGGAATTGGATTCCTGTTTAAAGTTAAAATTAAATAATCGGCAAATTGATTCCAGGTTCTGAGTAGATAAACGAGAATGTCTGGGAACATTCTGGAAGGCAAGAAACGAATACAAAACCCTTTACCAAAAGCTACCATTAAAATCACCTTGTTTGTTTGTTAGTTTGTTTCTTCTTGATCGGGAAAAATGGCGTGTATGCATGATCACAGCTGCGAGGAACACCACTGCTCATCCGATTGGTCTCTCTACAAGCACATCGACTTATCTAAGGTTCCTTTCTCCTCTTCTTTCTCTAATCGAGAGAGTACTTACTACTTCAGTTTCGTGGTTTTTAGCTTTCAAGTAAATGAATCGATTTGAGTTACGGATAATTCCAGTTTATTTTTCCTATGGCATCAAGGATTGATCTATTTTGATCTTCACACTGTAATTTTGGGTGTTTGAGTAGTATTTTGAAATATAATTCTCAATTTTTGAAAATTTCTCAGGTTTTGGCTCTGAACGAATCTGTTCAAGGAAGTGTCAAGTCAGTTTTTAAGTCATGGGAGCAAAGACTTGAGAATTCTGGGGTAACATTTTTTATATCTACGATAAAACAAATCAATTTATGAATAATTAATACTGATTTATACATTATTCTATTTTTCCATAATGCCAGGATTTAAATATATTCTTTATTTTTTCAGGAATATTTGGAGAGCAATGACGGTGATCCTGAGTTGATCATTTTCATCCCGTAAGTTCTGTACTTTATTGTAAATAATATTTTATTTAAATAAGCATTGATTTGTATTTATTTTTCTGGTAAGACAGGTTCACATCAGATGTGAAGATAAAAAGCATTTCAATTATTGGCGGTGCTGATGGAACAAGTCCTTCTAAAATGAGAGCGTATATTTTCTATTTCTTTTGTTACTGTTCAATATTTTCTTCATTTATCAAAAATTTGAATTTTGGAACAGATTTATTAATCGAGAAGGCATCGACTTCTCCGATGCCCAAAATATGCAACCTGTTCAGGTTTATTACCTTTTGCTCTCCCTAAAATGGCCGTTTTATTTTACGATTAATATGTTTTTTTGTTATTTACGAGAAAATTGTTTATTTTTCAGGAGTGGGAATTGGCAGAGAATCTGCAAGGAGTGCTTGAGTATCAAACTAAGTACGATATTTTAACCGATGTTATTTGAACTCATGTTGTTATTTTTCCGCGTAATTATTTGGTATTGGTTTGAACCAGATTTTCGAAATTTCAAAGTGTGGGGAACTTGACTCTGCATTTTCCTGAAAACTACGGGGGTGATACGTCTCAGATTTATTTCATTGGTCTACGTGGCGAAGCTACAAATGTACATTAAGAAAAACTTATATATTTATATTACGTTTTTTTGTGTGTTTCTTTTATATGTGTATGAAATTATCTTATGCTAATTTAATGCAGTTGAAAAGGGATGTGGTGGCAACAATTGTTTATGAAGTCACGCCAAATCCATCTGATCACAAGTAAGACCTATTTCGAGTTATTTTGTAATTTCTTAGTTTCGTTGATTTCAATATATTTGTTTTCTATTTTGCAGAATTTGACCTAATTTTTTTTTGTAATGAACAGGACAAAATCAGATGCAAGTGGAAGCTTTGCGGCAGTGGAGTAATTTTATTAGCAGGTAATAATAATTTTTTTGTATGCTCTTCATTTTTTTTTGTTCTCTTCATGTAGTGTAATTATTGAAAATTTAAAACTTTGCAGGCATCTCATAGAGGGTCTTTATCTTAGTTGCGGTTTTTAGGCAACGTGGTCGCCCCAAATTGAGCTTGTACTTTAAATAAAGATGAGACTTTTAGTGGACAAATATGTATGGAACCAATCTTGTTAATTAAAATAAAATGCATTTAAATTTTTGTGGGCAATTGAAGTTATTTTGGTCGTACGTGTCTAATCAATTGCTCTCAGAGAAGTTTATTCTGATTCATTGGAAGTATTGAAAATCTGCATGCTCCAGTATTTTTTATTGTCATAATTTTTTTGTTAATTATTCTAAGGGGATATACTTGTCAATCGATATAGAATCTAACTGTGATAATAAGTGTATATTTTGCTATAATCAAAATGTCTATTTTTTAAAAGATGAATTCGTTGAATATGCAGTTATCATATTTGGATTTCTATAACTTAGAGTTTTTCATATTATTTACCCATTTATCCTTTAAAACCACTAAATGGCATATGTACCATTAAAAAATCTGAAAGATTATATTTACACTTTCAGACCTTATAAAATACAGAAAATATTCATATGAATGAACTGCTCTTATTTTTTAGTAAAACATAATATTTTAGAAATTTGAGAAGGGTGATATATTTAATTTTGAAAAGATATATATGATAATTTAAATTTTAACAATAATAAATATGCAAATATTCTCTAGTTTCGATATAAACAATGGGCCTCTAAAATCTGATCATCGGCCCATGGGCTCAAATTACAAAAGAGCCGGTCCACGTATTATATTGGCGGTTCTTGGATTCTTTAAGTCCGGCTAAAACCCTTAACTCGGCGATCTAGGCGCGCCATTCTTCTTCCCTCCCACCCGCCGGTGAGCTCAGCACACTCTACAAATCCACCATTATACTGCTTCCGATCGTCGTTAATGGAGGGAGGATATGCTGGCATTGAAGAGCATATCGTAGGCAACGCTGGCGATGGTGAGGACGACGTCGAGATGGTCGATGCTGAAACCCTAGACGACGGCGCCGTAGTGTCTCTGACACGCGATTCCTCCGCCGCCACCGCCGGAGATGAACCTATCGATGGCGGCAAAGTAGGACGGAATAAGCCGAAGAAGAAGAGAAAGAGAAATAGGAAGAGGAACACACCTTCTAATCCTTCCAATATTGCTGATATTAACAGGTACTTACTTATCTATATCAAACAACAAGTAAAGTAAAGTTATGAAATTTGATAACTTTTTTCTAATTCCATTTGTTTGTTATTGTTTATATGCAAATATTTTTTTGTAGATTTGTGATTGATACATGTAAGCGATTAAAGGAGAAGAAATCATACTTGGTTTGGAATGCAATTGGTTGTCTCGGGGTTTCAGCCGTAAGCGATCTCGTCAAGGAGGTAACTTTTTTATTTTAAAAGCAAAATTTATGCGTGTTATTAGTATTAAATGATTAATCGAAGGAAATTGCAGGTATGTGCAATAGAGAATTGCGGAGGACAAATGAGGGCAGATGGTAAGTCTATGCGTACTGGTGGCGGTATTCTCTGGAATATTCTCAAAACCCGCGAGCCCACAGCTTATAAAGAAATTATGTCTAAAGGAAAAGAATTTGAGGTATTAATTGTTTTTCTCTATTCATTATATGAAAAAAAAAACTAAGATTTAATTACTTATAATCTAATTATGTTTGTGATGTATACTTTGCAGAAACAACTTAGAAGACCAAAATGTAATAATAATAATAATAATAATAATAATAATAATAATAATAATAATAAAGGAATGGTGAAAAGCCAGAATAATGTAGATATGAATTACGAGACTAATAGTGTAGTGAGAGAAGAAGAAGAAGAAGAGATAGAATTGCTCGATGCGCATGAACCTTTGAATACTAATAATAATAATATTGGAGTTGAGAAAGGAGAAGAAAATAACGACGAACCGAAAATAGAGCGAAAATCAGTTCGTGAGAGGATGAGAATACCTGTTTCTTATGAAGATCTTTTCGAAGAGGGAGAAATTCACGAATAAACTATATTTAATTTTCTCTCTTTTTTGGATTTTTGATACTGGAGTCCCCATACAATTTTGTTGATTTCCTTGTTTGTAATGTTTTTCGGTTCAAAATTCAAATTCCTATACTGAAGTACTATCATACTGTGTATATTTTGATTATTTAAGTTTTTTGTTTATACAATTCTGAGTATTAGTGATTACTGATTAATTAATATTATTTAATTGTTTTTCATTACTGTATTGTATATTTGTATGCATAAAAATAGTATATTGAATGAACACATTCTGAGTAATGGCCCATTGCCCATTCTTTATTAAGCCCAATTATAACAAATATGACTTGCTGACCAACCATGATGAATATACACGAATACCAGAGATACCTTAGATTTACCGGCGAGACGACGTCGCCAGACGACGACGGAGAAACTATCGAGGCGAAACCAAAACGGAGGTGGTGATGAGTCTCACACACGCCTGGTGGAGGCGGCGCCGTGGCCGTAATCAGCTCGATGAGGCTGACGACCATCTTCCCCTCGATTCCCAAGGTAGTCTCTCTCACCCAATTGAGCTTAAGCCCTGTCGTCATTGATCTGATACTGATCAATGGTTCGATCTTGTATGCAGAACAAGAAGAGATGATTCAATCCTTCGAGAAGAAGCATGCACAACAATCCCTTCTCTGGCGGGTACAATTACTTCTCCCCAAATCCGAGTTTCTTGCAAATTTTGTATCTTTCTTTTAATCTCTTATTAATGGATCTAGTTGCTAATAATGGCAGAGAATTTTTGCTGGGATTTTGCTAGTCTATGCTGGATTCATGTTCTATTCCATATCCCAACAAGCTTGGTATCCTTGGGATCTGGTAAGTGGTACTCGTACCAGTTTATCAGTTTTTATTTGATAAATGTAAAAAATAAAAAAAAACTAGTTTAATGTCTATAATGATATATTATTGTCGAATTTGGATTTGCGCAGAGGTATCATGCGTACTTCATGGAGGAAATGCATCCTGGTCTGCCCATATTTTCAGGTATGTGGTTGTAGTGTTTTTATGCATTTCAGTACCTTTCTTTTCAATTATCGCATTTAATTCTATTATAGATTTGTTGGCTGTGGTGGCGTGTCTACTGGCAGTAAAAGGGCTTCTAGAAAGTTCGAGCACTTATAAAAAGTATTTTTGGTACTCAACCTATGTTGGCCTTGTTGTTTGCATATTTTGGGTATACTACATGTTTAGGTAATCCATCTTATTTTAAATCATAATTTCAAATTTTGTTTATAATAAATTAAAATCGTGTTTGCCATGTTTCGCGTATAGATTGCCGAGATTTAGAATGGATATAGTGTGGCTTCCTTTCGCTCCTTTATGGTAATTTGCATAGTTGTTTTGAACGTCTTTTAATATTTAATTAGGTGTTTGTCAATATTGATTTAACTAATTTGATTTTGCTTTTTCGTTTAGTGGTTCTGCATTGTGTCTCTATGTGGATCATTTATTGCTCCAATCATTACAAGATATAATGAAGCTTAGAAACTATATGTACAACTATAAATCACTCTAACTTGTATTTTAGGTGGTTTTTCTTTGGTTTTTAGTTTGCTTTTGTAGGCTTTTGTTATATACTCAATCTTGATGTAAATTTTGGTTCAAATTCGAGAAATAAGATGATGGGGTATAGTTTTGTTCGTTTTTTATATTAGCCTGATTTTGATAAGTTTTCAGAAAGGAAAATTGAGTAATATGTAACTGGAAAACTTTTTTATTTGTTTTGCATTGGCCTTTGAAAAAGGGAATTTTAGAACAATACAAAATTTTGAGAATATTTTTGCACGTATTAGTTCAAAGAACTTTGTAAAATTGAATTATTTGCTACTGTTTTTTTTTTTAGCATTATGTAAGTATGATGTTATTAAATAACCCCGAGAATAACATTTCGATTTTGATCAATCGAGTTTCTTACTTTTCGTTTGACATTTCAAATAATTTGGAAACATCATGTAATGGTTCCGTATGAAACATGAAACGTAAGTAGTTTTAGAGGTCGTTTTCGATGTGGACCTGAAATTTTAACTCTCCCTTATCAGCTTAGGTTTCATCTCCCATAAGAATTTGGATAATCTTCCACGCTGAAGTTTCAACATACATGTAAATACAAATCATAATTTTTTTTTTTTGAAGTTGAACCTGGAACACGAACCATGCTCGTTTAATTCAATTTTTACTGATTGTAAAAAATTTATACATTGTTACATATGATGCAAACCAACAACAACCAGAATAGCACGGAATAGAGGATTAAGTTGTTTATTCCGATCTATTCCCGCCAAACAACATCACAAAATGTTGGAATAAATCAGAATAAAAGTACGGAAAAGCAGATTATCTCTATTCCATTCTTTGATATGGAGCAGCTCTAATCCATGAAATAATCCATAATTTCGGACCAAAATGTTCCTGCCTATTCCACTCGCAAACCCAATTAACATTTCTCAACACATCTTCTTCTACAAACACAACGCACTATTGAGACTCGAATATTGGTTTTGTTTCATTTTTATCCATTAATTGTCAATATCATCTTATTAGTGAGACTCGTAAAGGATGACTCAAATTTCAAAATTATCAAGGTTACTAGTGCAAAATTGGAGAAACAGGGGTTGGAGGCAAAAGTGCTTTGTGATGGAGTATGTATATCAAGGTTTTATTCGGATCCTGGTAAAGAGTTATTTTGAGAATATTTTGTATTTTTGAAATCAAGTATGCAAAAACATGCAAAAACATTCCTTTCTCGAAAATTGAACGACGACTAACAGTTTCAATTGAACGACGAAAATTAACTCCAATAACCCTACTCCGCACACTATGCCCCACAATATGCAAAAACATGGCTACTTGCTCTTCCACACTAACATAATCCGAATCTTCTAACAAATTCCTTTCTCGAAACTTTTGGCACAAATTAAAGAACAATTCTCTATTCATGCGAAGCATGTCTACGCATGCAATATCAGATTCGTAGATAATCCGGTGTAAATATCTATTTCGTTCGGAAATTCTAGTTGGTGATAATGTTCTGGTGATTTTTCTTTTCCGTTTTCGTACAAGCCAAGATACAAGAATAATTGCAAAAACACCGACAACATACTCATCTTGAGAGAGATTATCCATTTAATCTACAAACAGAAACAAAATTTGATAATTAGAATTGTTAATTACTCAACAGGCAGCTAATTACTGACAAATAATGAAGAAATAGTGAATTGCATAACTCTACAGATAGAAGATACTAAGTACTGGACAAATAATGAAGAAATAAAATGCATGAGACTCGATCAGAGAAATTGCATAATTAAAGAAATTGGGCATTCAATTAGAGACACTAACTGCATAACAAATTGAGCTTTTAACCACAGTTGTGAATTGCATGACAAATGAAATTAGAGAGATAAAGTTGGGCATTCAATCAGACAAATTGCATCAATACATAATTTGCATGATACAAAAGAAAGTCAAAATGAGCAAATTAACACGCACACACACACACACACACACACACACACACACACACACACACCTGAATTTGGAGAAAGGCACACACACGACCTTGCAAGAGAGAAGTGAACCGTAGAGAACTGAGACAAACCGAGGCGATGCGAGGCGAACTAGTCAGAACCGAGGTTGTAGCTGTGTTGAGAAGTTTGCCCTAGACAGAGCTTGCGTGGAAATTTTTGGCGCCACAACTTTTCCGGCAAAAGTTCGCTCTAGGTTTTCAAGGAGCGGAGAAGTGGGGCATTTCATTAGAAAGAAATAATGGAGCATCTTTTAATTCTTTTTCTCATGGGGCTGCCAAACAGAGAATAACAAGGAGCGGGATTTAATTATCCGGCTCGGGCCCAAAATTCCTAATGCCAAACAGGCCCTTAGTCCACCACTTTTTTTGTAATTCTAGAGAATATGTGGATATATGGAAATATTCAGCAATTTTGATGTAGTTTTATTTCTTTGAATTTTACTTGATTGATTTTTTGGAACAAAATAAAAGTGAACCATCTCTTGATAATATTGTCGTGTAATATAACTGAAAGTAGGTTTTATTATAATCAATTGTGTAAATATTTATTTTATTTTTGTTAACGAAACAATAAGTATTGAAAAAATGATAAACAAAGGTTGAGGGTATTTTGGTAATTAGTATTATTCATATTATTTTATTCACTTTCTTAGTCCATTAATTTTGCCGAACGCGTGTGGAATAAAATAGAAAACGACTACATTCTCCATTTTTCTATTCCTCTATTCTACGTGTCGCCAAACGGGTCCTTAATTTATTTATTTTTACAATTTTACCGCAATCCAAGATACCAGAAGTGTTTTACTACTCTTTGATACAAAGGTTTCCATGCGTGAATATTTATTGGCAACAAAATTTATTTCTCTTTCCATACTATTCGAATAGTCACAGTTCATAATCTCGTTTTGTCTATATTCATCGGATTCGAATTCGGGTGGTTATGCTTTATTTGTTCTCAAAATTCAATCATAAATTCTTATGCCGCATGAATATACACGAATTGAGTAATATGTATCAGGAGAGCTTTTTTATTTTATTTTGCATGGGCCTTTGAAAAAAGAAATTTTAGAACAATACTAAATTTTGAGTATATTATTTTTGCACGTATTAGTTCAAAGAATTTTGTAAAATTGAATTCTTTGCTACTGTTTTTTTTGTAGCTTCATTAAATAACCCCGCAAGTGTTCCTAGCTTTAAGGAAATAAATTATTTTATTGAACCGTTCATTTAAAATTCAATCAATTTGTAACATTTTGATTTGATCAATTATGTTTCTTACTTTTTTTATTTGAAAAGATTACTTATTTCACGTATACTATTTTATTGCAAAAGTTGACTATTTTTCGTTTAACATTTCAAATAATTTGAAAACATCATGTAGTGTAGTGGTCCCATATGAAACAAGAAATGTATGTAGTTTTAGGGTTCGTTTTTGCCGTGGCCCTGAATTGAAACTTCATTCTCTCCCTTATCAGCTTAGGATTCGTCTCCCATAAAAAATAGGATAATCTTCCACGTAAATTTTCAACATATATGTAAATACAAAAAGCGATTTTTTTTTTAATGTTGAATCTAGAACACGAAACTTGCTCGTAAGGTTTTCTTTTTTATTGATCATAAATACTGGATTCAGTATTACGCATAACACAAACCAACAATAATCAGATACAACTTTTAGTATTTATTTTTTTACAATTTGACCGCAACCCAAGATACTATTAGTGTTTTACTACTCTTTGATACAAATATTTCCATGCGCGAATTTTTATCGAGTAACATGTTAATTTCTCTTTCCATATGATTCAAATAGCAGCAGCTCATAATCTCGTATTGTCTATATTCATCGGATTCGAATTCCCATCGTAGTATTTAATTTATTTCCAAAACTCAAATCATAAATTTTGTGGCCGCATGATTTATTCCTATGTTATGATTACAAATCCTGATCTTTGTTACTAGATTTCTCTTGGAAACCGTTTCCAACTATTATCTCTAGCCAGAAAAACTAGGAGGCCAATGGGCTTGTGACCTAGTGGTTGAGTGTGAGACACAAGAAATCATATGTTGTGAGAGGTTGTGGGTTCGAGTCTCATTGGCACCAATTGATGGAGGACTACCGAGTCTTCTCCATTTACTCGTTGCCAACTAGAGTTAGCCTAGTTGGTCACACCTCTTGGCTTGGGAGCGAGATGTGTGGGGTTCGATTCCCGACGGGGACACTGGATTATGGATTAAATGTTAAATGAGTGAATAGAGTGTGTGGCCTACGGATTTGTAATAAAAAAAATAAAAAAAAAAGATTGTGTTTGGAAGGGGGACTTTGAGCCCTCTCCGAATTTACTCAAAAAAAAAAAAAAAAAAAACTAGGAGGTAAATCTAATTCTGAATATCGAGTTTCAGTATGCTCCAACATTTTATAATTAGTCTCTTATATGATTAAGTGAGTAATGCATATGCAATATTAAATCGATAACATGTTTTGTTTATGTTTGGTTATATACAGTGATTAGTTGTAAAGTACCGGGAGCAGTATTGCGTGAATGGGAAGTGCGAACATACTTTCCACGTGACTTGTATCATGTATATTGTATGATAGCCCATTCTGATGTATCCAATTCATTAAGAATATAAATAACTACAACAGGCTTTATAAAAAGCTTTGTAAAGACAAGAATTTAATCCAATACAAAAATAAATGAAAAAAATGATAAAATTGATTATGCATAAAAATAATGTTGTAATAATTACTGAAAATTTAACAGATATTATTATTATTATTATTATTATTTACATATTTACCCTTTCTGAAACTTAAAATTATATATTTGCCCTTCTTAAAATTAATATATCATATTTATCCTTTCATAAATCTAAAATATTTAGCCAAAAAATAAAACCCATCCAATTTCTCCACTAAAATTAACGACCAATTATTTTATCCTTTAAGTATTTACCCTTCTAAAAATCCAAAATATCATATTTGTCTTTTTAAAAATGAAAATATCATATTTATCCAAAGAATATAACAATGTAATATCATATATAACAATATAAACACAAAAAATACATGAATAAAATTCCAAAAGATAATCATTCTAGTATTCTACCGGTCTCAGATGACAAAAACAAAAATGTAAAAAATATTGCTTCATTTCACAAATATAACCATAACTAAAAATATTATTAAATTGTAGGATGTGATTTCTTCTTGTCGAGTGAGTAAAGGTATGTATGTTATTTTTATTATTGAGAGTATAAATATGATATTTTCATTTTTAAAGGGGTAAATATGATATTTTGAAATTTTAGAAGGATAAATATGCAAAGGATAAAATTACTGAAAATGGTTATTTGAAATTTTTAAAGGGCTTTATAAAAAGCTTTGTAAAGACATGAATTTAATTTAATACAAAAATAAAGGAAAAAATAATAAAATTGATTATGCATAAAAAAATGTTGCAACAATTACTGAAAATTCAACAAATACAATTAATTCAAATTATAATAAAATAAAAAAAACACGAAGAAATAAAATTGTGTATAGACTTATAGCCGTGTGGTTCATGTTGTCATAAAGATAAATTTACGCGATTCCGTGTAGGGATTATCGTTTATTTGCACCAAATTTTTCGAACCAATTTATTTTATTTGAAATCATACAATAGTACTAATTTTGAACAATTCATCAAAAGCTGACACGTGGCTATGCTCTCTCCATGCTTATTTTTTTCTCTTAATTTCATTCATTTCAAGCCTCAAAAAAATATGCAGGGCAGAGAAAAAGAAAACTAAAAAGAGAAAAAAGGTGATGCGCGAGACGAAGAAGGCAATAGCGCGAGGCAGAGCAAGAAAAGGCAATCGAGACGGAGCAGGCGATGCCGCGAGGAAGAGCGGACCATGGCGCGAGTATACTGGTCGACAACAAAGGTTGTATGGAGCTTCCTAAATATTATTACTTATTTTTAAATTTTTAATGTAATTAATTTTATATGATCTTTTTAAATAATAGTGTTTTATTGTAATTATTATAATTTATCTCATTATTAAAAATTGGGTAAAGTGATGTATTATTTTTATGGTTAAATATTCACAATTTGTGTATTACTTATTTGTATAATACATATAGTACATCTATAATTTATTGATATACATGTTATATACAATATAGGAAAATATTTTTCTGAAATCAATATTTAACGTTCGTAAAATACGCTGCTATTTAGTTGTCCGAATTATATCATAAAGCATGTTGAGTTTCATGAGAAAAAAATTCACCAAAACATAAGATTCATAAGAAAGTAGGTAACTATTTTTTTCACAACGAACCCGCGCAATAGCGCGGGTGTCATGCTAGTATATTATAATCTTTCTCGAAGACTTATGTTGTTTTGTAGACAGGCCAATTAGCCAGCGAAAGGAAGACATAGAATAATATGTATATATTTTTGTCTCTTCATTGGTTTCCAAGTTAACAGATGAAAGAGAGAGAGACCAAAAACTGCAAAGTAATTCCGGTTTTGGTATTTCTTGTATTTGCATTTCAAGCATTTATAAAATTTACTCCTTGTAAAATTTCTTCATATATTCCTCTTAATTATCATGTAATAACTATAATTTTAGTATAGTTTAAATATGTACCAACCAATATGCATTTATTATGTAAATATAACTTAATTATTTAAAATACTCTATCAAGAAAAATTGATCGAAAACTCAAATAAGAGTTATTCTTCATGTGAGCTATGATCGGACATATTACTATACATAGTAAAAGGGAAATTTTTAAAAAACTTCCTATCTTTTTTTATATTGTAAAAAATTCTCTGTTTTTTTAACAACTCCAAAAAAAAATTATGTTAAAACTCAAATAAGAGTTATTTTCAAATACCCGTCTTATAAGAGTTAAAACTAATCATGGATGATGTTAAAAAAAAATTGACAAAAATATCATTTTATTTTCTTATGTAGTAATTAAAAAAATAATTTTGTTATTTTTTATTAATTTTAAAAAAATTTATAAATATATTATAACACGTAGTGATTTAAAAAAAAATCAAATTATTACATTGTGTTTATATAATTTTAATATTTATTTATTATTCATGAAAAATTAACATCAGATAAAAAATATTTCTTTATAAACAATCAACTCTAGTGTGTATTAATTCTTGTTTGGAAAAAATTGGAAATACCTATAAAAGTCCATTGACATATTTGTAATTCAACTATATCGTTTTACCAGGATTTCCAAATTGTACCAAATTTTCACCGTATACCAAGAACATTGAAATATATTTATGTACGAAATTTGAAACTCTAGATTTGGAAATTATTCCTCTAAAAAATGCATCAGTTCTCCGTGGACGATCAATTACTTATCATATACTAAAAGTAAGGTTTATTATTAAGTTTCTTTCATGGTTCGCAGGATCGGCGACTCGGAGTTGGAGTCGGCCGACTCGAGCCGGAGTCGGCGGTGGCCGGCCCGATTCTGCCCGATTCCGATCGGAATAGTCCGATTCTGCCCTATTTTGCTTCGGCAGTGATCTCCGGTGACTAAAAAAGTTGCAATTGCACGAAAAATGGTAGTATGGAGGAAAATAATCGTTAAAGAAGTGTTAGTCGAAGAAGGATTGGGGGTTTTTGTTTCCCGTTTTTATCGGGGCCGTTTGATGTAAAAGACTTTGAAGGATATTGAAGGATTCTTGTATTTTTTAGAGAAAGTGAAATGAGGGTAAATATTTGAAGGGCATCATTGTCTTGCATGTGTTGTTTGATGTGCTAGATTTAGATTAAACATAGTTATAAATTAATGCATATTTGAATTAATTAGTTTATTGTATAAATTATTGTTACATTTAAGTAATAATAATAATTTATTATTATTACTGTTACTATTATTATCAAATTAATAATTTTTATCACAATAATAATAATTACTAATTATAATTATTTCATTTAATAATAATAATATAATATAATATTATATTATTATCGCAATAATAATAATTACTAATTATAATTATTACTTTAATAATAACAATAATAATAATAGAAATATTATATTATATTATTATCACAGTTATAATAATTACTAATTATAATTATTATATGTAATAATAATAAAAATATATTATATTATATTATTATCACAATATTAATAATTACTAATTACTAATTATTACATATAATAATAATAATAATAATAATAATAATAATAATAATAATAATAATAATAATAATAATAATAATTATTATTATTATTATTATTATTAATTCAAAATATTAATTATCACAATATTATTATTTTTGTAGATTTTTTAATCTAATTAAATAATATTAATTATTAATTCAAAATATTATATATAACATTTGTTTTAGTATTTGTACATATTAATTTATTTATATATATTTTTAAAACTAAGTAATTACATTAATTGACTAATCCATATTACTTGTCCAGGAAAAGAGGGATACTTTGGTGTTGTCCCGGAAATTTGGCAAGACATCATTTGATGGACAAGGACACGAGAAATCAAAGTCTTGCTTTGTCCCACAAATCAAACACCAAAACATACTACTTGTCCAGGAAACTAGCTTCTTTTCTTGCAAAATCCCTCTAAGTCATTTGAATCAAACAGCCCCAAAATTGTAATGTTTTTTGTGTTTGCACTTTGTATTGTATTTTTGTCGTTTGTTTTAGTAGTACATCTAAAACAGTCACAAACTATTCATACTGGAAGCATATTTGGTTTTAATATCTTTCTGTCATTGTACTAATTTTTACAAAATATTTATGTGTCTTTTATTAATTGAATATATTTTTGTTCAAGTAATAATTTATAAAATAATATATATTAATTGAATATTCTTTTGTTCAAGTAATAATTTATAAAATAATATATGTTTGTATGATAATCAACATTGTACTATTTTCTACAAAATATCATGTACGTTTATGTGTTTTTTATTAATTGGATATTCTTTTTCTCAAGTAATAATTTATAAAATAATATATGTTTGTACGATAATCAACATGATAATTTTCTTTAATATATATATGTATACAAATTCTCAAATAAGTTCTAAAAGTAAAATAATTAAATTGTAGTTATTGATTTATTTTCTTGATAGCATATTTTTTTTATTTTCAACAGTTTTCTCCATCAATAATTTTATTATTTTTAATAAAAAAAGATATTTGAAAAATCCGACTCTCCGATCCGATTCGGCCGATTTTTACTCCACGGGCATCGAGCGATACCGATCCCGATTCCGACTTTGAGAACTATGGTTTCTTTGATTAATCCTGAATTGAGTAACCATAAACCTATAGTAACTCTGAGACTATAATTATGGGGCCGCATGATATAATCTTATGTTTTGATTACAAATCATGATCTTTATTTGTAGATTTCTCTTGGAAACCGTTTCCAGCTATGATCGCTAGCAACAGAAACAATGAGGCGAATCTAATTCTAGATATCGGATTTCAGTTTGCTCCAACATTTTATAATTAGTCTCTTATCTGAACAAGTGAGTAGTGCATATACAATATTAATTTGATTATTGTTAACATGTTTTTGTTTATGTTTGGTTATATACAGTGATAAGCTGTAAAGTACTTGAACAGTATTGCGTGAATGTGAAGTGTGAACATACTTTCCGCGTGACTTAAGACATGAATTTAATCTAATAGTACAAAAATACATGAAAAAATAATAAAACTGATTATTATGCATAAAAAAAGAGCCGAATTTGGTAACCACAAACTGAGAAAAAAATTATGTGGCCGTGCCCACATGAGTTACATAAAAATATAATTATATTACTCGCTGCACCAAAACACTTTATCCCTAATCAAATATAAGCCACAATTAGTATTTAAATAGTAACCTTTATATAATTACCACTTAAAAAGGGGAAAAAATTGTATCTATTTTGTAGTCTTAAAAAGAAAAATAATTAGATTCTCTACAACAAAATTAAACTATTCACTTGTCTTCTCAATTCTTGGTCTTACTCTTTGCCTTTCTTAAAGCCATTTGATGCTTAGATAAAATCTCGGCTATAATTTGCTCGTCACCAAAAATACTTGCATTTTTTAATAGCATATTTCTCGTGTCCTTTTCTACGTAATATCCTTGTCCACTCATCCATTGCAATAAATGCAATAATAGTTCGATCTTTTCCTGTTTCTCCATGTATCTCGTTATAGCTTTCTCAAATATCTCCTAAAAAAGAAAAAAAGAAAAATCAATCAAAATCATGTATAATTAATTAATTAACTAACTGTAGAATTTATAATATATTTTTTACCTGGCTAATTTTCTTTCCAGATCGATGATACGCTTTCAATACATCATTTATCAAACTTATATTCCCCAATTTCATGAACACGTTTATAAACTTCTGTACAGAACCATCAGATATCAACTCTGAAAAATCCTGTCAGAACAAACTAGGGTTTAGGGTTTAGGAAATTTCTTTAATTCATAACAAAATAAATTACTCAAATATACCTTCATTATAAGATAAGCATCCTTAAGAAGTCCAGCCGAAACTAAGATATTCAATATGTCTTCATGAAGATATTTACGCATATTTCTCTTACTATACCTCAACATATTATAAACCGAAAACGCCTCTGACGCAAAACCTTTTCTCCCTAATTGTACAATCAAACCGCTACAAAGGTCCTACAAAACAAAAACAAAAACAAAAATAACTAAATTAATAAAAGAAAAAGTGTTAAATAATATTAATAATAATAACATTACCTCGTTAAGTTGGAGACCTTTAGAATTCATGTCCTCCATAGTCTTATAAGCAAGATGATACAATTCCTCCTTGGAGAAAAACTTTATCAAAATATGATACGTGTTCCAATCAGGAGAAATGCTAACTTCGTCCATTTTTTTCAACATGTGTTGTACGCTCTCCATGTCTCCGTTATTACAATAAGCTCTAAGTAACGTGTTTAATATAACCACGTCATCGTATTTTGCGAATTTTTCTTCGTATTCTTTTGCTAATATTTTTGCTTCTTCGAGTAGTTTGCATCGACATAATGCAGATATCATTATGCTGTATGTATACCCATCTAGTGTATATAAAATAAATAATTAAATCAATATTTAAGATATAATTAGTGATAAAGTTGATTAATCATACAAACCTGATTTGACACCTTTTTCTTTCATATCGCTGAATAATAACTTTGCTTCCAAAATTTGGCTTTGCTTTGCGAGATTGTCTATCAATATTGCATATGGTATCTGGAAGTGTTAAATTATATTAGATATATATTTTTCTCTCGTTAAAATTTAAGAAATATTAAGAGAGAGAAAATCACCTCGTCTTGGGCGTAACCTAAGGTTTCTAATTCGGATAATAATTCCTTTGATTTCTCAAATAGTCCTCCTCTTGCATATACTTTCAATAAAGTAGTTAATATAACCTACACCAAAATGAAAAATAAATAAATAAATAATAATTATATATAAACATTAAATTAAAAAAAATGAGAGCAAACCTTATTGGGTACAATTCCTTGCAATTTCATCTCTTTCATCAAAAGATCCGCCTTTTCATAGTTTCTATCTTGAGCATACACATTAAGCAAAGAACTATAATGAATTAAATTTGGTTTAAGCCCTTCATCCTTCATTTCTTGAAAATATAATTCAGCTTCTTGAATTAAATTATTTTTGGCACATAACGATAAAAGGGTCCCATATATCACACTGTCCATGCCCAAGTCCAAAACTTTTATTTCCTTGAGTATTTCCATTGCCTTTGGATATCCATTCGTCAACCTTGAACAGGCTGATAATAACTAGAATAAAAAAAATAAGAAAATATTGTAAATTTTTATTATGCACCTTGTGTTTTTGACAAATTAACTTACAGAGCTGTAAGTGATCAAGTTTGGCGAGAGTTTAATTTTGGTTTTCATTTCATCGAACAGCTTGAGTGCGGTTTCTGGGCGTCCACTTTTCACCAAGCAAGTAAGAATGGAGTTACAAACAGACGTGTTTCGTTTTATATTTTCGTCATTTATGCTTTCATATACTTTTACTGCTTTCACTGGATTGCGACTTAGCCCCATGTACTTAAAAAAACTGCTATACGATGCAAAATTGAACTCGTCGTGGATCTGCATCCACTCAAAAAGCTGCAAAAATACAATGAATTTCACAAAGTTATGGCGAAAATCGAAATGCAAATTTTCGTAGACAAGGGCCTAACCTGGCTAACTTGGTTCCATTTCTTTGATTCGCCAAAATACCGCAGAATAAAATTATAATCCGCTATTTGTAACATCCCCTCCGATCTGTTTCATTTAAATTGGAATGCCCAATTTTAATTATAATCCTCTGTATGGATAGCACGAGCATAAATTCGGGTCTCGATTTCTACAAAATTTGATATCATTGTACCTGTGGAGAGCAGATTCCAAGTCTGTAGAAGTTTTAATCCCTTCAATGGCGTCTCTCTTAGTTATCGATTTAGATCTCGAATTTATAGAAGCCACGCTGGTTGTCGAAATTGAGGGGGAAGGGCTAGCGGAAACACGGGGATTTTGTACATTTCTAGATAACAAAGGATTCTTACTGGAGCGAAAACTGACTGATCTTACAGGAGAGATGAAGGAGAAGGAGAAAGAAAGCGCCGTGGCCTCCATTGTTGGTCTACTCGAGCTTCTGCACTGCTCCGATTATCTGTGCAGTTAAAAAGGCTGAAAGCGGGAGGATAATGGCACCCGGATAATGAATTCGGATTTTTTAGATAATGGATCGGAATTAGATTGGTAAATCCGGGAAACTAAGGCCTGATTTAAACAAACCCGATTTTAGAGGAATCCGGGAAAGTGAAACCGGGAACTGTAGTCCTTTTTTAATGTGTTTTGTTTGGTTTGCCAACTGAATAATAAAAAAATGTCTTGATGGTAGATTAAGACATTTGATTGATTATGAAAGTTGCTTAGAGACAATGCAAAATTCAAACCGAGAAATTTGCAAACAAAAAATCTACATTATGCCCAAATTGCACAAAGAACCCTCTATTTCTAAGAAAATTAAAAAAACTCTCTGTTAATAAACAACACTGCTAGTGCTAGCTATCTATTTGCTAAAAGATTGAGCGTTTCTGTAATTTTGGAAGATACATGGATTTTTCTTTTCCCAATTTTGGCCTGATGTAGGGTTTTTATGCAAAATTCCAAATTTAAAATGTGAAAACACAATGCCAAGTCCAAAGTAAATCTAATCAAGTAATCAGGTTTGGTTAATATCATTACTCAAATCTCCTCACGGGTTGTTATCAACCACTTTGAAATTATTGTCACAATTTATATTTTATTCTAACTTTGCATTCGCAGTGAATTTTCAATTTTCACATTTTATATACTGGTCCTCAACTATTAAATTGGTGAGTGTTGGCAAAGAAGAAACTAAAGGACAGGAGTTGTCCAAATTTTTGCGTAAAATATCCAAAGTCCAATAATTGCAGTCACTAATAATTCCTCGATTCAATAATTAATAGAATAGATTCTGTACTCAATACTAAATAGTAAATAGCGAGGGTTGCTTATCAGCCTTGCACGTCTATAAGAAATCTTTTATTTTTTGTGTCTATTATGTCCATGTACTATCGTGTAATCAATAATGGGGCCGGTTTATAGGGTGCTGCATTGTTTATATGGAAATGTTTACTATATAAATATTTATAAGGTTGATGAATTAGAAAATATCAAAATGTTCATTAGGAACCGGTGAATGACAAAATATTCATTAGGACCGGAGCCAATGGGCACGGCATTTAGCTTGCCGAGTAAGTGATTATTCGGCCTTGTTGCTTTCTTGATCGCTTGTGGCGAAGGATTCCCTTCTAAATTATGATTATATTTATATGACTAAATTTAAAAATAGGGGAATTCTTAATAAACTCCCTAATTTTTTTTTAATTTATCAAAAACCTCATAACTTTTAGATTACTTAAAAAAATTCTTATGAATTAATCTTTAATAATTAATATTAGTTAACTGTTAATCGAGTGTCTCGTGTTAATTATCAGTTAATTAAGTGTGTTAATTAAGGATACATATGATGTGGTGGTGGATTCTGGATAGGGTAAATGGACTCTATTATTACCTTTTCTAGTGTGGCTTTTAACCACACAAAAGAACATTCACAATCAGACACCGAAAATCCATATAAAAAAGGAGCTCCCGCCTTTCTATAAAGAAGTCACCCACTCAACTCCTTCCTTTCTTCCTTCCAATCCTCTTTCTCTCTCGTCGTCTCACTCCACGCACGCTTAGCTCCACCGTCGGCGACCTCGTCCATATCCAATCGATGGGTCCTTCTCTTTCCACCGGAACACTCTTTCTTCTCCTCCTAGCAGTTTCGATTGTCGATTCGCGAATAATCGATCCGTTGATCCGTTTGCCGTCGGATCTATTGGATGGAGAATCTCTCGGCGATGATGACTCTGTCGGTACCAGGTGGGCTGTGCTTATTGCTGGATCCTCTGGATATGGAAATTACAGACATCAGGTACGTCGAGATAATTTTTTAATTGGTGGAATGGTTGTTTGCTTTACTAAAGTTTAGTCCTTTTAATTTAGAAGTACTTTTTTCTTCTTGTTAGCTCAAAGCATCAGACTCACAAGTTCTCAATTATTCATCTATCTTTTTGAAGTTAATTTTTTCTTTTTATTGGGAACTTTGGAAAATTACACTTGTTTTTAGTTGCGTACTGATTTTATTGTTTTTCTTCTTAGCTCACGGAAGTACCTTTCAATTTTGAATATTTATTGATTAAATTTATATATTTCGAATCATATTTGATTTTATACAAAAAAATTCTTTTGTAGGAATTTTGTCCTTAATAGATATGGTAGTTGGTGGGTCAGTATTGCAATTTGTTCATTTTTTTCTCAATAAAAGAGTGAAAATTTCCGAAGACTGGAATTTTGTCATCCTTAAATATCTCAATTCAGATTACAAGAGAGCCAATTTTACTATATTTATTTTTATCGGAAAGTATTAAAAAAAGATCTGAGCTGAATTAGCCTTATTTGGGGGAAACTTTCAATTATCGATATCTTCTCTAATTTGAATTATAACAAATGTCAAATACAATTAATCTCAACACAATTTCACCCCCAAAAAAACTGAATTTCAGGCTGACGTGTGCCATGCATATCAAGTGATGAAGAAAGGAGGATTGAAGGACGAAAACATAGTTGTGTTCATGTACGACGACATAGCCTACAACGAAGAAAACCCGCACCAAGGTATCATCATCAACAGCCCTGATGGCGGCGATGTCTATTCTGGCGTCCCCAAGGTATCATCCACTCTTAGGCTTTAGATTTTACAGTTTAATGAACTATTTCAGTAAACTGATATACCTTTTTGTGTTATTTTACAGGATTATGTCGGAGAGGAAGTGACGGCAAACAATTTTTTCGCTGTACTATTGGGAAATAAAACCGCTTTAACAGGAGGAAGTGGCAAAGTAATAGATAGCGGACCCAACGATCATATCTTCGTTTTCTACTCTGATCACGGCGGGCCCGGTGTTCTCGGTCAGCATTTATTATCTCATATTTATATATTTTTAATCATTATAATATTATTTGCTAATTATATTGATTTTATTTATTATCAGGGATGCCAACATATCCATACCTGTACGCTGACGACTTAAACGCAGTACTACAACAAAAATACGCCGCCGGGACATACAAAAGCCTGGTAATTTCTCAAAACCCTCCTTAATTAACATTTACCAATATTTCAGGGGTATATACGAAAAATTACCCACCTAGATTAATTTTGCAGGTTTTCTATTTGGAGGCATGTGAATCGGGGAGTATATTCGAGGGATTATTACCAGAAGACATAAACGTGTACGCAACCACCGCTTCAAATGCTGAGGAAAGTAGTTGGGGTTGTTATTGCCCCGGCGAAAGTCCGAGCCCTCCTGCAGAATATTACACTTGTTTAGGCGATCTATACAGTATTTCTTGGCTAGAAGACAGGTACAAATAAAAAAATATAAAAATTGTATTTTTATATATTTTTTAATTATTTTTTGTTAATGTGAACAGTGATGCGCATAACCTCCACTCTGAAACGTTGAAGCAACAATATCAAAAAGTAAGCAATAATCAAGACATGTAAATAATTATGTTTGTTAATAAATATTAGTGTCTTATTATTTTTTTGTATGATTTTAAATATTTTAATAGGTGAAGACGAGGACGTCAGTACAGAATACATATTCGTACGGTTCTCACGTAATGCAATATGGAGAGATAGATCTCAGTGTGGATAACTTATATTTATACATAGGTTCAAACCCTGAGAACGATAACATCTCCTTCATTCAAGATAATTCTCTCCCTGTTATTTCGAAGTCTGTTAATCAGAGAGACGCTGATCTCGTCTATTTCTGGCACAAGGTTAATTTAATTCAACATTCTTTTTTTTAAAAGATTTATTATTTTTTTATTTTTTTCGTTATTTTTCGCAGTATAAGAAAGCTGCTGTTGGGTCTTCTGAGAAACAGGAGGCACATAAAGATTTATTAGATGTGATGAGTCATCGATTACACGTAGATCAAAGTGTAGAATTGGTTGGGAATCTTTTATTTGGAAATGAAAGGGGATCGCAAGTGTTAAATGCTGTTAGAGCAAGTGGTAAAGCTTTGGTGGACGATTGGTCTTGCCTCAAATCCACGGTACTTACTTATCCATTTTTTTATTTATATTAATTTGTCATAACAAACGAATATAAATTAAGATTGTTTTTTTTTTTAATATAAAGGTGAGAATATTTGAGACACAGTGTGGATCACTATCACAATATGGAATGAAGCACATGAGGTCCTTCGCAAATATATGCAATGCTGGGGTTAAAACTGAAAATATGTCCAAAGCCGTGTTGCAAGCTTGTGGAGCAGTTCCTTCGAACCCTTGGAGCTCTCTTCAGAATGGCTTCAGTGCGTAATTTGAAGGTATTTCAGGGATGTTTGTGTTAATAGGTATATTTGTAATGCTTGGTGAATGAATTATCACTATTTAAGGGAATTGTGTGGGTTTGTTTGTAAATAATATATAGTATAGGTTATTTTAATTAATACGTGAACTTGAACATTATTATTATGAATGAATGGTCCTCTGGGAATGCTATTGTTGTTGTAAATAATTAAAATGTAGGGGTGTAATGGGATTTACTCAAAACAATTATTATATTTTCACTATGCTTTTAGTGTTTTTCTTTGTTTAATTTTGGTTTTCAAATATTTTCTTTTCATTTTCTAATTATTCAACTAAAAAATAATTGTTTGATTTTTATTTGAGATTCATGATTCATGAGTTTGTTAATCCAACCTGTTTGCTCAAATTACAAAAATATGAAAGATAACCTGTCATCAAATTTTCTAGCAGCACAAAGCTACTGGACATGAGGCCCATTCTCTCTCTAGCTTAATATTGTATGCTAATTAATTATTCATCTCATTTTCTTTGAACATTAGAAGAAAGCCTAGATAAGACAAATAAAAAAGCTGGCTTTGATGATACAAGCCCTGTAATATATGGCCCATATATATAACTATTAATAGGTTCATGACCGTTTTGATTGGCCGTTAATTAGTTGGGCCAATTAATTCTTTATTATTATATTATTACAGATTTTTAAGTATGAAATTAAATTTTTTTTTATTTGGCCCAACTAATTAACCCATTAAGCGCGCAACATAACAAATTAAATAGTTTGTATTCATTTTTCATTATTATTAAAAAGAATGGACTAATAGTTTTCTTATATTCAATAAAAAACAATACACTCCTACTCGTAGCTTGGGTGCAACCGCATCTAATTTTTCTAAGCAGTGTTATTTTATGTTATTGTATTTTACGATAAAATTACAAATATATCTACTACTTATTGCTTCTATTTTTTTAAAAATTCTCATCCTAGTCTTTGTAGATTACCGTCCTCCCATCAATATAGGGCAAGATCGACTACTTTTCATCATCCCTAAATTTATTATAGCAATTGATGTTTTGTCAAATGGACGGTAGTCTCGGTTGATTTGAAGCACAACCAAGAATTATGACCTCACGCGGTTCGCTTGGATTGCCATCTTCAGGTCCCTAAATTCAATCCGAGACCAATTGAAATGAATGATGATGTGGATATCCCGCAATATAGCTTATTTCATTCCATGTTCATCGAAAGATATGTGCAATCACGTCCAAAATCAACACGCCCTTAAGATGGTTGACGGGATGCACGCCCCTCAATCATTTTAAGAGTGCACTGGTTTTGATGTCATTACGCATATCTTTCTCGATGAACATGCAATTTTCATAGATTTTTGCTTGTGTAAACATGGAATCATAAAATGTAGGATGCTTTAGGATATATCATTATTAGTTTCATTCTGCATATAATTTGTAGAAATCGTACGCATCATCTGACGAGCGGAACCACAAACCCAAATACAGAGGTGTCATCTCATTTTCCATGTCTAAACTCTAAATGAAACAACGATAGTTTAGTACCACATCCACACCGAGTAATAAATCAGTGTGCTTATTAATCGTAAAAATCAGATATGTCAATCGCAAGAACCGATAAATTAGCAAAATAAGTGATGAATACGAAAATAGCAAAGAAAAAGCAATACAGTGAAAAAATTGAAAAATAAAAAGAAAAAGAAAAGTAAAACGAATTTGTGACCAAATCAAAACAGTACGGGAAAACACGGAAAGAAAAATTGCAAAATAATTGATTCTGAAAATATAAGATTTGTTACTAGAAAAATTGTGGTTATATTCTGCCTTGATTCTTAGAGTTTGCTTCTTAGTTTTCGTCTTCGACTTTGCTCTTCTCTCTTCTCCAAATTAAAAAACACAATTACTTGAAGAGGGAAATGAAGTTCTAAATATGCTCAAAAATATAATAGATGGAAAACTATTTTCAATTAAATGACAGGAAATCAAATATTTGTAATTGTATGAGCAGTAACATCATTACAGGCAAAAATCAAGGGATAGTATAGAAATCTGATTTTGTGTATGAAACCACCGGGCATGACATTTTTAGGAGCATTCATGTCAATAACTTTGTTTGGAAAAAAAATTCAAAAAATAACCGATTTTGAAAAATATTCCAAAACTAACATAAACGGATTTTAAAAATTCGGTACCACCTCATTTTTAAAAACCCGATTAATTAATTAAATTTAAACCACAATGAAGCTGGTATTTTTTTGAAAAAATAACCACCGGGCTTTATAATCTAATTGAAAAACAAGATGCATGTCCCCATATTTTACCACAAAATTATTTAAGTTTTAATGAATACATTTAGTTAACTTTGTAACTAATACATATCATATCATCAACAATCAATTTAAGACATAATTAACATTAATTTGAATTCATAAATTTAAATTAATATTAATTAATAATAATAATATATTTTTTAATTATTATGTTAATTAAGTGAGTTAATTAAAATTTGAAGAATTCGGCAGGAAAATCTTGGAGAAAATAAACTTTTTTCTTTTCTTAATATTAAAACAAAGTGGATACAATACAAGTGTATTTGCTCAATAAATTATGATTTGCCATTATTTATTCCTATTTAGTTATTTGTCGGCACATTTTAAGTCTTATGAAGGACAATTGATGATCCGATCATAAATATAATTTTCAAAAATAATGCATTATATGGGAGGAAAAGGAGGCTGCATAAGCATAATTCCTTTTGCCAACACATTTTATTTTTCCCCCAATTAATCAAGAAACTCTTGTACAGTTGTACTAGACTTGTTATACAATTTTCCACATTTATTGTTGGAAAGTATGCAAGACGTATTATGAAAGTTAGGCAGCAAAGCAATCCAATCCAAGAAACAGCTAAGCCAAGTCTTGTACATACATATATGCCAAGAAAAATACGACTCTCTCCATAGTCCATATGCGATATATGTCTGCCACCGCTGTACAAATCAGTTCTGCCAAATTCTTCCCTTCTTCCTTTACTGGTAGTTGGTTCCACCCTCACATGGTAGGCACACAAAATTGTGATTCATGAATAATTATATACATGTGGTTTTAGACTATATAACAGAGATATAATAATTAATAAGACATGATGAGGACTCTGTAACTGATGGATGGGTTCCTACCATTCCGATTAACAACAGAGAAATTCTTCTCTGGCATGCATGGCTTAATCATTAAAATTAAAAAGAGTTATGTTATGTATGAATATTTATTTATGGGTGGTGATATTTTATAGACCGATATTTGGAGGTTGAGAACAGTTTTTAAACAAAAAATTAAAATATGAGTTATTTTATTCTTAATATTTAATGTATATCTTTAAAAGTTATATTATTAATATGACTTGTATTGTCTCTAATATTATAAACAAGATTGAATGTTGTTTTTAAATATTTGATGTCATAAACTTATTAACATAAATAATTTTTTATTCAATTTATTACAAGTATATAACTTTGAAAATAAAATTATGCGTTTCTTAACATATAATAAACAAATAAACGGGAGAAAAAAATAAAAATGTTTGAAAACAAATTATAATAGAATTTTTCAAGATATGCATTAAATATTAGAGACAAAATAAATCATATTTCATTTTTTTCTCGAAAACTGTTCTCAACCCCCAAATATCGCTCTTATAATATCATTATCCATGAATTATCATCTCAATCTCATACATACTTAATGACTCTCATTATGATATATTTCCTTTACAAATCATAATTTGGGTCCCTTTCAAAATTTAATTGTAGAAGAAAGATATTTGGAATTGATTGAAATTAATAATTATAATTGCTAATTTTATCAATGATTATTGGCACACATAAAAAAGATGTGTTTTGGTTTTTTAAGTAGGAATGTTAGGTTTGACAAATGACAGCTCGTTGTTACATTAATTTCCACAAACTTAATTTGTCTTTCTGCCTCTTTGGAACCTTCTAAATATTTCTAAAGACCCCTTTTGCTTGCTTAATTGTTTCAAATGTTTACCAAATTGATAAGAATCATTAGTGGTTCTCATGAAGATGATTGACTAATTATAATTAAATTCTTCTTTTGAGTTGTCTTTGGAGCCACCAATTCATGTTTGGTTCAAAGCATGTATCACTTAGTCATAATTGTCGTGCTAACAATAATTTTTGGATGATCTGTAATACAGCTTTTTCTATGTTAAGGTTGAGATATCAGAAAGTTTTAATTTCTTTAAACCACGGCACAATATTTATCCGAAAATGGGGATCCGCATTAATGAATATCTTTGTACTCATTTAATTATGTATAGTTCAATTTTATACATTTATGAATATCAACATATATTTTAATTAACGCAATATATTTTTACACGGGGAATTTTTCAAAATCCCCTAATTTTTTTAATATTATGTAAACTCTACCCAACTTTTAAAATTTCCTCAAAACCCCTATTCCTATCTTCAAAATAATCCTAACTGAGAGAATATTCGTGCTACGCGGCGAAAATTTTATTTATGTTTTTCATTGTAATACAAAATACATATTGTATGATAATATTTATAATATCATTTCAAAATAATATTATTCGAACTTATTTATCTATGATTATTCATATGTTTTACAATTATATTTACATTATGATAACAAAAAATCTTTTTTTTTTTAATCAAACAATAACACTTATATTAGTGTCATTACATAATAATATATGAGATTAATATAATTTTACGAGTAAACATAACAACAAATATTATATCATTGTTCACAATATTGCATACAATATCAGATATTAAAATAATGAATCATACGATATCCGTAGTAACACGTCAATAATTATATAGTAGTAATAATTGTTTTCTTGATTCAAAATGCAACCATAATTATAAATAATAGCGAACTTAATAGTGAAAGTAATTTAATAAACAATATCAAATTTTAATTTAGAATAAATATAAATACAAATTATTTTATATCATACGATATTTTTTTAAATTAACATTTTTTAAAATAACAATACTATTTAATATTATTTGATAGGTACTTATATATATAAGAAGTTATTTAGATGGATAAACTATTTTTATAATTATATTAGTTTTAAAAAAAATTAATCTGAAATTAGTTTGGCTAAAAACACAAATATAATCTACTTAGTAATATACGGGATTCTTATAGTTACGAATTTTGGATGATATGTAATACAGCTTTTTCTATGTTAAGGTTAATGTTGGTTCAAATTTCCTAATAGTTTGATTATTTCAAAACACTGTCACTACTAACGTATACATCGAGAAAGTGTGTAGGATAACACAGGTACGACACGAAGATGATGAAGAGCTTCGAAGTCACAAGAAGCACAAGAAAAGAAGATTAGAAGGAAGGCTCTTGAAGCACATCAAGAATCAAGATGTCGAACCCTTCCGTGAGTGGGAATCACCACAAATAAACCATAGGTAAAAATCAAGTAGACCTCGAGTACAATCATGTTCGAATAACAAAGAGTTCAATTCAGTGTCAACGTTCGTTAGAACGAACTGCAAGCCCGTGCTGAACGAATTGCAAGTTCGTTCTGAACGAACTTGGGACATATCAAAAAAAGTAATCACTTAATTGAACCAACCCCATTACAGTAGTGTGTGCGTTCGAACGAACAGAGTATTCGTTCGAACGAACCCACAGTTTGTTCACTCACAAAGTTAGTGCGTTGGACGAATATAAATACTGGAATTGGATAAAAACAATATATGATTGAGTTCGTTCGAACGAACAGTCAAAGTACAATTGCGTTATTTGAAACGGCTAGTTCAAATTACATGTTCGTTCAGAACGAAATAGTGTGCGTTCGAACGAACTAGTAATTTTCTGTAGGGTTTCTATAGAGAGTATAAATAGAAACCTTCAAGGAGTCTTCTCTCTAGGGGTGGGCATTCGGTTGAACCGAACCGAACCGAACCGATTAAGACCAAACCGAATCAAACCGAACCGAACTAGATTCAAACCGAACCGAACCGAATAAAATTTGAACCGATTTAAAACCGAACCGATTAAACCGAATTCCTTATTCGGTTTGTTCGGTTGAACCGAATAAGAAGCTTTATAATGATAAAATTCAAATTTTATTTAGCAAAAAAAATATAAAAACAAATCATATAAAATATAATTATATTATTTATAATTTTACAATATGAAATATTAATTTTTTTAAATATACATAATAAAAACATGAAAAATAATATTAATTCGGTCGGTTCGGTTTAATCGGTTTTAAAAATACCAAAACCGAACCGAACCGAATAAACCGAATAATATCAATTTTTGAACCGAACCGAACCGAATGAACCGAAAAACCGAACCGATTAAACCGAATTCGACCGGTTCGGTTCGGTTCCCAAATAAACCAAACCATTTGTCCACCCCTACAGTTCTCTCACTTGTTCATTCTTACATTTTCAATCCACATTCAATACAATTGAGAGAAACCCTAAAAGCCGTGATAAGCTATATCCATTGAGTGCTTTGAGAAACATTTCTAGATCATTGATCTAAGTTACATATTCCTCCATTAATCGTTTCCCACTCACGTGACCGATCACGTTGTAGTTCGATTAGTGAAAAGTGTAGTAGGCTAGTGCAATAAACTTGTAAGAGACCTAGCTATAGATCGATAGGAAGCGTGTAAATCGATCTAGGCAAACCTTGTAATCGAGTGAGTTGGAATTCAATCGAAAACCAAAAAGAGGCACAAGGCATTCCCGGAGACGTAGGTACTCGCAACTAATTGAGTCGGTCAATTAAACGAGTAAAGGGTGAGTTAAAGATACATAGCAACCACCTACCGAACTTCGTTAAAAACATCTTGTGTTCAAGTGTTTACGGTATCCTCTATTTCATTTAAATTATCATTTATTCCGCATAGTAAATTAGGTAATTAGATATAGTAATTGTACGGTAGATTACCGAATTTACCCCCCTCTAGGTTAGAATTAACCAACATTTAAGATATCAGAAAGTTTTCCTTTCGTTAAATCACGGCATTATATTCATCCGAAAATGGGGATCCGCATTAATGAATATCTTTGTATTCATTTATGCATAGTTCAATTTTATACATGTCCAATATCCATTTATGAATATCAACATATATTTTAATTACCACCGTGCTTTGATAGTTCGAGCGGATTGTACCCATTCTCACTTTCTAGAGATGCAGAGTTCAAGGCTTACGTGCAGCTATACTATGAATATATTTTTTTATTAGAATATCATTTAGTCTCTAGTTGGTGTGTACCTACGAGATTGTAACAAAAATATAAATAAATAAAAAATAATTAATGCAATATATTTTTACATGGGGAATTTTTCAAAACCCCCTGTTTTTTTAATATTATGTAAACTCTCCTAACTTTTAAAATTTCCTCAAAACCTATTAACTTTTTGTTATGCTTATAAGCATGACTATTTCCTCAAAACCTTTTCGCTTATAGTTCAAAAATAAATAATATTATTTTCCGAAAATATAATTGAATTTTATCATTATTTTTTAATTTTTCAACATATGTATACAAAATAGTTTTGAAATATATATATATAATAATTGTTGTTTAAAATAATTTTTATTTCCCACCATTTATTCAAATATGGTACTAAAAAATAACATCATGATTTCAATTTAAACATCCATGATTTTGGAAACAATATTCTATAAAATGCTAAAAGCATATAATATTTGTAATAATGTATAATATTATTTTTCGGAAATATGTATTAATTTTGATCATATTTTTTTAATATATCTTTACAAAATAGTTTCAATTTTTTTTTAATAATTGTTGCCTAAATAATTTTTATTCTCACCATTTATTCAAAACACATACTACAAATTAAAATCATGAGGTAAAATGATCATTTTAAAAATAACAAGAGGTCACGGATTTTTGACAAAAGCAAAAATATAGGAGTTTATAGGCAAATCTAAAAAGTTATATGATTTTTTTTTTTCATAAATTCCGTAAAGTTATAGGAATTTTGAAAATTGTTTTTTTTTACATCGATCTTTTATTTATGTAATAAACATTTTCATATGTATATGTATAATATATTATTTTGAATATCAATATTCTTTTACCTATTCAATATACATTTATATATGTCTAAATGTTGTATTTTTATTGACAATTTTGATGGCGGCTAAAATTTTATTTTGATGTCACATGTTAATGACTAATATATAATAATTTGATGAAGAGTAAAATATTTACATTCTTTTCAACAAGCTACAAGTGGTGGATCTTGACGAGATTTTTCATCAAATTCTTTTTTAAAAAACTAAACAAATAAATTTGCACTATTATACTAATAAAATATACTGAACAAGTCCTTGTATATATTGTCAATAATCAAGATAGATGGAATCCACAATTAATTACTGATAAAATAATCTGCATATCAATAAATTTTGCCAACATAGATGGCAATCAACAAAGACCTCTCCAATTAATTACGAAATGGAGTGAAAACACAACCCTAATCTCTGAAGTCGTAACGGAACGACGACCGTTAGTAAACGGAGGTTACTTTACTTAACTCGTCTTTTCTTTTCCGTATTCCAATTTCCAAGCCGACCATTAGGTTACCCTCTTTCATTTTACCAACGTGCCCTTATACTTCGTATTCCCTTCAATTCTTCCCAAGGGCAATATCGTCATTTAACATTCAAAAACGGCTTCCCTTAGTCCTCTCCGCGGCAAAGCGCGACGGTTACGAACCGTGTCAGACTCACTGACTACGTTTCCCACTTTTTAAAGCTAAGGGTATTTTCGACATTCCACCTTCCATACGAAATTTCAAGTTTTCTATCCCTCAATACATACAGTAAACTGTATGGTTTTCCTCTGCAATGTGGGCTCTACATATCAGTTGTAGAGATCTGTACATATAATATTTTTATTATGGTCAGTCAACTACGACACGAATAATTACATGTACATTACCTTATTAGATCTCACATTTGGACCAAACGGCCAGCTGTCAAGCGATCCTTTGCCAGCTAGTATAGCCCCCATTCCGCCTATATATACCTCCCTTCTCTGTTATCTACTTACCACTTTCCAGCCTTTTTGCTTCTCTACTGCTTTCTCCGAGAACCCTAACACTCTCAAGACCAATCATCAATGGCGGTTCTCGGATCCAAGGCTCTTACAGTCCTCGCCATGGCGGCTATTGCTATTTCGTTCTTGTCTGCTGTGGTGACCGCTCAGGAGGCCCCTGCACCGAGTCCTGTTAAAGGTGCTGCCATCGCCGGATCCATCGCATCTCCGCTTATTGCTGGAGTGATTACCTCAGCTGTTGTTCTTCTTCTCGGATCTCTCAGGCAGTAAGAGAGTGGACACGTTTCGTGCCGGATCGATTGATTTTCACTCTGTTTCTTGTGGTTTTTGGTTGAGTGTGTTCATTGGATACTGTTTTTGTTCAGTTTTATTTCGTTTTAGTAGAGATCTATTTGTTATTTCCTTGCATTGTTCTGGATCTTTCTTTCTTTGGTTAGATCTCAGTATATTTGTGGTGGTGATGAGGCGTGTTACACTGTGTGTGTGTCTTTGTCTGTAGATATGCTTCTATTTTCTATATGATATATAGTGTATTTTGCTTTTAATTCTCTTTCATTTTGATCTGTTAATTAATCTTAATTAATTATCTGATACGCATTACATCTAATCACGAGAGAATTGCACAAAACATGCTTCTCTAACTCTGCTTTGAATATCGTGCAGCTTAATTGGATAAAATGTTTGTTTCAAATTCAATATTCAATATATCAGTGTTGTTAATTTAGTGCTTCCTGTTATAAAAATCTTGTATTTTTTAATGGAAAACTTAAAAAAAATAAAAGCTATAAATCTAGGAGAAAAATTTTGATTTTTTTTTTTAAATGAAGGAATATATGCAAATATAATATAATAATAATAATATTATAATAATATTATGAGATTATGAAGAGGAGGTTGGTAAGAAAATGAGCTGTCTAAGGCTGTCCTGGAGGCATCTTTCGATCTGGCATATATAATCATTGGACTTGGTTCCTTTCTTTCTAATTAATTAATCAATTAATTTCAATTTTGCATATTACAATTTTATTTGTACTTTTTGCGAAAAAAAAAAAAAAAATTTTATTTGTACGACAAGATACCATTAGAATTCGTACTTTGAGTTCGTTTTGATTAATTAATGGTTTATTTGTACGACACGATACCATCAGAATTTGTTGGCCACGTTTCGTTTTTTTATTCGTCATGCAACTTCGATAGATACAAGTTACAACCATGAAAATTTAATTGAGGAAAAAGAAGAATTCAAATAGAGAAGTCGTTGAAATTGATAAAAGTCTACTTATTGCTTATTTTCAATTGGAAAGATCGAACTTTACTCTCTCACAGTCACATTCAATATTTCGTGGTTTCTGACGAATGAATTTTGCTCAAGGACCGGTTCAGGGTTTTTGAACATAAATAAATAGTTTTCCGAGTCTTTGAGCAAATATTTTCAATAAAACCAAAATACTTACTTTGAATTTTTTTTTAAAAAACAACAAGGGGGTGTAGCTCATATGGTAGAGCGCTCGCTTCGCATGCGAGAGGCACGGGGTTCGATTCCCCGCACCTCCACTTCAATTTTTTAAAATAAATACTTCTTTTAAATGTTTATTTGTTATGTGTATTATTAATGTCAAACAATTGACAAAAGCTATCATAATTTATCAACGTCCTTTAGGCGTGGGCATTCGGTTGAACCGAATCGTACCGAATAAAAGCAAACCGAATTAAACTGAACCAGATTAGATTCGAATAAAATTTGAACCGAATAAAATTTGAACCGATTTAAAACCGAACCGAATAAACCAAATTTCTTATTCGGTTGAACCGAATTAGAAGTTTTATAATATTAAAATTCAAATGTTATTTAGCACAAAAAATATTAAAACAAATCATATAAAATATACTTACGTTATTTTTAATTTTACAATATTGAATTTTAATTTTTTTAAATGAACATAATAGAAAGTGAAAACAATATTAATTCGGTCGGTTCGGTTTAATCGGTTCTGAAAATACCAAAATCGAACCGAACCGAATAAACCGAACAATATTAATTTTTGAACCGAACCGAACTGAACCGAATAAACCGAACAATATCAATTTTTGAACCGAACCGAACCAAATAAACCGAAAAACCGAACCGATTAAACCGAATTCGACCGGTTCGGTTCGGTTCCCAAATAAATCGAACCATTTGCACACCCCTAACGTCCTTGTTAGTTTCTTTACGAAGTCGCGTCATCATGATTATTTTTATTATTAAATTTTGTGGCGTGGTTGTATTGTATTCGTCAATTTTATATCAGATATCCAATACTTATATTTTGAATTACTTAAATAAAAATAAAAAATAGGGGTGTTGCTCATATGGTAGAGCGCTCGCGTTGCATGCGAGAGGCACGGGGTTTGATTCCCCGCACCTCCACCTAAATTTCTGTAAAGAAAATATTAATTTTGAATGTTTATTGTTAATTGTATTCGTGTCATGGTGATAGAATACACAATGCTATCATTATTTTACATTCTTATTTAAAATTTTCTTATGAAATCGCATCATCATGAACATTTATCAGTAAATTTTGTGACATGGTATCATCTTACATCAATTTTTATCAATTTTATATTGAATATTTCAATACAAATTTGTGTGATTATTATATCTCAGTTGCTATTTTTTTGCTAGATTTTTTTAAATTATATTCTATATAGTTATTTGCAATAATATATAGTCCTTTATTTAAATCATGTCATTTTTTATATTTTAAATGCAAATTCGTAAGATTAAAATCGAACGTTTGATATCAAATACAGTGTCCACATAAAAATAAATATGATATTTTTGTTAATTTTCCAATCTCTTTTTGTCTAGGAGGATCTGATGTGCTTTGAAATTCATGGATTCGGACAAATGATCAGATAGCTCAATGTTAGAGAGTTGAAGGACCGTTTATCGGATAGCAAGGTGCTCGTAGTTGGTATTGGATTGAATCATATTCGTCACGAATTATAAAAAATATTTGGGTATAAAGGTAATTAATATATAACACGTTTCGATAATCCAAGCCTTAATTACAAAAACTAATCATTAATTTTCTTTTTTCTTACGTCAAACAAAACTATTTGTCTCATTTTTAACAATTCTAACATGCACAAAATTTTCTTACGAAATCCCATCATCGTGATCATTCATCATTAAATACGGGAAAGCCCATTTCGTATTTTACTCTGACTTGAATGAACCTTAGTTCTTTAAAGGCTGGAAGGCCCACTAAGAACAACAGGCCATGATCCAGGCCTCAATTTCTATATTAGGGTAAGAAATACAAAATGGCTGATATAGTCATTGACCTGAGTCATTCATCTATTTAGGGTTTTTCTTATTAAAACTTTTATTTCTTTCATGAAAGTTCTATGTATATTACTTTTATTAATAAATTGATTTATGAATGATCTCATGACATCATATATCAAAAGTGAAATCACATTAAAAAATGGATAAAAAAAGGCAAAAAAACAAATAGAGGATCATACATGTAAACATTCACTCATTGATATTTTTTTCACAGCATCAATAAAACTAAGTCTACTATATGATATCATTTTCCCTCAAAACCCTAAAACCACAAGCAAAGTCATCAACCATAAACCTAAGATAAACCAAACACCATAAACCCTAAACCTTTCATTAAGATCCATATACTAAAAGACATTACGCTACGAATACGATAACGAAAGTTACGAAACGTCTAAAATAACCATACCGGTTTACCACAGAAGACGATCAACGGGCAAAGCTGACTTTTTGAGGCACTTCACGGCGACCTCATAGCAGAGAAAGGCATCGCGCGAGGCGTACATAATCAGCTCATTTTCCTCATCTATTCCGCCCTCGTGAAAATAGCCGTCTTTGCCCCAGTCCGCCTCGAGAATCTGGGCAGGCTTCTTCTTCAGTAGCATTCCATCCAGTGCCAACTCGCCCAGCTCCTCCAGTTCCAGATTCTCGATCGCCACCCTTCCTTTCTTGCTCGCCGGCCAATACACCGCATCCTTTCCATATGCACTTGCCGCCACCTTTCTTATATCCAACGGTCGTGATACCTACACCAGCATCAAGTACACATGTAGATCAGTAATTCAGTATCACATTGTTTATTCAACATAAATAAAAGAAAAAAAGAAAAATAGCATAATACTTACCCTCAGTCCCCACTGGATCTCCAGTTTCTTGGCGATCTCCTTGATCGCCATCCCCACAACAACGACCTTATTACTGTCAAGCAGATCCAGCAAGGGCTTGACATTCGGCACATCGCGCCAGTACGAAGTGAGTCTGTAGACCAACACGCGGAACCCAGCGACGCAGATCGATATGGCTCGATAAGGATGCAATGGATGGTTCGAGTTCTTCTTAGGCCCTTTCAGATCCCACACTTCTTCAGGCAGACCTTTGAAGGCGCAGAGACTCACGATCATCGGACCTCCATTGCGTCGTTTGAGTTGACGTGCATCGTTCATAGCAGATCCGATCCACGATGCAGCCTCGATTTCATCATCCGTCGCAGTAGCCTCGATGACGTGGTCTCCTACGCGGACGACGAAATATTGAGGCGCATCTGAGTACTCGTCAGGGATGGGTGGAACTCTCTCGACGGTCAGCTCAGTCACCTTCTTCTTCGCCATGGCGTTAATGGAGGTAGCTAGGTTTACCTCCCTTCTCTTGTTTGTTTACTTGGGTTGCAAGAAAGAGAAACTGGGTGTAAGAGAGAGGTCAGAGGAGTAATGGAGCTTTACTGATGATATCAGAGGGATTATATAGAGAAGAAAGACATGGATGGTTTGATCTGGACCGTCCAGATATGCTTGCTGCGATCTTATTCGTCCGATATCATGGTCACTGTCAGAGTAGGATAGGTCAGGCATACACCTGCGGTTAGACCTACTAGGCTACCATGGTCGTATTACAGATTTACAGTTACGCGAGGGCATATACTGTACCCCTCCATTTCCCTACCCACCCTCCATCCACTAATTAACCATTAATTAGTGGGTTAATTAACCGAATTAATGGTTAATCCGATGTACTTTTAATATTAAATAACATGTAATAGTTAATTAATGATTCATCTGAATTAATTAATTGTTAATCAGATATATTTTTGTTAATTATTATACTAATTAATCATCGATTAATTGGTGATACAGATCGGTGTGGAGAAATGAGGGATGAGGTAGTATGGTATAATTACCCCAGTTACGCTCTTCTCCATTTAAATTTCAGTCTTTCGAAAAAAGAAGTAAATAATACAGATGTTATAAATGAAATTTAGAGTCAGTGTGGGTTTAGAATTGAGAGGATTATAGAACGTGCACAGTGCAGCTGTTCGCCAAAATGATTTGGTGCATTTTTGTTAGTTTTACTTTAGAATCACAAGGCGACAAAGGTCAGAACTATACTGGGCCTCGACGATGTTTTCTTTCAAACTTCGTATTATTATGAAGAACTCGGAAAGATTAAAAAAAAAAATAACATAATATCACTATTATTTGGAAATTTTGAATTTTCTATTTGATAAAAAATAAAAAAATAAGAAACAATTTTGTTTTAACTTGAATTTTATTCTAATTCAAAATCCTTAATCAATGTCTTTATCTACTTGATTAATAATATATTAATTTGTTTTGGCGGAGAGGTAAGATATGAACATCCCTTGCTTAAAGAAGAAAAGTCTACATTTTATCTCCCGTAATTTTTTCGCTCTCATGTTTTATTTCATGCTCAATTAAGTCTTTAGTTTTTCAATCGGGTTAGTCAAGCCTATCAGTATTATCTCTTTAATTGGGTTCTTATGCTTATACATTGAGTCACAATCGAACAGTAAAGATTTAATGTGGTAAGTTATGAAAATTTACATCTTAGATGATACTATTACGACGTACTTTATTTTATTTACCAATTTATTAAATATAAATATATTGCTAAATACGAATTTATTTATTTGATGCAAGAATAGTACACTATATTGAATGGGAAATTTTACTTTGCTTCAACAACTCATCATTTTTATTTTTGATGCAATTTCGAAAAAAAATTAATGGAGTTAATTAAAAATAAAGTAAATGAAATATAAAAGGTATGTAAATATAACATATAGTTTTTTTTTGTTTTATTAGATTAGTATGTTTCTTTTTAAAAAATTATCAATAACTTTAAGATAATAAATATTACCAAAAAAATATTTAATAAAATCAAGTATAAAAAATAGAGGAACATTTTGATACCAGTTTTATTTATCATCAATCACTATTGAGTTTAACCGCTATATAGGGTTAAATAAAAAAATCGGTGAAGAGTTGGTAGTTAGTAACTTAGTACACAAAGATCTAATATCATTTTTCAATTGCTCTAAGCTTCTGAGTTGAAGCTGTTTGATGAATGTACACAAAAAGTACTTGTTCGGAGGCAAATTAATAAACTTATGTTTTTAATAAATATCATTCAAAATGTGAAAAAAATCCGGTTCCTAATTTGCATTCAAAATTTGATTAAGCTTCTAACGTTTTAATTTTATCAAGCAAGAACACGTCGGCATAACGCACCCCGAGAAATCGAAAGGGAAACATACATCACTCCGAATGCCTGCATTCAAAATACATTCCAAAATAAATTTGTGGTCATTAAATGCAAACATATTTCTCTATCTTTGATATGATCAAATTAAACTTCGACTTAACAAATTATAACATTACAATGTATTTTTTTTTAAAATACATGATTCATTATGATGACATTTACTATGTCCCAGGATTAGTGTTTCTCGTCCTTGATTCGGATTTCGAAAAAAATTAATGGAATAATTAGTAACCCAATTAACATAAAAAATGAATTAACTAATAATTTAATTCATTTTTTATATAAATTTTATGAAATTGGATTACATCCGAAAGTGCTAATATCAAATAATAAAAAACAATATAAACAAATTAATCACCTTGAAAATGTGTTGGACCAAAAATAACGATATATATTAATTTATTATTATGTTTGAACAATGTGTAAATTAGATGTATTTTATTATATGTTCAACATGAAGTTCTAACATATAATAATTATATAAGCAAATACATAATTAACATAATAGGCGACTAATTTATTATTTATTATATTTGTCATTGATATTATTAAAATATATTCTCGAACAATGTTTTAAAATATATATGCAAATTGAGGTAGGCAACATACTTAATTAAGTAACAAAATTTTGATACTTAATGATTTTTAACAATTGGATTTGAATTAAAATTTGTGTTTTTTCATGATGATCATGAAATTTTGTGCACATTATTAAATATACAAATATCAATACAAATTCAATTGTTGAAAAGTATTAATTACCAAAATTTTGATACTGAATTAAGTAGATTAGTCTCCCTCATACAAATTATTATGTTAATTAAGATTATTGAGATTTTAAAAATAAAGAAGATTTAATATGTAAAATGGAGATTCATCTTTCTCTAATTTGTTTTTAAAGTCATCCCCACGCAAACCGCCTCTCTTTATAGTTGGGTAACTGCAAATAAATTAATGTTTCGATTGTTTTTCGATCCTTATAAAAAAATAATATCGTGTAAACATTTTTTTATCATCATCATAATAATAATATTTATGGGTTTATGTGAAAAATCAATATTACAAGATTTTTTTGTGCTGTTTAAAAAAGCATCCATGTATTCTTTACCCGTTTTGTATCTTTTTCATTTTTGGAGATTTGTCTATTCAATTAGAAAATAAAAAGATAAAATATATTTGGATAATTAGGTTAAATTGCTATTAAATTGTTTTTGTCTTTTTTTGTCATCTTTTGTAAATTATATATAATTGATTTTTATATGTTTTAAAATCATCAAAAATATCTTACTTAATATTGCTTGTGTACAGTTTGTTCAGGTTTTATCTCACTCGATATCATTTTATTTTTTCCGTTTGTTATGATTTTTAGAAGTTTATCCATCAAAATCTCATAACAAATTGGTAGATGAATTTCTAGAAATCATAATAAATATAAAAATAAATGAAATCGAGTCAGATAAGATCCTAAACAGGCGAAAGTGAGTTAATTTACTTTTGAATTTTAACTTGAATTTTTTCGGTTGTTAAAACACGTTTGATGCTAGTACAATTTTTGGTGTAGCCGGTTGGAAAAGTTTACAAATCTGCCCCTTTTTGTCCCCAATTATTTGCCTCGTTAGAAATTAGAATTATTTAAATAACAAGTCATTTAATTTGCATATATTTTTTTTTCTGTTCAGTTGTCTAAGATTGGAGATATTATCCGATTAATTTTGTCATCAAATTATATAGAGAGGAGAAAGGCATCCGATTTGAGTGATTGAAGATTTGTATTGTAAATATTTTGTGAAAAAGAAAAAGAAAAAGTGACTTGTATTGCATAATGGTTTCACATTTATTATTTATCTAATTAAATAAGTAATTAATTTTGCGGACTGAATTTAGGGTTTTGTGTGTGTTTCATTTCACAAAAAAATTGTAAAATTTCAATTGTATCAAATGCTTAATTTCTTTTGCCTGAATATGCAGGTCCTAAATTTTTTTTCTTTCTGAAAACAAAGAATTTATTAAAAGAAAAAATTCTTATTGGCTACGAGTAATGTTTCGCTAAACTTATGGACGATGCTTCACCAATACCCCTCATCTTCTTAATATTGTATTTTATCATTATACTATAATTTATTTATTTATAATTTTGTGAATATATCATTGCTATTTTTTTACCATAAGCATGCATGCCAGTAACTCTTGCACGGATTGCAAGTCCAACATTAATATATTTTCATATATCTTTTAACAATAATTACTTTTAAATTAAGTTTTTAACATAGTTATCTTTTTTAACAGTAATATTTGCAAAACTGAGTCTGGTTTTGTAAAACTGGATAGTCCATTCGAATGCATGAAATCCTTTATTATCAATGCAAATATGAAATTTATTATGTACATAACCCAAACTTAAGTTCATGGCTTTGCAAATATGATCGTAATATAATGGATCTATATTGTGCTAACTGTGCTTAAATTAAGACTATTGTATATATACCAGTATATATTAATTGGTTTAAATCAGAATATTATTAGTATTTAATTACAATTTGATGGTATTTGTGTTGTTGCAGGTATATAACGCGATATTGCTATACTCGTGTACACGGATGATGTGTCGAATTTTGCATTGTAATATAGTCCCTGGTTTTTAAATTAGGGTTTTTCGAAGGGTTTGAATCGGTATTGTCTTGTAAGTAGTTCGGTGGATTGGTATTCGAACCGTAATGCATTATCATTTGTATTTGTAGGAGTCGAATTCAGGGTTTTGAAAGGGTTTGAAGTAGCATTGTAATTCAATTGAGTCGATTATTTTTATATCTGAATTTGAAATTTTACATTTAATATCTGTTCTTTCTTCTTTTTTTCTTTTTCTAACATGTTCATATTAATCACGTGCATAACATAATATATATTTCATTTTGACGAATAGATATTATTTCTTTTTCTGAATTTGAAATTTTGCATTTAAAACATTTTGACGATTTGTCGTAATAAATTGATTGATAACATAATATATATACTACAAATCTAATAAATCTAATCTCATTTATAGTTGTATATATTTCATTTTGATAACAATTCAATATAATCACGTGCATAACACGTACAAAGAAACTAGTTTGAATAAAATTACGTTGCTCAATCATAAAAACATTCAAGTTTTTTTCTATCGATCGCTAAACTTCACTGATGCGTCGCAAATATTTGAAACTTTAATATTCGAATGACCAATATTACGGATTACTAAACGTCGTCAAATGAAAAAACTAACGAAGTGATCAAATTTGAACAATCGAAAAAAAAGAATTGCCCTATTTGTTCAAAATTTAGAAGTCGACAATTTGTACTTAAATTTACCCAAAATCATAATCTATTTATAAAATGATATTTTTTTTCAGGTACCACTGAATACATAACAAATTAATATACTTATATTGGATACTCATTAGCCGAAACTACAAAAATTGTTTAAAATTATCGAATAATTAATCACCATTTAAAAAAATAACACATTACTCATCAATACCCTTACTATTATTATTATTATTATTACGAAGATTCCTCTAAAGACGCATCTAATGATAGAGTTTGCCGCAGACATGAAGAACCGCAACGACGGCAATGAAGCCGACGCTCATGATGAGGACGGTATTAGGGGACATCTTACGACCAGCAGTTTCGTCTGCATAGAACTGGAGCATGGTGGACCCGTTCCCTGCACCCGATCCACTTGCCGATGCACCGCCAGTTCCCCTGCGTCTGCGCATGCCCGCAGCCGCAGCTGCGCTCCCTCTAGCTGGTGCTTCCCCATTCGCTACCATCTTTCAACCTTCAATTGAGAGAATACTTCTAAATTGAGAATAAACATCAATTAATCGAAATTATGGTCTTCAGATAAACATATCAGAATTTAAAGATTTAATGCGAGGAATTAGGAAAAGTAACTGTATATATTTTGTATTGATTGAAAAAATCTTCGATTCGGCTAAGGTAACAAAAATCAGACCCTCAACAGAACAGAATTTTGGAAGAGCAAATTAAGGGGAATTAGTTAACTTAGTTAACGGATATTTAGAAGATCTCTGGACATTTCTGTGATCTGATCTATAATTCGAGTGAATAATAATAATAATTCCTTGAAGGATGAAATTCCAAATTATAGTCGATTAGAAAATTACAAGAGATATACAAAATTCATAGATCTACTCAATTGACAAAGCAATCAAGGATGTAGTACTGGAATGTATAATGAATACAAAAAAAAATCGGATAATTAAGATAAATCACAAGCAAAATATAGATTTAGGAGAAAACATAGATCCAAAATACCAATCACAATAGTAAAATTCTAGATATAGAACTAGGGCTAGCAACGAGCCGATTATTTGGGCCTGATAAAACTCAAACAACACATTTTTTTAGATTCAAATATCACAACAGTTCAGTTAGATTATGTTTCTGCGATATTATAGTCAAATTATTATCTTTTGTTAGATTGAAACAACTAAATTAACGCATTTTAGTCAGACTAACGCAAAATTTCTCTCAGATCCAAACAGATTCAATCTAGTACAATAAAATAAACACATTCTAGTCAATAATAGAGGTCAGATTAAAAAAAAAACCAAGACAAGTAAGTCAGATACAAAGATATGTACAACAAAATCAACAATCTACATTTTAGTCAGATTCAGATTCGAAAAAAAAACAGAAATTGTGCAACTCCAGTCAGATTCGAACGAGGAGGATGAGGTGTACCTGAAAGAGCGAGCAAGGTGAATGCAGAGGAGGAGGAGGCGGTGCACCGTCTTGGAGGACTTGTCTTTGGGTGAGAGCGCGAGCCAGAAAATGCGCCGCGGCCGCAAGAGAGAGAGAGAGAGAGAGAGAGAGAGACGAGCGAGAATGACTAGGGTTGGGGTTATTATTTTCTAGATTGGGCTGGATATGTGGATTGGGCATATAAATGGTTTTATTGGTAATTAAATTATTTTTGAAGGGTATATATGCAAAAAAAATTCGAACTCGAGCTGGCTCGCCAGCCGAACATCACCCAGCTCGAGCTCGGCTCGAGTTTGGCTCGAGCTGACTTGGCTCGGCTCGAGTTGGTTCGAGCTAATTTTCGAACGATCTCTGAGCCGAACTCGAACGAACGTCGAGCACGAGCTTTTTTTACCAGCCCTATAGAACCAAGGAGAAAGAGAAATACGTACACAAATAGAGAAAATAGGATCCGAGGATTTAGAGATCGATCTCTTGTGGCCTAGGGTTTCGCCCGGTAAGACAGGAGTTGATCGATGAAATAAATACCGAGAGAGAGAGAGAGAGAGAGAGAGAGAGAGATTAATTCAAAGGATCATGAATTGAATACAATGAATAACTAGGATTTGATTTCTGATTTCTTTGAATTTAATACAAAGAATCTTAAAAAGCAAATTTAGGATTAGGATTTTCGGTTTTTTTTTTTAAACTAGATTTGATTTTCATTCTCTCTCCAAAGTTAGGATTGGCTTTCTGTTTGTCTTTAATCTATAGGTTAGTATAAATATAAATAACATATTAAATATATCTATTTATCCGAAATCTGAAATATATTTAAGTTCTTTATGTTTAAACTGAAATTTCATAAACTAGAATCTTCGCAATGCGAGTTATATTTTTGAAGTTGCGACTTTGTGAGTTGTTAGTAGTGAGTAATAAAATTTCTTTCGATTTATTATATTCACATATCTGATAATAAAATTGTCTATAACATAAGATTATTACATTACATTGCTTAATTATCGTACAAGTTTAGAAATTCATGTTTGTCCATTATAAAGTATGAAGGAGTAAACTATTATCTTTAAATGCATCGGAATTAATTCGAACGGTTCACCGTAATAGTTGGATATATAACTCAAAATGAAGTTTTAAGTTCTGTTTCACTACCAAGTTTTTAAAAATCTACAACATCCTAATAGCAGATAAATAAATGCTTATCTTGTAGCGATTTAATAAATCAATAAATACTCTCCTCCGCTCGACGGTATACACGAACCGAGCAAATATCTTAAGCGCCGTATCTCTAAAAATATAAAAACGTTAAGCATATTAATTTAATATAATAGTTTATTGTAAAATCAAACTTTTTATTTGTATCAGTTTCATCTAGTATCTCACAACTGGCAAGTAATAATCAAACTTTTTATGACATTTTTGTTGTAATAAAAAAAATTCATTTTTATATTTAATAAGAAATGTCATCTCTTTAAATAATAATTTTATCCATTAACATGCCAAATGAATGGTTGAGTAGTCTCAAGTTTCTCATCTAAATGGTGTATTTATATGCATTCAAAATGTATGCTAATGAATGCTATCAGTTTGTTGTGCATACTTTTTACATGATGAATAACTTTTTGATGAATCTTAAACACGATAAACGATAATAAGAAGAAGAAGAAGAAGAAGAAAAATAAGAATACTAATAAGCTGATAAACTCGGTCTACAAACTCCGCTAATTATCGGCCCAAATGAGCAACAATTTCAGTCAATTCACTCGAATACATGTTTTGTTTACCAGATTATATAGTTAGGGATTTCTCCTTATTGTAAATTTTTTTTTAGCTACAAGTCTGTAGGCGATTTTATTCCATATCTGGAAAAGCGTCCGAAAGTGCAGGTTACAATTAAAACAAAGGAGTGTACAAAAAAGAAAATAATATTTGACAAAATCAAGTGGTCATTATTTTGATTCGACGATTTAGGATAAGGAAATTTTTATTCTTAAACTGTTTATCAGATTATATACTTTTTAACATGCACATCGTTTACTCAATAGGAAAGTATAGGTATAATATGGGCTAAAATTTAAATAATCATTATTTTGATTCGACGATTCATTTTGAGAATTTATCAACATATATAAGTAGTTAAGTACCGATAAAAATCATTTTTCTTGTAGTGATAGCCAACCTGGATATATTATTTGTGATTGATTATCAAAATTCTTGAGTTAAGTTTTTTATTCTTTTAACAGTTGTTATTTATTCAAGAAGGCTTCATGACGAAGTGCGAGAAAAAACACAGGAAAAATAAATTCTTGAGTTAAAATTTATTCTTTTAACATGACGAAGTAATGTTGAAAGTTATATGATTATTTATCGTATCGTGTTTAAAATTATGATGTGCGAAAGAAATTTATCAAAAAAAAATGTACAACAACAAATTATGCTTATATTCACTTTGTTGAAAGATACTATATACAAATTCGTTATATTATCTTATCAAATACACTCCATAAAAGATCCTTGTTAAATAGAGAACACTGATCTAAGTTATGACTCGATTTATATTTGAATACACTTGGAAGGAGATATCATTATGAAGATTTATCATGAGTTGTATATATAAATAAAAAAAAATAGACTTTATCCTAGTTGAATTGATTTGAAGTTATCTGAGTTTATTTGAAATTATTTGAAAAATTGAAGTAAGTATATTTGATTTTAAATTGAATGTTAATTAAGGAAGTTAATTATTAAATTAATTGACTGTTAATAATATGAATTAATGTAATTAAATTTGATGGATTGTTAATTATCTATGTAAAATAAGTACTTAATAAATCTTCTTAATTTATATACATGTTTGTCAATTATTACTAAAATTTAATTGACATAATATTTAGTTTCATGTCAACTAAAATATATTTTTTAAAATAAATGTAATTAAAAATGTGTTAATCTCAAATATGATCATATTATAATTAAGCATTTAATAAACTTTGTCAATTAATGCACAATGCATTATTTTTCAGTTGACATGATTAAGTAGCACGCAAATTAACAATGAATTGACATAACTTTAATGTATGTATTACTATTAATTATTAATTACTTGTCATAAGTATATTAGGCAAAAGGTACATTACCAATTTAATTAACATAGTATTATGTGGATTGACAAAGAATAATCATGCTGGAATGTGCTAACTCATCAAGGTTCAAAAAATGTGTTTGAGCGGTCAACTATTAATTTGAAATTATTACATATATCAGTTTAATATAATAGTTTATTTGTAAAAGTAATTAAATACTTTAACATGTACCGTTTGTTGCTTGTTTCTGTTTCATCTAATATCTCATCACTGGAAAGTGACAATCAAACTATTTATGATAATTTTGTCATGATAAAAAAAATAAAAATCTCATTTTTATGTTTTAACAAAGAATGTCTCTCTTTAAATAACAAGTTCACGGTTTTAACAAAGAATGTCTCTCTTTAAATGTTAATTTTCATATGAATATGAATGGTGTGTTCCTAAAAATGCAAAAACTATGCTATAGTTTGTTAAGCATGACTTTTACATGCAATTCAATTTTCTGGTGAATAATTTATGAAATGAGTGTTAATGTTGTGTGACATTATTGCAAAAGCTAACGAGGAAATATTAAGAGCGATTTCGAAATTATTTTATCAAATGACCACTATAGCCATATTTATAAAATTAATATTCATTTCAATTATTTATTATTGTTATTATCTTCAATAAATTATGCAAACAAAATATTTCATATATATAAAATATTATTGTCCTTAATTTTTCATCATTAAAATCATCCAAATTATAATCCGTTGTATATATACATATGTAAATTAATACATGTTGGTTCTTCATGATACTAGAAAAAAAAATTACGAGATTTATGGAAGATGAAAATAATAATAAATAAGTGTAATAAATTTCAATCATCATAAATAAAAATATAATGATCATTTGATATTGAAATCATTCTTAATTAAGTCATGTTATTGAAGGAAATACAGTTTTGGATCATCGCTAAAATGGTACGTAGGACAAACGAACGTACGCGTTCGTGGGCATACGAAACAGATTAGTAAAACTGGTATAACTTTCAGTAGGAAACTCCGATTTGAATGGTTCAAATTGGGTTAGTTAGATAATGAGATTATCTAGAACTTGCATGTTGTAATATATTTCATTTGAGCGAAGTATCAGTATCGTTCTAATGAAATACCGAAAGGGTGCGACAGTTTGACATACAGTCAGTAAAACGGCCGTAACGTTCGGGTCCGAACTCCAATTGGGCTGGGCCAAATTGGGTTAGAAAGATAATTAGATTATCTACAACTTTCGTAAATGTTAAAAGTCGGTTGGAACGATTTAATATTTTCGTTCTGACAGATTACTGAAAGGGTGTATGCAGTTTTCTGTTTGAAAAGGTGTATAGAAGATATACATACCTTTTGGCCCATCCTTATCCTATGGAGTATATATAGGATGTTTCTCTCTCTCTCATCAGTCCAACCAGTTGAATAATTAGATTAGTTCAACCAGAAAATTAATGGAGTTAATTTAGAATTAATCCAGAAATTAAGAGACTCTAATCACTTGATGAAAGAGTGCGAAGAGATTGAGAGAGAAGGAGAAAAGAATTTTCTCCGTCTAGAGAATCGAAACGCAATCATGCAAGTTCGCCGGTGCATCGTCTAGGCAGGTGCATCCGCGACCGAGGTGCTACGACTCACGATGGATACGGGTAGAGGAGCGACACATGTGGCTCTTCGTTGTGACCAAACCGGAGAAGTAATCGAGTAACGGGCTGTGGAATCATGCGGGCATGGAACGCACGAAGACAACCCGAGGCGTGTCGAAACGGTGGGAGACGTGCGGTATGGGACGTACGGGCTAGTCACCAACGTGACACCGAAGGAAATAGAAGGCGGCGATCAACCCTTCGTGTGCTATCAATTTGGCACTGGTATGAATCTGTCCTTCTATTCGCATCGTACCCTCGAAGTCGTGGCGTGATCTCGGGAATCGGGGAATCGAACCGGGCCTACATATCCGCTGCGCGGGCCCGGGGTCGAGGATATTCCCCAACAGTGGTATCAGAGCGATCGCCATCGATTCGAGGGTCGAATCATAGTCGTATATTAGATATACGCACGGGTTATCAAAGTTCGTACCCGTTTGCATGATGTTACATATAGAGAAAGTCAAATTCCGTTAAAATCACAAGTGGAATTCGCTAGAGATCGATCAAAAGTTGATTGAGAGTATCTAGGAATGATCGTGAAAAAGTTTCATGATTTATCGTTTTGGAAACGAGCGAAAACGGACGAAACGGCAAAATCTGCAGAAAGTTAGAATACGAAACAGTGAGTAAAACTAAGATAATTTTCAGTGGAAAACTCCAAATTGATTGGATCAAATTGGCGTAGTTAGATAATGAGATTATATATGACTTTGATACATAAAGTTTTTCCATTTGAACGAATTATCAGTGTCGTTTTTTATGGAATACTGAAAGGGTGCGACTGTTTGACATACAGAGACTAAAACGTCCGTATATGTCGCATCGAAACTCCAATTGAGTCCAATCCAATTGGGTTAATTAGATAATAAGATTATCTAGAACTTTCGTTCACGTTCAAAGTCGGTTGGAACAATTTAATATTTTTGTTTCAACAGAATACTGAAAAGGTGTCTGTAGTTTTCTGGTTGAAAAGGTGTGTATTGGATATACTTACCTTTTCGTTTGTTCGTATTTTACTAAAACTGGTATAACTTTCAGTAGAAAATTCCGATTTGAATGGTTCAAATTGTGTTAGTTAGATAATGAGATTATCTAGAATTTTCATGTTGTAATATATTTCATTTGAGCGAAGTATTAGTGTCGTTCTAATGAAATAACGAAAGGGTGCAGAAAAACAGTTTTTCTGCCGCCCCGGGGGCAGTTTTTGGCGCCCCGGACGCGTCCCGGGCGAGGTTTTCTCGCGCCCCATGGCCCCTGCGTTACAACGGATGGGGAAGTCCGTTATAACGGACCCTTCTCTGGATGCTGTTTTTGTTTTCGCGATAACTTTGGCTACGAAGCTCGGAATTTTGAGTTATTTATATCGATTTGATCGGCATCAAACATTCTAGCATATTAGATAATTAATTATTTAGAATAATTAATCTCCCTAAATAAATCATATGCATTTACAAATCTTGTGATAGTGATATAATATGATTATGTCACGAATTTAGAAACATGCAATGGCTTGATCCCTCATAATATTTAAGTCATGGAAATGCCTTCCATATCCACAACCATCGAGATTGATATGACATAGTGCGTGGTTTCAGGCCATAGTCGGGCACGTACTATTGTATATATCGGTGCGGGTGGTAAGCGTTAATTGGGGACTCACGTGGTTTCAGGCCATAGTCGGGCACGTGAGTAGTTCAATTGAACGATACGATGGATATGGTTATGACTTAACCGTCCAAGCCAATCCGATTGGAGTTCGGGGCATAGATAGAATGCACACACGGAACATGGATTGTATTGGATACGATTCGTCACCGAAATTCTATAAAGGAACAAGAGTCGTATTGGATACGATTGGATTTAATCCTACCTAAAATATCGAGATCTCATTTGTCGGCCATAGTCACTTATGGGAGGATCATAAAATATGGGTCTTGAGTGTTATGGACTTGGAGTCCCGTATCGGTATGAGGGTTATCGATTCGATAAAATAACACTATCATATATTCATCATATAAGCATATAGATTAAGTACGCACGGTTAGGAGTTAATCTTCATCATCCGTTTAGAATTATGTTTTCTAGCAACACCAAATATATCGATGAGATCGATATGATAGATAGCTTTTGGGCCAGAATTGCCATGATTAACCTTGATGGTCAAAGAATGGTTCTTAGACTTAAAGGAACGTGTTGGACACGGAAATGGTAAATTCGGGGCTTGAGGCTTTGGCTTTAGAGAAAGCCGGGTTCGATAAACTTTAAGAAGGAATCGAACGATATTACGTGCCTTGTGGTGGCATGTATAGACGCATATTTCTCAAAATTGTTTTGAGAATTCGGGTGTATATGAAAGTAAAACACAACGCTCATGAAATAGTTTCAAGAGCTAGAGCGCGTTGAATTAGTCAATGCGGCTCAAAGAGTAGGTCAATTTTGAGACGCCTTATGGGTCTTGGATTAACACTCGTGTGTTGATGGTACGAGATTTGATCGTCGTGACCGAATATCATATGCATTCGATAGATAAATCGATCCCGAAATTGCATATGATGCGATTTAAATTTGAATCGGAGATGCTCAGAGTATCCGAGGAATCCAATGCATATAGATGCGTGGATGTCCTTGTAATTCAAAAGCGGGATCGAAAGAAATGTATGTCTAAGGGTATTTTGGGAAAATATTTTCCAAACAGAAAGTTCGGACAAGGAGTTGTCCAAACTAATGACTCAAAAATGGTGAAATCCGAGGAGGATTAAACCTAGTAGTTGATTGCTTCTTTTGGCATTGCCGTCTTGGCCATATAAACGAGATTCGCGTATCTAGATTCCATATGATGGATTGCTAGAATCATTCGAATTAGATTCGATTGATTAATGCGATACTTATTTATTAGGCAAGACGACAAAGGGCATCATTCTCCAATGGTTGGAGAAAGATCCAACGAATTATTGGAACTTACATTCACATGTAGATGATCCGATAAGTTCCGAGGCAAGAGGAGGCTATCAGTATTTTGTTATGTTTATGGACGGTTAAAGTAGATATGGAAATATCTATTTAATGCGTGCCGAAACGGAGACTTTTGAAAGGTTCAAAGAGTTTCAAAAACGAAATACGAAATCAACTAAGCAAGAAAATCAAAGCTTTTCGATAGGATCGAGAAGGCGAGTATTTGAGCTAAACCTTTCGATAGGATCGAAGAGGCGATATTTGAGTTATGAATATTGATGATCATTTATGATTGTGGAATCGTTTCACGATTGTCTTTATTCGGAACATTGAGATGTGTCCGAAAAGAGGAAATGAACGCATGTTGGACATGGTTCGATAAATGATAAGTCAATAGGATCTCCCAAAAATATTTTGGGATACGCCCTTGAGACAGCGGCACTAATGAATGGTTGCATTAAGATATGGACCATAAACCTTCTAATCGGTACAAAAGACGCCATATGAGATATGGATCGGAATGGTTCCGAAGTTGTCACTTGTACAGATTTGAGGATGTGAGTGTATTTCGAAATTTGTTTCGGTTAAACTCAATCCCAAATCTGGAAATTGTTCGTTTATCCTTAAGGTAACTAAAGGATATTAGTTCTAACGTCCCGACGAAAATGAAATTTTCGTGGCTCGAAGAGATGCCTTCTTGGAGGAGGACTAGATGCGCACAAGTTTGGAACTTGGTGCCATTTATCTCTATGCGGGCTAGTGGGAGTAGAATAAATCTCGAAAGAGTTCGTGATTTGAAAATGAACATTGTACCGATGAGAGTTGACATGGCTTCATCAAGAGTTGATGAACGTAAGTCGAACACACAAAGGAATTTTTCGTAGATCAAGTAGGCTATATCATAAGCCGGTAAATACGGATTTATCGTGGCTAATGATGATAGATTGAAATCATATGATGATTCGATATCCTACAAGGATGCTATGAAAAGTTGATTCCACATGACATGGTGTCATGAAATCTGAGATTCGATCCATGTGAATTATCAAGTTTAGAACTTGATTTCATTACTTTCTGGGTTAGACCCGTGAAATGTGAGTGGGTTTTTCAAGATGAAGAACCGACATGGATAGGAATACGCATATATGTAAAGCGAGGCTTTTTGCGAAAAGTTTCATGCAATTCATAGTCGGACTATGAAGAAACGTTTTCGCTTGTTGCCATGCTTTCCCATTCTCGAAATTCTGCTTGCCATGGTCGCGTATTATGACTATGTGATGTGGCAAAATGGATGTCAAAACCGAATTTCTTGACAGAAATTTTATGAAAGGATGTGTACTTGACACAACCTTACGGTTTTGTCGATTCATAAGAATCGGGGATAAGATATGCACGCTTTAACGATCCATATGATGGATTAGAGAAAGCTTCTCGGAATTGGAATATTTGTTTTGACAAAATTATAAACTGTTATAAAATTGTCGAAACGAATGGAAACTTTGTGTACACATGAAGGTTAGTGGGAGCTGCGTTATATTTCTTGTAACGACAAAGGATTTAGACGAGACCGCTTATGAATTAAGCGTGAAGATCTATAGGATAGATCTAAGAAGTTCCTCGTTCTATGTTATAGCACATATATCGACATATTGTTGAAAATGGTTTTCAACATGTAAACTCCTTGGAGGAGATAAATCGAAATGTCGAATGGCAGAAATTTTCAACGGCTCGATGTGAGACATCAAGCAGCGTGAAAAGTAATAATATGATGCCTTACATTTCATGTTAGGATCTATTATATCTGTCATAATATGTATGTGGCTATCTGTCATACAAATAAAGCGTCTAGTTCACCGTCAATAAAATTCATGGGAATCAAATGAGTTTGAATGTAATTCGATTACATGAGACTAACTCTTGTGATTGTATAATGGTTATACAAATATATACATAATGGTTATGTATATTTAAAACCCATCGGGATTTGTATTGATAGAGGTGAAGTTTATCCTTGAATACTTTGCGAAAGAATTCAGGATTTATTATCTATAATGGTGTGGAGGACGTGTTGGTTATAAAGACTTATAACAAACAACAGTTTCCAAAGATGAAGCACGTCCAAATATGTAGCACGACTTTCGATCACAAAGTGTGTACATGTTTTGCTTAAATGAAAACACGGTTATGTGGAAAGGTTCCACAAGACCAATAGTTTATGATTCTATTTACGGTGGCGAGTATATTGCGGTTATTAATCGCAAAAGGAAGTGGTATGGATCAAGGATACATGACCAAACTCTAGTAGTCACGAGTTATCGGATTTATGGTTGTTTATTGCGTGAGACGCAATAGTACAAGCCAAAAATGCCGAGGTCACAACCACTTCTAGCCAATACTCAGAAAATTTCATTTGATCCATGAAATTTTATGAAAAGATGTGATCCTAGGTATTGGAAATGTTCCAATCCTGATGATGATTAACACTAGCGGGAACGTGCGGACCCGTTTACAAGACCGCTCTCTCTAGTCGTGCGTGACTGTCATGCGATGACTATGGGTATGGAGATACCTAGAGGAGGAAGAAGAGAGTAGAGTGTAGTTATCTAATACGATAGTCCTCGCAGGTTATGGGTATGGAGATACCCATAGGTAAACGTTGTATCACCCAAATACTTAGTCCATATGAATGCATTCCTTTTAAAATTTTTGTTTACTTAAATTAAATATGCATTCACCTTATATGAAAACAGTGTGCGGGTTGTGTAATATGATTGTTACATGAACCTTGATTTGAACTTGTGTGGACGTCGACATGGTTGAGGACCATGTGCAGCGAAACCGTCACACTTAAAGTGTCATTTCTAAACATCCCTAGTCGCGGATCAGCTTGCTTAAGAGAGAAGCATTTCTATTATTGGATAGACTGAACGCGTACACTAGTATGTTTGCCGAGGAGATGATTATGTTTTGCTAATCATGGGACAAGGTGCTTGTCGAATCGGGAACGTAGATATATGTTAGGTTACATATATTGGATATGACCAAAGCCGCGAGTCCATGACATGGTTTAGTCATTATAGATGGACTTGTGACGGATGGGGTTTTAGATTCTTCATACTTGAGGGGATCATTGATTGCGTTACGTGCGTAACACAATGCTTTGATATGATCTTACGCTCACCGTAACAGGGAGTTAAAAGGGTCATCATTGGGTATTGTCCGAAACACGGAATTCAATGTGAGTCTCCAAGATAGGAATTGTTTATTCCGAAAGGAAGAGATATCTCTTAGGTGCCGCTCGATGAGTCGATTAACGAAATCTCTGGCCAGAGTCAATGATATTAATGGTTAATATCGATTGAAATTTGTTAAATCAACTCGGAATCGGGGAATAAGTATAGTTAATCAAATTATAAGGATGACTATTACCATGCCTTTTGATTAACGGATATCGCAAACAAGAGAACTAGTAACCGCTATTCGAGATAGGCACAATGATCACAATCATTTTTCGTTTTAACATGGGTAGCCATGATGGAGTGACTAGATCCCGCTCATGGGCTTGTAGTTCCATGGAAACGGCCTACTGCCATCGTTAAACGAACCTACACGGTCACACAACGAGTCGTACTATGTCGGGCTTGATTGCAAGTTTTTGCACATTGGATGTGCATGGCTTTAGCGTATTTGATACGCGGGCCAGATTCTCTGATATAGTGTATATGTGATATACATGAGTACCTTTTAGGTAAATCTGAAACTGAGTGGGAGACTGAAGGAAATACAGTTTTGGATCATCGCTAAAATGGTACGTAGGACAAACGAACGTACGCGTTCGTGGGCATACGAAACAGATTAGTAAAACTGGTATAACTTTCAGTAGGAAACTCCGATTTGAATGGTTCAAATTGGGTTAGTTAGATAATGAGATTATCTAGAACTTTCATGTTGTAATATATTTCATTTGAGTGAAGTATCAGTATCGTTCTAATGAAATACCGAAAGGGTGCGACAGTTTGACATACAGTCAGTAAAACGGCCGTAACGTTCGGGTCCGAACTCCAATTGGGCTGGGCCAAATTGGGTTAGAAAGATAATTAGATTATCTACAACTTTCGTAAATGTTAAAAGTCGGTTGGAACGATTTAATATTTTCGTTCTGACAGATTACTGAAAGGGTATATGCAGTTTTCTGTTTGAAAAGGTGTATAGAAGATATACATACCTTTTGGCCCATCCTTATCCTATGGAGTATATATAGGATGTTTCTCTCTCTCTCATCAGTCCAACCAGTTGAATAATTAGATTAGTTCAACCAGAAAATTAATGGAGTTAATTTAGAATTAATCCAGAAATTAAGAGACTCTAATCACTTGATGAAAGAGTGCGAAGAGATTGAGAGAGAAGGAGAAAAGAATTTTCTCCGTCTAGAGAATCGAAACGCAATCATGCAAGTTCGCCGGTGCATCGTCTAGGCAGGTGCATCCGCGACCGAGGTGCTACGACTCACGATGGATACGGGTAGAGGAGCGACACATGTGGCTCTTCGTTGTGACCAAACCGGAGAAGTAATCGAGTAACGGGCTGTGGAATCATGCGGGCATGGAACGCACGAAGACAACCCGAGGCGTGTCGAAACGGTGGGAGACGTGCGGTATGGGACGTACGGGCTAGTCACCAACGTGACACCGAAGGAAATAGAAGGCGGCGATCAACCCTTCGTGTGCTATCAATTTGGCACTGGTATGAATCTGTCCTTCTATTCGCATCGTACCCTCGAAGTCGTGGCGTGATCTCGGGAATCGGAGAATCGAACCGGGCCTACATATCCGCTGCGCGGGCCCGGGGTCGAGGATATTCCCCAACAGTTATATCTTGCAATAGTGTCATGCTTAATGTATAGCCCATAAAATCAATACATATAGAACTAACTTGCGGTCATTGTTAACACTTTTAGTTTTATACTAAATTGAACCAATTTAATTCAAGAAATGTATAATAATATTTTTCAAAAAGATATGTCATACTTAAAAAAGCTACATGCCATTGAAATTTCAAAATAATTATATCAATATTCAAAAATGTCTATGTAGCTATTCGAAAAATAAATTAATATATTTAGAAATATCTATTGTTATTCAAAGAGAAAAAAAATTATTATGTAAAAAGACACATTTCACACATCTAAAATTGTATATTTCAAAAAACATAAATACAAAATATATTTATACTTCAAATATGTATATTGTAATTACAAGAAATCTTACATTAATAAAAAGAAGAAAAACTGGGAATTCGGAGCGAATCAGAGAGAGATAACAAGTTATGAAAAAACCCTAAAGGTTGTGTAATAGTAATTTGGATAATGGAAGATAGTTTTTTTCTAATTCAATATTGTAAATCGCAAAGGACCTTAAAAGTCTGTATTTTTTGTCTCAAGGTTATAAATTGAGAATTTTTTTGGGGATAAGGTTAGATTGGTTATTTCATGGTTGAAATTAAGTATTTATGTCTGGAATTTTTAGGCAATTTTACTGTAGTAACCATGTTTCGAAATAATATTCCCGAAATAACCAAGTTTTGAACATAATTCCCAAAATGTCTTTTGCGGGGTTTGGAATTTCGCCGGGCGAGGTTTGGAACCTCGCCTTCTTTCCATCCGTCATTAATTGGGGTTAAACAGCAATTAAGGAAAGGTGAGGTTTGGAACCTCGCCAGGCGATGAACCAAACCTCGCTTTTGTGTTCACTGACACATTTCACACCAAAAACATTTAATCCCCTCCAAAATGCACCTGCCGAATTCTCCATTATTTGAATTATTATATTTAATTAATGTGATAATTAAAAAATATAATTAAATATTCATTAAAATTTATTCAAATTTAAGAATTCGAACGAATATTAATTATGTATTAAGTTAGCTGCTAATATGTAATGGTTACTATTTTAATTAAATATACTAATTAGAACATATAAATATTATGATAAAATGTGAATAATTTTGGTTCGTATATTTAATTAAAATGATAAGCAGTACATGTTAGCTGTTAACTTAATACGTAATTAATAATGGTTCGAATTCGTAAATTTGAATAAATTTTACTGAATATTTAATTATATATTTTAATTATCAACATAATTGAACGTAATAACTATATATAATTAAATATTCAGTAAAATTTATTCCAATTTATAAATTCGAACCATTATTAATTACGTATTAAGTTAACAGCTAACATGTACTGCTTATCATTTTAATTAAATATGCGAACCAAAATTATCCACATTTTATCATAATATTTATATGTTCTAATTAGTATATTTAATTAAAATAGTAACCATTACATATTAGCTACTAACTTAATACATAATTAATATTCGTTCGAATTCTTAAATTTGAATAAATTTTAATGAATATTTAATTATATTTTTTAATTATCACATTAATTAAATATAATAATTCAAATAATGGAGAATTCGGCAGGTGCATTTTGGAGGGGATTAAATGTTTTTGGTGTGAAATGTGTCAGTGAACACAAAAGCGAGGTTTGGTTCATCGCCTGGCGAGGTTCCAAACCTCACCTCTCCTTAATTGCTGTTTAACCCCAATTAATGACGGATGGAAAGAAGGCGAGGTTCCAAACCTCGCCCGGCGAAATTCCAAACCCCGCAAAAGACATTTTGGGAATTATGTTCAAAACTTGGTTATTTCGGGAATATTATTTCGAAACATGGTTACTACAGTAAAATTTCCGAATTTTTATTATTAAGCTTTGTATTCACAAAAGACTTGTTATATGTTGCGTTCGTGCTTTGTTTTATCTTTCTGCAATTTTTCAGTTCGAACGAGAAGACTAAAAAAATACAAAAGATTGCAAAAGAAAATCGATAAAATATCCAATCTGAACGGCACGACATGATCATTTCAAAATAAGAGAAATATGCTCACCATTATTGTTTCAAAAGTTCTATCAGGAATTTAGTATTAATCAATACTTCTATCTCAAATTTAAATTGATCAGTATTTGTTTGAAATTTAGTATGGATGTTTCTGTATTTAATTAGTAGTTATCAGTATTTGATTTCATGCTCTGTTTTAATTTTGCTGCAAAATTTTCTGTTGGAATGAAAAATCTAGAAATACAAAAACTAATAAACGACTGCAGAAAAATCATATGAACAAATATCAACAAATAGTCGAATAAGATTCAATCCATATTGTATATACTCAAAATATATTCAATATTTTTAATTGTCCAATTTAATCATTTTATCAAAAAAAATCAACTTTAATTTTTCACATGTTCTCACTTAATTCTTAGTTGTCTTTGTATTGCCATTTAATGTTTTGACTTATCCAAATTATACCACTCCGTCGACGTGACTCAATTTTTAATTTTTTTAATTTTTAAAATTAGTTTGTCGATATTTAATTGTCTCTATATTTCATTAAATTTTGTTATATAAATAGTTATAGATCATTATGGGAACTTTTTAACTATCACTCGCTGAACATTTATTCAAGTGTAATTGCTGAACTTCTAATTTGTCCGAAATATATCATTCACGAGCTCACAATAATTATTTCCATTGACTAAATTGTTATTTGAAAAAAAAAAAAATTTAAACAAATATTTAAATATATTTTTCATTAATTACAATACTATCACTTGCATTGTTATATATTTATCTAGACATGCATTTATACTTTACCATAATAAAAAAATTGACAATTTATTAAAGCAAATTATCATATTTATTTTAAAATTTTATTTACAAATGACAATTTGATTTTGCCAAAGAATATCATTTTTGTCAAATTTACCTTTGTGAAATTCAATTTCGAATAACTAATCATTCTCAAGTGTTAATTGTGTCCATATTATTACTAAATTGTGTATTGTATGAAGTGAAACTCTTGCATTTGGTAATCAGCATCTAGTTATCTCAATTAATCACTCAAATTTTAATTATTCAAAACTTATAAAGTATATGAAATATATTTATGTTATTGTAAATTAATTTGTTAAAACATATATATAATGATACGTATACCTTCAATTAAATATAATAAAATCACATGTGTTATTACAAATTTATGTAGACACGTATTTATAATTCATTTTCTTAAAAATATATTGATTTGCAAACTAATTGATTATTAAAATATTTTATTGTTGAAATTATTCACTCAAATTGTAATTATGCAAGTGTTGTAGCTAATTTTTTATTTGTCCACGATATTTCATGCTATTTTTTTTGTTGCTCAACTTATAATTACCAACCCCCTTATTTTGGACCTATATTTATGTAATTTTCTCATGCCACATCAACACAACTCATGTCACATCATCACAATTATTTCAACCATTAGATTATGATATGTGGCAATATATGAACCATAGATTAATTTTTTTTATTTTGTGTGATTATGTTTTATTTGTAGATATTTATGTGTCCCTTATTGTACACATATTTTTAAGCAATTTTAGAAGGCTACATCACCTTACACTGATGACGTGTCAAAATATTATTCGTTAGGTTCATGTTGAACCAATTGTATTTGATTTTGAATTTTTTCACAATATATTACATGGTCAATTGTGAATACAAATAGAATGCGAAGAATTTAAATATCTAACATTAATAAACTAATATATAATATCATAAATACATCAAATATTGTTAGTATTTTCATAATATAATTTAAAAAAATTATGAAATATATTTGCTTGAATTTTATCTCTATTTTGAGATCCATATTATCATATATTTAATATTTTTCTCTAACTTAAAATTATGAAAAAAATTATGTAAAAAAAGATATAAATATAAATATAATTACATTAATGACTTGTAAGCCTAATAATTATTATTTTTAAAACTATAATTGATAAAAGTTGCACGTACTACTAAGTATGTTATTATCATATGTTCAATACTTTTCTCTAACATAAAATTATGAAATCAGTTATGTAAAAACAAATATAAAAAAATATAATTACATTAATGACTTATAATCCTAATTATTATTATTTTTAAACATATAATTGAAAAAAATTGCACATCCTAATTATTATTATTATTTTTAAAACAATTATGTTATATTTGTATTTTTACTTAAAATAGTTTCATGTTAATCTCTAAAAAAAAATAATGAAATATATTTATTTACTAAACACAAATAATTTATTTAACTTATATAATATTTTTCAATAATAAACATGACACATAAAAATTATCAGACACAAATAATTTTTTTAATCTTTTACAATGTTATTATTCTTAATTTTAGATATGAAAATTTAGAATATCATATGGTTTTGATTTTTGTTTATGTCCACGCATATTGTTTTATTATTTTATGGTGGCATTTATTCTTTTTTGTATATGTTGTATTAAAATAGTAAATAAATATTTTGCATTGTGTCATATTCAAAAATAATATAATAATTTTGTCATAATCAAACTTTCTTAATCAATATGATATTTGTTTTTATAAATTCTTATAGTTGATCCCGAAAAATTATAACTATATATTATGTCTATGGTAAATCAAATGAAACAAAACCGCCGCGAAACGCGGGTAATCTCCTAGTTCTAGGAATTAATCACTCTTCTGTGTTAATTGTTCTCATGTTGTTAAAATTTTAATTGTCCAATGTGAATGAATAGCTTTTGCAAAAAAATTCTCCGAACATTTAATTGTATAGATTAATCACTCAAGTTATAATTATTCACGAACTCTCAACAAACTTTTTATGTAGTAATTATGAAAAATCTCCTATCTTTCTACATTTTTTCAAAAAACCAATATATTTTATGCTTTCTCCAAATCCCTAACATTTTTAGATTCCCTCAAAAATCCCCTCCCTTTTTGTTATGATTTTGATGATGACCATTATACCCATCATAATATTTATTTTACAAATTTTTATAATTTAATAAATAATAAATAGATATTGAATTATTAAAAAAAATATAATAAAATGTTGAAAAATAAATAATACATAGATATTGAAATATTATTATAATTAACGCATAAATATTGAAATATTATAAAAAAATAACACATTGATATTAAAATATCATTTTCAACAACTATTATATCTTTTTGAAAAATATTATTATATATATTTTCAACAATTATAATATCTTTTTAAAATTGAAATTAATATATATTTTTGAATATTATTATTACATTTTTCAATAATTATTATGTGTCTTATGAATTTTATATAATATTGTTAGTATCAATATATTAATTTCAAATCATTGGAACTTTTATATTAAAATCTTGATTTTCATTTGTATTTATATTAATGGAATAAGTCTTGGAAAAAAAAAATTATTTTAGCAACATTTTTTTAAATTTTGTACAAAGATATTGAATTTTTAAAAAATAATATTATAATATCTATGCATTATTTATTATCATATTATAATATATATGTATTTTTATAATAATATTTTAATATCTATGTATTATTTATTGTAATATTATAATATCCATGTATTATTACTTTTTTGTATATTAATATCTATGTATTATTTATTAAATTATGGATATTTATAAAATAAAATTATTTAGAGGAGTACTTTTCTAATTCAATATTGTAAATCACAAAGGACCGAAGTCCTCGTCATACATTCAATCGTCTGAATTTTGTTTTTGTCTCGAGTACTCTATTAAGAAGGATTAGAGATGGATTAGTTGGCTCAATAGCCAACTTTTGAAATCTGGTATTAGACCGGACTTTAAAAGTCCGTTTTAGGTTAAATTGAGAATTATTTTGGAGATAAGGTTAGATTGGGTATTTCATGGTTGAATTGGTTAGTTTAAAAATTTAGCATTTAGCAGTATTTATGTCTGGAATTTAGTATTAAGCTTTGTATTAGTAGAAGACATGTTGTATGTTTACTTCATGCCGTGCTTTATCTTGCTGCGATTTTTCAGTTTAAACGAGAACTCTAAAAAAATACAAAAGAAGAACGGTTGAAAATTGCAAAAGAAAATCAATAAAATAGTCGATCTGAATGGCTAGACATGATCATTTCAAAATAAGAGAAATATACTCACTATAATTGTCTACAAAGTTTTATCAGGAATTTGGAAAATACAAAAACTAATAAAAGATTGCAAAAAAAAATGAAAAAAATATAAACAAATAGTCCAATAGATTCAATCCATATTGTATATACTCAAAAATATATGCAACTTGTTCGGAACGGCAAAACACACTCACAAAAAGACAAATACACACACCGTCAATCCGTTATTATCGAACAAACGACGACAAAAATAAGAAGTTATAATTTCAAACAAGTTGACAAGCAAAAACAATATAATAGATACATAAACTCTTAATGAAAAAACTTGAAATAAAGAATAATTAAAATAGCCACGACGAGAGCAAAGATTATGCTTCCGATGATCCACTTGTTTCGATCCATTCTCTTCGACATGGCCGAGAGTATCTTTTTGCTCTTCCCCACATTATCGTCCACGTCATGCAGCTAAAAAACACACGCACAATTAAATCATTCGTTTCGATCTATAAATAGTATATTGTAAAGAAAACATACAGTGTTATGAGCATGAAGAAGAGACTGTCTTTGTTGATGAAGGTCTTGGAGAATGGAAACACCGAGCTCTTCCGTTTCGAGCATGGTTCTTCTCCCCTCTCTGATCCTATCCGTCGATTTCCCCAATCTCTCCGTACTCATCAACAGCCTCGACCTCTGATCTGCCGACACCTGTCCCGTTTCATTCATTCGTTATTTAAAATTCAAATTCATGTTATGGGGGAATAGTATATTTGAAAGAGGAATAATAACGTACTGCCAGGGTATCGACCATTCCAGATTCTAAAAGTTCCTCTCTTGCACCGGGTCGAGGATTAACGGCTGAGATTCGTTTGAGCTCGCTTTTCAAGTTGTTCAGATCCGATTTGTATTCTCTCAGTTTTGCGAGCAATCCTGCTCTTATGCTTGGTTGTAAAGTTCTTGCTTCGAGATCCATTTTTCTTATCTGTAATTGGAGAAAATAATTTGTTATTTAGATTTCAGTATAACTTACCACCTATCTAGAGAAGTATACCAAAATCACTTCAATTAACCTTGATTTTGTTTAATTTGGATAGGATAAACAGGATTTGAATTAAAATCGAGAAGAATTGAATTTAGTTGAGTAAAAGAGGTTATTACCAATGATTCAGCATCATCTATACCAGATTTGACCTCATTGACCTTTTGCCTCTTTTGTTCTGCAAAATAAACAAAACAAAAAAACACAAAATTTAGAAACTATTATTTGGGTGAAAAAACAGGAAATTCTCAATCAAGATAAGAAGATATACTGGAAAAAATTACCTCCTTCGAGAGCTGCGGCAGTTGTGCATTTACGCGAGAGAGAAGCCGAGATATCGCAATACTGGCGCTCATACCCACCAAATACCTCACTCATCTTCTTAATTTTCAAATTTGTGCTTGATCTGAAAAATTGGAAGAAAAAACCAGAATTGGATGTTTATATAAGACCAGGTTTATATAAAACAGGAATATAAGAATTTAATTCCTTAAATATTTGTAATTCAGGACACGACCAGAAGATTTTAGGACAAGCAATTTTTGGGGGAATTAGCTAGTGGAGTAATTAGAAGATTTTCAGATATTTATCTGATCTGATCTTTAATTTGAGTGAAAAAAAAAAGATTATTCCTTGTACAGTGAAATTGAGGAAATCATTATTATAGTTGATTAGTAAAATTACAAGAGAAATACAAAATTCATATTCATATATCTATTCAATTGACAACGTAATGATGGATTTGGTAAAGTCATCAATAATTAAAACGAAAAAAACGGATAATGGAGCTAAATCACAAGAGAAAAGTTAGATTTGGGATAAAATATAGATCCAAAATACCAACCACGAAAACAGTATTGTGGATCTAGAATCAAGGAGAAAGAAGGATACGTACCGCAATAAAGAGAATTATGCCTAAAAACTTTGATGATGTTTTAGAGATTGATCTCGTCGCCTACTAGGTTTTGGATGGAAAGAGAGGACTTGGTCGAGCGAATAAATTGAGTGAGAGAGAGAAAGAGAGATTGAATAGTCAAATAGATCATTTTAGGATTTGAATTTCCGGTTTATTTAGCTAGATTTTAAATCCGTTATCTCATCAAAACTGGAATTATGTTTCTCTTTTCTAATTCCCTGTTTTTCATTAATTAATAGATTAGTGTTTTTGTAAATAACATTACAAATATTTATTTATTCAAAAATGATACAATCACAAATATAATCCACAATCTTAATATCGATGACTCTTATTGGTGGTGTTTGGATGGAAGATAAGGTGGGGATAATCTACTTTATTGTCAAACACATGATTTATTAGAAGGGATAAAACATGATAAGTATAAAAAGAGAGGATTAAGCTATCACCACTTTTTGTGATGATATCTTTGTTACTATCTTATACCTCTAACATTTTACTAAAATACCCTCATTTATCATAATACTTTATTTAATATAATATAATATAATTAAATATAATATAACTAAATATGACATAATTAATATAATTTAATATAATATAAATATAATATGATATGATTTGATATAATATAATACAATATAATATGATATAATATAATAATATAATATGATATAATATAATATAATATACTATACTATACTATACTTTAATATAATATAATATATTATAATATAATATACTAATGATATAAAATAATATTTCATATTCTAAAAAATTTCATATACGATAGTATACTATACTATAATATTTAATATAATATAATAATATATGATCTGATATATAATATAATATAATATAATAAGATATAATACAATATGAAATAATATAATATAATATAATGTAATGTAATGTAATGTAATGTAATGTAATATAATATAATATAAGATAATATAATATAATATAATATACTATAGTATCATATGATATAGTATAAAATAAAGTAATATAATATAGTATAATATAATACATATAGTATAATATAATATAGTATAAAATAATATAATTATATGATATTATATAATATAATACATATAGTATAATATAATATAGTATAAAATACTATAATAATATGATATGATATTATATAATCTAAAATAATACAATACAATATAATCTAAAATATTATAATATAATATAATATAATATAATATAAAATAATATAATACAATATAATACGATATAATACAAAATAATATTAATTAATATATTCAACATATTTAATATAATATAATATAGTATGACATGTGCAATATAATATAATGTAAAATAATATATTTTAATATATTATAATATAATATAATATTATAATATGTTTTTTATATAATATATTATATTATTTTATAATATGTTTTTAATATAATATATTATCATAATATAATATGATAATATATTATATTATAAAATATAATAACATAATATAATATAACATAATATGTTATAATATAATATAATATAATTTAGTTTAAATTATAATCAAAACTTTATAATTTAACATATTAGTTTCAATTTTATAAACAAAATATTCTAGTTTTAAATCAACACTATTCCAAAATTTATCCATACATCCTTGTCAAACACCATTCAAAAAGCAAGGAATAAATAGAGATAACTTATTATTCCTCAAAAAACGTATACCCAGCTTATTCTTTTTTCAAACGGAGCCATTAGCTATAAATTGGATGAGACTCATTCCATTTCTTTTCCATACTTAATTAATTATTTTTGAAAACTACCATACTTAATTAATCGGTAACACTTGGGTGGATTACTTCTGGTGATCTATCATTTTTGTTTATTTATTCATAAATATTTATATATTCGAGAAAAATAAATATATTTTATATTTACAAAATAAAACTTCACAAATTGAAATTTTTGAAATAAGATATAATTTATAAATATATGATCGATAAAGTCAACAAGTTCACAAGTCAAATGTTTTTTATCTGTTGTAAATTATCAAGTAGCAAAATTAAAAATTGAGTTCCTCTGTTTTTTATTTTTTCCGTGAGCTTGAACTCGAAGAAACCAAATTCTCCACTCTGTTTCCCTCGAAGGAATAAGAACCAAGTAGCGAGTAGAATAAACATTGCTCGAGATAATATTTTTATGGAAAATTTACATATAACCGCCTAACTTTTCTTGAATTTACAAAAAAAACTCCTAATTTTTGAGAAACTCCAAAAAAAATCCTGCATGCAAGCTTTTCTTTTCAATTATCCCTATAAGAATATTTTATGGTATTGTAAATTTTTTGGACCAAAATACCCCTCTATTTTTCATCTTTAAAAAATACATATTAAATAATATTTTATTCCAAATTTTTTGAAATAGTTACAAAATTAGCAATATAATACTATTTTAGCATTTAGTTCAAATGTTTATTCATTGTTCGTCATATTAACTGCTAAAATCAAACTAGATGTTGAATTCAAATTTGATGCTGGAATTAAAACTAGCTACAAAACATACTTTGGCGAGAAATATTATTTTAGCAACTAATTTTTATTAACAACTATTTAGAATTAAAACAAAATGTTAAAATAGTATTATTTTCTCAAAATATTTCCAGGATTTTTTTTATATCGTTATTCATTTTTTTATTATTTAATGCTAATTTTGTATGACAAAATTTATAATAAATAAAATATTTAAATTACGTATGTGACATAGAATTTTTTTAAATTAGTATATGTTAAATAATATTTATGGATATTTTTAAATTAATAAAATAATACAAAAAATGTTTAATAGAATAAAATGTGAAAAAAAACATAGGGGTATTTTGGTAAAAAAAAATCAACACCATGAAATCAAATGCCTATACTATAAGGTGTAAATGAAAATGAAAATTAGGAGGGGTTTTTTTTTTTTGGAGTATCCGTGAAAGTGAGGGGAGTTTTACAAATTAAAAAAATATAGGTAGTTATTTGAAAAAATTTCAAAAAATATACGCTTTTTTAAAACAAATTTACAAAATTAGGGGGCTTTCACAATTCTTACAAAAGTTAGGGGTTTTTCAAAAATAATCCTATCAATTAAACACATGATGTTATTCCTTTCCCGCACGCGCCAATAAATTGTCCCCGTGTCCAACCTTCTTATCTCACTTCATTCTCTCTCTCTCCAGTTTCAAACGACGGACATCTCCAGTTCTTCCGAATCTTTCCTTCACAAGATAGAAGACAAAACGGAAGATTAGTAAACTAATGGGAGTAGGTTTTCCAAATCGATCCCTTATATTTCTGTACATCTGAACCAAACCTAACCACGCCCACAGAGTCACACAGTTCCGATCTCTGGCAATGGAGTTCTCAATGAACGTAGCTATTTTTCTCAGTTTCGCCCCTCTTCTTTTCAATATTGCAGTAGGATCACTTGAATTTCTAGAGAGAGCAAAGGAATCGGAGTTCATGGACTGGATGGTGGGTATAAGGAGGCGTCTGCACGAAAATCCGGAGTTGGGTTATGAAGAATTGTTGACGAGTGAGCTTATTAGGAAAGAGCTCGATTCAATGGGAATTAGATACCAGCATCCTTTTGCCGTGACTGGAATTGTTGGGTTTATCGGAACTGGAAAGCCGCCTTTTGTTGCATTGAGGGCTGATATGGATGCTCTCCCAATTCAGGTTCATGTCTATTTTGTTACCTCCTTGAATTTATTGATTTACGGTACTAAATATTGTTTTAAATTGAGCTCATATCGATGTGGAATTCAATTGGGAGTGAAAGAGTACTGATTTCAGTGATTCAGCAGCCTTTTTAGTTCAATTTGTGTCCATTAGATACCATCCAGTGATCGATAATTGTTTGTTTCTTTGATAAATCAGGACAAAAATTTAACTTGCTATTTATGAAGTTATTTGATTTCTTATTTTATCTGTGGTATTATTTTGCATAATTTGACTTTCAATTTATAATTATTCTAATCGACTTGATTTAATTTAGCAAAAAGATGTAGCTGTTAGAAAACAACTATAATTAGCATCACCAAAAACAATTTCATCATAAACAAACAAATTATATATATTGCTTTGATTCTGAATTATAAAGTTTGTGATAAATAGGAGAGTGTGGAATGGGAGCACAAAAGCAAAATAGACGGAAAAATGCACGCTTGTGGGCACGATGCTCATGTCGCCATGTTGTTAGGTGCTGCTAAGATTCTCCAAGAACATACCGATCAACTCAAGGTTTTTACTTTTTGTCTTATTTCAATTAAACTAATCTTTAAAAGGTAAAAAAATAAAAATAAACATACATTTGCATACCATTAATTTCGATAAAAACAGATCTAATTTTGATACGAACAGGGCACGGTGATACTCATATTCCAACCGGCAGAGGAAGGAGGAGGCGGAGCAAAGAAAATGGTTGAAGAAAACGCAATTCAAAACAACATAGAAGCGATATTCGGTTTCCACGTAGCCACCGATTTACCGCTCGGTACGTTCGGATCGAGACCCGGCCCGATAATGGCTGGTAGCGGATTCTTCGAAGCGGTGATTAACGGTAAAGGAGGCCACGCTGCCATTCCTCAACATACGATCGATCCCATCATTGCCGCCTCTAATGTTATTGTTAGTCTCCAACATTTAATTTCTCGCGAAGCCGATCCTTTGGACTCCCAGGTATTATGATATTCTCATTTACATGATATTATATAATATTATTTTAATTTTAAAATATTTGGTATCGTAGGTTGTGACGGTTGCGAAATTTCAAGGAGGGGGCGCATTTAATGTGATCCCCGATTCGGTTACAATAGGTGGTACTTTCAGAGCTTTCTCTAAAGAGAGCTTTTCCCAACTTAGACAGAGAATAGAAGAGGTGAGACGATCATCGTGCTAAAATTACAAAAATGCCCTTACAATGTTAAAAATTGCAAACTAATGATAGGGGTTCTTTAACAGGTAATCGTGAGACAAGCCTCGGTACAAAGGTGCAACGCGACAGTAGATTTCCTAACTAGCTCGAAGCCATTTTTTCCTCCAACAATAAACACGCCAAAACTCCACGAATTTTTCACAAAAGTTGGCTCGGACATCGTGGGGCCGACACGTGTCAGGGAGCAACAACCAACGATGGGTGCAGAAGACTTCGCCTTCTTTTCGGAGGTCGTGCCGAATTCGTACTACTATTTTGTAGGCATGCTTGAAGAGTCGCGCGGGCCCCAGTTTCCAGGTCATAATTCATTGTTTACTGTTAACGAAGATGCTCTTCCTTTTGGAGCGGCCATGCATGCTTCGCTTGCCTTTGAATATTTGAAGGGATTTGTTGGTGATAAGAACGTTGCTCATGATGAACTGTAGAGTTCTGCCTTTTCTACAAAACCTGGAAATATCATTTATATCCCCCTCCAAAATGTGAAATATTATGAAACAATGATTGTTTTGGAGCACTTCTTTTGAAACAAATACAGAAATGAAGGATATATACATGACATATTTCTGTTTGGTAAGTTTGTAAGGGGGGTATACTTGATATTTTGATATTTTGTAGGAGAACAGATGAAATTGGAATTGCCCCTAGAATTATTCGTGAATAAAATAGTTCTCGACAAAGATGTTGTATCCTTGATTTGTTGTATTTTAAATATGGTTAATCTTTGCGTAGCTTCTTGCTTCGGAACTGTAATGATCATATTTTATAAATTGAAAATTTTAATTTTTTATGAATTATGGTGGAATTTTTATGTGTTATAAATAAAATTGATGAACGTGATTGTGATCTCTAATTGTCAATTTAAGTATTTATTGAGAGTTATAAGGAAAGACAATGATACTTATTACTTGAGATGAATACTTTAGCACAAACAAAAGGCTAAAACGAACATATCTATTCTGACGATCACGATCAAGATTGCTTGATTATAAAAATCCAATAAGGAATGAATGAATAAAGACATTAATTCCCAGACAGAAGAAAAGGAAAGCGGTCCCAACACCCCATGTGAACTCACCAGCCAATTTCCTCGCCACAATACAAACATCCTAAAATGATCGCGGTCCACGGTGAACCAACCACTAACAGCCCGCCAACTCATGTAATGAATACGTAGCGTATTGTCAATGGTTAAAATATAGTTATGAATGGTATCAAACGAATACGCTTAAGCTTTAAGCTAACCTAATCAAATCACGACAAAACTACCATGTAAGTTTACAATCGTACCCCTACGCCTTTCTCGTAAGGAACGAAAGGCGATTCGCAGGTACATCTGATCTGCCACGTCTATTCTAAATCGTACGGCTACTTTATACCTGCATACTGGCCGTCCGATCTGTAAGACTGTAACTGCTTTTCAGTACATAAATTGCATACATGCCCCTCGATATTTCAAATTTTACGAACAACCCCCTCGTTCAAAATAATGCCCAATCAGAAATAAGTCTAAGATGAAATATAAAATTGAATATAAAGGCAAAACAAAAATAATTAAATCATCGAAAATAGTAATATAATGAAATAGTCATCAAACAGTAGAACAGACGATAAGATAATATCAGCACAAGCTAATAATGTTTGATAACAAAAGATGATAGAATAACAAACAGATCGGTCACAAAAGAATCATCTAAATGATTACAGAAGATAATAATATCACACATCAGTGAGAAATCAACAATGATCCCACCGGATCCATTACTGGCGACCGAAGAGGAAAGCCATGGCGGAGACGAAGATAGCAGCAGAAATCGGAGCGGAAATTCCGGTAGCAGCGGCGACCGGCGACGGAGCAGGCGCCTCCGAGGCGGAGACGGTGACCGAGAGAACACTCACGGCGATGATTGCCATGAGGAAGATGGAGACGTAGTTGACAGATGCCATTGGAGTATTGATTGAAGGAAAGAGTATTAAGCACTAGGGTTGAAGAGCTTTGAAGAATCGATGAAGTTTGAAGTAAATGGAAGATGAGATGGTGGAAGCCTTTTAAAGAGTGTCAGGGGTAAAATAGGAATTTCAAATTCTGAACTTTAACTACACCTGGTTCACCGTGCGTACTCAATACACCGTATTGTTAAGATATGATAAATTCGTGTTTTATTGCGGACCGGGTTTATGTGATAAATGATCTTCGATTAGGTAGCTTTCGGGTCATTAACAGTCTGGAAAATACTAAATTTAGTATAATCTTTTAATGACCAGTAATTTTTTCAGACCTGTTAAAATTGGTTTAGCTTTGAATATTGAATTAACAGCCTGGTAAATAATTACTAATTTTAGGGTAATTTCGAAGACACGCATTCTGTTTAATCAAATATTTTACGTGTAAAAAATCACACACATCTTTAAGTGCATGGCATAGCTTTTAAAACTTTAAATTGGAAAAGATATTTTCATAATTGGGGCTTCAAACTTTTGAAAATTGAAAGCGGGCACCCACGGCACGACATAACATATGGCGTGAGCCCCTCGTTGTATTCAAGTTTTCGTGGGCCTAACACACATGGTAGGCAAAGTGGCTGGTTTTTTTTTACATGTTTCTTGTTTGTAACTCTAGAAATATAAACAAAAACTTCAATTTCGTGAATAGTGAAAAAATAACTCCTAAAATTTAGCCAAAGTTGGTTTTGTGTGTGTGTGTGTGTTGGTGGGTGGACCTTATCCTTTAGAAGAAAGAGGGCATACTTAATGATAAAAAGGATAAACAAACTGGTAATGAGTTATGAGATGAAAGAGAATAAATAATGGGCGGATTAGGTCCTTAATTGATGGACGAAAAAGAAGAAGAAAGAATATACAGGCTGCATAGACAACTATTTAGGACCCCATCATTCAAATAATTCCCCCCCACCTCTCTAATTTCATAATCAATTCATCATGTATTCCTGTCTTCTGGTCTTTCATTTCAAATTAATTATACCATTTTCAGAGAATAATGTTTATTTTTGTAAAGCTAAAAAAGAAGAAGAAAAAAGAGTTCTTGTATGATTTTTACAGTACGTTTTTTTCCCCTATAATCCCTGAAAATTGTAAATTGTAATGGGCCTTTATATTCAGAAATTATGGATCATAGTATTAATAGTCTATTGAGCCTTTATTCGGCCCATCATCAAAGCAATTTAGGGTTTTTGTCTGGATCCAAAATATTTTGTTTCTTGTTAAGAACCGTCCGATCTTAATTCCCACGTCATTAGCATAATTTCAACTCTTGGATTTCGATCGCACGGTTAATAATCTCACATGACACACTCGTCTCTTGTCCTTCCTCTCCAAGCGTTTCCTCTTTTTTTCTGAAATAAATTTTCCATCTCCCATCTTTTACTCTCAAATCTCGTATACAATTCAACTTCTATTCTGGTACTATTCTCTCTCTCTCTCTCTCTCTCTCTCTCTCTCTCATCTGAGTATTGATATGCTTTTCCCTAAATCTGATTTTTGTATTGTTTTGCCTAATTATTATCTTTTTTATACGGATTTATTTTTGTACCTCGATCTATCCCAGTATATGTTTTATACGTTTTTAATTGGCATGTGTTTTGTTTCCATGCGATTTGGACCAGCAATTTGTATAATTTCTTAAAGAAAAGAATCTGAGTGTACCTGATATTTATTTATTTTTCGACCAGGTTCCTCGATTTTGTAATAATCGGAGGACTTGATAAGATTTTTGAATCAATTTTCAAACGTAGAATTAACAGTGAAGATTTAGATTGTATTGATAATGATTCATGAATGATTATTATTTTCAGATAAACTATTTCCTCAATTGAAGTTAGAAGATGGTAGCGAATGGGGAAGCACCAGCTAGAGGGAGCGCAGCTGCGGCTGCGGGCATGCGCAGAAGAAGGGGAACTGGCGGTGCATCGGCAAGTGGATCGGGTGCAGGGAATGGGTCCACCATGCTCCAGTTCTACGCAGACGAAACCGCTGGTCGTAAGATGTCCCCTAATACCGTCCTCATCATGAGCGTCGGTTTTATTGCCATCGTTGCGGTTCTTCATGTCTGCGGCAAACTCAAACTCTATCATTAGACGCGTCTTTAGAGGAATCTTCGTAATAATAATAATAATAATGGTATTGATGAGTAATGTGTAGTTTCGGCTAATGAGTATCTAATATAAGTATATTAATTTGTTCTGTATTCAGTGATACCTGGAAAAAATATCATATTATAAATAGATTATGATCTTGGGTAAATTTAAGTACAAATTGTGGACTTCTGAATTTTGAACAAATAGTTCAATTCTATTTTTTTTTCCGATTCGTTAAAATTTGATCGCTTCGTTAGTTTTTTCATTTGACGACGTTTAATAATCCGTAATATTGGTCATACGAATATTAAAGTTTCAAATATTCGCATCAGTAAAGTTTAGCAAAAAGAAAAGAGAAGAAAGAACATATATTAAATGCAAAAATTCAATTTCAGATACAAAAAAGAATAAACTCAATTGAACTACAACTACAACACTACTTCAAACCCTTTCAAAACCCCTAAATTTGACTCCTACAAATACTAAAGACAATGCATTACGGTTCAAATACCAATCCACCGAACTACGTACAAACCCTTCGAAAACCCTAATTTCAAAACCGTGGACTATATTACAATGCAAAATTTGACACATCATCCGTGTACATGAGTATAGCTATATCTCGTTATATACCTGCAAGGCTGCAACAACACAAATACAATCAAAATGTAATTAAATACTAATAAAAACTTAAATTAAAAGTAATTATTGTTAAAGATATGATGAAAATATATTAATGTTGGACTTGAAATCGGTGCAAAGAGTTACTGGCATTCATGCTTATGGTAAAAAAATAGCAATGATATATTCACAAAATAAAAAATAAATAAATTATAGTAATGATAAAATACAATATAAGAAAATGTAGGGGTATTGGTGAAGCATCGTCCATAAGTTTAGCGAAACATTACTCGTAACCAATAATAATTTTTCTTTTAATAAATTCTTTGTTTTCAGAAGAAGAAATTTTTTTAGGACTTGCATAATCAGGCAAAAGAAATTAAGCATTTGATACAATTGAAACTTTTACAAATTTTATGTGAAATGAAACATTAAAAAATTATTGAATTAGTTAAATAATTAATGTGAAACCATTATGCAATACAAACCACTTATTCTTTTTTTACAAATTATTTACAATACAAATCTCCAATCTTAGACAACTGAATAATTATAATCACTCAAATCGGAAGCCTTTCTCCTCTCTATATAATTTGATGAAAAAATTAATCGGATAAGGATAACATCTCCAATCTTAGACAACTGAATAGACAAAAAAATATATGAAAATTTAATGACTTATTAAAACAATTATAATTTCTAACGAGGCAAATAATTTGAGCCAAAAAGGGGCAAATTTGTAAACTTTTCCAACCGGCTACTCCCAAAAATTGTACGAGCATTAAATATGCTTTAATAACTGAAAAAATGCTTCATATTGTAATTGTAACTAATTTTAACACTATTTCATAAAAAAAAATCACTGAATAGATACCCTAAATTTAAACCATCAACTCTAAAACAAAATCAAGAGCCAAACTTGTCAATTTGAAACTCTAAAAAGTGTCCGACTTTGAAGTTGTAAATCCAAAATTACCCGAGGTAAATACAAACATTAACAATAAATATCCAATTTCAAACAACAATTTCAAACCCTGACAAGAACAAGCATTTGTTTCATTCAATACAAACCCGAAAAAAATGGGGAAGAGAGCAGCAATTTCTTAAGGAATATTTTTGCATGTAATCTTTTTTGGTATGAAAATTCAAAAATTAACTTGCTTTCTGAAAATATTCCAGAAATGATTCAAAACTGATTTTTAAATCTCAGTGGCGCCGGATTTTTAAATCTCGGTGGATTAATTTTTTCCGATAAAAATCACATCGTGATTATAAAATCAATTGAAATTTTACTTGAAAATTTGATATTTTACTCAAATTTTACCATACCTAAATCTATGTTCTAAGTTAGTATATTTAATTAACATGATAACTATCACATGTTACCTGTTAAATTTGAAATATTTTCAAAATTCGAATTATTTTTCGAATTCTCAATTCTAACTGATTGCATGCAGAAATGCTGTTTTTCTTAATTATTACCAGGCGCCAGCTGACCAGTCGAGTGAGATTCGAAATCCTGAATCGTCCATCCCAATCCACGCAAGAAAAAAATTATTATTGTTAAAAGGGTTTTAGACACTAAATTGGTCTTTTCTAAATGCTGCATGTCAAAAAAATTCGGATACATTAGTAACGAGAAACTATATCGTGTATTCCTTATTTTTTCACCGTATCATTTATATTACGAATTAACTATTAATTACATAAATGATTAACAAAAATTGTTAATGTGTATGTATTTTAATTATACATTAATTAATTATTAATGAAATATTTTTTTTGTTAACCACTCGATTAATTAATCGTTAATTGGTGACATAGATAACGTGGCGAGGAAATTATGAGAAATGACTTCATCAGTAATGGACTGACGACATGAAGCCACCTGTCAGTTTCGTAGCAATTATTTTGAATAAACGGAAAGTCCTGTGATTTATGACCAAAGTAAACACAAAATTAAATATTTTATACGATTCATCAAAAAAGTATGTTGATATAAATGTAGGAATAAAAACATAATTATATTCTCATGGGTTATGCATGCACTGCTTAGTTATTCATTGCATTATAAATATAGCCCATTTTAAGGCCCAAATATATTTTAACGTTTTGTGATTCCAAGTAAACCCGCGCTTTTTTCTTTTCCAAGACACTGCCAATAAAAGGAGCTGAAATTTAATTTCTAAAATAAAAAACTTAGCATAAAAACGGAAATATATATACAACATCAACGTCTCCAAAATTTGAACCAATAATAATACAACATATCATTTTCTCGTACAGCTGTAGACCTGCACTGTCAGAATTTTAATCTACTCTTCTCCAGTTATATCTGTTATTGGATTCTCATGTACCTTCCGCGTCCGCTTTCGAAGTATGCAATTATCTTACTCGTTCATAATTCCCTTCAAATAATACTTGAGAACAACGTAACTGTATAACCTCCTAGTACGGCCTACGAATACTAGTCTCTGACAATACAACAGAAATAAATATAAAAAATCATGTATTATTGGACGGCTCAGATTAAATCTTAAGTTTCATCATTTATCAAGTTTCCTTGCCTTTATAAACCCTCTGATGACTGATCGATCTCCATTGCTCTCAGTTTCTTGCATTTCAAGTAAAAAGAAGAAGTGCAAGGACCAGATCTCTCTTCCTCACCATGCCGAAGAAGACCAAGACCACGGAGCTGACGGTGGAGAAGGATGAACCCTCCGAAGTACTCTACGATCCGAATGATACACCGGTGCTGATCGTCCGTGCAGGCGTTCACATGATCGAGACTACTGCTGCGTGGAGGGACTCCGACGCTGCTACGTGGATCCGATCTGCACTGCGTGAGACGCGCCAACTCAACCGTCGACGATCTGGTCCGCTGATTATGAGTCTTTGTGCATTTAGGGGCCTTCGTGCTGGTTCTTGGAACGTTAAGGGCCCTCAGGGACATCCAAACCATCTATCAAATCCATATCGGGTTATCTCGATCTGCATAGCTGGGCGTCGCGTGCTCTTCTACCGGCAAGGTTGGCCGGATAACGGGACGCCAAATATTAAGCCGTTGCAAGATCTTCTCGAAGATAAAAAGGTGGTTGTGGTTGGTCTTGGGATCAAAGAGACCGCCAAGAAGCTTGAAAGCCAGTGGGGTTATAAGGTATGCTATCTATTTAAAAAATGACTGTAATCGTGTAGATTTCATGTTTGATAATTGATTGATACGAACTTTGTTTGGAACGAATGCAGATCGCACAACCAGTGGATGTGAGAAAGGTGGCGGCAAATGCATATGGAAAGGATGCAGTGTACTGGCCGAAGAGAGAGAAGGGAAGAGTGGTTATAGAAGATCTGGGACTGGAGGAGCTGGGGGAACTAGTACTCGACGGGATGTTACTGGAGAAGACACCGGCGAAGATACTGGAGCGCGACTGGGGCAACGATCAGCTTGACGATGAAGAGGAGCAGCAGATAATCATGTACGCCTCGCGTGATGCCTTCCTTTGTTATGAGATTGCTGCTAAGTGCATTGAAAAGACAGGTTGGTCCTCAGTTCAACCTTCTGAGAATTAATCTGTGTTCTCTCTTATTAGTATGGTTTTATGTAGTTGAGTAATGTTGGTTTTATATGGTTTAGTTTTATCAGAGATATTATGATTTAGGGTTAATGCATGGATTTAGTATGTGACAAGTAATATGAAGACATTTTACTATATTTCCTATATGATAATTAATATGTGACTTGTTACAAGAATAATTCACGCAAGGAAAAACCAAATTGAAATTTTATTAAAATTGCTACACATCCAGATTAAAAGTGTACATAATAATACTGGAAACTAATTCTTAGCAGGCAAAAACAGGCTGCAAGCCTACGAGTCGAAACTCCTGCCGAATTTAAAAACCCACAAAACGTTACATGCTAAATTACTTCATCCTACTGGATCGACTGAAATATCCTCGTGCAATTCTTATAAATATATTTACATCCCAAAAAAAGACCAACCTAATTGATCCGGTCTCACAACATCGTACAATTCTTCTTTTGAAAAATAACACCTATATTAATTAATTCATCCTGCTCGTGCTAAAATTATGAAATTATGTTTCGCGACTCACTCATTCTGCATCTTCTCCTTCTGGATCGACTGAAATATCCTCGCAGCAGACTCGGTAGCCAGCCTCGCATTATGAGGCACCACCCTAATGACACGTGTCGAGTTCCAAGACGAGCCACTTGGCGACATCTTGTCGCCCAAGGCATCCATCCCAGCCATTCCCATAGGAAACAGGGGAGGAGGAGGAGGAGGAGGAGGAGGAGGAGCACGATGAGAACCATCCCCTTTCTCGAAAGGACTGCTCGCAGTGCTCCCCTGCAATTCACTTTCTTTAGAATTCCTAAATCTCCACGCGTTTAACTTAGACATGTTACACGAGCTATGCGAATTATTTTGCTCTGTATTAGGGTTCGGCACGTTATTATTTGATAACACTAAGTGGCTCACTTGCTCTACTGCTGACGCGGAAATATTAGGGTTAGGGTTTTGGTTCATGACTGGCATGTGGAACGGAGGGAAGTAATTTGGTAAACCAACAACACCGACATTCTGAGGCGGTACGGATACTTGGACCGGTACGCCGTAGGGCGAGTTCATGAAGTCTCCAGTTGGAGAGGGGAGAGTAGGAAAGAACGGTGCCATGAAACTGCCAGCTGGCGGACACGGTCCATTATAGGGCTTGTAGACCAGACCTTCCAAAGGGGACATGACCGGGACGAGCCATTGGTTATGAGGCGGTTGAACCGGATACCAAGAAGGAGAGTTGTGGTTCGTTTTGTTGGGTTCGGGAGAAGGTGCTACAGGTATGGCCATAGAGTTATTGGCCATGTTGGATCCGATATTGCTGGGGCTTGGTAGGTTGTTCGGTGCCGGTGGGGTGGGGTCTCGACAGGAGTTATCTGGTTTGTACTTGATTTTCTGCGGCGAATCCCTGTCTGTAGTTTCGTGTGGCATGGTGATGGCTGGGATTGGTTTTGTCGGTTGAGAGGATTTTTTGAGATAGGAGTAGTCTTCTAGAAGGATGTGAGGGGATCCGGACATTAATTTTTGCACCTATTTTATTAATATTAATAAATAAGTTAATAATTAATTATGTATGTCTATGATTAGGGATTTAGCAACTCACTTTAATTAATCTGTGAAGCTCGAAGACTTGAACAGAAAAAATCCTCTGCTGGCTATATATACATAAATTATATCCAAATTAAAAAGAAATAACCTAAAAAACTAATGATCATAGTAAATATGAAGTCTTGAATCATAAAATTTCAGCAAAAAGGTTAAAAAGAACAGGAAATAATCGTAGTAATTATTAAATTTTGAGGACTTACTGAACAATAGCACGTCTAGTTTTGAGAAAAAGCTTGGGGCCGATCACGGCCACCACATCATCAGGAGATAAATCCATATCGTTCTCTTCCACATTTTCTCTCTCCTCATCCTCTTCGTACTCCTCATTTTCTCTCTCATCTTCAATTTCTCTCTCCGAGTTCAAATTCAAACCGGAGCCATCGCCATTCCTCAAAATCTCCCGATTGTTAACACTAATATCATTTGGAAGGTTCAAACTATTTCTTCCGAATTTGCCCACAGACTCCAAGACCTTTTCAGTATGTACTGACTGATGCAAAAGGGCAGGGACGGTAAAATCGTCTTCTTCCCCACCTCCTCCAGATCTATGCCGCCTTCTAGAAGGTTCTTCAGTATGAGTTTGAGTCCTTCTAGAAGGCTCTTCGGTACGAGCTTGAGTCCTTCTAGAAGGTTCTTCGATACGAGCTTGAGTCCTTCTAGAAGGTTCTTCGATATGAGCTTGAGTCCTTCTAGAAGGCTCTTCGATATGAGTTTGAGTCCTTCTAGGAGGTTCTTCGATATGAGTTTGAGTCCTTCTAGAAGGTTCTTCGGTCGGACGAGAGCTCGACTCGGAAGGAGGCGGAGTTCTTTTAACGCGGATTAATTCTCTTCTGACGAGTTTCAGAGGCTTTCTGTGCGGGTGGGACCCGCTTTCGGTCGACTGATTATTGCTGATGTTGACTCTGTCAGAAGAGTTGACTTTGAATCCAGCTGGCGGTTGCGGTGCGTTGAAGGAGGAGAAATACGGCTTGTCTTGCCCATTGCCCTGTGTCCACATTAATTAATTAATTAATTAGTTAATAGACTCTAAATATGATAATAAATAACTTTTCAAGGAAACACTAGATTAATTTAAAAAAATACTGCATAATCATTATGCCCAAATTGTAGCTGACGGGCATTTTTGTAATTTCCTTAAGTTGCACATTTCTCATCAATTAGTAAGGGTTTGTATGGTGTACGTTAGCAACATGATTGTAATGCTTTTTTGGTACATAAGGTTGAAATTATTTATATGCCTTCAATAAGAATAAATGATGAAACATGTAATAATTCATAATTGGCCAGAAATAGTATTTCTAAAATTGGCAAGTCCCCTAAAGTACAACATACCTAACAAAGAAGATTAGGTCCTTGCCAAATAACACTATGATTACCAGACCTAAAACAGTGGTGTATTCAATTCGAGTTTAGGCCTTGATTACGGACATATATCAACTAAAAAACTTAACACGACCCGTCAATTTTGTGCAATTTATTATGTCAATTCAAATACTAAATTAAAACAAATTATTAAAATAACATCCCAAAACCCCTCAATTTTAGTATGAGGTACAAATTGCTCAAAATTTTGCAGTATCGACACAAAATCAAACACCAACGATTAGCTGCCAGTACCAAAAACACAGAAATTTAAACCCAAATCGAAATAAAATCTTAGTAAAAAACATACCAATTGGAATCAGATACCTGGTTGGAAGAAGTAGAAGCAATTGAAGTCCCAGCTTTTTGCACAGGACGAGACGAAGCTGAAGAAGTCGAATTCAGCCTCTGAGACGTCACGCTAAACTGCTCGTAAAGAGCCATCTTGTTCCTAGGAGGTGCACGAGGACCCCCTTTATTCGTATCGTTCACGTGTAATCTAGGAAATAGAGGCCCCATGGTATTACTCTCTTCGTCCTTTCCCCCTTTCATCATAGCTCAATTAAATCTCCCACTACCCGAAATTTCACAAATTCCAGCGAATTTCAAGTGTGAAAACAATCACTCGTGCACTGGGCAACGAAACCCTAGACAGAATTTTCAAAATTGATAAGCAATAACAAGAATTTGGTGAAATTGACTCCGTACCCACTGAGAATATCCGATTTTTACTTCTGAATCGCTAAGGATTTAACAACAAAGCAATAGACCGAATCTGATTTCCTCGCGATTTATGAGATTGTCGTTCATGACATATCTCAGAACAATCTTCAAAAATCAAAAGAAATATCTAGAGGGAAAAGAGAGTGCGAACCAGTGAGAGGCGAAGAAAGATAGATTCGATAAAGAGAGGGGCTCTCTCTCTCTCTCTATCTTTCTCTCTGCTTCTCTGATCCTCACCCATCTCGATTATTTGTCCTCTTACCTGAGCCCGGTTCTCATACGCCAAAACTATGTAAATTTATATGTAATGAAAACATTACATAGACCGGGTTTAGAGAGTGAAATACGGAATATGATATAAAAAGCGCCCGAGTGTGGAGCAAAGCGCATATAGGGCCCAGAATCAAGGGAAATTATTGGTTGATTTTTTCCATCATTTAATGCTTGCACTAATGTTGGTATTCGGGATATATTTTGAATAGACGGTCAATTAATTATTTATTGACGTATTATATATGATAGTATTGAAATTCAGAAATAAAAATGAGTATTGACAAAAAATATAATTTTTTAAGATATTTTGTGAAAATATTATTCTATATATGTTAAAATAGTATTTTCGATCTCTTTAACGTGTTCTAAATTGATTATTCCTCGATTATTAATTCTTTTTTATGTCGTTTGAGTCCATAAAGATTATAACTAAAAATTTACACAAACAAAATTGAAGAGTCAACAAGTATAGTTTATCACGATATACAACATTTAAGAATCAAAGTTATAGATAATATTTTTTTAAATTACCAAGAATGAGGGAATGCATGCCTATTTTTCGAGTCATTTCATGACAGCTAATACATATACATCGAGATAAATGAAATATTACAAAAATAATACATGATTATTATTTCGTCCAAAAATATGTAGATCAATATCAAATGCTACTATTTATTGTATATTGATCGATATATCATAACTTGTCATTTGACAATTGTAAGTTGTTCCCAAATAATTAAAATATGCTAATTATAATTATTCTTGTCAAATATTAACATCCCAATTAAAAATCTGATTAAGCTTAACAAAATACTTGTCAAGTTAAAATTACATCATTAATTATTATTCCTCATGAATTTGAATCGATAATATTTAATATGATGTTTTTGTAATATATTTTATTCATTTGTACGTTCACTAATTATAAATACGTCGACATAAATTTACGTAACAAAATATGGATCAATTTAATGAATATAACATGATATATCATGTCAATTAATTTATGACATCACAATGATAACATTAAGATTTTCATAAACGAAAATGGATCAATGGACAAATTATTGGACAAAAAATTGGACAAGACATTTTCAACTATTGATTGGTAGTTGTGTTCAAATTTGTATCTAATTTTTTGTCCACGGAACCAGCCGTTCATAAACAACAATAAACTACGAAGACGAACTATTTTTACAAAATAATTTTACTAGAGATTAAAAGAAATAAACCAGGTCCAGCAACAAATAATGTGGGATTAGGGTTGAATTTATTAATAATCCAAGTGGGTATGGTGGTAGCATCGTGTTGACTCATCTGAAGGGTCCATATTTGGCCACACCATCTCTCATGGCGGAATGGCGCGGATCCGGCCAATATTTTATTTTTATCTGCATTTGTATCGACGTGTCGTCGCAATATTTATGTTTGTCGAAACATATCTTTCAATGAATATCCACATTATTCAAATTCACGACTCATTTTTTTACTCACTTCATTTTCAGATCACATATTTTCTCAACTTTTCAATTAAGAAAGTCAAGTAAACAAAAATAAAGGCACTTCTAAGTTCTACTACTCTCGTGTCCATTTTTCTATGGGTCTCTTTAGGTTCGAGTTTCGAAGAAGGGAAATGTTGGACATACCCTCTCTCTCTCCAAAAACCCCGTGATGATTGATGATGTAGATAGGATTTTTCATCTTTAAAGTTAAATATCTTAATTTAGAGGTGTTCAAACTATTTGGTTTATTCGGATATCGAACCGTACCGATCGAATTTGGTTTAATCGGTTCGGTTTTTCGATTTGTTTGGTTCGGTTGAAAAATTGTTATTGTTCGATTTTGGATTGAAAATCGGTTAAACCGAACCGACCAAATAACATTATATTTTTTTAATATATTAATATTATAATAATAAAAATTTGATATAATATTTTTTTTAAATAATATAATTATATTTTAAAATCGGTTGTAATTATATATAATTTTTGATAAAAACATATATAATTTTTTTATGAACTTTTTTATTTTAAAATTATAATACTTCTTATTCGATTCAACTGAATAAACCGAATAACAGTTCGGTTAAATCGGTTCGATTATTAATCAGTTCAAAAATTGAACGATTCGGTTCGGTCTAAATCGGTTTGTTATTATTCGATTCGGTTTGAACCGAACCGACCGAATGAACACGTGAATAAAGAATATATTTACGCCCACGTGATGTTAAATTATATATTTATGTGTTAATTTGTAAAATGTTAAGTCGTATCCACGTCATCTAGATTCTGGGAAAATAGTACTAGGGGGGAGTACATCATTACTCTTTCAAGAACGCATATAAATGATATCAAAAAAATTTATGCCCAGATGTTCCGATCCAAATAAAACTTCGTTACTAGGTTTAATGGGTGCATATGTTTTTTTTATTGTACTTAACAATCGGTTATTTGTCGTATATATTTTTGTATGTTATAGTCAATGGGATTCGAACTCATAACAACTGAATAAAGAATATTATATAACATCAATTTATTATATAGTGTACAAATGAAACGTAAAAATATAATTCAGAAGGAAATATATCAAAACATATTTTCTTTTGAATCTCAAACCAAACTGTTTCTACGTGCATTGTCAATTATGTTGCACAGATACACATGTATATGTATTGTACATGATAAAGTGATATAATAATGTCTCGAATACAAATACGACTATATAATTCATATTTTAATATATTTATAATATATAAAATAATAAATGAATAATAATTTTAGATTAAATATTACGACGATAAATAAAATTAACCAAACAATACACGTATAGTGAATATATAATAAAAATATCCTAGGCTATAATTTAATATTAAAAATGTATGAAATGTAGTATATAATGTGCGGAAGTATCATAAATAGAATATATCAATCGTATTCTCGAAGTATCTAAGTCGTATCTGACATATCCCGAAATATCTGAGTCGTATCTAACAAAATAGATATTAAAATAACATGATACTCCACATGTTGTATCCGACCCGTATCACACTCGTATCCGTATCGGATGCCCGTATCCCTAGCATATTTTTGCGTTTTAGAAGCATTCGCGTCACATAGATTGTCAACTTATATGTCGTTGGTGCAAATTTATGTGTCGGCTCGAATAAATTTCGAGCCGAGTCGAGCCAACTGGAAATCGAGTCGAGTCAAATTCGGACTAGAGTCTAGATTCAGCTGGCTTGAATTGTACTAGTAATGATATTGAAATTTTGTTAGATTATGTATGTGTTATTATTATATTATTTGTGTTGCACTTTTAGTAAATTTTCATACATTTTTAATGTTTGTAGATATTCATAATTTTTTTAACTTGGAAGTAATTTATTATTTTTGATAAATATTCATAATTTCGAGCCGAATCGAGCTATATAAGTTACAACCGAGTCAACCCCGAGCTCACGCAACCCTAATTGAATCGAGTTCGAATTCAGACTTCCAATTCAAGCCGAGCAAATCCAAATTTTATTTTAAATCGAGTTTGAACTGGATCCAACTCGCTCGAACTCGATCGTCCCATGGATTGTACATAATACATGTTTTTAATCTTCTCTTGCAAATCCATCTTGCGAGACATTATCACTCGGGTTCTTGACGTATTATTAGTATTTAAATTCACACAAACCCTTGCATCTTAGTTGTTAGTACTAGTAAAATTCTCCAATCTTTTTTCAAAAAGAAGTCTTTGTGGGTAGGTCGGACCCGTTTCAAATAAAGAGGCCAAGTTAGAATGGGCCGATTTGTCTTTTCTGTAAAAGATAGATACTGGGCCCAACTAAATAAAAATAGAAGGATACCGAGCTAAATTTCAACTAACAAATTTTTTTTTTAAGAAAAATCTAAAAACGAATCGTGATCATTATAAATTTTTATTATTTATACGATGTCAATGATATTTGAATTCATAATTTCTCGTAACATACGATTTTGTTGTGTCAAAACACTGAACCAACTAGATTAATTATGAGACTTCGGTGAACTATCAAAATTTAAACTATCAAATTTGGGGAAACTTCGGTTGTAGATTTTTTTTCCCCAAGTTGTTAAATAACTGCTATAGCTAGTATATAATTTAGGAGTAATTTTACACAACGTGTTCTCGTTGCATGATCGACAGCAGTATGATAAGGCGTATTGTTTGGATTGAAATAAGTTAAATCAACTATATATTGTGGATACAATATTTAATGTAGAATCGTTATCTTGTTGCCAATAATGCAGCGAGATTATGTTGTGTATAATTACTCATAATTTAACAACATGAAATTGAGCATTTTGCAGATATGCAATGTTTCTTGATTGGCTTATTACGAGTAAATTGAGGAATTAAAGGAGTATCGTTTATTTTATAATTTTTGCATCACAAAAGGAATGAAATACAAAATTAAACTAGGAATATTATTATAACAAAGTTTATAGGTAGATATTGTTTACGGAATTAGGAATTCAGATTTCTTAAATCGACCCTAAATATTCTTCGTAAAGTATAAGCGTGTCAGCTTTTTTATCTATTGAATACATTGTATGTTTTAAATTATGTTGATATCAAATAATCGAAAGTAATAATAATATCTTCGATAAGGATTCGCGATACATATAAAAAACAATGCCCATTCGCGATACATCAATCTTTAAGATTAGAGCACCTCTCAAAGCGAAGATCTTCGGATGGCTAGCCATAAACGATCGAATACTAACGGCCGACAATCTATCAAAACGTGGATGGCCACATAACCTAACATGCAGCTTATGCGCGGGGTCGATGGAATCCGCCACGCATCTTTTTGTTAAATGCCCATTCACAATGGACATTTGGAATCATATCGAGCCTTCGAGACCCGCATATGCGGGGACGCTCCTAGATCTCTGGTGGTCGCACCGGGAGAAAATGACGAGTACCGATGCAAAAATATGGGACACAAAGTGGTTGGCAACGACATGGACAATATGGTGCGAGCGTAACAACCGCATCTTCCAACGCAAAGGCCGAATGCACGATCTTCTACGGTCATGTATTAAGGACTTAATACATAAGTGGGGGACATATGGGTAGAGTTAGATAAAAGAAGGGGGTAGACAGAGGGTGGTTTTGCATGCATTTTCTTCTAGTCATGATCTGAGGGCAATTAACGGTCCCTGTTGGATATTAGACTCAGGGCATAGGGAAGAGAGAAGGGCGCGAGGCCGACTCGCAATTTATTTGATGATTCTATATTGTAAATTGGACGTTTTCGAGTTTTCCTTTTATATTAAGAAAAAAGATCGGATCTAGCGCGTATCGCGCTTGCCTTTCTATTCAAAAAAAAAACAATGCCTATGCAAAAAGTTCGTTGACTGTAAGATTAGATAATAGATTTTATCGACTAAACAAATAGTAATTCATGAAAATTCAAGATCTTTTCATTTATAAAAAATGCCACGGCATTGAAAATCAAAATTCAGTAAATGAATCATCAGAAATATTCTTTCAAAATTTAAGAATTTGAGGGTAGAATAAGAATTAGATCGAATTTAGAAAGCACGTGTAAAGCAATATAGTGGGGTGGTGTTATCAAGGGGCACGCTTTGGCTTCGATCAAGGGAATGTCTTTCTCTGCTCATGCATCGAAAATAGCACAAAAATTAAATTAAGAACCTCAAAATAAAACTTCTTTGAACATTAAATTTTTTAGAGATGAGAATTTCCAAAGTAGTTTTAATTTAACACGGCTCATAATTTTAGGTGCAGTGCAGTGCAGTGCAACTAAGATTCCTCGCAGAAATCCACAACGAACATAAAAAGTAGTTAAAAGTAAAAGGCCATGAGACATTGACAATATTATGGGTCCTCTCGGGTTTAGGGTTTTGCTTGCAAAGTTAATCACTTTGAAATTCGGAAGAGAAAAAAGGATCTTTACATTAGGGTTTAAAAGTTCAAATGATGAAGAAGAAGGTCGTCATATTTTAGTATAAGATTTTGCCTGTGTCATTCACGATGCAGCCATTTTTGTAGTGAATCATTGATGCTCTTTGGCAAAATATTTGGTATGTATACATAGTCGCTATATTATAACCAACAAGATGGTCATAATTTAAAATGTAAAAAGAAGAGTAATAAACCCTTTTCATCAAAAAAGAGAGTAATAATAATAAACCCTAAAAAGTTCACATAAAAGAGATCAGCCTTATACATAGTAATTATTCCAACTTTATGTAATTTGGAAAAAAAGCATCTCTAAAAGGGTGAAAGGGATCCAAGAAAAAGCTAAAATTATGACAATCATTCAAGAATGATGAATACATGTAACATGAACATGAGGCTCATTTCATTTTAGGGTTTTGGTTTTGGAAGAGGAGGAAGTGTAATACTTTGCATGGGATTAATTACAGCACCAGCCATGTAACCAAGCGTGTGGCCTATTGTTTCTAGTTCCTTAACTTGTGATTGGAGGAACTTAAGATAGTTCGCAGCTTCATCAAGCATCGACGCGGTGTCTAACTTGTCGCCTCCAGGAACTAGCCGCTGTAAAAGCCCGAGTCTCTCGCTTATTCTCTCCCTTCTCTTTCTCGCCGAGACGGTTTGAGGATCGCTCGATATCCTAACATTCTTTCTTTTATTCGTTTTCTCAATCGGCTTGTCAATCCCTAAATTTATCGGCCTCATCGCTGCTTCCATGTAAATCATCTCCTTCACTTCTGCCATCGCTTCCTCGTCCGGTTCCCATACATTGTCACCTTTCAGGCTGAAACTGATACTGGCAGCGGGCTGACCCACCGAAGGTAGAGTTTTTTGTTTTTTGGACCGAGATTCGCTTTCGAAAGCAATCTCAAATCTCTTTGGTACCCTAGATGAACACTTGTTTGCACGGAATTGTTGCTCGGGGAAATCGTCAATGCATTTCTTGACAAAGTTAGGGTTTCTTGTGCAATTTTCCGAGATGGCGTCTCGCATCATGCTTTGAGTGATCATTCGAGCTGGATTTCTCATGATCGGTATTGAGTCCGAACAAACCACATTTGATTTGCATGGTTTCAATTCATTGATGTCTAACAATGCACCGTATAGGGATTCATCAAACCCTAATTGGTATTCCGAATTCGGGTAAATTTCCGTCGAATCGGAAAGATCTCCACTTAACTCGCTCAAGATACACGGTGGCAGAGGAATAATCTCATTTATAAGAGCACTTTGATTATCCCAATTGAGACTACACATTGTTTGGATAATCTATACCTGAAAATAATTAGCAAAGAAAACAAGATAAATCTAATTAGCCTTTACTGATTTTATCTATTAACTATATCAAGAGAACAAGATATATACCTTGTGAAAAATCCAAAGGAAGCTAGTGGAGAGTTTTACTGGTGGAGTTTGAGTTAAGGAGGAAGGAAAAGAGAGCAAATATGATCCTCGATCTACAAAAGGATAATATAAATGGTATATATCATCAAGGAATTTGTGCTAATTCCTATCCAAATTAAAAGGCTGCATGCTCTCTAGTTTAAAAAGTTGGCTTATAAAGAAAGAGGAGAGCTTATAGGTGGTCCTACTCGAACAGTTGTACTTTTTTAAATCGATTTTTTAATTTCAATCTGTTGTGTTTTTTTGGATATTTTTGGAAAAATCAATAAATTCTCGTTTCGATATATATATATATATATATTTTCTTACGAATCGTAGGCAAATTAAAGACGAGGCCTTTAGGTAAGCAGTTGGTTGCATATGAGGTTGTTGAGGTCAAAATAAATGAAATATAATAATACAAGGGAAATTTTCAAAAAACCCCCTAACTTTTTCTGAAATTTTAAATAACCCCCTATCTTTTTGGATATTCCAAAAAACCCCCCAAATCAAAGTTTCATTTTCAAAAACCCCCTATTGAGGTTAAAGTTAACATTTGATGGTGTTAAAAAAAATTGGACAAAAATACCCCTTTCAATTTCATTTTTAATTTTACTAAAGTATTTTTTTATTTCATTTTTAATCTTCATAAATATTGTTAAATTATACTAACTAAAAAAATAAAAGACTATGCTATATTTATAAAATTGTATTATTTTATTTATTTTATATATATATTATTGAAAACTAACATCAAACAATAAAAAATAACAGCGGTGTTTTATGCACCTTAAAAAATCTTTGCAGAAAAATATTATTTTCGTCAAGTATACAATATAAGTAATTATATTGATAGTTTTAATTTTATTTGATTGTTACTAACAGTATATTTATGTCACTATATATTATCTGCATAATTCTTTTTAACATTCAATATTTATTTATTTTTCTACCCAGATATTTTCATGCTTGCAAAAATAATATTTTTTTGTCAAAATATTTTCAAGATGTATACTTTTTTTATATTGCTGTTTTTCCTGGTAAACTAACATCAAACAATATAACTCCCTTGGATATATTTTCAAGATATTAATCTTGATGCAAAATCAATGCCTGAAAAATCTCAAGTACAATATCTCAAATACTCACTTGATTATTTTAGCTTTTGTCTTGTTTTTAATTTAATGTTAGTTTTTCATGAAAAAATATATAATAAAGAAAATATTAAAATTATATACATAATATATTTTAATTTTTGTAATTAGCATATGTTCAAAATATTTATATTTTTAGAATTAATATAAAATATAAAATAATCTTTTTTTAATTAGTATATTTTAAAAAATATTTATGAATATTTTTATAATTAATACAACAATACATAGAAAGGGGTATTTTTGTCCAAAAAGAATTTAACACCATCAAATGTTAACTTTAACCCCAATAGGGTTTTTTTTGAAAATGAAACTTTGATTTGGGGGGGTTTTTGGAATATCCAAAAAGATAGGGGATTTTTTAAAATTTCACAAAAAGTTAGGGGTTTTTTTGAAAATTTCCCATAATACAAAGGTATATAGGTAATACATAGCGAAATGTTAAGGATAATTTATCATACCCCCTCATTTTCCCACTACATTATCTATATCAGCAATTAACCATTAATTGATGATTAATTAACATTATTATTAACAAAAGTACATTCGATTAACAATGAATTGATATTAATTAAGAATTGTTTTAATTATATATTAATTATCTATTAATGAAGTGCCATTTTGCTAATTACTCTAATAATTAACCATTAATTATGGATATAGAAGGTGTTGTGAGAAAATGAAGAGTAGACTAGAGTATATGGCCTCAAATGTTAATGTGTCCTCCGTTCTCATTTGAATATTTTTGATACGTCAATCTAGTTTGGAAAGCTAAAATTAGTAATTACACTTCCATATATAAGAAGAGCGCCACATAACTTTGTGAGTTTTATGTTTTAAAATTTTAACAATCCATAAAAACTACAGTGCTAAATTGTTTTCATTATCTCAAAAATGCCATAACACTACTAGCAAACATGCCATAAAGAATGAGGTCCAATTGTTTTCATTATCTCAAAAATTATGTGGGGGTCAATTATTCACCGAATTTTTAACAGGACAATATATTGTACCTCCAGATTTCAACACAACACCCCATCGTAATTTATCTTAATTAGCATGCTTAATTAACATGATAATTAAAAAAATTAAATGTATAGCATAATTAATATCAATTTGAATTAACAATGTTAAATCATATATCACATGTTCATTAATTATGTGACAAGTGTAAATTGATATGTTTATTAGGCATGTTAATTACAAAATAGAGGGTGGAGTAAAATTTTCTTTTTTAATTAACCCACCCCCTTATTTTGCACCTATCTTTGAGCCTTCTCATGAAGCCACATCATCATCTATCTTTGAGTCTTCTCATGAAGCCACATCATCATTTTTATCTTGATTATTGACCATTAGATTGTGTGATGTGGCTTCATCATATCCATTAATATGATATTTGATAATTTAAGACATGCATTTTGTATTATTATTTTTAAGTATTAATTTGAACCATTAGATGTAGTGATGTGGTTTAATCTCAATCATTAATTTTTTGTTAGATTTTTTGAAGATCATATTTTGTGTAGTCATTTATGTGTTATTATTTTACACCATCTTTTAAGCATTCTTAGAAATCCACATCATCATACATTAATGATGTGGCATATTATTATTGGTTATAATCATATTAGACCAATTCTAATCAATTGTTTAACATTTCACATAAGATTATATGATCAAATGTGAATGCAATGGAATATGAAAAGTTTATTTATAAAAATACTAATAATTTCATATGTAATGTTATAAAAAATACAACATATATTAGTATTATTTTGGAAATTTAATTTTATAAACCCATCGAATATATTCATTTTATTTTTCTGTTTATTTTGACATCCATATTAGCATAGTTCATACATATAATTTTTCATAATTTCAATTTGTAAAGATATTATGTAAGAAAATACAATGCAAAAAAATACACATGTACATAATATATTTTATAAGAATTTTATTTGCATAATAGAATTTTAAAATATTATTATTTATTTTTTAGATAATTATAACAATAAGAATCTCATATAATACAAAGTAGATTATTATGTTTTACAAAATGTAAAATAAAAAAAAATCATGTGATATTTATGTTTATTATAAATTAAATTTTGATATTTTTATTAAATTACTTCCCCTTTTAAGTTTTGTATTATTTTATATTTGCCATGATATTTGAATCAATAAAAATTATTACTATATATAATTAATAACGTGTTACTACATATGTTGTATGATACAAAACGTCAGTCAAATCCAAAAAAACTGAATAATGTGAAGCATTTAGATTTTGCACCTAGATGCATGTGTCAAACTATGACGCATTCATATTAAGCTTCAAAAATAAAACGAAATTTTGGATGTTGCAAACTTGGAACGTCACGCGTACATCTATGTGAAATTTAAATACAAATTCTAGGTGCATGAATTATTATCATTTGTTTGATTCATATTGGTATGATTATATCCAATTTGTCAATCTCCTTATTTTGTACTTATCCTAAAAAAATTTCAAGAATCCACATCATTATTTATGGTTCATTAACCATAATTTTTGTGATGTGGATTCATCCGATACATTAATTTTATATTTGATTTTTTTTAATATATATTTTATATTACTATTTGTATGTGTTAATTGTAATCATTAGATATATAATGTGGTTTAATCTCATTCATTTATTTTTTATATTTTTTGAAGATCATTCTACGTAATTATTTGTGTGTCATCATTTATAATAACTTTTAAGCCTTCTCCGTTTGGTATTTTTAATCCAAACCGTACAAGCAAAATCGAACGCTTGATATTTAATGTAATGTCCAAACGTGAATCAGACAATAAGCAGGAACAACTTCAAAATAAATCGATCTACAATTTTTTTTTCTCATAAAATAATAAATGGATGAATAAAAAATCCTTTGAAGAAATAAATAATTTAAAATTGGACGGACTTATTTATTTTCCAAGGGTTACGACTTGCAATTTAGAAATACATACATCAATTATTGTGCATGTGTTGTTTTGTCAATAAAGTAGTGCTTCTACTTTTGTATGTTTGTTCTTTATTCATATCATCTGGATATATATACTATTATATCCAATCCATCACAAACAAACTATCAATCCTACTTCTTCTGAAAATCGTGCTTAATGTACCAACAGAAAATACTGCTAAATAAATACCAAAACTCAATCATTGAAATTGAATTAATGCGTAACAAAATCTATCAACTTGCTGTATATTTATATGACATACGTATTTATTTGTCTTCATATATACCTGTTTTTGACTTCACTGAATTCAAGACTAGTCCTTTTTCAATAAATTCATCATTCAGTATTTATTAATTATTATCAGAAGAAAAGCCAGTGCTTATTATCTATTTATTTTTTTACATTTTATTGGAAATGCAGTAGAGGGTATATATGATATATATCATATATGACCGATTATATTGGCTGTAAACAGCTATACGACATCCATGATTTTGCCTCGTATAATCGCCTCAGTTTTTCTCACCTCTTTTTCGACCCCAATTATGAACACCTATTTTCCAATTCACAGAAATTTAATTAATTAAACATCATTATGATAAGAAAACAAAGTAAATTTTGCAGGAAAAGCCCCTGAATTCTCCCTAAATTACAAAACGAACCCTAATTTTTTGAGAAATTAAAGTTTTAGTCCCTCCAGCTATATCATGCTTAACACGGGAAACTATTGTTAGTACTAATAGTTTAGGGTTTTCTTTTGCAGTTTTTAACAAATGCAGGGGCGTCTATGCAAATTTCCCCAAAAAGAAATTGGTGGAAATAGAAACATGTACCTTATCAGACGGACCCTTCGCACCACCCATATGAATCTCCACACTAACAACAAAAACAAGAAAAAATATCCATGATCTATATTTTAGATAATAATTTAACATAATAATAAATAAAAATGCATAATCAAATGATGAAGTATCATACTTGCAAGCTTGTTTAATAGACATAATAGAGGCGCCTTTTCTCCCAATAACAAGTCCCATCTTGCCAGCTGGCACTTCCAATACAGACAGTATCTCTTCTTCTACATTAGCCCCTGCTAGCTCTATATCCCCTATAAATTATGCAAATTTATCATAAACCCCCTCTATTTTTTTAGTTTCTCCCCTTTGTCAAATAAATGCCCATGGGTGTTGGAAAATTAGTTAATTACTATAATTTGGAGTGGGAAGGGGGGGCCAATCTGCAAAATTGTTGTCGCTCAAGCAGAAACATCTACAATATAGAGCTCCACGAATTAATGTACGCCAGTAAGCTCCATCCCTTAATTTGCGCATCATATTATGATAAATAAATATGTTAAATCTGACGTCGTCAGTGGCTGTTTTTATCATCGTTTCGGTCAATGGTCTCTGCGTCCAGAACGACGGAACCTAATTCAAAAGTAACATACTAGATATTGATAAATTAAATACAATCTAGGGGCTTTTTTGTAATTCAGATACGATGCAGGGGCTCTTTTGCATATTTGCGTGAAAAAAAGGTCACCTGTTTAAGCATAATGCGGACATCTGCCTTTTCAGGGTACGTTTCGCCACAGTAGCGAGGATCTGCGAGAAGACTGACGAACGAGATGTATGCATCTGGTAAGCGAGTTTTCCTTTCTTGTTCTTCTATTATTGTATACGCAACCTATAAAAATTAAAAACATACAATGATAATTATAATTAAATAAAGTGAAATAGTTATTTCAAATTTAAATCCAGTACCTGAGTATCGAAAACATTGCGAAGCTTGATTCCAAACTGATAATACAAAGCCTGCAAATATATATTAAATTAATAATTTGGTGATTCGCTAAGTTATTAAAATTAATAAATTAATAACTCGCCTCGCTATCTCTTTTGCAGTCATGCATAATTTTAATGACGTTCTGCGATTCGAGCGAAGGTTTACACGCTTGCATTATTCTATCACCTCCTTTTATTGCGTCCACTATGTATATCCCCTCAGGAAGTGCAATCTAAAAGATATAATTTAACATTCAATTTGAATTTTGTAAGAATTAAGGTATATAATTAAATTACCTGCATAATGCAAAGTCTACCATTTCGGCACAAATCAACTCCTTCACAGTCGAGGCCAACTATGGGTACTGGCCTTCCTGGAGAAAGATCTAGAAACTCGGCTGGAAGCTGAGACGGCTCTGTGACTATGTAAATTGGTACTTGATGAAAATTTGCATTCTCTTCGCACAACGGTCCACCTGTATAGTATACATGTGTACGATATTGAGTAAACAAGATCTGAAAAAGTACTGATTTGATTTGAAATCAAAGGATCTATGTTATTTTCGATTATATACAAGAAATGCTTAGCATCAAAGACTGAATAACTGATAATTAATAATAATAATAATGATATTTCCAGCAAGATCAGATCAAGAAAACTCAATGAGATCGATATAACATCGTTAAAAATCATGAAATAACTAACTACGATGATGATTTAGTAAACAAAAATTAGATAAGGTAAATGCATATAGTCACCGGCAAGGTTCGCTGGATAGGGGACCACGGCCGTGCCGACAATTTGCGGAGGCGGCTCGGATGATTCCATCGTCCGATGAGAAGAAATCCGAGGAGAGAGTGAGAGCGAAAGTGGCCAGGCAGTGGACTGGAGACGAAAGGAAGATTCCAAGGGTTCCGGAACAAAGATACAGTGGGATGTAACATGTAAGGAAGCTTTGAATTAATGGGCCATAATACTTGGGCCTTGAGTAATATAAAAGTCTGATCTGAAAGTATGAACTATGAACTATGAACTATGAACTATTGTAATAGTTGTATAATTTTTCTTATATGAAGAATTTTGATTCTGGATTTAGCCTTTATTATTACTATTCAAAAATATAGATATATTTCACATTTAAATGGTGTTTCACAAGTTCAATATATATATATATATAAAAGAAATATCGTTTAGTAAATATATAAAATGTTTAGTAAATATATATGATCCTCCACAACCATTGTATCCGCCTTACGTTAACGAAATTTATATACTAATAAAATGTTTAGTAAATATATAAAATAAAAATGATTTTTTTGGCTATTCATAGTCTCCATTTGAGCTCCATAACCATTGTATTGCCTTCAATAAGAAAATAACCACAATTTCTTTTTAAATAATTAAATTTAAACTCGATCATAGTTATAAAGAAAGCATGAAGTTTCACATAATTAGAATGATGATTTTGTCATACTACTTCATTCCTATTGCATGATATTTCGGTAATATCACACAATAATAGTGTCAAATTATTTTTTTTCATTAGTAATTTAATACATAATACCAAAATTTAATTTAAAATTAGCATAAATATAAATGATTTAATATCATATGAAATTTTTAAATTTACATTTTTAAAAGTAACAATTTTACTTGATAGGTGGTTATAAGTTTAAGAATTTATTTAGATAGATAATTTTTTGTAAAAAGAACAGCAAACCTTCAAATTGCTAGCGAAGGCATACTTCATCTCAAAAGAGGGCCAAGATTCATTTATGCAAAAAAATATATTTCCACAAAATTAAGTTACTAGATAAATTGAATTTTATATAAAAACAAATTGTGTGGAAAATAGAAAATAATTTATCACAAAACAAAAAGAGAAAAAGTATATGTAATATATTTCAGATTTAACGGAGCAATTAGATGATTTTTAATTTTTGGACAAATATAATATTTTAGATTTTTGAAATGGCAAATATGGTATTTTAATTTAAAAAAAAAAGATAAAAATATGTAATTTTAAGTTTAACAAAAGTTAAATATGTAAATCCCCCTAATTTTTATAAGAGTCCGTCTACCATGTCCCTGAGTTTCCTCCACCATAATTAATCCCCTAATTAGCGCTACCAATTAACGATTAATTTATAATTATCTATTTTTAAATATTTATAATTAATTATTAATCGGTATGAACTTTAATTACATATTAAATTTGTAATAACCATAAATTAATTGTTAATCTATTTTGCTAATTATGGGATTAATTATTGTGGAGAAAATGTTAGGGAAATGAGGGGGCAAAGCATAATTTCTCTTTTCATAAAGGCTCCATTTCATTTACACTCTTGTGGAATTTCGAAATATCATACATACCTCTTTAAAATATGAAATATCACGAATCATCAATATCAATCGCCACTACTAAAATATAGCGAAAGATCTTGCATATATTTTTCTATATATTTATTCCATTTTTTTTATACTTATACATGAACAAGCGACACAAACGATAATTTAGACACTGTATTGAAGAATTAGGACATGAAGAAAATTGATAGTATTTCTTGTAGTTTGTAGGGTTACTCGTGATATTTCATATTTTTGGAGTATATGCGATATCGTAAAGTTTTGCAGGCATACAAGGAAATCGCGATGTATGAATTATGTTTTATGAATAATATTCAATATCACTGAGAGCGTGCTGTAAAAGGCGATCAGGCCAATACAGATAAGAGATTGTGGAATTGGAAAACGAATCATTGCTAACAATTCATATATATCACTGATAATACATAAATACATAAAATAAAAGATAATTTCTATCACAGTTCAAGTGGCCAAATTAAAAATACAAACAAAAACAAATTGAAACTTCAAAACTCGAAATTCTCTCCTTTTCAAAGAAAAAAAGTAAGATGTACAAAACAAACCAAATCATGAAGATTACAAATCTTATCTAGTAATTTATAATCACAAACATCTGCCATTAAGCTCGGATCGCAAGCCATGTCACTGTATCATAATAAACTCAAAATTAGATATGCATTGAGACAAACTGAATCGAACAAAAGAACGAATGCCAATTGCCATACCTAGTTCATTCAGGGCCAGCCATAAACAACTTGAAAATATCTATCTTTGAGCCACCTAAAACTCTTTTTCAACGAGCCTTTGAACTTGCCTTGATACCCGATGGCCTTATAGCTAGCCACTCTCCTCTTCCTCTGAAAATCAGGATCGGAGAACCTCCACGGCGATTTTCCCTTTTTCGCTTCGGCATCTCTCTGTACGTATCCGGTGCTCTCGTATTGATGTTGATAACTAGCGGCCGAATTGGGGTACCCGTAAGAGGCGGTGGAGTACGATCGCAAATCCGTGCCTCTGCGATTGTACACCTCTATTTCCGTGCGACTGTCTGCTAATGATTTTGATCTTCGACCGTTCATGATTTCAGAGAGAAGAAGAAGAAGAAGAAGATGATGAGAGGTTTTGTCTTCTTTCTTCTTCTTCTCTCTTTCGTTTGAATGTGAAAGAAGAGAACTTTTCTTCGGTGAATATGAGTAGACTATTTGTGATTCTATAATTCGATTTTATTTTGTATAATATTGACAGTTTGGACAAACACAACTATTTGGAAATCGTTTTTTGATTTGGACAGGGTTATTATAATTGCCAAATGTACAATTTGAAAATATTATTTGACTATTTCAACAACTAACTCAAAAAAAGAAAAATGATTTTTTCAACATACCGAAGATAATAACGTGGGAGGTAGTATGTCTGAAAGTGTCGAGCTGTCAACTAAATGGTCCGAACCAATCCGAGCCGTTAATTTGAATCAACGGCTGAGATTTCTTCTCGGCATCAAGCGATCCATCAGGTCAATATAAATGGGTTTATATGGCCCCAACTACTATATGCCTGCTAAGATAGACAAGAAATAATTTAATAATTTAATACAAGGAAATAAAACAGTTGAATAATTACATAAATAGTTTAATAATTAAATAAAACGGAAATATATCAGTTCAATAAAAAAAATTGAATTTTTTTGGATCGGGTTACAAGTTATAACCCCGCTTTCAAATCAATAAATATCATTGTTAACAATTTATTGATTGATTTCAGAGAGATGTTTTAGTGATCAATTTCATTTTTCTCCATGGAGAACCGTATACATATCAATTTCATATTTAACCCAATTGGCAATTAGACTCCAAATTACCCTCAATTTATCAACTATTTGTTCCTTATATATGTCAAAACTGAGACTTATTTGCACAAAAGGGTGTCTTAATTTTTGTTGAAGAAAACCTTGATTCTCACATCCAAGAAAAAAGAAATGGAGATGCGGGGTATCGATCCCCGTACCTCTCGCATGCTAAGCGAGCGCTCTACCATCTGAGCTACATCCCCTTTTTGATAGAATGCGGATTATAGATATAAATAATATCAAACCTGCACAAAGTTTCGACGGAGAGAACAACTAAGAAAAGAACCTGTTAGTGGCATCGGCGTCGCTCGTCCGTTTCAGAAACGCGGCGATCCGGCGACGACGAAGGCGTGGCGAGGGAGAGAGAAAGAAACAGAGAGGGTTTATCTTAAATTAATCTAGGCCGTCAAATGAATCATCGGCTGGGATTTCTCCGCAGAACCAATATTTTGTGTTTTAGAAAGAAACGGGCTATGGCCTGCTCTCAGGACCCACATTCAGCCACACGCAGTAACTAACGTCCACTAAGATGCTAGAGAGCCGTTCGATATAACGATTTTGTGTTTTAGACGCTCAAACTCCGTTTAAACATAATTAATGGATCTTAAATCTAGATCCACTAACTAGAATTAATCGCTCTCCTCTCTGCTCTCAATGTAGATATTAATGGATCATATTTAATTTCTCGGAGGAGGGATAGGTCCGGATCCGGATCCGAGGTATACCATAACGGAGTCTAATTATAGAATATGAGAAGGAGTGTCCGTTCAAGCGGAGAAAACCATCGTTCTGCTCCGAATCACAAATCCTCGTATAAGAACTGAGTTCTCATCTCCATGATCAACAAGCAAGGTGAAAAGCTAGAAGAATTAGTAAAACCTACTAAGAAAATGGAGAATATCGAGTGTGTCAAAGGACCCAGTGTGCTTGATAGAGCCATGGACGAGGTCACTGCTATTAAGGCTACCCTCTCCGATTCTCTCCATTCCGTCAAACTAGGTTCTCTCCATTTAAATTCTCGAAGACTACATTCTTCTATGCCAGTACCGCCTTTTTGAGACTGTAATTGATTTTGAAATGCATGAAATTTGTTTTTTGTTCGTAGAAACTGAAGCTAAAGTAGAGCATTTGAAAGAAGATATACTCCACATGGGTCCTCAATTGCTCGGAAAGGCGAAAGAAGAAATTCAGCACCTCGTCGATGCTGCAATTCATCCTAAATTCCAAGGTGAATTTAGTAATTTAGTAATTTTGGTTAACTTTAAGTATTGATTTATTTGGGTGTTGTATATTTTTAACAGGAGAAGTGGAGGGAGAGGCATCGACTCCGGTGGAGACGTCGATTCCTATACTAGGTGAAAATCTCGTTGCTTTTGCAAAAGAAGAGATCTCGACCATTGCTGCGAACACCATTTCTATCGTGAAAGAGAATGAGGGTTCTTTCCTCTCATTTTTCGCTAATATTTTCGTGAAATGCTGCGAACCGTTTAATCAGAAGAAAGACTAAGAGATGTAATGATTCGTTTGAGCAATATTTAATTGCAAAGTCTCGGGCTTATGAGTGTTCATTTGGTGTATAAATAAACAATAAATGAAAGATATGAATAAAGATTATGATTCTATACCAACGGAATTTTTTTATAATTTTGCAAAATCGTCGCGCACCTGCGCGAGCCGTTAATTAGGAAATCATGAAATTCTATTTTCAATCACGAAATTTCAGTTTTTTATAAAAAAAATCGAGCAGAAAAGAGATTGATTGATCATTGATGTACCTGATATGCCAGCGGAACAACAGAACTAATTCCCTATATAGGAAAATGAAATATATGCAGAGATAAGCATAAAATAAGTATAAAGATGAGCTCTAATTTCCTACATAGAAATTTAAAATATTTTTCTGTCACCTAATTATTTTGCAGTGTCCTAATTCAAATACAGGCAAAACATAAGGGCATGTTTGGATGGTTGCATTAGGGTTTACAAATGTATATAGGACTTCGGTTGTGGCAATTGCTGCATTGTATTCGGTTTTTGAATGTTTGGATTGAAGTAATAATAATTACATGAGTGGCAATGTTTATTGTTTGGATCTAAAAAACCATAACTACTTCTATTACATTTTATGTTTAAATTGAACTATTTATACTATATAAACAAATAAAACACATAATGTAAATAATTAAATACATATGAAACACAAAATTCGTGATCAAATAAATGAGTCGTGTGCGAAACCAAACTTTGGGATACTTAATAAACTGTACGCGGAGGCGATTCTGAATAAACTGTACCAGTCCAAAGCACTTCTTTGATTTTCATAAATGTTATCTATAATTCAGCCATGTCTAAATAAACCATACTAGTCCAAAGCACCTCTTCAATTTTCATAAAATTAACCTATAATTCAGCCATGTTCTTTATCAGCCAATTTTCTTAAATTTCAAAACATTCAACAAGTTTCAGCTGCAATTTAACCAATTTCGATAAAATCAGAAGTGCATCCTCTCATTTGACTCCATTTACATTTCAAACCAAAAAGATATAAACGTGCGTATAAGGTATGAATTTTGAACCCAAAAATATGCTTCTCAATCGATAAATGGTTTACACAAGCTGATTGTAAAAAAGCCCAAAAGAAATTTCAAATTCAAATTACTAAAAACAACAAACTAATGCACAAGAACATACATTTTTCTTGGATATATTCAACTTGTTACTAGGAAATTTTATAATTGTCATTTCATTCCTAAAAACAACAAACTAATGTTACAAGTCAATGACAAGCTAAATTGTCTTCGATTCAAGATATAAATCATTCCTACATTGTCTTGGGTATATCGAGCAAACTATTCGACAAGAATATTGCAATATTAGCATGCTACTCAAACATTTCATCGAGTAAAGAATCAGAGATAGTACTCAAACATATTAAGCATGCTACTAAATTGACATTTCATCGAACAAATCAAGTGCAATAGAATGGGCAGCATTGAAGATCAAACATTAGAGGATCAATCATAAACATAGACAAATATTAGGGAATCAATCGCAACGGAGCAGTTTTAAATCATGCAAATCTTCAAAAATGATACAAAAATACCAAGATGCTATGGAGCAGTTCAAATCATGTGGAGAAGTTTAAATCATCAATACTCAAAAACACTAGAAAACATAAGCACTACTGGATCACAAACCAAAAATTATTTCAACCGTGACCAAAACAAATAGCAAGTAATCTAGCATTACAAACCTTAGTCCATTGAAAGGTCTTGATAGAGAAAAAAAAGTTAGCAACAATTTGTTTTTACTGCGGAGAGAAGAGAAGAAGAGAAGGTAATAATAATTTGAATCCTTCGTGAAAAAGAAATTTTGTGACTCTTGAAAGTTCAGTTACTTACTCCTGCCAAAGTTTCCCCATTCCTGCATTTCGGACTCTTGGAGTTTTTACGAGGTTCATGAATGCTGCAATGAGATGGTACAGAGAAAATACAAATGCAGCAGTAGAACAAATACCACAGTCCAAACATAGGTTTTAGACCAATTACTGCATTTACTATTCCTAACTGCCCCTATTACATTCTCCCAAACAGGCCCTTAATGTAACTAGGAGGTACCCTCGCTCCGCTTCGAGGGAACACAAAATAGAAAATCTACGATGCGAAATTATTTTTTTTCTTTAATAATTTATATTTTAGAAATTTAAAAAAAAATATATTATCTTTATTTTTATTATGAAATTATGAAATGATCATGTTGTAATTTAAATTTTATAGAAGATATATTTTATTTTGATAGTTGTGACTTGTGAGATTGTCAAGATTTTTTTTTTCATAAATATTTTAAAATGAGAAATATTATTTGATTTTTCTTACAACACAATAGAAATATATATTTGTCCTTATTTTTCCTTTCATGGGAGCATAAATACATTTCTAGAATTGCATAAACATTATACTATGAATTTATAATATATTAAAATAAATATTATTATGAAATTCTTAGATATTAATATTATATTAAAATATACTATGAATTTATTTATATATTAAAATAAGGATCAATATGAATATAATTAGATACCTTAGCCGTGAGATTTTGAATCGTGCTCTCTTTTTCAATTTCACTTTGTCGAAGTCGATTGACTTCTCGCATTAGACTCGTGTGGGAGTCAAATTCTAACTCAATTTCCGATTCTTCGAATGAGCTAGAATCTTCCTTTATCGAAATTTATTTAAATTTAGAGTTTAGTTGTACCTCGTGACCGGAATCATGTGAAGCGTCGATGTCGGAGATATGTGGAATGACTTGAGGAGGTGCGACACTCGGAATTTCGATTTCTTGCGGTTCCGATTGTGAAACTCGTTGAAGGATTAAAGCTTGAATGGCCCGTTCCACCACATCGTCATTTGGAGAGTCGATTTCCGCCATTAATGTCACATTGGCGATTTTGTGCTCGAGATTGCACTCTGAGTCGGAGAATGTGCTTGAGCACTCCGAGTCTCCCCATGGATCCGAATCGACAATTAAAGCCTTTGTTTTGCCTACATCTTTTACCTTCTTTTTGCCTTTTGGATTGTCTTCGCGTTTGTTCCAAGGTGCGTGTTCGGGATGTATGGTCCAACACGTATCGGTTGTATGGCCCATTTTCTTGCATTCAAAACACATTGGTTTAAAGTGTTGGCGCTTTCGGTCATCGTTGAATTTGCGCTCTTGGTCCTTTAAATCCTCGTGTCTCCTTACCAACGAAGACATCTCATTTTCGTTTTAGTTCGTGTCGATAACGAATTTGGCTTGATGTTCGGAATATGAGGTGCTCGCTGTCATGGTTTCCAAGGCGACGAGGAGAGTTTCCCAATTTGATGGCATAGCTCGAATTAGCTTACCTACAACTCGAGAATTCGTTAGTGTTTCTCCTAGAGCGATGAATCCGTTTTTGATATGCGTCATTCGTGAGTACATATCATTTACGGATTCATTCTCGATCATTCGGAAACGATCAAATGATTGTTCGAGTCCCATTAATTTTGTTCTCTTCATTTTATCGTTTCCTTCGAATCGATCTAGAAGTGCTCGCCACATTGAATGAGATGTGGTACATCCATCCACAATTATGGAAAGTGACCCGACAATATTTGTGAGAATAAGATTTTGAGCATATGTGTCGGCGGTCACATCGAGATCGGTGCCGTGGCATATTTTTCTCGTGGGATCGGTTTCGGAGGTGCTTACCGTGTAAACCTCAAAACCTTTTTCCACCACCGATCTCAATTTTTGGATAGTGAATACATTTAACATGCATCTCTTCCAAAGATTCCAATTATTTCCATCTAATTTATCGAGGTATGTAATTTGGGTCCTATTACCAATTGAGGTCATGATCGTTATACAAATTGTCACTTACACAAAGAGACGGTTAGTATTTTGCTCTGATACCAATTGTTGATTAATTTAGACCTAGAGGGGGGGGGGGGGGGTGAATAGGGAGTCCTAAGGTCCAATTTTCGCGGTAATGGATACAATTACAAGTTGGTGCGGAAGCGTAAATAAATTAGAGAAATAAATACAATACCGAATCAAATAACACGCGATATTTGTTTACGGAGTTCGGTAGGTGGTTGCTTTGTAGCTTTAACTCACCGGCTACTTGCTCAATCGACCGACTCGATTGATTGCAAGTGCCTACGTCTCCGGGATTCCCTTGCGCCTTTTCGGCTTTCGATCGAATACCCAACTCAAGCAATTACAATGTTTGCCTTGATCGATTTACACGAATTTATCGATCAATGGCGGGATTTACAATTAGTAACTAGCCTATTACAATTTTACTGCTAACGAACTAGTCGTGATCGGTCACGCAAGTTGGGAATCGTTAAGTAGTGGATTCGAAAATGGATCTAATAATCCTTGATTTGTTTTGGAAATATTGGCTCAAGATTTTTGGCTAAGTTTCTCTCTTTGAGTATAGTCTATTAATTTGTGGAAGAGTTGGAGAGAGAAATCTAAGAGGGGAACTATTTATAGAACACATAGTCCCCTCATAACTTAAGTTTTATGTACATTGCGTCGTGACGCAAGGAAAGGTGCGTCATGACGCACAGACAGATGAACTAGCCGTTAAGCAGGAGGTTGTTCAAAATTCAAGTGGTGCGTCATGACGCACCATAACGTGCGTCATGACAGTAGCATATGTACTTGAGGGTTCGTTCGAACCCTTGAATGGTTCGTTGTAACGAACCCCCTTCTGTGATTATTACTCACTTGGTCCGTCAGGATGCATGGTCAGTGCGTCGTGACGGACTGTACAATGATTTACTCAAGAGATGTTATAGCGTCATGACGCTCGGTGGTGCGTCATGTTGCTACACAACCCATGACCCAATTTATCTTCAGGTGCGTCATGACGGTGCTCGTTGTGCGTCATGACGCACTGTAAGACAAAACTTAGTAAGCCTTTAGGTGCGTCATGACGGTTATTGTCGTGCGTCGTGACGCACCATGATTCAAGGCAGTTTTAGTTTGTTTTATTTGTTTTGAACATTTTCAACTTATTTTATAAAATAAAAAAGGACACATGCCATGTTGTTGTTTATTTGGAATTATTGTGAATTGTTACACGATTGGCTACGTAAATTATGAAACACTAAATTATTTATTATTGTCACTCGTTACACGAATGGTTACAAAATTAATAAAACATAAAATAAAAAAAGGACACGTGTCAGGTCCTCATGCATTTCTGAATTTTTTAATACTATAGTAGAATAGTATAATTATTACGAATCGTTACACGATTGGCCACCAAAAAGATACAATATTAAATATTTATTTTAGTAGACCTGAGTTGTTACACGATTGGTCACAAACAAAAAAAATCTTGTTTATTATTATGACTTGTTAAACAATTGGCTACATAAATGATAAAACAAAATCCAAACAGTGAACACGTGTCATAGATATAGTATAATATCTGAATTTGATATTTGTATTCCTAATATTATTCTTATAAGCTATGCTGGATAAAAATAAAAATAAACTATGCTGGATAAATACGAAAATATTTAAGAAGAGATCGGATTCGAACTTGGGACTTCTAGATATTAAACCAAGTCAACTACCATCTCTACTAACTAATTTTATTGTTGAGTTGTTGATTTTATTATGTTTATACTTCATTTGAATTAGACAAAAATAAAAAGAGCATGCCGGTTTCGAAATCCGGACTGCCTTATAGTATGCAAAGTTTTCTGCCAACTGAGCCAAATACCTTTTGTGATATAATATCGATTTTGTTATTTTTATAGACATAGACATGTGTCAGTTGCTGGTGAAATGCTCGTGAAATCTCTATATTCTTAATATATACTAGCTTTATCCCCGCGCATTGCGCGGGATGTTTTTTATATAATTATTTAAATAGAATCAAAGCGCATGCGTTTGAACTAAATTAATCTAATCATGACATATTTGCAAATATCATGATGTCAATAGATGCATAAAGTTCATAAAATTAGTCTATCACGAATATTACTTTCTAATATAATTTGTATAAATATCATTTGTTCATGTGCTTCTAAAATTGATTAATATAATCAGGACATATTCGCAAATTTTAATATGTATGTAAAATAGGAAACAAAGACCAAATGTAAAAAATGACCAAAATGTGAAATAAGAAAAAATGATCAAAATATTAAAAAAAAATCGAAAAGTAAATAAAAAGGACCAAAATGTAAATAAAAAGGATCAAAATATAAATTAAAACTAAAAAAGACCAAAATGTAAATAAAATAATCAAAATGTAAATTGAAATGTAAAAAAAGACCAAAAAGTAAATAAAAAGGACCAAAATATTAATAAAAAGGACCAAAATGTAAATTAAAAATAAAAAAGACCAAAATCTAAATTCAAAAATCTAAAAAAAAGACCGAAAAATAAATAAAAAACGACCAAAATATAATAAAAAAGACCAAAATGTAATTTTTTAAACTAAAAAAGACCAAACTATAAATTAAAAGGACCAAAATATAAATTAAAAAATATTTTTTTTACACAAAGGTCCCTGGTGACGTGGAACTCTAGAAATGTAAGAATTCTTGCAACTTTATACATAAGATAGAATAGTATAATGTGATTATCACGTGTATACAGAAGCAACAAATTTTGTTTTTATTCACCACCATCAACCATTTCTTTAAGGGATTTGATATGACAATAAATCTCCTCCGTTTAATAAAAAAAAAATTGGTATGGAATGAGTGACGGATCTTAGTAGGGGTCGGTGAACGGTTGTCTCCTAAGATTTTCGTCGAACAACGTATATATCTAGTGATCCAGTGTATTTTATCAGTATAACAGTGTAAAATTTACTGTTTGCCCCTCCAAAAAAATCGTGCAATGTAATTTCGAAATTAGTCTTTCATTTTGTCTCCCCAAGAAATCATGTCAAGATCCGCTACTGTATGAGGTTGGTTATATATGGTGTTTTCAAAACTCATTCAAACATTCTTGATGCGTCAATTAAAGATGTTCAATTGGAGTGATTAACATATTAATTAACAATTAATTGATTGTTTAATTGAATTGACATAACAATTAACATACTCTTATATTTATATATTAAATTGAATTGACGTGTTAATTAATCATTAATTAGAATATCAATCACTCTAATTATTCCACGATCACTCTAATTGACCATCGTCGATACGACACACATTACATTTTCTCATTTAATATGGTGCCCCCACAAACTTATTCCAATATCTTTGATATGACGTCCGAGAACAGTTAATTGGAATAATCAGCATCCCATTTACCTATAATTAACATATAAAATTGAATTGACAATTCATTTCTACAAGCTAATTAATTGTTAATTCAATTTAACATGTTAATTACTTCAATTAATTGTTTTTTGGATATTACTTCAAAAATGTTGAAATGAGTTTTGGGACATCATATAATTTCCTTTTAAAAACATGTCAAGGTGGTGCATATCACTACTTTTTTCTATAATTTAAAAAAAGCATGCGTTTTTTTTCTATAATTTAAAAAAAGTTTTTTTTTCTATAATTCAAAAAAAGTTTTGCAATATTGTTTTATTATATGTGCTGTATTTTTTTTTTTTTATTTTAATGATTAGCTAATTCACAAGTTATTGACTCTTAAATCATGAACCCCTGACAAGCCAACCACTCCTTGTTGGGTCCATGTCCAACACCAGATCCGAAAAGCTAAAATAAACCCGTTAAGTGTAATAAGAACTCAAATCCATTAATAGTTAGCTCGTCAGTCGTCAGAGCATAGCGGGTTTCGACATGGGATCCGGTACTGACAACCCGTTAACAAAAGTCTTTAACTGTGTTTTCAGTATACATAATTGGATAATTATGTCGTACCCCTCGTTTCTCCAACACACCTACTGTACGACCAATTAATCATTAATTGATGATTAATTAACATTATCATTAACAAAAAAACAATCCGTATAACAATTAATTGATATTAATTAAAAATTAATAATATATATATATATATATTTTTTTTAATTATATATTAATTAACTGTTAATGAAATATCATATGGTTAATTATCATACTAATTAATCATTAATTAAGGATATAGAAAATGTTGTGGAGAAATTGGGGGTAGAGTATATGGCCTCGTAATAAAACCCCCAACCTGCTCTCTTTCCCCATTCTTCTCATCTGCTCAACCAAATTTTAGGTGATAAATAATCCTTTTTTCTCTTTCTCTAGTCCAAAACAAAAAATTATAAGCCAAGTAATCAATTTGTTTTCCTTCTTTTAAGAGCAAAAAATGCATGCTCTGAGAGAGAGAATCCATGGCACTCTGCATTCTGCTAAAGAAGGTATAATCTCAATTTCAAACAACGATTATTCTTCTATAAATCCTTATAAAATTACATTCTGCGAACTCGTATTAGTTCTGTTTTGATCTAAATTGTGATTTTATTTTAACTTTTAAATCGATTAATAGAAACTGAAGCAAAAGCGGGGAAATTGAAAGGAGATGTGAAGGAAATACTGCACAAAGGGCATAAAGGGATCACAAATCTTGTCGAGTCCGTTCACGAGTCCGTTCACGGTGTCAACGAGTCCGTTCACGAGTCCGTTCACAGTCACTCTAATAAATATGGTAATTATTACATTCCTCAATTTCTTTTTTCGCGACGAAATTTTTAGTTTCGAATCAAAACATGTAGTGAATCTCTTATTTTATTTGTAAATATCTACTCGATGGTTAAATTTTATTTTTCGAGTACGATAGCCGAAATGCTAATTAATTTTTACTTAAAAAATAAAATGTATAATTTCATTCAAAGTCTTCTCATAAAAGAAAAATCGAAAAATAATAACGAAATTGATAAAAGCATTGATGGTCAATTTCAGATATAATATCTGGAATGATCAATAATTTGAAATAGACGTGAAGGGATGATATTTTTTTTAATTAATTAAGCTTTGACCATAGACTTGGTTGATAATCATTTTATTATGTTAAAGATGGAGAGAGCTCCGATCTACTGGAGACCTCCATTCCAGTTGCTGAAGAAAAAACGAAGACGTCCATTCCAGTTGTTGAACAAAAAATGGAGATCTCCATTCCAGTTGTTGAAGAAAAATCCAATGATACTGTGAAACCTGCAGGAAGCGAGAGCACATCTGAGACGTCCGTTCCGAAAACAGAACAATGTGGGAACAAATTCGGTGAATTTTTTGCTAATATTTTTGAGAAATGTTGCTCCCCAGTTAGCAAGAAGAAGGATTGAGGCGAGATCGATGCGTTCATTTTTATTCATTTATGTTGTGTGTTTTTCTAAATTTGATTTTTATGATTATTTATTGTTGTTTTCACTAGTTTATCGTACTATTTGGTGCATATTGTGTGTGATCTCCTATACAACATGTGCTATTTATATATGTTTGTACCCGTTGTTTCGAATTTAAAACAGTTAGGGATGTCAACGGGGCGGGTCGGGTTCAGGTAAGTCTCCCCCATATCCGAATCTGAATTTTCGGATATTATCCGAACCCGAACCAAAAATACCCGCGGGTAAAAAATCATATCCGAACCCGAACCCGTTATCCGAAAATTATTAATAAAAATCTTAAAAAATTTAAAAATTAAAAATTATTATACAAATACGTAAAATTATCATCAATTTTAAATACATAAAACAAATAACTTGTACAAATACATTAAAAATTCAAATATTATAAATAATTAATCCATATAAACATCCAAAATTTTCATATTATGGGATATTTTCGGGTATTTTTCGGAGATTTTTCGGGTTCGGGTAACGGGTATACCCGCGGGTAAAAAATTTCTCCCGTACGCGAACCCGGAGCGGGTATTTTTTTCGGGTATTACCCGCCCCGTTCGGGTCGAGTACCCACGGGTTCGGCTTTCTACCCGGCCCATTGGCATCCCTAAAAACAATATTTATTTATTTTGTGTTATTGTTGTTCAGATTGATTTCTTGTTTAAATAAAGTCCCGATTTAAATTTGAAAATGAATTTCAAGGACAATTGTTTTCACTTCGGGCCCAAGACTTTGAAGGATATTAAAGGATTCTCGTATTGTCTAGAGAAAGTGATGGGAGGGTAAAGTATTTGAAGGACATACATTTCTCACACGTGTTGTTTGATGTTGTAGAATGATAGATAATGAAAAGTGAAATTTGTTGTTTGGTGTGAAGGAAATTAAAAAATGATCGGAATAAGATTTTTTTTTTAAATATATAAAATAGTATATAAATATATTAATTAATAATTAAAATCAATATTATATTTACATTACATTATTATATTAAACTGGGTCCACATGATCCAAAAATCATTGATGTATTTCGGTTCATGAAAGCCTGGTCTATACAAATGTATGTATGGAGAAATAAATCAAGTAGACCCGGTCTACATGATCCAAAGGACTTCATGTGTCTCGGTGCATGAAAGCCCATCCTATACAAATGTGGACCAGGTAATCAAACCAACCAAAAATACACGATTGAAAATAAAGCACCACGAAAACATATCAGAATAGCAACAATAGATCAATGAGATGAAAATGAAGGAAGCAGGTGACGTGGAAGCTCACAATTGAGGCAATTCTTGTAGATTTATACATAAGATTAAATAAATTTTATTATTTATATTAATATTGTATTATAATAATATTATATGTTATTATTTTATTATTACTATGAATAATAATATTATATTAATATATTAATTAATAATTAAAATAAAAATATTATATTAACGTTAGATTATAATATTATATTATATGTTATTATTTTATTATTACTATTAATAATAATAATAATGTATTGTATTGTATTATTATTATATATTATATTATATTATATTAATATATTATTTATATAAATATCTTAATTAATAATTGAAATATATATTATATTAACATTACATTATTATATTATATTATATTATATTACTAATATTAATATTATATTATAATAATATTATATGATATCATTTTATTATTACAATTAATAATAATAATATTATTATTATTATATATTGTAGTATATTAATTATTAATATATAAATATATTAATTAATAATTAAAATAAATATTATATTAACATTATATTATTATATTATCTTGTATTATTAATATTAATATTGTATTATAATAATGTTATATGTTATTGTTTTATTATTACTATTAATACTAATAATTATATTATATTGTATTGTATTATTATTATATATTATATTATGTTAATATATTAATTATATAAATATCTTAATTAATAATTAAAATAAATATTGTATGAACATTATATTGCATTATTCTATTATTAATATTAATATTGTATTATAATAATAATATATGTTATAATTTTATTATTACTATTTATAATAATATTCTTATATTATATATTATATTACTATATAAATATATTATATTATTATAAATTAATAATTAAAATAAATATATTATATACAAATTAAGGAAAACACAAGGAACACAAGTCATGTCCTTTGTTTTCTCTTTATTTTTGCAACACAACAAATGGATGAAAAAAAGGGGGACAATGACAAGCAAACTAGAAAACACATTCCCACTTAATCCCACATTCTTGACTCATCAAACAAAGAACAAGAACACTTGTCATGAATATTGATGTTTTTCTCTCATTATACCACAAATCAAACGGCTCCGAAGATTATCTTTTAGGCGGACTATTGCGTGCTGGCCTGTCAGGAACCATCGTGACGGGTCACGTGGCAATTTTTTTCTTTTAAATATGATTTATTGTCATGTTGGCTTTCTATGGCGTGCCGATCAAAAATATATAAATTAACATACAAAAAAAAATTAATACAAAAAAATGTTCATCTAAAAAAATATATGATACAAAAGATATATTATACATGTAAAATACTAAAAATATATAATATGTAGTGTATTTAAAAATATATATATCATATATCTAAAATGCATACGGTACATTTTAAAATATATAAAAATAAATACGAGCCCGACATACATTAGACGTATATTAATTTAAATTCGGACGAGTCGTGTACCATATTTTCTCTTTATTTCGCTCTCTTATTAATTTGTTGGGTTTGGGCTCCTGGAGGTACTTCTCTTCTTTTTAGTGTATGGGGCTAAGAATTAGGAGTTACTAGCAATGGCCCGCGCAACAATTGCGCGGGATTTCATATTCTTTTTTTTACATTTTTTGTATAATTTGTTTAAATAGAATTTGCGCGGATACGCTTAAAATCAATTATATAATCATGATATGTTTGCAAATATACTGATGTCAATAAATGTATTATAATTAATAAATGTTCATGAAATCTATCGTGGATATAGACATTATAATTAATAAGGGTCCCTGGTATTGGTCCATCATTATAAATCCACACCAAATAAATAAAATATAACATGTTATAATTCAAACAAAATTAAAGTTTCAAAAAGAGGAAATTGTGAATAATACACATAAAACAGAAATATATATTTAAAATGTCATCCATTAACATAAAAATATCAATCACAATTGTAAATTATATCATAAGAAAATAACAATTCAGTCATAGTTTCATACGAAAATTATATATGGAGCCCCAATAATCCAAATATAACATCCTTGATGAGGCGGCAAGCGAGAATTAAGTAGGTTGATTAGTATTATTGATTGTCTCATTTAACGACTTAAATGACCGTTTAATTGATTTGACACGCCGATTAACATTTATTAATATTAACATATTATAAATTATTGATGTGTTAATTAATTATGTCAATTAACATTTAATTGAGTCAATTAGAAATGTTAATCAATTACTTTGTCACCTCATCGAGGATATTATGATGAGTTTATGGGGCAATTATATTTTTCTTCCATACTTGAGTATAATTTGGGTTGCAATAGAAACAAAACTCACAAAAAAAAAGTTGACACGTGTCATTATGTGGTCACATGTCAATTAATATTTACTAATATTAATATATTATAAATTATTAGTGTGTTAATTAAACGTGTCAATTAACATTTAATTGAGTCAATTAGAAATATTAATCAATTCATTTTGTTACCTTATCAAGAATATTGTGATCATTTGGGAGTTAATTATATTTTTTCTTCCATACATGGGTATAACTTGGGTTGCAATAAAAACAAAATTATATAGGTTGTATTAGGGCCAATTAGATTAAATTAATTAGTGTTGGTGGAGTATAAATTATGATGATCATCATATTAACGTCGGTCACACTAAAATAAATAGAAATAGACATGTATCTTACGTATGGGCATCGTTAGGTGCCATACAAATCGGTACATGGTCGGTATTAGTTATATGTCCATGAGTTTAAAAATTGGGGTCCAAAATTTTAATTTTTTTTTATAAAGATGATTTATTCAGTTAAAAATAAGTATAAATATAATAAACATAATTTCGAGTGTAGCCGAGGATAAACCAACCGAGAATCAATTCCGGCCTAATCGCATAAGAACTCCGATATCACTGGCAGATTCGAGGAGTCCTTCGATGGCTAATGATGAAGGCCGTGTTTGAATTTTGATTGAGGGGTACAATTTTGATTTCAAGTAGTGATGATAGTATTGTGTTATTGATAAACAAACTTTTAAGGCTGTTTTTTTGGGGGGTTTTCGGTTTTGGTTGTTTTTAATTAATAAAGTTCTAGATGGAATAATTTAGGATTATTAGTTTGTTAATGATTTTTCAAATAATGGGCATGAAATGAAACATTTATGATTTGGAAATGTTCAATAATTTCATGTGTTAGTTTTTTTTTTGTTGTTGTATTTTTCATGTATGTGATAATCTATGATTTATCCGTGTTCTTAAGTGGAAATTACAACTCAATATTAACAAAAATCCTAATTATAGTAAATATGATATTTGCTAGTCTATATTAGCATGTGTTTGCTAAAAAAAATTAAACTCAATGAGTTATATAACACGACTCAAACAAATTCTTCTTGTTCATAACGATTAACGAGTAAAAAATTATTATAATATGGGAAGAATCGTTCCTTCAGATTCAGAACCTTGTCTCCTTCCTCTTTCAACCATCATTCCAATCTTTGCTGTTTTGTTCATAATGTTCGCAATGATTTGTCTGTTCCTTTGCGCATCTTGCAACCGCAAAAAACATCGCAAGACTCGAGAAACCCCGCCACCATCGGCGGCCTCTCAAATAGAAATACAAATCCCACCCACAAGCAATGTACCAAAAAAAACCTTGACTGGAATTCAGAATGCCGAGACTACTAACGGCAATAACAACACCAATACAACAACGGGCAGGAGGAATAGAATACTGAGCAGGAGGATTCGTTCTGCGACGAATTTGGGAATTAGAATTCCGGAAAGTTGGAGGCGGAATAATAATGTTACGAGAGAGAATAGCGTGGACGCGGATAAGAAAATACAAGGTAGTGAATGGTACGTGATGAATAAGGTAACTCCTGGAGAAAGAAATAGGATTTCAACCGATGATGAGGAACCTACCGGGAATTCGTTTCGGGCTTATCGTACGCGAACTCCGAGATCGTTGCCGATTTCAAGGAGCGCTTCGATGGCTAACTAGGAAAATTCATCATGATTGAAATGTAAACTTCTAATTTGATATTTGTTGTTTGGATTGCTCTCTCTTTGTTGTTTTTGTTTTTAGTATGAAGCTATTGATATGAGAATTGAGATGTAAATAAAATTTTGAGACCATGTTATATAGAATAAACTTGACAAACGATTTTGAGTTCATGTTATAATATTTTATTTGCTAATCAGTTATATAATCCTTGCAATGGAATATTTTATGTGAGAAGGCCACATCACGTGATCACATGTGTGCCGTTTGATTGCGCTTATTCATTGTGAGCCTTCTGATAGATTGATAATTGTGATTTAATATGAGTCGTCTATGCGTCGTAAAGTATATATTTATTTAACTATTTTCTCTCTGTTTGTTAACCTCAATTGCTCCTCCTCTTTTCCTCTAATCTATCTCGATTTCTCATTTTCCGACTTTCTTCCTCGTTGGATTTCGTCCTTCAATTCGAGTTCAATTGTTATTCCTCTTCGGCTCTCCTCCTTTAACCGAAACATTTAAAATTGGTGGGTTTGAATTATCTTTGGATCTGTATAATTTGATCGAGAGGCACTGCTCATCTTAGATTGCTGATGCTTCTAGATGGTCCGATTAAACATATAATCCAACTTGAACCATGTTCAATTAATTTAACTCGGTCATAGAAATTAAAAAAAAAATCATGGACAACAATAATTTATAAATTAATGAATACATTCACGAAATTAAGTTATTGACTATTACGTATTATTATGAATTAAAATAGAGTTTATTGTATATTAGATTTCTACCATGTCCCTATAAAAATCCAAAATATCAAATTCGCCCCTCTAAAAATGTTAATATCAAAATTATCCTTGCAAAAATTACTTGTTATCAAATTTGTCCTTCAAAAATTAGAAACTTGTCATTTTTATCCATTTAAAACTTATATAATATCAAATATGCCCAAACCGTTAATGTCCTGTTAAATTTAACTTGATTTTTAATTACAAACTTCATTAAATCGTTGACATTAAAATTGTTGGACCAAAATGCCCTTTCTTCTCCAATAAACAATAACTAAACTCTTTCCTCCCCAACTCAGTTTATCAAAACTTAAACTTATCGTCTTTTCAATGGCTGTCAATTAACTGATCCAATCAGCCAGCACTACTCGCTTCGTGTCCTCCTCCTGTAGCAAATACAGACACACTCACGGCCTCCCTCGTCTTCTTCCTCTTCTAGCTTTACTCCTTTTGTCATGTTTCTTTCTTGTCAAAAGTCTCAAGCCTAATTAAATCAATTGACCCTAATACAATCACAATTAACTTCGATTCAAAATAACCTAGTGATAAATTATCCAAATGCGACTGAAATGAAGCATAATGATATACATGGACCACAATCATACCCTAAACCATAATTAAGAATAATGGATACTCTAGCACAATGGATAATTATTGACTCCAATACAGTGATAATTAACCATAGTTGTACCATAATTATACCAAAAAACTGACCGCAATTAAGCAAAATTGATCTTAAACCATCACGAAATAACTAAGAACCGATCAAATTCATGAAGAGAAATGGGTACTTCTCACAGACTCTTTCTTGAAATGTCTAACAAAAGGGGCTGCCGTTCCGTACCGTATTGAAGGCAGTGTGATGCGAATCGCGATGGAGCTTGCGACAGCATATAAGAGTTAGAGATCGCACCATGAAGATACGAAGCTAGAGTGAGACTCGCCATTAAAATGGAACTTTCCAAGTTTTAATGGAGCCATACTGCCATAGTCAACAAAACGAAAACCTTTGAGGTTGATGGATGGGGCTCAGAGGGCAAACTTGTCATTTGACAAGTTTCTGCTAAATCTAACAGAATAATTAGTTTTCGATTACTTTGATACAATCTGACATTTAGAAGGATATATTTGATATTAATGATTTTGAAGGGATAAATTTGATATTAAGAATTTTTGAAGGAATATACAAGAAATTATCCCTTATTATAAATGAGATTAGTGATTTCAAGAAAACGGATACCTGTTTACAAATTTTATTCGGATCCATAAAAATAGCTCCTAGATCCCTACTCGTACCCGTAAAAACAAACACCGTTCTTATCCGAATCCGTAAAAACATTCTAATTCTAACTTAGTCGAATATGACAATAGTGATAATAATAATAAAATAATAACAAAAAATAACAGCAACAACAACAATAATAATAATAATAATAATAACAATAATAATAATAATAATAAACAATGTAATCATGATTATCGTCATCATTAATCATTAATTTAAGATACCGATATGATACGAATACGACAATACAACATTTTCCGAAAGTATAAAATATATAATATATATGTATAATTATTTAATAAAAAAAGTAAAAATGATAATCAACGTAATCATGATTATTATCAACATTGATCATATAAATCTATGTTACAAGGTTACTTAAAAAATGCAGAAGTATCCTGAGGATACGGGTATCCGATACGGATACGGGTGCGATACGGCTCGGATAGGTATCGGATACGTCACGTGGTGTATCCGATGGTTTTAATATTTATTTTTTTCGGATACGGCCGAATACGACTGGGATACTTCTATGATACGGTTGGGATACTTTATGTACAATACTTCGGACAATAATATTTTTAAATAAATTATATATGATACTTCTATGATACTTCTAGGATACTTTCATATTACTTTAGGATACTTCTAGAATAAATTTAGGATATTTTTATGATACTTATATTGTTTAGTTGATTTTAGTTATTGTCATGATATTTAATTTAAAAATATTATTTATTATTTATTTATTTTATTAATTATATATTATATAAATATATTAAAATAATAATTATATAACCATATTCGTGTTCATGATTTTTTGAAAATTGTCGTATCGCCGTATCCGTATCGGATACGATACGATATCTGTATTTGTATTTGTATCCGTACAACATAGATCATAATTTAAGATACGGATAAGATACAAATAGGACAATTCGACTTTTTCCGAAAATATAAAATACATATACATATGTATAATTATTTAATAAAAAAAATGAGTGTAAAAATAATATGTATTATGTATAATAATCAGACCCGGCCCTGGGCTTTGGCCCAGCAGGCCAAGGCCTAGAGCCCCTCAAAAAATAAAACCCCCCATTTTATATATATATATATAAATCCATGATATAACAAGCCCAATTCTCTACCTCCCACTCCAGACCCGACCCACTGCCCGGCCCGACCCGATTCCCCTGACCCGACCCGACTTCACACACCCGACCCGAACCATCTAATAATCCTCTAATAACCCTCTAATAACCCTAACCCGACCCAAACACTCTCTACATCAATAATTCTCGCCCAAATCGTTTTCTCCCCCGCCCCCACTGTCCCCAGACCCCACCACCGCATCCAAGGCCCGAACCCCACCTCCACCGGTCGGGCCCCATCGGATTCCGATTTTAACAATTTTTCTGCGATATTCTTCGTTGTTCTTCGAATTTTCAGCAATTGCAGAATTTTTCAGCGATTTTCAGGTATTTCTCAGCAATTTCCAGCGATTTTCAGGACTTTCCAGCGATTTCCAGCGGTTTACAGCATTTTCTGTGAATTTTCAAGATTTTCCAGTGATTTTCAGGGCTTTCCTGCGATTTTCAGGGCTTTTCTGCAAATTTCAGGGGTTTTCTGCAAATTCCTGTGAATTTCTAGGAATTTCAGGGTTTTTCTGCGAATTTCAGCACAATTTCTGCGATTTTCAGGCTATTTTCTGCGAATTTCTGTCTATTTTTTGCGAATTTGAATCAATTTTCTGCTATTTTTCATCTTGATTTGAAAAAAAATATTGTTTATGATTTCAAAAGTCCCGTCTTTTTGTTTGCCTAAAGCCCCCAAAAATCTAGGACCGGGCCCGATAATAATATGTATTTATACAAAAATATATACGCGTATCTAATAGTAATACAATAAGTGCAAAAAATATATATATCTATATATACACGCACACAATTAAAATTCTATAATTCATATATAATTATACACATATACAAGTTTTTGTATCAAATACGTTATAAATATAAGATAGTTGAAATTTTAAGAGAAAAAGTTATGGTCGAAAAAATATAAGAATTAATACCGAAGAGGAGCGAGGGTCACATCTAATATAATAAAGGAAAATGTTCAGCCTCCCCCACCTTTCCCCTAGCACTCTTGATGTGCTTGCAGTGTTAAGCCGTAACACTGCGTTAAGCCTATTTATGTCCTGGCAGTGTTAAGCCGTAAAGCAGTGTTAAGCCGTAACACTGCGTTAAGCCTATTTATGTCCTGGCAGTGTTAAGCCGTAAAACTGTGTTAAGCCGTAACACTGCGTTAAGCCTATTTATGTGCTGGCAATGTTAAGCCGTAAAACTGTGTTAACCCGTAAAACTTTGGTATATATAACACGTGTTAATTCTTGAATTAACAGTTATACAATTTTCATTAAGGAAATTTGGTAGATGTTATGGGTGATAAAATGTGTAAATATCATTCAACTATGTGTAAATATCACTCAAAAAATTTCCAATTAACATGTGTAAACAACATTTGTAAATATCACTCAAATATTAATCCGTAATTAACATGTATTAAGTGTAAATCGACAGTAATTAATCGAATGTTAATGTATATATAACAGTAATTAACAACAATATCACTCAAACATTCTTTTATTAACCATCCAATTAGCCGATATCAATTAACACAATATCACTTAAAAAATCACGCTTGAATTAACACTTAAGAGATACCAATCACACTTCAATTAACAGTATATATAACTTGAATTACAATCCAATTAACAGATACCAATGAACACAAGTAAACTTAAAGAATTATATTCCAATTAACACTTAATACACAAATTACATTTCAATTAACATCTATCAATTAACAACATTAAACTCCAAAAAATTACATTCCAAAATTACATCTACCAATTAACAGCCCCTGAAAAAACCCCGAAAATTACAAAAAAAGTCCGTGAAAATTACAAAAAAGTCCCTGAAAATCACAAAAAAGCCCCTGAACAATTACAGAAAGCCCCTGAAAACAGAAATTAACAGCAGTTAACAGGAATTAGCAGGAAATAGCAGGAATTACCAGTAATAGCAAAGAATTAACAGGAATTAACAGAAATTAACTAGAATTACCCAGGAATTTACTGGAATTACCATAAATTATCAGGGATTTACCAAAAAAAATAGGAATTAAGAGCAAGAACTCGAATTTAAGCAAAAAAAGTAACAAAAAAGTCGAATCTAAGCAAGAAATTAACAAAAAAAACTCGAATCTAAGCAAGGAAATAACAACAAACTCGAATCTAAGCAAGAAAATACTAAATAAATTCGAATCTTAGCAAGAAATCAACAAAAAAAAACCGGATCTAAGCAAGAAATTAACAAAAAAAACTCGAATCTAAGCAAGAATTAAAAAAAAAAACTAGGATCTAAGCAAGAAAATAACAACAAACTCGAATCTAAGCAAGAAAATACTAAAAAAACTCGAATCTTAGCAATAAATCAACAACAAAAAAACCGGATCTAAGCAAGAAAACGAACAAAAACGAACAAAAATCCGATCTAAGCAAGAAATCAACTATTAATTCCTTACAAGTAACCACTTCTTCTTCGAAAATCTTGCAAAACGAACAAAAAAAACCCGGATCTAAGCTCTGGTATTGTTCACGAGAGAGAGAGAGAGAGAGAGAGAGAGAGAGAGAGGGGGGTTGTGAGAATGAGAGGAGAGAGAGAAAAATAGGGTTTGTAATTTTATATATGGGTCGGGTCCGTTAAGCCTTAAACCCGTTAAGCCCAAAGTCCGATTTGCCTTATAGGAGGGGGAAAAAATGGTGCCATCAATTAACACCTCATTTTGATGACACATCAACACTCTTGGGGAACAGTTGAGGAGGATATACATCGCGACTCTATAATAAACACTGGTGTGAAAAGTTAATCTGCGAAATAAAAAGAGGAGTGGAGAGGTTCAAATTCGAACTCGAGACCTTTTGGAAAGCCAACATGTTCTACAATTGGACCATGTACCACGTGATCGGATGGCTATTCTTTTGTAATAAATAGTATACATATTTGTTAGACATGTCACATGTGTCAGCAAAAAACTATATCTTAAACTTTAAAAGAAAGAAGATTTTTTTGTTTCCTAAAATATTGTCAAATATTCAATATGCCTTCTAAACCTTAATTTTTTTCAATAAACACCATGAAATGTTAATTTTATTCAATTAATCTCTCAATCTGTTAAATGATGAGTATACAATTAATTAATGACGTGTCATTGCGAACATGTCATAAAAAAAATTTAGTGTCATGTCAAACAATTGGATTAAAATCTAATAATATTTAAATCCAAAAACTCAAATATTAAAATATTAAAACAATCCAAATCCGCAGATCAAATAATGACATGATAATAAAAAAAAAAAAATTTGTTGACGTGTTGACAATACCACATCATCAGTTGACTGTATAATCACTATTTAACGAATGTGGGATGTTAATTGAATAAAGTTGACAATTCATATGGTTGGTTGATCAAAATTAAAATTTATGGGATATATTAACCTTTGATAATTATTTAGAGAATAAAAATAAACTTTTAAAAAGAAAAATTAGTTAAGGGATCAATAGATCTGTTATAAATCCAAACCCGAGACAGTGATGGATTCTTACTTCTTAGTCTAGGGATGTTAATGGGTCGGGTAAAATCCGAACCCGCGGGTACCCGATCCGAGCGGGGCGGGTAATACCCGAAAAAATATCCGCGGGTCGGGTATTACCCGAAAAAAAATACCCGCTCCGGGTTGGGCTCGGGTATGGAGGTAAATTTTTACCAACGGGTATTACCCGAATCCGAAAAATACCCGAACCCGAACCCGATAATACCCGAAAAATATCCGAAAAATACCCAATGATATGAAAATTTGTGATGCTTTAAGGATTAATTATTTGTAATATTTGCATTTTTAATGTATTTTGTACAAATTTCTTGTTTTATGTATATAAAATTGTTGGTGATTTTACGTATTTTTATAAAAAAAAAAATTGCATTGGTGATTTTTCGGGTAACGGGTTCGGATTCCGGTATACCCGTTACCCACGAAGAAAAGTCTGATCTCTTAACTGTTTGAATAATTATATTATTTTATATAAATAGAAGACCTAGAGCAGTCTCTCTTTACCATCAATCCTCTCTCTTTCTCTAATTTCAAAGAGTATGCAAATTCTTCATTTTCAGTATCTTAATACTTATTTTTCTGGTCATTTTAATTGGGCTTAAAACATTTTGTTTGTACTTACATTAATTTGTGTCCATTTCATTTTTATTTTTTTGTAGATTAAAGAGAGAATATACAAAAAGATAAATATGGATGATTGGAAGAACAAAGTTCATGCTTCTTTCAAATCTATTAAAGAAGGTATAATCTCGAATTCAATTAATGATCTTATCTACCGCGATTTTTTCATGACCGACAAAATTGTTGTTTTTCACATTTTATTTTTATTTCGAAGAAGAATTAAACAATCTAATTTGGTTCGTTTCATAAATTACCTTGTAGGAACTGACAAACACGTCGAGAAACTGAAAGGAGATGCGAAGGACCTTATGCATGTGAGCAGTAGAGGGGTTATGAACCTCGTCGACACTGTTCAAGGTAATTTCGATTAACACTTGATTCATATAAACACTGGGTCTTTCAATTAACTTTTAAATAGTGAATGTTACAATTAAATATCTAATTCGTTCAAAAAAATAAACATCGCAATTAATATTTTAAACTGTCAATATTAATAATTTCTGAAATAGTCACAAATGTTGTAAATGTTGCAGTGAGTGGAAGCACATCCGCGAAGACCTGTTCGAACAAATGCGGTGAATTTTTTGCAAATATTTTCGAGAAGTGCTGCTCCCCGTTTTCCAAAAAGGACTGATCAGCATGAGTAATGAAGAGCGTGTCGTGTCCATTTGTGATGATTTTTGTATTTTAAATTAATTTGTTACCTTATTTATTGTTGTTTTCGCAAGTTTGTTGGATTATTTGGTTTGTATTGCGTGATTATTATTCTTAGCATTTTATTTCTGTTTGAAATAGCTTGCTATTAAGTTTATGTATACATTGTTTGAAATTTATTTAAACTTGGAATAAATTGTTTGTTTGATTCTATTTTTATTGTCTTTGTTGTGCATGTGTGATTTATAATTCAAATCATTTCACAGAATAACACTATGATATTTGAGCTCGTAATGATATCTCGCAATTCAAAAGTGGTCTTCTTTTCGCACGATTATAGTCCAACAACGAAAAAAAATGACTTCATTCTCAGCTGCTTCTATTGGAAATAGGATCGACTATTTAAATAACTTATATTTTGTTTACATAATGAATATTTATTTTAGTGACTTTTTGTTCACTGTAATATAAAGATAGATACTGGAAGAAAAAAAAAGTAACCAATAAAAATGAACATAGAGAGAAAAAATAAAAATTTAGTGTTCGACACAACAAAATCAAAGCCTAATTAAATAGGTTATGAATTCGAATTTCGACACATAAAATAAAAAATAGAAATTTATAATAATCACGAAAAAAATAAAAATAAAATAAAGATATTTATCATTAGTCAATGGGCTCATAGCCTAGTTGGTTGAGTGTGAGACACAAAAAATCATATGTTGTGAGAGGTTGTGGTTTCGATTCTCATTGACATCAAAAATATTATGTATCAATACCGAAAGCGACCGTTTGTCGGATACCACTCAAATTTTTTATTTTTTTTTATTTTTTTTATCAATTCTCATGATTGGGATATGATTCAATGTACAAAGGAGGTACTCTCTGCAACATGTTAATAATTGTTGAATTAAATTTGCCACTGGTTGGCTGGTACAACCGTACACGGAGTTGTGATTAGGGATGTCAACGGAGTGGGTCGGGTTCGGGTAAGCCTTCCCCAAATCCGAACCCGAACCCAAAATACCCACGGGTAAAAAACAAAAAATCATACCCGAATCCGAACCCGTGGATAACGGGTATACCCGAACCCGAATCCGTTACCCGAAAATAATCAATGCAAAATTATAAAATTATAAAATTATAAATTATTATACAAATACGTAAAATCACCAATAATTTTATATACATAAAATAAACAACTTGTACAAAATACATTATAAATACAAATATTACAAATAATTAATCCATAAAACACCACAAATTTTCATATCATTGAGTATTTTCGGGTATTTTCGGGTTCGAATTCGGGTTCGGATATTACCCGCGGATAAAATTTTATCCCGTACCCGAACCCGGAGCGGGTATTTTTTTCGGGTAATACCCGACCCGCGGATATTTTTTTTCGGGTATTACCCGCCCCGTTCGGGTCGGGTACCCGCGGATTCGGGTTTTACCCGACCCATTGACATCCCTAGTTGTGATGCACTAATCAATTTTTACATTTATAATATTATAAAGGATTTTAGATTCTTGATATCGTCAAATTCTGCCGGTAGAAGGAGCGGTGATGCATCTATTATTACGTCATTACAGAGGAAATTTTCTGGAAAATAAAATAAAATTTGTATCACTACTCATAGATTGGATTGGCCAGTTCAAGGAGTGGCGATGCACTATTTATTTTCTACATTTATTTTTCTGTACACTTGGGCACTAAACTAAACTAGTTCTGTTCTGTTATATAATACTGTCAAGTTGTGACCTGCTGGATTCTTCATACTGTCAAGTTCTGCTATATAATATTAGTTGAATAATTATACCATAATCCCTCATTTCCCCCACCATATCCTCTATATCACCAATTAACCATTAATTAGTTATTAACAAAAGTACGTCCGATTAACAGTTAATTGATATTAATTATGAATTATTAATGTATATATATTTTAATTATATATTAATTAACTGTTAATAGAATGTGTTTTTGTTAATTACTCCAATAATTAATCATTAATTAATCATATAGAGGATGTTGGGGAAATGAGGGGCACTGTATATGGCCTCGTATTAGTTTGTCTCTGCTGCGAATGTCATCGGATCTTGGATTCTCCATCAGCTAGCTAAATATGGGAAACTGTTTCCTGGATTTAGTTACATTATGTTTCTTGGATTCTTGGATTCTTGATTTCTTTTCTTTTCTTCTAAATTTTTTTTCTCTGTGAAAAACTTAAATTATAAATTAGGAAAACTTCGTGCAATTGCGCGAGCTATTTATATTTGTATAAGAATTGGTTGAGTATTTGTCAATTTAGATTTGAGTAAAATTGTATGGCATACTAAAAAATTGTTGGTTTTATTTGTATTAGTACTGTCATTTGAAAATCTTTAGGTGTTTAACATCTATTCCAAATTAGAACAAAATGTACTACAAAATTGAAGGAAAAGGGAAAAAACCCAGAACAAATGATATGTATGTTGAGATATCAATGTTTTACACCCATTAAGAGTTTTTAGAGAAATTATGATTATGATATTGTTTACATTGCATAATATAAAGAAAACGAAAAGTAATAATAAATATCGAATAAATATTTGTTAACCACACACACATTCAGCTAAAAATCAAAATTTTAAACTTCAGTTCCCTTCAAATTAAACAATTTTACATTTATGTCCTCAATTTTCGTTCGACTTCGAATTTCATCCTCGGCATTTCTGAAAAACTCGTCCCACCCACTCCCTTCAGTCGTATCCAGATAATCCTACGGAACTGCAATTTTTATCCCCGGTCTCCATTATTTTCAATTCCACCCTCTATTTTCTCTTATTTCCAATTCTTCCCAATCAAACAACAAAAGCAATGTAAATCCTCCCCAAGGGTTGAAATCTAATAAATATAATTGAAGATTTTCAACAAAATTGAAGAAGAAGCCAAGAAGCAAGAGAAATAAGATAACTTAACCCTTGCATAATTATATAAAAGCATTAGAAGGGGGATTTTAATACCTCTCTAATTTCATCAACAAAAAAAAAAGATAACCGAACCTTCAATTTGTGCAAATTGTAAACAATAAATATAATTAAATCTTCAATTTGCCACAACCAAGAAGGAAAAAAAACCGAACCTTTTGTTTTTCCTCTCGGAGGTTTGTCCAGCCAATCAGTGAGTGATTCTTAGTTTCCTCTCGCAGATTTGGTCCTCGTGCGTGCGTGTCTTCTGGAGTGACCGTTGCTTTGGCAGATTGTATCAAGGACTAGGGTTTCCTTAAGAAAGCGCGAAATCTACAAACCTTCTTCTTCGTCGTTCCTCTCTTTTCTCTCTCGCTTGTCTCAGCCAGGATAAGTAACTTACTTTTTTGGGCCTAGTTTTCGGGTGATTTTGGGTTATTTTTAACAAAAACTTTGTAAATATTTACAAAGGAAAAAAGAGTATAGCGCAATGCTGGCCCAGATACCTGTCCATGATTCCATCTAGCTCGAGTAATTACCGAATAAATGTTTCTTCCGTAACAGGGCCAACATATCGAAAGAAGCCACTTCGGTGTATAGTTTGTATGTACACCAGGTTCATACAGAACATCCCTGTTGAAAGGATGAAACAAGTAAGCGACCCCACCGAACCAGCAACTATGTGAAAAATGCCAAAATAATGAATCATTATTTTGGCTGCACCTGGTTCGAGCAATCGAGCCTTTCCAGACTACTTCTTTAATTTTGATTGCACCTGGATCATGCTCTTCCGTTACTCTTATAGTCCTACAAGGTATTATATACAATGTTACAGATATCGTATATCGCTTACAAATCGATCAGTCATCGATAAGAAATATGACTGATATAACGGATTCACAACGAAAAATATCAGTGGTACGATTCTCTACTTTAATATTAATATAATAAATTGAATATTATAACATTAATTTATATTAAGTTTCTTAAACTAATTTAAATTTTATATGATTAACATTCAAAATTCAACAATACAACATAAATTTCAATTTAAACTAAAGATACATTTAAAATTATAACATAAAATTCATAAATAATATAACAAAATAAACCACGAAATCGTGTTCATTGACCACCGGTTGTAAATGCAGATGCCCCCAATGAAAGGAGAAAGAATGAGGTATGAGGTCAAACCCTAATTGATGTGGGTTTCTTGATCGTGAAAATTCAAGTTAAAAGAAGTAAAAATACACTCTCACGTTGTATCAGAGAAAGAAAGAAAGATATGAAAAGAATTGGACCAAAAATATTAATGAAAATATTGTTAAAAGATGGGTCAGTCCAAAATAATTTTCAAAATAAATTATGTTTTAAATCCAAATCGGTTCAAACCGGTCCAATATCGGTCCATATCGGCCCATATCGGTCCATGTATCGGTCGACCGATTTACTCAACCGATACGAGACATATCGTAACAGAGGGGTACTGATTAGAGATATGAAACCGATATACCAGTTCATATCAGTGATGTTTAGAACACTGATTATATATATTATAAAAAATGATATAGCGTAAAATAATTTTATTATGTAAAAAAAGTTATATTAAAACACATATTGGTTTTACTAGAAACAAATAAGTAAAAAATTTAAATTCTTTTTTTTGGATTGATTTCGTCTAAATTTAAAAATAGTCACTTAATTCAATCTTTTTTATTTTGATGAAATTGACCACAAAAACACGAGTTTAGTATTTTTGCGGAGACAATTTATTTGAACTACAAGATAAATTCAAGTTATTTTTATTTTATCTTATATGAATTTTTTTCGATATGATAAATACAAATCTTGACGTCAAATAACAATTTGTATTCTTATATATTTTAACTAGAATTTTGAAGTTCGTTGTTCGCTTGGGTTCGATTCAAGATCGTTTGTTAGATGACCCATTTGAATTTTTATAGAACCGAATTGTACATGTTGATAATAAATGAAGTGAACTCGAACCACACTTTGTTTGTTCGGGTTGGATTGGAATGTTTGATTAACCTAATGATCCATATAATTTATGATCGGTTATCTAAGTAACTTGAATGACCTATAATTATCTCAAAATTAATATAATTTCCTTGTCAAAACTCAATTTTCCCTCGTGAGTAGTCATGACTCGATGTTTCGGACCTTAATAAACACAAATCCTAAGCAGAAAGGCACAAGGACATTACGAGAAAGTCGTTTGGACGTATTTGCAACTATGTAAGGCATTGTTCAAGTTGCTTGATTTGTTGCTCGTCTCAACTCAGCTCATTATATGATCTGTTTATTTATTTATCATCAATCATTAGTTTGTTTTCTCACTAATCGGTTCTTACTTCATATTATCATTCTTTTGATTTTTTTTTTATCGTTTATCAATTTAGATTATTCTTTTATTTATTATCTTCTCTCGATTCTTAGTCCATGTCGTTCCCAAATCCCGAGCACAATTAGTGATGAATTATATAGAAAGATTCAAAGATTAAGGAAATTAATGTTGTATAAAGATGATTAAAAACTATTTTACGATGATTCTATTTATACACTCTATAAACATCCTTAGACTAATACTAATCATTGATATGCAACGGTCCGTTGATCTCTATTGTTGGATCTACCTATCCTGTCGTAACACAGTGCAGACCCGGTCCTGAATTTTGGCCCAGAAGGCCAAGGCCTAAAGTCCCACAAAAATAAAAACCCCATATATATATATATATACCAAAAAAACTTAAGTAAGCGCATAAACTTATTCTTTTCCATGCCCAATCCGCTTCCCTTCCCTCTTCACATACCCGACCCGCAAATTCACCTCTCTCTCTCTCTCTCTCTCTCTCTCTCTCTCTCTCTCTCTCTCTCTCTCTCTCTCTCTCTCTCTCTCTCTCTCTCGCTCGATCTCGCTCGATCTCTACCTTGCACCCACACAAAAATGAACCCACCTGCTAGCAGACATGGCGCTCCTTTCGTCTGGAACCACTGCCATTGACAACCACGGCACCACTTGTACCCGCCTGGTTCACGACGACACCAACTAGATCCACTGCCGCGTTTTTCGTCGGTTTTCTATGCGATTTCGTAAGTTTTCACGACAACTATTTATGCTGACGGTTTTCCATTGAAATCAAAGCAGGAAATTCACATTTTTATCCCCTTTTTATCGAAAATTCGCATTTTTGTCCTGATTTAAACCTAATAATTATTTCACATTTCTCCTCAATTCAATAATTAAATTGATCATTTCATGATTTAGTTAGAACATAAATATGATGTTATTATGTTAGTATTGATTTGAATTTGTGTTTTTTGAAATGATATATAAATAAATTTGGATAAAGGAAAGAAGAATACGAGAAAGAGAAAGAGGAGAATAGGGATGAAGCACAATCATTCTTCATTCTCGTCCCAATTTACATGTGTTTTGATCAAGAGGTAATAGTAATACACATACCATTCAAAACGATTTTTATCAAATTATTCTCCAATTATCCGTCTCTAGATAAAAGTTACGATATCATAATTCATTTAATTGGCTTCGAAATACGGGTGGTACAACTTGTGCTATATATTTATCACGAATTTTGGCTCAATAATGAAATTTTTGTCAAAATGTAGAGAATACATCGGGTGAAGCAAGTTATCAAATTTTTGAACCTATTTTGATTTGAAAAAAAAATATTGTTCTACATTTCAAAAGCCCCGTCACAAAACTCGCATAAAACCACCAAAATTCTATGACCGGACATGACACCAGGCTAATTAATTTATGAATTTATACGGTTCATACTGAAAATCCAATACAACTAAGCTCAAGCTCATGATTACTCTCATGTTTGGACTCTGATTAAAATTGGCTGACATACTCTCGTATTTGGACTTGATTAAAATTGGTTGACACGTCTCCACTTGATGTATTCCTGGACTTCTCCAGTCGTCATCGACAAGAACAACAACTCTTAACAATTAGTCACTCGTTTATCCTACTCTCATTATGTTTTGTAGATATTATTAAGATTTCAGTTTCCTAATTTTGTATGAATGATATTGATTAAATTTATAATTTTACAAAATTTTCAACTAGTATTGAACGACGAATAGTGAAAAATGTTTGAAATTAGATAACAAACCGAATCAAATATATTCGTTAAATTTTCAAACCGAACTCGAACATGATTGATTTCTTTCTAGTTTCATTTGTTAATAATTCTAATTATAACCGAGATAAATAAACAATAAGGACATAAAATAATAAATTAATAAACACTATCAAGTAAAACTTAGCAGTATCAAGTAGTTACAAAAATTATGGGTAAAAATAAGGTACAGCGTACGAGATCCGGTTCATACACCAGGTCCACCCAAATTAAAAAGGTTTGATAAGGCAGCACAGACAGACGCCACGCAGACCAATAATTCTCCGATTGGCAAGTGTACAAGAAAAAATAATCCCTAATCATCTGTGTTCACACTATCCGTATAACCCACAAAGCGAGTCACTAATATACATAATACAATCTTCAACACATAATTCATTACAATAAAGAACACAAAGGATCTGGACAGAGAATAGTTCCCTTCCTTCCCCTTCTCTTCCTTTCTTTCCTCGGAACACAAAGCAAAACCAGAGAGAGAGGGAGAGAAGAAGAACGGAGAAATCGTGCTGTTCATGGTAAGATAGCAGCAAAAGCGTGTATTAATGTTACAGATCAGCTCTTTTCTATGATTTACCCCTTATAATTTTGTTTAATTATTTAATTATTTAATTGACCCTTACTTTTCCCCCATAACCCTAACCCTAACTTTCGTGTCCAATAATTAATTAATTAATTCGCCCTTACCTGTTCCATGATTTTCGCTTTCTTTTTTTAATTGTTTAATATTAGTAGCCATTAAGCCCTGATTGATTGATTGCTTTCCTTATCGTTGTCTTTTTGGTCATTTTTTGTTATTGTTCTTTTGGTCTGAACTTTTTTTTGGGCGGCGTTGTGTTTTAGGGTCATTGATTTGGTTTTATTTCAATTGAATTGGATTGAATTTGATGGAGCCTCGTGTTGGGAATAAGTTTCGGCTCGGTCGGAAGATCGGAAGCGGCTCCTTTGGAGAGATCTATCTAGGTTTGTTCTGATTTGTTGTACACGAAAAGTTTTCATCTTTCTTTTGGGGATTTTGATTCTGATTACTATTTTTTTCTTCCTGTTCTTTATTTCAGGGACCAATATTCAAAATAACGAAGAGGTTGCAATCAAGCTTGTAAGTTTCTCAATCACTGATAATTGCTTCTGATTTCCTGTAATTAAATGACTATTTATCTGAATTCAAAGGGTCAATCTTTTTGTGGTTTTTATCCACCTACAAAAAGGATTGTTTAGATTCTTAAATGTTTAGAAATATAGCTTCGATTGGTAGATTTGCTTTTTCCGAATTTGTCCTATTTCTTCAATTACTTTTTATGCTTTAACTTTGAAGTTTTAAACATGTTGGTTGGTGGATGGTTCCTTTCAAATCAGTTTGTTAATTTTGTTTCATTTCATTTTATTTGAATTTTTTCTCAAATCGCATTTAGCACGACGTAATATTCTAACAAACTTTGTTTTATTATACGATAACAACTTATATTTCTTCACATCAATTTCAACAGGAAAGTGTTAAAACAAAGCACCCTCAATTACTTTACGAATCAAAGCTTTACAAGCTTCTCCAAGGAGGAAGTAAGTAATATTGTTACTAACCACACTTATTTAACCTGGTAAATTTCCAAATTCATCCTTACAAAATCTTGAATTTGATTTTGTTATTCTAGCTGGAGTTCCAAATGTTAGATGGTTTGGAGTTGAAGGAGAATACAATGTGCTCGTGATGGATTTATTGGGTCCAAGTCTCGAAGATCTTTTTAATTTTTGCAATCGAAAATTATCTCTTAAAACAGTTCTTATGCTTGCTGATCAAATGGTATTTATTTATTATTTATCAATTGTTCATTTAATTGGATTTAAATTGATATATTTATGATTGAAATTAATGTTATTGTTGTTTATTTTTAAGCTAAATCGAGTTGAATTTGTGCACTCAAAATCATTCCTTCATCGAGATATCAAGCCTGATAATTTCCTTATGGGTCTCGGAAGAAGAGCTAATCAGGTATTTATATTCATTAATTAATTAATTAACTTAATTAACTTCATATTTTCGATATTTTCTATATAAAATGATATGTTGTTACAGGTTTATGTTATTGATTTCGGGCTGGCGAAAAAGTACAGAGATTCCTCTACACACCAACACATTCCTTATAGGTAACAATAATAACAAGTTACAATATATAACATCTAATCAATTCACTTATTAATAGACAAAAATTATGAATTTACATTTGTGTAAATAATTACAGAGAGAACAAGAACTTGACTGGAACAGCAAGATATGCTAGTGTCAATACCCATCTCGGAATTGGTTAGTATAATTCATAATTTTTTTTGCGTTAATTTTGTTTTACCCCCCTACAATTATTCCTTATTCTTTTCGTCACGTTTTTTTGTGTGATCAGAACAAAGCAGGAGGGACGATTTGGAATCCCTCGGATACGTTCTCATGTACTTCTTGAGAGGAAGGTATAATTAGTGATTTTTTGTTTAAAAAACCTTTTGGAATATTACAAAAAGACCCTCACTCTTTATTTAAAAATTTGTATGTAGTCTGCCATGGCAGGGACTGAAAGCAGGGACAAAGAAGCAAAAGTACGAAAAAATCAGCGAAAGAAAAGTCGCCACTTCCATTGACGTAATTAATCCATTTAACATTCATTAATTCTCACGGTTCCGTCTTTCACTTACATAACCCTACAAATAAACATTACAATTGTATCTTATATTCTTATTTTTTTATTTAATTATTAGGTGTTGTGTAGAGGATATCCACAAGAATTTGCGTCTTATTTCCACTACTGTCGCTCTCTGCGATTCGAAGACAAGCCTGATTACCCGTACCTCAAGCGATTGTTCCGCGACCTTTTTATTCGCGAAGGTATTCTTTAATAATAACATCATTATTATTATTGTTATTTTTTATTTATATAACATTATTAAATTAATTAAACAGGGTTTCAATTTGATTACGTGTTTGACTGGACCATATTGAAGTATCAGCAATCTCAGATGAGCAGTGCTCCTCCTCGCCCTCTCGTCAGTCTTTCAACATTACTCTCATTATATTATTTTATTTATATTTAAACGTGTCCATGATAATAATTTTGTGGGTAATTGTGATATTTATAGGATTCGGGCGTGGCAGGCCAAACCTCAGGAATGTCACCTGGAAATGTGAACACTAGACAGATGGGTACTCTTTCTTTTATTTTACATTATTTATTTATTTGGTAATTTATTTTATATGCAATGAACGAACGAATAGGAGGAGATGAGTCGACAAGGAGAGGAGGGGCAGCATGGGTGGAAACGGATAACTCGATGACCCGTTACAACCAGATCCCGCCACCTGCAGTGACAGCTGGCAGCGTATCCAAACAAAAGTCCCCCATCCAAAACAACGACCAGTCCGCTGCTACTTCGAGAGATGCAATGGTGCGTTCCCTTCTCTCTTTTATCAAACATTTATTTCGGAAGTGCAAAAAAGTCCCTTTAAAAAAGAAAATCTAAAAAAAGTACATCTGATAATGAAATAATGGATGTAGTTGTCCAGTTCGACATTATTGGGGCGTTCCGGAGGGTCTTCAAGGCGTGCTGTTGCTTCTAATGTTTCGATGACTAATACTAGTACTCAAAATCAACCTTCCGGAAGCTTCACGAGATTCACTTCTTCGTCTTCTACTGCGGCTCCTCATATCAATAGAGAGTATACGAACCCTTCCTCTTCCTCCTCTTCTGCTCTGCGTAATTACGAATCTACCCTCAGAGGCATTCAGGGCCTACATTTCGACCCCAGTAATAATAATAATAATAATACCAAGGATAAGTAATTCCTTATTATTGTTGCCTTTATAAAAGCGCTGCTTTTTTGTCTGTATATATATTGCTGTGGTGTCATTGTCATGGTCTTGGTCTTGGTTTGGTTTGCTTCGCTTATTCTACTACTATTGTTACTACTAACTTTTTGTTCTCTTTTGAGTTTATGTTTGTTGGGTTAAAATTTTACTTAATTTGGTCGCTTATTTGAGTTTGAGGGAATGAAGAATTAGTGTTACATGCATCACATGGTAATATTTTTGTTATTATTATGTGCTACTATTTGCTTAGGAAGAGGGAGAGAGAGAAGAAAATTTGTTGTAATTAACTCGGTGATGGTTTGTAATAATCGAGCTGGGATTCGGTATTGTTATCCTTTTCGTACTCCATTCGTGAAAGAAAACAAATGTTCATTAGTTGTATCGGGATGATCAATTTGATCTGAATAATGTTTGTGTTTATTATTTGGTTGTATGCAAGTTACAAACTGATGAATGATCCTACTTAAAACCCAATTTGTCCTTGATTAATACCTGCCTTATTTGGTTTGATGCGCCCCGTCGAATCTTTGGTTCGTGTGTGCGATTAGCTCATCATGCAATTCATTCCGAATCCGGATGGTATGTTTGTGCGTGCGGGCGTTGTCCGAACAGTCCCGACTTGAAAGGCGGCGAAAAGTCCGAGCATTTCATCCATTGTGAATTCAGGAGCCAAAGAAGGGTCGGTAGTAAGAGGTGGGGGGTTGCTAGACCCCTCACCGGGCTCAAAACCAACTCGACCTTTTGAGTTCGGGTTCTTGAAGCCCGTAGTGTTCGGATCTTCCGGGAATTGATATAGAGACCGGTCGTTATTGTTGTTGTTGTTGTTGTTATTGTTGTTTATATATATAACATTATTAAATTAATTAAACAGGGTTTCAATTTGATTATGTGTTTGACTGGGCCATATTGAAGTATCAGCAATCTCAGATGAGCAGCGCTCCTCCTCGCCCTCTCGTGAGTGTTTCAACATTACTCTCATTATATTATTTTATTTATATCTAAATATTTCCATGATAATAAATTTGTGGGTAATTTTGATATTTATAGGATTGGGACGCGACAGGCCAAAGCTCAGGAATGTCACCTGGAAAGGTGAACAGTGAACACTAGACAGATGGGTACTTGTCTTTCTTTTATTTTACAATTTTATTTCCACATAAGAATCTCTACATAGGGGCGTATGATGTAAGAGATTTTGAAGGATACTGAAGGATTCTCGTATTGTTTAGAGAAAGTGATGTAAGAATGACTTGTTTGATGCACATGCATTTTTCCCATGTGTTGTTTGATGTGGTAGAATGATAGATAATGGAAAGTGCAATTTATTGTTTGATGTGCAGGAAATTAAAAATTGGTTGGAAATTAATTTTGTTATTTCAAATATATCTCATATTATATATTAACTAATAATTATTAAAATAAATATTATATTATATTGTATTATACTAATATTATACTATAATAATATTATATGTTATTGTTTTATTATTATTATTATTATTATTATTAATAACAATTATTGTTATTATAGTATATTGTATTGTTAAATTAAAATTATAGTATTATTGTATTAATATTGTATAATTAATATATAATTACATTATTAATTTATTATATTAATATTGTATATTAAATTATACTATAATATACATTTCATTATAATATAATTTATAACTAATACAATATATTAACTAAATAATATTATTTTTCTAGATTATTTAATCTAATTAAATCATGTTAATTCAAAATATTATATATAACATTTGTTATATTTTAGTTAATCTTTGTACATATTAATTTATTTAAATTTATTTAATATTAATTAATTATATTAATTGACTAATCCATATTAGTTTATTAGTTTGTTGATTGAAATTATTTACTATTAGTTATTATTATTTTAATAAAAAGATAAAATAATTAAAAAATAATATATTAAACAAAGAACACATTATATATACTATTTATTTATTAATATTTATTTATTGGATTTAATTAATTAATATTAATTATTATAATCATATGTTAGCAAGACATTGTTTTCCCACAATTTTTGCAAGACATTGAATGAGAAGAAAAAATTGTGAAGGACTAGAAAGCAAGAATTCAAATTCTATCATTGTCCTTCCAATCAAACAAGCAAAATATGATTTATCCTAGAAATCTATGTCTTGTCTTGCTTAATCCCTCTAAATTCCTCAAATCAAACGGACCCATACATGAAAAATATAAAGAACAATGAATTAACACATGAAATAATTGAATGTTTCCAAATCATAAATGTTTCATGCCCATTATTTGCAAAATCATTAACAAAATAATAATCCTCAATTATTCCATCTAAAACTCTATTAATTATAAACTACCAAAACCAAAAAAACCAAAAAAAAAAATAACAGACTTGAGTCTATTTATCATTAATAGGATACTATCATCACTACTTGAAATCAAAATTGCAGCCCTTAATCAAAATTCAAACACGACCTTCATCATTAGCCATTGAAGGACTCCTCGAATCTGCCAGTGATATCGGAATTCTCATGCGATAAGGCCGAAACTGATTCCCGGTTGGTTCATCCTCATCTACGCTTGGAATCCTGTTTCTCTCTCCGGGAGTTATTTTGTTCACTATGTACCACTCTTGCCCTCGTTGCACCGTCCTTTCCGGGATTCCGATTCCCGGATTCACCGGAGAAACAACGATCCTTCCGTTACGCTCTACATTCTGAATTCGGATCGAGGTTTGATTCGGAACGTTGTTCATGGGAGATGGTGGCGAGTTTTGGGGGAGTGATGAGGTGTCGCTAAATGTTTTGCGGTCCAAGAATCTGCAAAGATATATCACAAGCACCGCAACGCCTATCAAGATACCGCCACACAAGGGGAAAATGATCGAAGAAGGGAAATTGATGATGCACGGGCCTAAATGGTAGATTCTTCCCATTTTTACATGAGAGAATTAGTGTTTTCTTTCTCTCTCCTTAATGAGGGGGAGAGGATGGAGAGGGAGAGAGAGAGAGAGTGGGTCCGAGAGAAGAAGAATAGTGTGTACTATTTGAAGACATGAGTTCAATCTTTTTTTAGCAAACCAAAAGAAAGTACTAATTAGCAAAATAAATCCATCTAGAAGTATTTTTTTTTTTTACACAATTAGCCAACATGAAAATAATCCGAACATTTTAAAGATAACCTCACAAATTACATGAATGTGTGATGAAATTAAGCTTATTAAATAAAACCAAAAGCATCCAGATCGAAATCTCTCGATCATTCAGTACACATAATTCTCTTTATCGACACTTCTCCTCACAGAATTTCTCCCTTTATTATATTCACCTTTAGAAACAAAGCTACTGTGATCAGAATCCACCGAGGCAAAAGAGGCTCTGTTGAAATACTTCGCATCTCCAGACATTTGTCTCCTCGGTCCACTTCTTCTCTCAGCATTTAATGCTTCTTGTCTCGCCTTAGCGGCTTTAGTCTCGTTCATATAACTCGGTTTAGAAATAGGAGTCTGAGGAGACGATATGGTCGAACTTTCTGTATAGTGAATCTCTGACGAGGATGCTGACTGGGCTTCGAAACGCCCGTTGGATGGCCCGAGAGGCGGACGCATCGAGATCCGTGTTGTCATGTTGTTTCGTTTTACCCTGACCGAATCTCGTTCTGAGTGGTGTGAGTTTCTTGCGTGGACTTGGTCCGTGGTTTTCTCTTGTTCCTCCCATGGTTTAGTTGCCATCCATCGATCGAGCCAAGTTAAATCGGTGCTTTTGTCCGAGTCGACTGTTTTGCGCGAAAATGTAGATGGACTGGATGGCTTTGAACTTTGCATCGATCTCCTTTGCTGAAAAAGAACATTTGGAGAGATTATTATTTATTATTCATAATGACAGTGATTAATTTGCATGTTCTGAATTGAGATCTAGAGAGTGAAAATTTACCATTTGAGAAAGAGCATAGGACATGGCTCTCTCTCTCTTGATTGATCCTTCTTGCTTCAATTGCAGTTTTGTTTTCACTTCGGCAAGTGTACCTCGGTTATTACACCAAGTCTCCTGTGACACAAAAAACATTATCCATATTTACTGCTTAAATTTTTCCAATTAATCAAATGATTAGAAAAAATAGAAGATGCGAACCTCTGTCTCAATGGGAGTATTGACAGTGTTGCTTTCTCTCCAGTTATTTTGTTGACCTTTGCTCTCCAGTTCCTCAGCTGTGAGGTGGGCCCTTCTGGCACGGACCCTGGCCTGAACTCGAACAAGCGCATGCATGCACTTGAGAGTAACCGCCGCTTGTTTTCTGACCTGGCGACCTCTCACCAGAGCTTGAATTCTCACTATCGCTTTTAGCGCCCTCAATGCCCTTCTTGCCTATAGAAACAGAATATTATTTTCGGGAAAAGTATATTCTTATTCAAATTAGGAGTAATTTCTGGAATTTTAAGCAAAATAAGAGCATGAGGGAGAACAATTTCAGACCAAGAATCCACGGAATGCGGTTTGAATCCGAATTGCAGCCCATTCTTGTCTCAGGATTCTGAAATCCTTTGCTGGAGCTCTCGCCACTGCTGCAAGTGCAGCATTTAATGCCTCCGCAGGACCCATTACTGATGATGTTTCGGATGCTTCAGAGGCGGATTGATATCCTCCGGCCTTGGATCCAGACGAGTTCCTCCATAACTTCCATTTCCGACCCTTTCCATTTGCTCCCAAAACCTTATGGTTAAATCAAAATAAATTAAACGAGAACAAAGAGTTTATTTCAGAGAGAAAGGGGCTTACTTACCAGATCGTCTTTTTCAGGTTTCTTCATATTGATTAGAGATTTGATCCACCGCCCAGATCCAACCATTTTTGTTTCCAAAAAAATCACAGCTTTTCGATGGTCTCACTGGAAGAAAAACTGTGATTGGAGAAGTTATCAAGGAGTTCAAACAGTAGTTTAAAAAGAAAAAGGGACAAAATGGGTGTTGTCCAGAAACCTCGAACGAAGCTTTCCCTTTCTCTTTCTAAAGATTTTGAAAATGGCCAAATAAAGAAGGTTCTTTTGAGAAAGAAAGAAGGGAGTGTCCTTGATTTAGGGGAAAAGCAGAAGGCGACAGGCTTATATCATAATAGCCGTTGAATCGGATTCAAATTTCAAAATTCAAAGAACACCCATACTTCCCAAGTCTTAAAACACCTCAGTAGACAAAACACCTTTTCTATGACAAGTTTATTTCACACTATATGAAATACGGCGTACTTGCGCCAGGTGCAGACAGTAAAGTATTATATGGATTGGGATGAGGTAACGGTCGAGGCACGGCGAGGATCGTGCGCCGTTTCCGCCAATATATTAATGTCGGCTAGCGAGATACATAATTCCAGATCTAGGATTTGAATTCCGGAGTTCTAAGGCCCAACCAAATCCGGGCTTTTAAAGCATAATAAAGCGTGTTCGTAGAAAGCTAATAATGAAGATGTTATTCAAAGAGATTGGTGGCCAATATCAGTCATTTCGTTCTCGTGTTAGGTTAACAATATGAAATTGGGGAATGGTTATTTTCTCTTTTACGTGAATAAAAATATCAAAATGATTGCATAAAGATATTACTATATCAAGTGAGTTCACCAATGAATAAAGCAATGCATTATCAAGGAGATTGCATAAAGATGACAATAATTACATCTGGTGAATTAATCAACAAATAATTTTTAAGAGCATCTTTGGCTTTAGATACCTTCAAGATCACAAATATTAATGTGGAAAATAACTAAAAATATGTGCCATGAACATTTTAAAGGAACGAGGTTGACGTATTCTCGATAGCTACGTACGGTGTTACACCACGAGTATAATGGATGATATTTTCTTGATACATCACAAGTTTCTCCACAATCTATTTTTTTTATCTGGTTGTCCAGATTCAATTGAGATAACCGGATAAAATTTTATTCAGCAAGTTGTTAATTTATTTGTATGTTTGGTTTGCTAGTAAAGAAGATAAAGAAAGAAAAAGAAAATGTACATGTCGAGTATATATGTTTAAAAATTAATTCGATATATTTATATAAACCAATCTAAAAGAAGAAAAAAATAATTAATACATATAATTATATTATCTTCATTTATTTTTCATTTATTTTCGGTCACCTTCGTTTTAAAAATTCGAATAACCATCGAAGATAACAGAGATTGAAATTAAGATGTCATATCATGAAAAACATCGTCACTTCATAATTGACCTTCTAATTTAAATAAGGGATTAGATATGGAGCCCTCCACGTCCTTGATATATAACTTTGATACGTCAATCGTACTGTTTCAACGGGTTGATTGAATTTATTAATTCTCAAATCAATGTTTAGTTTAATTGATTCAATTAAAAATAATAATCAATTTAATTAAGTATTTTTGATTGACGCATCAAATATGTTTTATTGAATTATGGATGTTTGATATATTTTTCCATTGAAATAATATATCTTTTATAAAGTATTAGGAAGGAGATCTTACCAAATTAAAAAAAAAAAAAAAAAAAAAACTCGTGGTGTATAAAAAAAAATACACGTATGGTCCAATGATTTGAACCTGAAACATTCAACACTATGGGCATGTTTGATTTGAGGGATTTTGGTGTATTGTAGTCATATATCCTGTATTTCTATCAAAATCCAGTGTTTGATTTGTTGATGTATTGTATTCTTGTGACGAAGTCCCCGTATTTTGTTCTCCACTCAAAAAATCTGTATCACAAAATACACGGAGAGCATCTATCCCGTATTTCATCTATGCCAAGAGTTTCTCTCCGATTATTTCTTCTCCGATTATTTCTCCACCCGTCATTATCCTCTTTCCCCTTCTTCTTCGCCAAAGGAACCTTCTGCCAAGGAGATCTCGTGGAAGCCTCTCTCTCCTCTCGCCAAGTATACAAGGAGTTCTTCAAAGCCACTCCCTAGTTCGCGAAACACAGGCCTTTCTACCTCTCGTCAAAGCTCTATTCCTCGCCAAATAGAAGGCTATTTTGTACATTTTTAGTCCTTCAAGTTCAATCTGAGCTAACGCTTCTCTTCAACTTGAGAGAAGAGTATTGATTTTGCTAATTAGTACAAATTAATCATTTAATCTCTCCTAATTAGTAGAGATTCATGTTTCAATTTCTGATTTTGTTATGCTCAGGAGTGGTGTATGCCCCAATTTCTGATTCAATCGTGGACAAGTTGGCTTTTGTAATTTTGATGAATGTGTGGGTTTTTGTGAAAAAATTCAGATGGTGTATTTGGAGATGATACGAAGAATGGTACAGTCGCAACTCTACTTCAGCAAATTAATCTTATGTTAAATCTCGTAGATAATATAGAGGAGCTTTATATTTGCTAATTTATCAAAGTTAGTTCATGTTCTTTTTTATTTATTTTCTTCTTTCTTCTAATATTTGTTAAGATTCATCACTGTGTAATTGTGCAATCTTTTGTAATTTTACTGATACTATTAATTTACTATTAATATAATATTTTAGTTGAGTATTTTGTACTTTGAGAAATTAAACTAATTGTTAATTATGTTTTTTTAATAAAAATATTAGTCAATACGAAAATATCACGCACTAAATCCTAAATTTTGGATAAAACAAACAGCGGATTCCTCAATACAGGATTTATAATCCATCAAGTCAAACAAGCATATTGTATTTTGAAGATACATGGATTTCAAGTACATGTATTCTTAAATACATGGATCTTAAAAATACATCAGATCAAACATGCCCTATGACTCATAGCCCCACACCACCACGCCACAATTAGTTTTTTTTTTTTTTTTTTTGGATAGTATTATTGTTATTATGTAAGAAGAGAACACATTTCACTATCTCCTTCATTCCACCAATAAATAATAAATAATAAATTAGACCAGAAATCCGATTTGAAAATGATATAATTTGCGAGTGTATCAAAGAACCAACTACGAATGCTCCATATTTCAGCCTTTCACTGCTCGTGTAATGTATTTTTTTGGTCATTTATTCAACGTATTTATGTGGAGTTCGTAAAAATTCAAGCTTGGGTTTGAGGAAACGAAACAAGTATCCGCAATGGGCGAAAGTCTTCGAACGTTTACTTCGGGAGAAATGATTGACAATTAGTATTTTGAGAGTCGGAATTTTACTTCATGAGTTTTAATCAGGTCTAATAAAATCCGGGTTTTGGAATTCCAATAAAGCATTTTTGTAGAAAACAACGGCAAATAGCTACACAAACTATAAGGGGCCGTTTGGCAAGTGGAATTAGTAGAGCGGAATCGAATTATAAGATGGAGGAGTAAAAAGTTCTGAAATCAGTAATGTCACAGTTAGTTTGGATGTCCGAATTAAGAGATGCTGGAAAATATAATTTTTTGTTTGGTTGTTTAGAAAATTATAGAATTTTTTATTGAAAAGGTAAAAATAATTTTTCGTTAAAACTAATAAAAAATAATATTATTATAATAATATTAGTTTGATAATTTTTTTTATTATAGTATAACATTATTGCAATATAAAATAATAATAATATTATTGTATAAAATACATTATATTATCCGCATACAATATATTATAGTAATAATAGAAAAATATTAAATGTACTTTTATATTACTATATATTAATATATATCACAAAGAGTATAATTATTTTATTATTTTATAATTTTGATATAATTAATATACTATTATAAATTATATAATAGTATTATAACAATAATATAAAAATATTAAATGTACTTTTATATTATTATAATATTATATTTTATCTTATAGTAATATATAATATTATTTTAATTATATGTATTTAATAATTATTATAATATTAACAATTACATACCAATTATATTCATAAAATAATCATATTATAATTATTACATCCTTATAATTAATATAATATTTTATTAATTAAATATACGTCAAAAATATCTGATAAATAATATTTTTTTTATTACAAGGAAATTTCAGTATAGTAAAAATGAAATTAATTATAAGTATTTAATTAAGTAATTGACTTAATTAGTATTAAGTTTTCCATTATTTTGGCACTCCAATTTTGATAGAATCAAATTTATCCAGAAAAAAATAATAAGTCGAACACATGACAAACAAAAGATTATATTTTGCATCATCTTAAAATTCTAATTTCACTCTAATTTCACCTCTTTAAACATGCCCGAATTAGAGGTGCCAATATATATAATATTTGTAATTTTTTTGTAACCAAACATAATGTGCCACTCTAAACGACTTTTCCAATAAATCATTCTCAATAATTATTGGCACGTTAAATAAAATCTTTGTCACGATTATGATTTTGAATAATTGGTTATTTGGGTGGGCCAATTATTAGTGTAGTTTGTAAACCGGACGTAGTAGAGTGATTATAATTTATTATGTTTAATATATTCACAAAAAATTGAATTTCATGTAAAAGGCATGCTCGACAAATTTATAGGACACGACTTGCATGCATAGAAACATGCGGTTTTGATGAGAAATAAAGTTGTTTAATCATTTATTTGGTGATGAAGTTATTATTTAAAGAGATTGTTGGATGATATTAATCATTTCTCTCTCGTGTTTGGATAACAATATGAAATTGGTGAATGCTTATTTTCCAACCATAAGATACTAGATGGAACTGAATTGATCTCGTTTGAAATTCTAAACAATTATCACTCAAATATGAAATTGGTCTCGAATAAATGATTTTATATGATTTAACGGACTAAGACTTCAAATATTTAATCAAAGGAACCAAATTAGCGGCGTTCGTACATCCGATGTAACGAAGTTCTTAGTATATTTTTATTTTCTTATGAATTTACATTTCATGTACAAAATATGTTCAACAAACCGAGCATAATAGATTTTCGTAATATTTATAAAATTGGTTAATCAATCATTTGATATGTTAATAATAAAATTATTATTTCAAAACAGAATTTTCTTATTATACAATAAAAAAAGATATTTTTCTTGTAAGGAAACATTAAATGAAATTAAAATAAACAATAGATGGCCCGTTTTTCGTTATTTCTCCAAATAAATTATTAGATTAATTAAAAAAATGTGTACACGTTTTATGCCGTTTTTTTGGTAATTGTTTTTCGTGTTATGAACGAAGATTTGATCCACACAATATATTAGTTATAGTCATAATAAATTTACAACTGCTTTAAAAATTCGAACTAGAATAATATTAATAATTCTGTAAAGTCATAATATAAGTACAATTAATTTGTTTACAATTATACAAATTGTTATATGAACAATATTACTAGAAAAATATACTTTTACATCAATTTCGTTGAATACACATCAATACAACAAACACGACGTGAAAACTAACAATAATGATGTATTCTTCTCATTTATTTTCTCAAATTTTTCACATGTTACACGACAAGATCCTAATGGTTTGTGTACGTTACACAATGATCTTGTCACGTGACATGTGAAGAAAAAATTAGAAAAAATAAAACATGATTTGTATCGCTAGTCCCAAAATTAATTATACATAATTATCCCCTCTAAAATTTTAACAATTGTTTAATAACTCAGTAAAGTACCAAAATAATTTTTGACATGAGAAAGATAGAACAAACTATAAACAGTAAACCAGGTGCATTCAATCACTGCAAAGTCCACTAATGACGGATGTACTCATGTACATTCAACCCATAAAATCCCCAGCTAAAACCCGCGCCGCCTGTACTTCTTCTTCTAAAACCCTAATACCCAACTCCGCCGGCACCCTCGCCGGCGATTATCGGACTACCTCTGTATACCCCCCTTTCGCCGATCATGGCTCTGAACTGTCAACTACGTTCTGTATGCTTCCCTAATCCCTGTCTGTCTCGTTCTCTCTCTACCTTTTCACTCTCATCCCGCCACCTCTCTCCTCCCTCACGTAATCTCACTCATCTCCGCCTCCGTCGCCACCTCATTGCTCGCGCAATCTCTGCATCTCAGCAACCAAGCTCAACCCCGGCAACTAAGCACTCCCCTCCAAGGGGTAAACGGACTGACATCAAGAAAATCCTCATTCTCGGTGCTGGACCTATCGTCATTGGCCAAGCTTGTGAATTTGACTACTCCGGTACTCAAGCTTGCAAAGCTCTCCGTGATGAAGGTTACCAAGTGGTGCTCGTCAATTCAAATCCAGCAACAATCATGACTGATCCTGGTACAGCTGACCGTACCTATGTTGGACCGATGACCCCTGAATCCGTGGAGCAAATCATATCGTCAGAACGACCTGACGCTTTACTCCCCACAATGGGTGGTCAAACTGCCCTCAATTTAGCAGTTGCATTATCCAAATCAGGCGTACTTGACAAGTACAATGTACAATTAATCGGTGCTTCTCTACCCGCCATAGAGGCGGCCGAAGATAGAGAGCTTTTCAAACAAGCAATGAAGCGGATCGGGTTAAAGACTCCACCTTCCGGTATCGGCACCACCATGGACGATTGTTTCTCCATTGCCGAATCCATTGGCGAGTTTCCCTTAATTGTCCGACCCGCTTTCACACTGGGTGGAACTGGAGGTGGGATTGCTTATAACAGAGACGAATTTGAGTCCATTTGTAGAGCCGGTCTCACGGCCAGTCTGACGGGTCAGGTTCTCGTTGAAAAATCACTTCTTGGATGGAAAGAATACGAGTTAGAAGTAATGAGAGACTTAGCAGACAATGTGGTCATCATATGCTCCATCGAAAACATCGATCCAATGGGAGTTCACACTGGAGACTCCATTACAGTCGCTCCGGCCCAGACTCTAACCGATAAAGAGTATCAGAGATTGAGAGACTACTCAGTGGCGATAATTAGAGAAATTGGTGTCGAATGTGGAGGATCGAACGTGCAATTCGCCGTGAATCCTGTCGATGGAGAAGTGATGGTCATCGAAATGAACCCTAGGGTTTCGAGATCCTCTGCTCTTGCATCTAAAGCCACTGGATTCCCCATTGCCAAAATGGCTGCTAAATTATCTGTTGGATATACTCTCGATCAAATCCCCAATGATATTACCAAAAAGACCCCTGCCAGTTTCGAACCCTCAATCGACTATGTTGTCACAAAGGTATCATCTTAATCTTTCTGAAATAATTATTAACTTACATAATATAATAATAATTCTTTTGTTTATTATGTAGATACCAAGATTTGCGTTCGAGAAATTTCCAGGGTCGCAACCAATCCTGACCACACAAATGAAATCTGTAGGAGAAACAATGGCTCTTGGAAGAACATTTCAAGAATCCTTTCAAAAAGCGGTTAGATCTCTTGAATCCGGGTACGCGGGTTGGGGATGCGGACCCGTTAAGGAGCTCGATCATGACTGGGACCAGATAAAGTACAACCTCAGAGTCCCGAACCCGGATCGAATCCACTCCGTATACGCGGCATTAAAAAGAGGCATGTCCGTTAATGAAATCCACGAGCTAAGCTTAATCGACAAATGGTTCTTGACCGAACTAAAAGATTTGGTAGATATAGAACAATATTTACTATCGAAATCTCTCGACGATCTCACCAAAGAGGATTTGTACGAGGTGAAAAGAAGAGGGTATAGCGATAAGCAAATCGCTTTCGCGACTAGATCGAGTGAGGATGAGGTGAGAGCAAAGCGTGTGGCCGTTGGTGTTGTACCGAGTTACAAACGGGTCGACACTTGTGCTGCGGAATTCGAGGCCAACACTCCTTACATGTACTCTTCGTACGAGTTGGAGTGCGAGTCGGTCCCGACCAATAGGAAGAAAGTATTGATTTTGGGTGGTGGGCCCAATCGAATCGGTCAAGGCATCGAGTTTGACTATTGTTGTTGCCATGCCTCTTTTGCTCTTCGCCAGGTATTACTTAGTTTTTTTTTGTCTGTTTGTTAGCTAGTTTGTTACAGTTAGTTAGTTATAACCAACTTTGACTGATGTTTGACTTATTTATTACAGGCTGGATACGAGACAATAATGATGAATTCGAATCCCGAGACGGTGTCAACAGACTACGACACGAGCGATCGTCTCTACTTCGAACCATTAACGGTCGAAGATGTACTGAACGTGATCGATCTGGAGCGTCCAGATGGCATAATCATACAATTCGGAGGCCAAACCCCTTTAAAGCTCGCTCTTCCGATCCAACACTACTTATCCACTCGAAAACTCCCCACCGCATCGGGATCCGCGCTGGTGAGCATCTGGGGCACGTCTCCGGACTCAATTGATGCCGCGGAGGATCGCGAGAGGTTCAACAAGATATTAGACGAGTTGAAAATCGAACAACCGAAAGGAGGAATCGCGAAAAGCGATTCTGATGCGTTGCGTATTGCGTCAGAGATTGGTTATCCAGTTGTGGTGAGGCCTTCTTATGTGTTGGGAGGCCGAGCAATGGAGATCGTTTACAGCGACGATAAACTGGTTAAATATTTGGAGACTGCAGTTGAGGTGGACCCTGATAGACCCGTTCTGATCGACAAGTACCTTTCTGACGCGATCGAGATTGACGTGGACGCTTTAGCAGATCTCAATGGCAATGTCGTAATTGGGGGGATTATGGAGCATATCGAACAAGCTGGGATCCACTCTGGCGACTCGGCTTGCTCTCTCCCTACCAAAACTGTTTCGAAAAAATCACTCGATATAATTCGTTCGTGGACGGTTAAACTCGCAAATAGACTTGGTGTATGCGGACTAATGAACTGCCAATACGCCATTTCTGCCTCGGGAGACGTGTACCTTCTAGAAGCCAACCCTCGAGCTTCCCGTACCGTCCCATTCGTCTCGAAAGCAATCGGCCACCCCTTGGCGAAATACGCATCTCTAGTAATGTCCGGGAAAACCCTGAAAGAATTGGAATTCACCGAAGAAGTCATCCCGAAACACGTGTCGGTTAAAGAAGCGGTCCTCCCGTTCGAAAAATTCCAAGGCTGCGACGTGTTACTCGGCCCGGAAATGCGAAGCACCGGCGAAGTAATGGGAATCGACTACAGCTTCCCCGTCGCCTTCGCGAAAGCCCAAATCGCCGCGGGTCAAAAGTTACCCGTTTCGGGAACCGTATTCCTAAGTCTGAACGACTTGACCAAACCGCACTTGAGTTCGATCGCGAGAGTGTTCAGCGAACTAGGGTTCAAGATAATCGCCACGTCCGGCACGGCGAAAGTGTTGCAGATGGAAAACATAGAAGTGGAGCCGGTTTTGAAAATGCACGAAGGGAGGCCCCACGCGGGGGATTTGTTGGCGAATGGAGAGATTCAAGTGATGGTCATAACGAGTAGTGGAGACGCGTTGGATTCGATCGATGGGCGCCAGCTCAGGAGAATGGCGCTGGCGTATAAAGTGCCGATAATTACCACCGTGGCGGGCGCGCTGGCGACCGTGGAGGCGATTAGGAGCTTGAAGACGAAACCTATCGAGATGGTTGCTTTGCAGGATTATTTCCCCAGTGTGGTCACGCAGGATTTGCAAACCGCGTCTGTGTCGATTTAAAGGGTATTTTTGTGTTGTTTCGGTACTTTTTTCGGTTTTGTGTTGGTTCAGTTTTTTAAGTAAAAATGATGATATGGACGACCGAGTTGAATAAGATAGTTTGGGATTGTATTGTTTAAGATATTATTAGCCAGATTGATTTGTGTCGAATCATGTTCATTGGCTTATAGTCGTAAATTTGATGTAATTTTTAAGTTTTGGAAAAGATAAGTTTGATATTTGTAGTTTTGCAAGGCTGAATTTTGTATTTTGAGTTTTTTCGAGGTTCGATTTGATATAGTTTCGGAAGGTGCATATGAAGTTACCTTTCCTTTTTGAATTTTAAGTATCGAAGGGTCAATAATACAGGTTACCCTCAACATTATCATAATATTCAACCTTCTAATGCCACCTTGAAGAATTATAATGATGCGAGTTATCTATGACAAATTTTTATGGCTATCTGTGTGGTGGCTTATATTTGAATATATGAGATCGAGATCATGGTACAAATGCAGAATATGGTTACTTAAATAGAACCAGAGAAAATCAAATGTAAAGGACGTACGGTATTTCCGCATTATGTGTTGTTCAAACTTCAAAGTCAAGGGGGAGGCTGCAATTTTTTTGGATTTTCTCCATTGTCTTTTGACATTTTGGGGTCAAAATTTTAGTCTGGAAATCAAATGCATGCTTGGTTGTTTCTTAGTTTTCTTGGTCTTATTTTTACGCATTAGAAGAATAAAAGGGGAATTCTTGAAAAAACTCCTAATTTTTTTGGATTTGTCAAAAACTTCCTAATTTTTGAATTCCTTCAAAACCCCTTTAGAAATTAAGTTTAATTCTTCAAAAATCCCCTACTAGTGTTAAGTTTAACATTCCATCAACTTTTTTTTTGGGACAAGATATCCTTATTAAATTTTTTTTATAAATTCTTTTATCCAATATAAATTAATAAATAGATAAATAAATTAAATATTGCACGTTATTGTACTAAAAATGATTTATGATAATATTTTACAACTCAATTTTTTATTTTAATATTTATAATAATTTTTTATTAAATAAATATTATTTACATTACAATTTTATTTCTTTACACGAAATAATTTTAGATAAAAATCATATAAAAAAATTATAGAATAATATAATAAATATCATAAGATAATATTATAAAATATTATATTGTAAAATATCATTTATTTATTAATTTATGGAATAAATTCAATAACAAAATAAATTGTGAAGGGTATTTTAGGAACAAAAATAATAATTTGGATGGGTTTTTGAAGAATGAAACTTAGTTTCTAGGAGGTATTTACAGAAATCTAAATGTTAGAATTCCAAAAAATTAGAGGCTTTTTCAAAAATTCCCAAAATAAAAAGAGTTGATGAAATAAGAAACATCATTCTAACTTCTATAAAGATGTAGTGATAATGACATATTCTTTTACTGTGCATAATGCACATAAAATTAGAACTCGGTATGGTAAATTCACACTCAATAATTGATAAATTTACATGTCCATTCTCGTTCCATCGTTATCACTACAAAAAATAAAAATAAAAAATACAATTATAAGGCGACAACCAGAACAAGAATGGAATAAAGGCCAACATATTTCAAGTCTTTTCTGGAATAGCTTTTGGCACCAACTATTTTTTTCTGTCTATATTGGTGGCTTAAAGTTTGTCAAGATATGTGTAGAAAATGCCAAGATTCTAAAAATATATATTAGAGTAGCTACTCTTATTGTCTTTTCATCCCTTCTTAAAATAAAATGTTTTTTCTCTTTCAAAAAAATAAAAATAAAATGTTTATCGAATTCGAGTCAAATTTTTATTTCACAGAGATCCAATTACACTTAAATTTAAAAAATACAAACAAAACAAATTAAACAGAAAGAACAACTTTATTTCATAAACAAAAAAGAACCTTTACATCATGGCAAAACCTAATCTAAATTAAACAACAAACCAAAGAATACATCTAAATACAAACAAAACAAATTGGTTAGTGGTGCAAATCTTCTTGCCACCCCCAAAAAATATTTCCAAACTGCCCTAGTGTCAGACGCATTATTATAAATAAATTCGTCTTCCCTCTAGTAATTCCGAAACAATATGAAATTGGTTCGATACGAAACTCTGTTAAAAAACAAAATTCACTTGGCCTTATTCTTAGGAAGCTGTAGAGAAACAACGGGGACACGAATGCCCGTAGTATAACTGGGGGAAGGAAGACCCATATACTGTATCTTCGGCGAAAGCCTAACTCTTGGACTCGGTCTCGGGGACGGAATAGGCACGTTATTCCTGGAATTAGGAGACGGATTAACTCTTGGCGAGAGATTCACTTGTTCCAATGCCATGCTTTGGAGATCCAATGGATATTCTCTGACGCACCCGATACGCGCCCCGTGTCCGGTACTCCACTTGCGAGATGAGGGCGATACTGGTTTCGGTTCTTGTACCGGTAAGGATAATTCGGGTTGAGGTTCGGATTTCTCGAGTGCGGGGTACTCATCATCATCCACGGAACATCTCTGCAAGAAATAAATAAATAAAATTTTATTAGGCCAAATATTATGTAATTATTTTGAAGTATAAAAATAATGATAATAATAATATAATATACCTTGACATTTTCGAGGTCAACGTTGTTTTCTTGTAAGAAGCTAAGAAATTCCTTGAAGTTCTCTTCGGTAGGAAGATAGTGACCGCTATATGGCCATATCGCCTAACAAATAATAATAAATTAGTAAATAGAATTTAATTTTGGTATACTAAATAAAATATTTTTATATTGGAGGACTAAATTGAAAAAGTACCTGAAGAACGCCTTCGTTAGCAACTAATCGTCCAGCAGCAGTTGTAGCTGCGCCGGCTAGAAAACTCGAATGCTGAAAATTTCCCTTCTTTTTCTGTTCATAATTAAAATAAACAATGAGCTAAGTTTAATGGATATACTTAAAAATAAAAATAATATGTTTGTAATGTTGCTTTTTTACCTGTCCAACATATAATGAGCGAGTGGTACTAAGAACAAATATCCATTTAGACCCTTCAGTCGTGTTCACGAGGTTTTCGCTTAATTTGTACATTAATTTCCCATCTTCTACAATCACTTCATATGTTTCCCTCTCATTCTGAATTAAACAAAAAAATGGAATTAGAATACTATACTGTGTTTTTTTATATATAAAATAATCTATATAAAGAATAATTTAACGAGGAAAAAGTGCATACAGGTCCAAGATATTGGATTATTTGCGACAGAAGTTTAGATCTTGAGCATTTCTCTATATTCATCTCTCTACCAGCTCCAACATCAAGCCTTTAAAAATAAAATAAAAAAATAAGCATATTTTCACGCTATTTAAATAAAATTTTAATGTACAAATGATAATCTTTTTTATTTATGATGTATTTACCAGTAGAAAAATGGCTCAGTGCTCTCGCTGGTGAACCAGATATCATAATACAAATGCAAATTGTGTCCATATCTATGGCGTGGATCAATCTATATATCAGTCAATTAATTAGTATTAGAAAATAATTTTATATAGTAAGTAAATTCATAAAAAGTTAAATAAAATTAGGGTGAAAAAAAGAAAATATCTTACAGCTTCGAGCCAGTGTTGAAGAGCGAGTTTTTGAGCTTTCTCATCTTTAGATAAACCCTTTCCAACCTAACAAAATATATCACAAAAATAAATTACAAAATTGTATATATTTTTTTGAGACAATAATGATTGGAACTGGAATTCAAATGTGAAATTACCTTGGCTGCCCTTCTGCTAGCACGGGCCCACCGAGACACGACGCTCTCGGGTTTCTCCACATTGAAAAATGAAACAGAGCTGTGTCTCAAAGAGGCAAAATCAAGAGCTTTCCACCTAAATTATGGAAAAAAAGAGAGAAGCTTAGAGAATATGGATCAAAATATGTGCATAATTTCGAAAGGTTTGGAATTTTGAAAGTAAGTACCAGAGTTCTTCAACAACAACTGCACAATCGGCGAGAGTTCTTCTTGTACGGTAACTTTTATAATTTTTTTGAATATTAGTGGCAGCTTCATTAAGCTCAGTTAAAGGTCTCGGAGAAGAAAACTCCATTAAACACTTCTCTGGTTTCAAGCTGAAATCTTGGTCAATTTTTATTGAAATTACCCCACTCGATTCGGGTTTTTTCAAACCATTGGATTTCTTCGTGCCTTCAGATGCAATTACTACGTCAAATTCCCAGTTCTTGAAGCTCAATGATCTCTCCATCACTGGAGGTCCATGTGACTCGCCGGAGGATTTGGGGGAGGAAGTATTCATGGTCGAAGGGCTTGTTTTAGGACTAAGAGTGCATATTATGTCACTTGCATCTCGAGTTTCTATGCTCAATGATTGCAAGGTCATCTTAAATTTATCTGAAACAAAACCCACAACCATAAATTATATAATTATAAACATGAAATTCCACAAAAATCTGAATTAATTTCACACACTCAACCACAATCAAATTGCTTAGTTGCTCATACCTGTTGCGAATTGGACAAGAAAACCCAAAGAGCTAAAAAAATTCACTTAAGGAATCCCAAAAATAATTTGTTTATGTTGTTTGAGAGGAAGATAGATAGACATGAACCATTGGAGGGTAGTATATATAGGATGAGAGTGCTGGAAAGGAAGGTCATCAGTCAAATGTATTCACAGTACGGCTCGCGTGGAGTGGGGGATGTGAGGAAAGCGTGACGAAGGAGGGGCTTCTTTGTAAGCATTGGAAAACTGAGGGGTTGAAAGGGAAATGTGCATCAATGTGCATCAAAATGAAATGTGGAAAATTCTTTTGGAGAACCAACATGCCCACAAACACGAGGTTGAATTGTTCAAAGATTTTTATTGTCTGTTTCACATTAGTGTGATTTCTGGAGAAAGAGTAATAAATAATTACAAATAGAGAAAACGATTTTGCATTTCAATGGAGTGCATTTCATTCGAGTGTAATTTTTTTCTCTTACATGTATTATATCAACTCAAGAACATAATAAAATGGAAGGAAAAAATAAATGAACATTTTAGTTTCAAGTTTTAATAAAAAACTTTGTGCTTAAATATATGTATCTTTTATACTTTTTATTTAACCATTTATACCTTTATAAATTACGATTTACTATTATTTTATTTTTTATATTTTTTATTATAATGAAACATCTGTAATAACATATATTTATATTTAAACTAATTACTATGCGTTCAGACATACTGCATCTTTTCTGTATTTTTTCGTGTCATTTATTTTTTATTCATATAATAACCTTTAGTTCTATAGTAATTATTGTATTGTTTATATCATGTGGTTTATTTTTTATACATGTTTTATTTATTTGACATTGTTTTACTTATATAATATACTTTTACATCTATAGTAATTACTGTGTGCTTGGACAATATATATATATAATATTTCGAATTCGTGCGTAGCACGACTCTACACGAGGCTGAAAGACATATGGTCTGGCTAGTTGAGCGCATGATTTATCATTTTTGTATATTTTTCTATGGCTTCGCAAGAGCCGAGAGAAATGTTTGAATGATAACTTGCCGGCCGAGCGTGGGCCGTATTATAGTCATATCTTTTTGAATTCATGCGTAGCACGGTTCTGCGCGAGGTCGGACAGATGTCCGAAAGACTTCTGGCCCAAGCATGAGCTCTATGATTTTTGTATTTTTTTCTTAAGAAATTTGTGTCGCTGATATTGTAAAAAGGTATAAAATATATTGTGTTTAATATGGATCACATTATAAATAGGTATAAATATGAGCCTCAAAGGTATAAAATAATTATAAAAATAATAATTTGGACGCCGCCCGAATTTTGATTGATGCCCGCAAAACATCGGCTGCTCGGTTTATTTTTCTAATCTCTTTAACTTGACTGCGACCAATTTTTAGGTCTTGGCTCGATTTTGTAAGTTGACACGTGACATATGTATCTAATATATAATGCAAGGGGATTTGCTGCCTCCTGGTGCAGCCACCTCACCAGGGGTCTATTTGTAAAAAAAAATATTTTTTTATATTTTGGTTCTTTTTTATTTACAAATTGGTCCTTTTTTCGAAAAAAAATTACATTTTGGTCCTTTTTTTTTTACATTTTGGTCCTTTATATTTGCATTTTGGCCCTTCGAAGTTTTGAAATTTACATTTTAGTCCAGGGGCCTCAAATTGGTCCTATTTTTTAAAACAAATTATATTTTGGTCCTTTTTTCACATTTTGGTCCTTTATATTTGCATTTTGGTCCTTCGAAGTTTTAAAATTTACATTTTGGTCCTTTATTATTTTTCTTGCCTTGTGCAGCCACGTCACCAGGGGCATATTTCTAAATTTTTTTTTTTTTTTTTATATTTAAGTCCTTTTTTATTTACAAATTGGTCCTTTTTTCGAAAAAAAATTACATTTTGGTCCTTTTTTTTACATTTTGGTCCTTTATATTTGAATTTTGGCCATTCGAAGTTTTGAAATTTACATTTTGGTCCTTTTGTATTTACAAATTGGTCCTTTTTTCAAAAAAAATTATATTTTGGTCCCTTTTTTTACATTTTGGTCCTTTATATTTGCATTTTGGTCCTTCGAAGTTTTGAAATTTACATTTTAGTCCAGGGGCCTCAAATTGGTCCTATTTTTTAAAAAAAATTATATTTTGGTCCTTTTTTCACATTTTGGTACTTTATATTTGCATTTTGGTCCTTCAAAGTTTTAAAATTTACATTTTGGTCCTTTATTATTTTTCTTGCCTGGTGCAGCCACGTCACCAGGGGCCTCTTTGTAAAAAAAAATATATTTTTTACATTTTGGTCCTTTTTTATTTACAAATTGGTCCTTTTTTCGAAAAAAAATTACATTTTGGTCCTTTTTTTTACATTTTGGTCCTTTATATTTACATTTTGGCCCTTCGAAGTTTTGAAATTTACATTTTAGTCCAGGGGCCTCAAATTGGTCCTATTTTTTAAAAAAAATTATATTTTGGTCCTTTTTTCACATTTTGGTCCTTTATATTTGCATTTTGGTCCTTCAAAGTTTTAAAATTTACATTTTGGTCCTTTATTATTTTTCTTGAAAAACTAAAATAAAATTATAATAAGTTGAACAATATTAATAAAAGAACATCTTGCAAATATTTAAAAATAAAATATCACAAAACTATTAAAAAATACATAAAAAGAAAACTAAAATAAAAAATAGATGTTTAAATAGATATTTCCTATGAATATATTTGCAAGATGTTTATTTATTATCATTTAATGTTAGTTTTTTTATGAATAAAGAATGTAATATTAAAATTATATAAACAAAATATGTAATAATTTAAATTTTTTTAAATCACTTCGTGTTAAGAAGTGTTTATGAATTTTCTTAAAATTAATAAAAAATAACAAAAATAAGTTTTAATTATTACATATGAGATTTGGAGGGTATTTTGGGAAAAAAAAAATTAATATCATCCATAAGGAGTATTTTAAAATAAAAGTTTGGTAAAGAGTTTTTTTTTTTTGGAATTTACGAAAAGACAGAGAATTTTTTATAATATCCAAAAAAAATTAGGGGGTTAAAAATATACCAAATCATGGATGTGCGAATAATCATGACATAATTTAAATTAAATGTTCGAACGAAACGGTTAGCGATGACATCGTCAAACTTTGTTGTTGGCTGACCACACAAAGGACGAAAAATATTTGTGCTAAATATGTAGCGAAATTAAGGATTTGTGAAATTAAAAACACTCTTTTTTTCAGCAATGTTTTCTGAACTATTATGTTCTTAATAAATTTCATGACGACTCATTCGTTCTTTTTCCTTATTTTACTTATGAAGTATAAAATATAGATAATTTTTTTAGCAATAACCGTTTGAATTATTCAAGAAATCCGGATCTTAAAATATTCAAACGATTTTTGCTACAAAATTTCACTCGCACACAACACACTAAATTACACATATAATAATGATTACAAAAAGAAAGTCACATACACAAAATGAACAACAATTTTTTTCAACTACATTACTTATAAATCCGAACAGCCTCGCGCAATTGCGCGGGGTAATGCTAGTGTTTATATAATATAATATGTTTGAGTGTAATAGTGGGTCTCTTACAAATATAACTAATGAATTGATGTACCCAACTTTTTGATTAGGTTATAATAAATAAAAAACAGAGGTTGAGAGACTGTCTATATTACTATTCTAGGAAAATGAAATCGTAGAAAGTATTATTTACCTTAAAAGGTTACGAAGAAATATTCAAAAGCTCCAAAAGGGTCTTATGGAGTGCCCAACGATGCATGTGAAATGGATCATACTTGTGCATCTTTTATGAGTCTTCATTGAACCTGGTCAAAAAAATTATTGGACTCAGCGTAGTAACCGAATAGCGAATTGCGAATAGCACAACAAGTAAGAAAATTTCGTGCATATTTGAGATTTTCATGAATATTTCTCTAATTAACTACGTGTTTATGCTGAAAACTTCACTGCTTATGATGGTTTCCTTTTATAGGATGATAATTGCCATTTGTTACGTAGTTTTGCTGATTTATTTCAAAGAGAATTTTGTTTGTTTTTATTTTTTATCATTAAATCATTAAAAACAAGTCGTCAATTTGTAGGGTCAAATTCAATAAATGATCATATTGCACAATTTCTTTTTAACTTATTCTCCAGAAGTATGTTAAATAGTATCTCTTAAAAATAAAATAAAAAAAATAAAAGAGTAGGATGCTCAGCAATGCATAATCTAACTAGTTCTAAACATGAAAATTGATTAAAAAGGAGAAACTAAAATTTGTTATTATTTAGAGATCTATTATTTGAAGAACAATATTCAAAACCATCTGTGCTTTGACCTCTGATTTGGCAACCCAATTACGAGTATGCAATGCTGAATTAATTACTGGTGTTTATCTTCGAGTTAATTACGAGTTGATTGATGTCCCCTGGCGAGGGCACATTAACTGGACCAATCCAGTAAACATCACAGATGAACAAGAAGGGGAAGTCACGTAGTGAACCTAGGAATTAATTACTGATGTTTATCTTCGAGTTAATTACGAGTTGATTTGAGGGCCCTGTTCGGAGGCATGGGTTTCCACCATGGATTGGCTAGGAAATCAGGTTTTCAATAGTTTGTATTTATTGGTGCTCGGTGGCTAATTAGGATTCCAAGAAAGTAGCACAAAATCCAGCAAACCTAAGAAATTTGAGCGATTTTAATGGGTTTTGAAAACGGACCTCAGATTGGATTTTTGCAAGGATGCGTGGGAGAAAGAATTAAATGACTCATTACCTGGGTCCACTTCACTAAAATCCAAAAAAAAATTGACTTACAAATCATCTCAATATATTTAAGATGTATCATTGATCCATGTAATATTCATTTATTTAATTAATTAATTGATTTTATTTATTTAATTAAATTGTTTCGTATTCGTATTCGTATCCGAAATCAAATTTCGAATATCGGATATTGTATTTGTAAACGAAATAGAATATCGGATATCGGATTTATATCTGAAATAGGATACCACATGTCGAATACTATATTTGTATGTGTATTCGTATTTGATACTATATTCGTATTCGAAACGGGATATCAGATATCGTATACCGTATTCGTATCGAATATCAAATACCAGATGTCGAATAATAATGTATTTAGAAATTAATAATAATAATAATAATAATAATAATAATAACATATTTAGAAATTAATAATAATAATAATAGTAATGGTGATGTATTTATCAATTATTAATAATAATAAATGATAATAATTGTGATAAGAAATAATAATAATAATAATAATAATAATAATAATAATAATAATAATAATATATTTAGAAATTCGAGCAGCCAATGAAGATCCTACTCCGCAGCAAGTAGTAGAAGAATTCGAGTAGCCTTCGATCATTGATCATATAATTATGACATGTATTTGATATTAGTATGATTTAAATTTGTGTTTTTTCACATGATTTTATTTACTCAATAAATTAATGGCTATAATTGAACCAAAAGCTCTAATGTGCAATTGTATATAAATGTATGTATCGTTTAATTTAATGGTTGAAAATAATTTAAAATGTATTTAGAAATAATATTAATAACAACAACAACGACGACGACGACGACGACGACGACGAGAATCCTAGGTTTTCATCAAATACCTTTTAAACATCCTACACTCGCAGTTTTTGCATTTTCCAGCTACCAGAGTTTCTTGATATTCATGTATTGGTTTCCCGCAACTATGAGTTTCCTGCTGCTACACAAAACTGACCTAGCAAACACGTCGTAGCAGCCACAATAGGAATGGGTAAATATCGAGTTTGGGTATGATCCAACTATCATTAGAGGATGTTCCGATCAATACATTAATTATTATTAAATTTTGATTTTAATGATAATTTTTTAACATTATATACACACGATCAACAATAACCTTAAAATGAATATCACAATTATCATCAAAAACAGCATCCAATAGCCATTAATTTATTGGTCGGATCATCCTCCAACGATTGTTGGACCATCATGTCCGAACCCGATAAATATCCTATAAGAAAAATATTTTCGATGCGTCAATCGAAATTTGTTAATTGGATTTATTAACACTCAAATTAAATATTAATAAATCCAATTAATCTTTTTCGATTGTCGCATATATAACTCCGATAAGAATATGATCAACCAAAATTTAATTATAATATAAACCAGTCAATTGTGTATAGTACTTACAAGAATCAATTCTCAATTGTATATAGTATTGTCACGAGTGACGTGAACGTTAAGTGCTAACGTAGATGCATACGTGGCATTGTACGATGATGTGACTGGTATAATTTGAAATTCGGCATGGGTTCAAGTTCAACCAATTCGGCCTTGACAATTAACGACGAATATTAATGTGAATTAAAAGAAAAACAGTGACCCGATTTAATTCATGTTTATCGATCTAAGGATATTTTGCAACATAAAATTGCTAAATAATATAAGGGTGTGGGATAAAACAAATACAATAACGAAGTGAGATATTTTCTATCTACTGAAGATTAAATGTATGAGAAATTAAATGTTGTTTTCGTCTGTTACGAAGAAAATAAAAGAGAAAGAAAACCAACTCCCCTTCCACCATTGACGTTTGATTGCTCATCCATCCATCAATGGACCATGAATTGCTCGGATATTCATGACCCATGACTATGTATGGAAAATTATGTTTAGTGTTGAAATTCAAAAACACAAATCGATTAGAAAAAAAAAAACAAGAATTAACTTGGATATTTTGTTTGAATTTAATGATATGAATTGATGGATGTCTCCTGTTTATTCAGATTGATTCGTGAACAGTAACGAATCTTGACAGGATTTTTTGGAGGGACAAAATGAAAACCGAACTTTCAAATTACATTATACAATTTTTTTGGAGAGACAAACAATAAATTTTATACTGTTATATTGATAAAAGACACTGCATCACTAAATATATACATTGTTCTGCGAAATTTTTGTTAATGCGACCGCCCCTTCGAATCCTACTAAGATTCGCCCATTTGTATATGTATTACTCAATTGTATGTAGGGGAGTCAATGGGGGCGGATATTGCCCGAACCGACCCGAACCGTATCCGAAAAATATCCGGATCCGGTTGGAACCGGATCCGTTTTTACGGGTATGGATCCGGATCTAGGAGCTAAAATTTTGATGGATCCGAATACTATCCGGATCCGAATAAAAATTATAAACGGGTATCCGTTTTGTTGTAATCATGATCAAAATTATAATAATACATAATAAAAAATAATTATATTTTAATTCACAATAATACATAATAATCAATAATCACTTATATACATGTGTATATATATAATTTGTTTTAAAATTATAAAATAATCAAGATTCGAATTCTAAAATTATTATTATATTATTGTATCATAGTATCCGTTTTAATATCCGAATAGTATCCGTATCCGTAATCGTATCCGACAATATTCGAATCGTATCCGTATCCGTTTAATATCCGAACCGTATCGGGATCCGGGTAGTATCGTATCCGGATCCATATTCGAAAAGAAATATGGATATGAATATGGTAGGACCACTATCCGAACCGTTGACATTCCTAATTAATTGTATGAATAAGTTAAAAGAAATAGAACTTGTGTCTAAAACGCAGACGCGCTTAGAAAAAATGGGAGACCCGACTATGCATCGAATCCATATCCACGCATTCAACAAATGATGAAAAGAAGACCCCGTTGAAAGTTGAAAGTCGAAAGTCTTGAGTGGTTTTCAACAAATTATAAACTAACCAATTTACCAGATAAGACTTCAAATATGTGCTGTGCAAAAATACAAGAGCAAATAGATGGATAATATATTTCAAAAATATCAAATGGCCATTTTTCTAATTTAAAGCACCGAGTGGTTCTGGGATATACGGACCAGTTTTGCACCTTACTCGTCAATTAATTGACCTTTTTTTTGCGGATTTTGGGATCCTAAAACTTGAGCCTATTTCATATCTAGAAATTAACAAACAAATATATGATTTAATTATCTTAATTGATTATGAATTAATATATTAATTTTTAGGATGTTAAATTAAATTTATGTCATCAAAGTTTTTGAAAGAGAAACGAGGATATGTCCAACATTTTCACCTTTATATTTCAAGTCTTCACATATCAATTCTGATACCTAGCTATATAATTTGAATATCCGAAGCAAACTGAATGAAATTAGTTTGCTAATTAGCTAAATCCGCTTACAAGTTATCATTACCTTTGCCAGTACAGAACAGATGCTTAGTAGCGCCGTTTTTTCTTGTAGAAACTTCAAGCTGTGTAAATATGAATATTGATTAAATAACTAAAATCATATAATATAATACTTTTAATTTAGCCGCCACTCAATAATTGTAGGGCAAAACCATGCTCAACATGAGCCTTCTTTCAAAAAAAAATTCTTTCTTTCAAAAAATATGAGCCCTTCAGAAAATGACATCGTAACTAAATATTTAAATAAGGAAAATTATAATTTGTCCTCCAAATTCACCCAATTTTTCTTGATGACATCATCAATTAAAGTTCGGTGAAAATGTGTCTTCAATTTGTACTCAACTTCTCTCCAATTAATCTTGTACCAAAAATTTGATAATTTTAATTGAAATTTAATTAATTACACCATTGATTAGTTGAATTAGAAGATAATTAATTCGAAATTAATTAGAGTCATTATTAATTGGAAGAAGAGTTCGGGTACAAATTGGAGACCCATTTCCCTCAAAACAAAATCGTGATGTCATGATGTTTTCTTGATGACATCATCAATTAAATTTCGGTGAAAATGTGTGTTCAATTTGTACCCAACTTCTCTCCAATTAATCTTGTACCAAAAATTTGATAATTTTAATTGAAATTTAATTAATTACACCATTGATTAGTTGAATTAGAAGATAATTAATTCGAAATTAATTAGAGTAATTATTAATTGGAAGAAGAGTTCGGATACAAATTGGAGACCCATTTCCCTCAAACCAAAATCGTGATGTCATGATGATGACATCACGATTTTGATGGTGAAATATGGGAGCATAGTAAAAAAACTCTTTAAATAATATATAGGAATGATTTCATATATTGTTATTATTTGGCCAATACTTGGCTATCCGATTCTCGTCACACCAAGAGTGCGACAAAAAAATTAATTTTTTGAAAAGCATTAAGTGCCTTAATTGAGAGGGCAAGCATGCATTATTGGATTGGATTGAATTGAATTGAATTGAGATGCATGATTTGAGCATTTATTTTGGCCAGAAACAGTTACTGTCAAGTCTTGAAGGCAGTGGGGAAAATATATAGGGCTGTTTAAGGTGGCTAAGCTTTTCAACTTCTTCAAATTCTAAGTTCAATCCACAATTACAAATACATATCGACATTATAATTTGAATCAATGATCTCTCTCAAAACTCTTGAATTTAATAATGAATATTATGTTCAAGCTTTAAAAAGAGACATTCCGAGCCAGAATTTCCTTGAACAAGAAAAAATTCAGTATCCAGAAATCAAAGAAAAAATCTTTCAAAACAAATGCTATCGATGTTTATCTACCATTCTACCTCTCATTACGTATATCAAGTGCATAGAACTAGTGAGGTGTTTGAAGTGTTTCAAGTTGGGTCACGTGCAGAAATCATGTACCAGTGTACCTACATTCCAAAAACCAAATAACAAAGATCATAACAAAAGTTAAACCAGGGTAGCCAAATCCTCAAACCTGAACAGACAAGCTGAAAGAAGATCTCTCATTACAGAAAATCCAAAGCCTCATATTCCAAGAGGATACACAACTGGTACCAATTGAGAATAGCTTACAAAAAAAGCGGCGCGAAAATGAAGGAAATTGTTGATCTAGGTGGCTTCTGATGATAATTGGCATAAATGGGCAACAAGCAAATAACCAAGTAATAGAGTGGAATCAAGCAATTAATAACTTGAAGGAGAAGATGTCAGGTGACGAATGGAGGATTGATCTAAATTTTGAACTCTGCCGCTGTACTTCAACGCATGGTTCTGAATATCGGATTCGGACTCGGACTCGACCGGCCCGTCGACTCGGGACTCGGTCGACTCGGACCAGACTCGGCCGAGTCGGAAAAAAAATCAGACGGTTGGTAAAAAAAATCTGAAAAAATTAAAAATTAAAAAAAATATATTTTAAAAATGGATGAACATTTATAAATATGATAAGAACAAATTGAACTAATAAAACTCAAATTATTACATTAGAAGACATGTTATTCGTAATAATATGTCTATTCATTGTATGTACAATAACATAGTTATTGCCATGTACAATAATATGGTTATTGGTTGTATGTACAAAAATATATTTCAGCAGGTTAAATGATAAATTCAGCGGGTTACTAAAATTTAAGCAAAGGGTATAAATGATAACTCAGCCAACTCGGAAAAAAAATCGGATTATTGATAATAAAATGTTAAAAAGTGAAGAAAATTTTCAAACAAAATTCAAAAATTGATAAATACTATAAGAACAAATCCAACTATTTTACTACAATATATACTATTAGGATACTTATATTCGAAGACTCGCTTGGCGATAAACTTGATCGAATTAGTTAAAAATATTTTAGCTATACATGTTACATACACATAAATTAAAATAATTTAAACATGGATATTTATAGTTTTACAAGGATATTTACATGTACATATTAATCCTAATCCTACGTTCGTAAATACTCAATAATCATATAACTCTTGATATTTATAGTTTTACAAGGATAAATATGATATTTACATGTAAGCTACATCTGAAAACTCAGATCTTTCTCTCCTCCGCCGAGTTCTAACTTTTCGTATTTTCTGCCGCTCAATTTCAGTACCATTGCAGCCTTGCTAGAAGACAAAGGTATGTGCCGCTCTTTTTTGCAATTAGTTATAAATACAGGGACTAATCTGCAAATTTTCTTTTTTTGTTGTTGTTGTGAATTTAGGTATAGAAATCGGTATCATAACTGCAATTGCAGCTCCAACAAGTATCAAATTAGAGTTCGAAGGAAATGTAGGTCATGTTGGCTCCGAAGCGAAATCGGAGCTAGATAAGGTTCCAATTTGAATGTTTTGGACATATATAGTTTAATTACTTAATTATTTTTATTTAATTATTTGTAATATTCTGATTTTTTGTGTGTATTTGTAATAATTTGAACTTTTTTAGAGATGTATTTTTTTTATGTTTTTGAAATTGTTGGTGTTTATTTTTCTAGAAATATTATATGAATATTTTTATGTATATTTGTGGTTTAGTTTTCGGGTAACGGGCATACTCGCGGGTTTATCCGTTACCCGCGGGTTCGGGTTCGGGTATCATTTTATACCCGCGGATATTTTGGGTTCAGGTTCGGGTAATACCCGAAAATTCGGGTTCGGATATTGGGGAGGCTTACCCGAACCCGACCCGCCCCGTTGACATCCCTAGTACTAGTTCCGAAAGTCGAAATCGGAATTGGAAATTATTTTAGTACATGATTGAAAAATAAATAAATAAATGATTTGTTTAAAAAATATATTATTTAATGAAATAATAGTGTATAAATATATATTGTATTTATATTTGTACTTTGTATTTATTTAATAAAAAAAATTAATGCGTATAAATCAATATATCTATAAGTTTACTTTCTAAAAAAAAATATGATTATTTTATTAATATGATATTTATAAATATATTATTTTATTAATAAACACATACGTTACGAATCTTGTTATTTTTATAATTTGGATAAAGATGTTGAGTAAAGTAACAATTTGCTCTAAGTAATATTTTTTTTGTTGATATTAGTAGCCCGTAAGCACAGTAACATATTTTTAAGTAACATGTTTTTCAGATAGATTCCATGGATTTTATGTGGCTTATTTGGAATACATAAATAAAAATCTCAAAACTCATGTCACGATTATTTCAAACATATCAAATATAAAGAACAACATGCCAAACACAATCCTATAATTTCTTTTCCCATATCCCAACTCATCTTCTTCCTGTGTGTTCTCTTCCATGTTCTTCTTCGAAGATTACAGACCATCTTAAAAAGCTCAAAAAATTATCTTAAAAGCTCACTTCGTGATCTAAACTCCATGATTTTACTTCCTTGATATTAACTCGGCATCCAAGAACTACATAGATAATTTCTGCAAAAAAAAAAAAAAAAAAAAAAAGTCAGAATCGGCCGGCGATATACTCGGTCGAAACTCGGTTCGGGACCGGCCGAGTCCGAGTTGACTCGGCCGATATTAAGAACCATGCTTCAACGACAACATTTGCTCGAGCTAGAACAGAGGGAAGTAAATCGACGGAGAAGAAAGAGAGAGACTACCATGGTCTGAACGACCTATTAGGGTTTTATACCTAGCACTAAAAAAACTCTGAAATGATTAGGATTTGATTTAGGATATGAAAAAAAATCACTTTTGTCTCGTAAACTCTTCAAAATTGTGCAAGATGCCTCCACCTCCCCCTCCTCCCAACTCTAATTTGTTTATTATTACCTTATGAATTCTTGATTTTGCTCAATAATGTTATTTCCATCAGTTAACTGTCCATTCAGCAATTAACTAATGAAATGACACGATGACATGACATTTTTTTAAGACAAGACGTGGCAATGATCTATTAAATATTAGAAAAAATCACTCTCAAACCCGACCCGTTTACTTCTCTCTTTCAAACCCGACCCGTTTAGTTCTCTCCATCCCAAACCCTCAACCCGTCTCTCTCTGGCACACAAACCCTCTCTCGCACACAAACCTCGCCATTCTCCCTTTCGCAACTGCGCATTTCCCTTCTCTCTCTCTCTCTCTCTCTCTCTCTCTCTCTCTCTCTCTCTCCCTAAGTGCGATAAAAAGGATTTAATTTGACGAGGGTTCCAGCATATTGTAAAACTTGGGCAGAAAATTTTCTTTTCGATTCCTAGCAATCTATTCAAGTTTTGAGGAGTTCAAATAACGAGTTTTTAGATCAATTGTATCGTATATTTTACTACATATTTTTTCACCAAATTTTTACAAACAGTAAGAAAGTTTGTTTTTCGAATCAAAACAATCTTTTAACGTTATGATGAGTTCAAATAACGTGTTTTTGAGATGGTTTGGATCGAATATTTCAGTGCATAATTTTTCACCAAATTGTAAAAACACTAAGAAAGTTTCTTTTTCGATTCATAGCAATCTTTTTACGCTTTGATGAGTTCAAATAACGTGTTTTTACGCTTTCGCCCAAATTTATTTACGCTTTCACCAAATCGTAAACAAATATCGCGTGTTATTTGTTTCGGTATTGTATTTCTTTCTCTAATTTATTTACGCTTTCGCCCAAATTATAATTGTATTCCATTACCGCGAAAATTGGACCTTAAGACTTCCTATTCACCCCCCCCCCCCCCCCCCCCCCTCTAGGTCTAAATTAAACAACACTTTAATCTTGAATAATCTTCGTGATCTTCCATTTGTGTTTTATTTTGATCTTCTTTTGTATATTGTACCTATATCTCCTACAAGTTTTTCTTAACACAAATCGTTAGTGATATCGACAATTGTTTTGATATAATCAAACCGTATGATATTTGGATCAACACAGGGAACATGCACGATACAATGTTTACGTGTACGGAAGAACAAGTTTGAAGTTTTATTTCACCGACTTCACGGTGTTCGAAGCTAAAGCAATAACTTTTCGTATTGCTTCTTCTTATTTCCGGTTGAATGATCTTTCAAGATTTCTTAATCTCCTCACTCGGAAGCATCTATCCTTAATACATTTTGATTTTGTCTTCTCGAAAATTCAACAAACGTCATAGTTCGATTGTTGAATTCTTTTGCATTTTTGTCTCTTCGTGACAAAATTTGAGAATTAATTCTCTCTATTTTTTTTTTCTTTTCACTCTACAAATTCTGGTGTAAAATGATTTGGTTATAGTGAAACTCGAATATGAGGATATATATACATATGGATAAGATCTTGTGAAAACATCTTTTGAAACAGCTACATTTCACTAATCTGTAAAAACAATAAATCGTTCAAATAAAAGAAAAAAAAATCTTCACGAAAGGTGTAATTAAGCTAATTATCTATAAACCCAATTTGTCCCAACTCAATTGCAGTTCGGGTGTGAAAATTATGATAGTTTTACTAATTATGTGTAAAATTATCGCACATTTTCGGTATTTCAATAAAATCTTTATTAGTGTGTTTAAATGGGAAAACTTAGGTTATCAAAGTGATAGCTAATCTAATTGTCTATCTAACCTAATTTAGTCCGGTAAATTTGTATGTGAAAGTTACGATAATTTTACTAAAATGTGTTTCTATTGAAATATTATGATATTTTATAAACATCAAATATTTATCATCAATTTAATTTTGTATATTTAATATATGTATGTTCTCTAATATACACATTACTATGTGTGTCTTAACAAATACCATTTTCATAAATGATTCTCAGGTCCACTTTACAATCATAATCCATACAAATTTATTTTTCTAAACTTACAAAATGTGGATTGAGAATCCCGGATTAAAGAAATCCCGGTTTTTCAATCCGGGATTTTAAGCTTTGTGGTGTAGGAACGATAGTTTTCAAGTCTAGGGTTTTAAGCTTCTTCTTGCCTGAGTGAAAGAGCTCGAGAGCAAAAATGGCCGCGAAAAATCTTGCTCGAACTGGATCTACACTGATCAATGGCCTCTTCCGATCAAGCACCCATTCAAATCCAGTTCTTCAGTACGGAAAGGTGGGAGCGTCCACTCCAGTTCAGTCATATCTCGCCAATTTACAAAACCTTCAGCCGCCTAAAATGGACGACTTGGGAAAATTTGAAGAAGAGACGATAAGGAAATTGCTTTCTCCTGGTGGAGTGTCGTTTCCTTGCGGCCTCCCGTCTCTTCGATTTTTCATTGAAGATGGTATGAAATTTGATTTACTTTTTCTTATTAACGAGTATTATTTTCTTCAATTTGAGCTGGATTCTTGCATATCATTTCACCTGGTAATGAATTTGCTTCTATTGTGTTAATTGCAAGCAAACAATCACCGAATCATCACTAATAATTTCAATCCTTCTAGTTCTCTGATTAACCAAAACAACAAGAATTACTGTACAGTACCAAAAGTATTATTGTACCAGTTTGAATCCTTTATATTAATATCTTGGCTATTAGAAGAGATTTTATCGAGCCTTTGATGATTCTACATTGAGTATGATATATATGTACTATACGCAGGAATTGATGCACCGTGTAACGAGCCAATGATTTGTCATACAAAGAGAACGTACCAACCTAGCACCATCAGACGCAAAAGAACCCATGGATTTCTCGAAAGGTCTCTCTCTCTCTCTCTCTCTCTCTCTCTCTCTCTCTCTCTCTCTCATGGTTTTATTAATGTGCCTACATGTTCTATAATGGCAGAAAGTCGACGAAAGGGGGAAGGAGAGTGATTGCTCGAAGGGTTGCAAAAGGACGCCATAGAATTGCTGTTTAATACCATTCTATCTTTCTCATTTTGCGAACGTTCTATTTCTGTTAATTACTTTACGACTTTCTCCTTCAGAACAAAAAGATAATCAAATAAGGACTGTACTTTCATCTGTGAAATGTTTGAATAGGGCTATTATGAATGAACACAATCATGGTAGTCAAATACTTTTGAGCCAAGTTTCTTGGTTGTTCAAATGGGGTGTCTCAAGGTTGGATATTAAGATCAAAAATGAAATTTTGAATAATTTATGCAAGAAGAAATATAGTCCACAGTTTTAGAAAGTTAGAAAATACAGATGTTAATATGTATGTTCAAATTAAAAATTCAATCAAAATCGCTCTCTTCTTCCCTTCCGTAACTCCGCTTAAACCCTAACTAAGAATTTAAAGAAGAGATTTTAATTGTTATGCACATATAAATCAAGAACTGAATGCACAGTCACTTTGCAATCAATTTTTTGCAAATATCACTCTCGACCTTTGATTAATTTACTAAATTAACATATATTGAAACTATAGTTCGTACTTGTGCTTAAATTTAATATTTTCTTGTGTACAAAATATTTCTTTGAAAAATATGATTTTTATTTTGCGAAATAAAATATTTTAGAAAAATATGAAACATTAATATTCAAGAATTGCTTCAGCCATATAAATTTAGTGAACAGTTTACGACTCAACACAATTCAAGAGCAAATTGGCTCATAAACATAAGATTAGTACTTTATTTACTATTACAAATTCTTCTTGAATTAATTAAATTTTTTTATTTTTTATATTTTCTCAATAGTCAATTGTGATTTGTGAATTATGTAATTAGGGTGGAGGGAAGACGAATAAGGAGCTCGAAATCATCTCTAAATAGCACGAGAGCGGTTTTAAGTCGAGACGGCAAAGGTACGCTTCGACCTGATTATTTCCGCGAGGAATGATAAATTCAACGATGCGCTCGAAGGCCATAGAGCTATGATTAATTCGACCAGGTGTGCTAGCATATATGTATGTCGTATATTTGATGGCCTCATCATCCAAAATATCAATTAAGTCTTAAAAAAACTGATAATTTCAATTATGATTTATTTCATATCCTCCAATATCTCAGCAAAAAATTATAGTATTCATGTCTAACTAGAAACTATGAAACTAATAATTCATTCTTATTTTCACAAATTTCTCAGTGGCAATCATTAATTAAATACCAAAAAATTAAAAATTCGAAACGGATACATCCCTCCCAAAAGATTATAAACTTGAGCATATTATATAGTATAAAAGTTCATGCTTTGCAAATGATATGAACATCAATGGCATGAATCACAACATTCATATGTTCTCGCCAAAAGCAAACGGTAATCCTAATATTTTTCTTAAAAAAAACCCAATAATTGCCCCTCAATGGATCAACTGATAAAAATAGTCTTTACACATGAAAAAAACATATGCAAGAAATATAACAAAAACAAAACTTAAAAGAATATGATTCTGATTACATCACAAGTGCTAACTACAATTAAAACGTTGCTTAATCACAACCCCGAAAAAAGAAAATAAAGCAGAATCAAAACATCCGGCTACGAAGATCACGCGGTCATAGTGACATCAGCAGAATCAGATCCGGAGCCGCTTGCTTCTTTACCGAAGAGAACAGCGGTCAACATGAGCTTACCAGCATCCGGAAAATACTCATGTTGCATCAGCACTTTTTCCACACACGGATCGCCGCCCGTGAGAGGCAGCACCTCCTCGAAACCGGCTTCGAATACTTTTGCATCGGGTCCGTAACATTCGTTCGAAGCATTATAAAGTACCGTTTCTCGCAGGGATTCGAGGATGATGTCATCGGTCCAGCCTTGCGAGATGGACGATTGGTAGATATTGGGCCAATCGTCTTGATTGGCCGCATTTAACCAGCATTCGTCCAGTAAACTTCGGTTCGAGGCTCGGAACGAAGAGCTCGTAAATGCAAACACTTCGAATGCTTTCAACGCGAGTTCTCGACCTCCCTTGTTCAAACACGTTCTTATTAGTTCCACCGGACCAATCAACTCTCTCTTCGTACCGTCTCCTCCTACTATCTCTTCCTGTAACAATTTATATCCCATTATTTGTCTACAGATTAAAAAATAAATAAAAGAAAAAAGTAAATCAATTACCTGCAATTTGAGAATACGCAAATCAGCTTCAATACGTCCAATCTTCACTTCAAATCCCTCTTCTTTTCCTATTATTAACCATTTTTTTATTCAAAGCCGTCTAGTTTAGGAAAAAGAAAACAAAACTCCGGATATTATTATTACCTGCAAGAGCGGCAATCTTAGAGAGGTAAAGAAAACGCCGTCTTTCAAGTACGGAAGGCGGCAATCTTTTTCTTTTGACGCTATTCTCGTCAGGAAGAGAAAACGAGTTGTCTTCCACCGGACAAAGAGCCAAGGCATGGAGAGTATCGGAAGCAGAAGAGAATTGCTTCATGAAAATATTATGAAGCCAAAGAAGGTCGATTCTGTCCTTGAGAAAGTAAACCAACTCTTCGCCGAATTCTTCTCCTAGTCTCAATAGTTTACTATACTCTCCCCTCTTTATCAGTTGCGCAAACGCAAAGTTACTGAATCCCACACAATCATGCTGCATTATTCATCATAATTATTTTTTGGTCATTTAGATAACACGTATTGATGTACATATATAAACTATATAATGGAAGTAAGCAGTACCATAAGGTTTCGAAGGAATGATGCGTCGCTGAGGTCGTAACAAATATCCCATAATGTTTGGTGACCACCGTGCCGCATTGCCGACAACACGATTGGCGAGTAAATATCTCTCGACAAGGACCCTTTCAATTCCACATCTTCATCACCTTCTCTTCTTAATTCCTAAAAATAAAAATAAATAAAAAATCAGTAACTCGCCACAGCGTAAATAATAATTAAATTCAAGACACCACAAATCCAAGACACCTGATACTTAGTTTGCGCAACGAGTTTCGCAAAGGAATAGAGACTCCCAAGAAGCTGATCCGTACGCGCACGATACTCTTGCGAAAGCCCTTTAGTTTCCTCGCCACGCTCATCCTTCGCAACAATGGAAGCGTTATACGCCTCCAACAAAGCGTCCGCGAGGTTTTGCATCTGCACAAGCATCACTTCTTTGACCGACATTTCCACCCCACTTGCTTCCCTCGAAATCTCGATGAAAAACGACGCTACGGCCCACAAACCCGATCTGACGATAGGTTGACTCGTCCAAGGAGTCAACCCCTCGAGAGAAGGATACCAGTTCACATTATCTTGTCTGTAATCCATCGATCTTTGGATGATACACGTGCACGCCTTCGATATTTCAAACGCGTTTTGTATCTGCTGAACGATCACGGCGTCGCCGGAGACGGAATCGGGGGTGGTTACGTGATGAAGGTAATGAGACGCGCAAGAGAAGAATTTCTCCAAGTCCGAGATTTTGCTGTAGAATACTTCGACGTTGTCTCGGTCCATCAAGATCACGTTGTTTCGTCGAGCTTTTTCTCCTACCAACTGAATTAACTTCCATAAAGAACCGGGATTCTCGTGCTTGTGCTGGCTCGTAAACTCGGTTTGAAGCTCCCTTAAACGGATCAAACTCGATAGCTTTTCTCCGTGCTCCATTATGTTCAGCATCGAGTATCCTAAAACATTTCATATTTTTATTACTGCAAAAGACAGAATAAAAAAAAAAATCAAATATTTACTTTGCTTGGAAGAGAGTTCGTCGTGGCACTTGGACAAAGTGAGGAGTTGAAGGAATTTTTGGTGTTTTTGTTGCTTGTCGAGGAGTAAGGACAGAACAACGGTGGAGGCGACAAAATCGGCGCCTCTATTAGTGGTCCAATGTTTGGCCAAAGTATCGATAATGGATCTACTAGTTCGAACAAACACATTAGTTTCCCCTTCCTTTTCAAAGGCTCCTTTTACCCTCAACTTCTCTACCAAATCACCCCCTTGAATTCCGCCACACAAAACAAAATCATGAAACGCACGAAACAACAACGCCTCCACCTCCTCATCTCCTCCTCCTCCGCCTCCTCCACCGCCACCACCTCCCTGAACGAACACAGGGCTGCTACTTCGCCAAGATTCGGAACTAATTCTTCTAGGAGCAAATGCTTGCATTCTCTTATCATCATTCCCCCCTTCAATCGTACTGCCTTTACGAGACAAGCTTCGCTCAGGCGGTTCGACACCACCAACTAAAACCGCCTTCTCAGGAATCGTCCAAACTCCAGCTTTCTCCGTTAAAATAACCCACGCTCCCCCTTCGCTCTCCATTTCCTCCTCTGCTAACGGTAAAATGGAGGCATCCAGTACTTTCCCAGTATCCCGCGGCAAATCGAATTGGTATAACCGCATGGAACCTCTCCAGTAGTTAGCAACGGTAGCCGTACCGTCTCCTGACAAGATAGTTACGGAACCGGAAGGCTTGCCGCCGACACGTAGCCTCATGTTGAATAAAGTTTCCTCGTCTTCGACTCTCGCTTTGGGAATTATTACTTGGAGAGGAGCTTTCTTCTCCAACACCTTTTCGTTTCTCGACATTTGCATCGTCAGAAGAGAGTATTGCGTGTAGTTCGAACTACTGACGCGATCTTTGCAGAAAGTCGCGACGAGAATGCTGAGTTCTTTGCCTCTCTCGTCGATTTGTAAATCGAGTAGCCATACGTGCTTTTGACCGGCTAAATCCTTCTTTATGCCGAGATCGATATCATTTCCGACTACCACGTGGGCCCACATTTTTTTAACATTTGGAGCGGGTGAGAGCGTGATGGACCAAAACTGGATCTCTTGATTCGTTAAAAGGAAGAAATTAAATTCAGAGGAATCACGTCTCGGTTGCCAAACGAGCGACCTCGCGTTTCCTCCACTCTCGACATAAATCTTTTTTTTATTTATACCATTTGGCGAAACTTCGAATAACCAGAGTGCACCGTTGGGTTGGCAAGCAACAGCAATGCAACCGTTAGGGACAGGAGTTGCTATAATGGAGTTAAAATTCGAACAATCTTCTTCCTCAACACCATCATTATTGGTATCGACGAGTGGATCGTTCGTCTTTTTTGCGTAAATATCAGGCCAATACGCGAGAGCTCGTGTGGTTTGATTACAGAGGATAATTCCAACAGAATTGGGTTGCTCTTCTTGATCCAACACCAAGGTTTCTCTCCTGATTGGGGAGGATGCGACCATACAAACCGCCCAATGGTTTTCTTTATCGAGGAGCGGAGATGGAACATCAAGTACGACACACTTTTTTGAAACAGAAGAGGACGAATAGCTCCAGATGTAGAGTCCCGATCCGCATATCATCCATGCGAGAGAGGTTTCCTCGTCAATGCCCCCTGCAACGCCGCCTTTTTCTGCAACAAAATTAGCAAGCCTGAATTGAGCCTTCATCCATTAAAATATAATAAGAGAGTACGAACCGTAACCACTTGTGAAGTTCTTTGGTAAGATATTGGCTTGTGCATTGCGAACAACTTGAGGGAACTCGCTGACAAACACGGGTCTGGTTTGATCTGAGCCTTCGCCCTTTTCATCCTTCACCGCATCAGGTGATCTGAGTAAATAAGGGAAACAAAAGTGTTTAAATCGGAATCGTAAGCAACAATCTTGAATATGGAGCAGAAATTATAGATGATTAGGCGATGCTGATTGATGGTATGAGTAATGGAATGAAAACAAAAATAGAACCTAGAAGGAATGGAGAGGCGAGAAGACCAGGGAGCCGGCGTGCCAGTGGCAGGGCGGGAGTTAAGGATGGAAGAGTGGGAAGGAAGAGCAGGCGTAGAAGGCGCATCTCTATCTTGCTCATTCCCTTGTCCTTCGCTTTGAACAGACGACAACTTAGCCGTTTTCCGGTGAACCTTTCTCGTCGCCGGTGTAAACATTTCCTCGCCGTTGGATTTCCCACTGGTTGTTTTCAAGGGTTTAAGCTCTCGATCCCCGTCTCGTTTAAAAACACAGTGGGCATTACCTTTCCATGTTTTTGGTAAAATCCAAATTTTGAATTCCGTACGTCCATGTGGTATTTAACAAACTGGTAATTGAGTTCTCGGTTTTCGAATACTTTCCGCCACAAAGACTCAAACCCAGCTATGCACACCATTGACGTCTTTTTCTCGATTGCTGACCATGAGCTCCGATTCGGATCCCCCAAAGATGCCCCCGATGAGACCCCAATTCCTCGTCGCCGATCTCCAATCCGCCCTCCTCGCCCGTCGTGCTCCTTCCTCTACAAGCGACCCTACCCCGGCGGAGGATGCGAAGGGAAGTGAGCTTGCCGCGTCTACTGACGAAGAGGCTCCACAAGTCGACGCTTCCTCTGCTGAAGTGGTACCCGTGGCTGATAGTGAAGAAAAGCCTGTAGTGCTCGTGACTTGTGCTGATGGAATCAACTCGCCTGGGCTTGAATTTCTCGTTACTGCTCTCGTTGGCACTGGATTGTATGATGTCACTGTAGCCGCCCCTGAATCGTGAGTTGCTCGCTTTTCTTTCTTCAATTTGAGTTTTAATCATCCTTGAACTCGTAGTTTTTCAAATTGAAAATTCAGTACATTGCTGAAACATGATTAAATATTGAATCTTTTCGATTAAATTTGAAAGGGGCAAATTTACTTCTGGCAATTCAATCACTGTTGGAGAAACCATTGTTGCCATATCATCCGAAGTTAGTGGTGCCAAAGCCTTTCAAATTTCAGGTTAATTTCATTTCCTTTTTTTTTCAAAATATTAACTTTTATTTTGTGTTTATGTGACATATTTTTCTTAATTTGTAACTTAAACAGGGACACCTACGGATTGTGTTTCATTAGCATTATCAGCTTCAGTATTTTCTTGGACTAAACCTACTCTGGTATCTAATCTCAATTCAATTTTTTTTATCTTTGAAAATCATATTTTAATGTTGAATAATTAAATATACTTTTCATTTCAATTTTAAGGTCATAAGCGGTATTAATAAGGGATTATCCTGCGGCCATGAAAGGTAAATGAATATTATCTCACCTTAAAATACTATTTAATTTAATTCATATCTGTGTACTTAATAAATCTAATTTGCGCATTTTAATTAATATTTATACAGTTTATATTCGGGTGCTGTTGCCGGTGCAAAAGAGGCATTAATGCACAATATTCCCTCAATATCTCTCTCCTTAAATTGGTACCCAATACTTTTCCCTAATTTACATTCTTTTTATTTCTTTTACGATTTAAATTTAATTACTCGAAATTGGTGAATATTATCAGGAAGAAAAACGAGAGTGAAGATACAGACTATATAGATGCGGTTAATGCATGCATGCCTTTAATTCAAGCAGTTATAAAAGACGCCAAAAATGGAAACTTCATTAATAATTGCTTTCTTAATATAGCGATTCCCCTCTCCCCTTCTAAAAACAAAGTATTATCATTTTTCTCCAGTTCATTAATAATTGTATTTATCGGCGAATTTATTTTTTATGGGTTTATCTGTGAATGCGGGTGCAGGGAGTGAAAATAACAAAGAAGAGTGAGTGGAGACGAGCGCTGAGCTGGCAAGTGGTGTCAGCGAACAGACACCCAGCTGGTGGACCTGGTCCACAGTACATGGCTATGCACCAGAGTCTTGGTCTACAGCTCGCTCAGCTCGGCCGCGATGCCTCCGCTGCAGTTAATATTTTCTCTTTTAAAAAAAATTTTGTTATTTAATTGTTATTTTTTAATTTGAATTTGAAATTGAAGGGGGCGGCGAGGAGAGCAAATGCGCAGAGGAAAAATGTGGAGGTAGAGTCTGTAGCTATTGGTGCGAAATCCGAATCCAAAGAAACTGTCAAAAAACTCTTTCGTCTAGAGGTAAATAGAAATACAAAAATTAAATCATAGTCAAACACTTAATATAATATAACTTGAATTTGAATTTTCAGTTTGTCGAGAAAGAAGAGAAAGAATGTTTAGACGAGGATCTTGATTATGTTGCTCTCCATAATGGCTTTGTATGCTCTCTCTCTCTCTCTCTCTCTCTCTCTCTCTCTCTCTCTCTATATATATATATATATATCTCTGATTAGTTTGTGACAAGTTGTTATTTTCTGTGTGGGAACATGCAGATTAGTGTGACTCCTCTGAATGCGAGCTTAGGCACGGAGCCTGAGATACAGGTGGCAGTCTCTGATTGGCTCGCGTCAGCTCTGAAAGTTGATGAAGGAGCTTAATAATAATAATAATCTGCTATAACACATGTTAGTTAACATTCTTCATAGCCACTTCATTACCCATGTGGTGTTTGTTCTTTCCATCTGTTTTTCTTTAAATTTCGATTTCGATTTAATGGTTGATTGTTTATTTGTTTATTTGAAAGTAAGTAATGCTTCGCCATTATATTAATCCAAATGGTACGAGCATGTGGTTTCTTTTTCTTTTTTCTTTTTTCTTTTTTTTTGTGTTATTTTGGTTTGAGATTTAATTGTGTGTGATTTCTTGATTGATTTGGTTTGAGAAATATTTATTTGATATTTTTGTTGATTTTCTTTATGTTGTGAAATTAAAAAGTATGACTTGTTAAATTTTATTTGAAGATAAGCATTGGAGCAAAAAGTATCACTATTTTTGCAATCATATCAGATGTGTTATGAATAGTTTATTGATTTTGAAACTAGCTTAATTAGGTAAGCAAGCATATGCTTTTTGACCATTGTCCATGTCCCCACTACTGTATTATTAATTAACATCAGAGCAATTTTTGATATTGACATTCCTTAAATCACTTTTGCAAAAGAAGTCCTCGACAACTAAAGAAATTGAAATGTCAGTCAGTAAAGGGACAGTGATATTGACAAATAATAATAATAATAATAAATTATAATACTTGCATATTAATAGCAAATAATTAAAATAATTATAATACTTGCATACTACTAACAAATAATAATACTTGCATATTATAAAGGGAAATTTTCAAAAAAACCCCTATCTTTTTTGGATATTCTAAAAAATCTCCTATCTTTTTGGAAACTCCAAAAAAACCCCTCTACCAAAATTTTTATTTTCAAATACCCCCTATAGGGGTTAAATCTAACCATGGATGGTGTTAAAAAAAAATTTGACCAAAATACCCTTCTATTTTCGTGTGTAGTAATTAAAAAAATAATTTTGTTATCTTTTGATATATTTTATTAGTTTTAAGAAAATTCATAAATATTTTTTAACATGTAGTGATTCACAAAAATAAAATTATTAAATGTTGTGTTTGTATAATTTTAATATTTCATTTATTATTCATGAAAAATTAACATCAGACAATAATAAAATAAATACCTTGAAAATATATTATATAAATATATTTCTTAAAACATCTAGTTCTTTTATTTTCATTCTTCTTTTATGTATTTTTTTAATAGTTTCATGATATTTTAATTTTTAAATATTTGCAAGGTGTTCTTTTAATATTTTTGTTCATATTATAATTTTATGTTAGTTTTTCAAGAAAAAAATATAAAAGTTAAATATATATAATGTATGAAGTATTAAAATTATATAAATATAACATATGATAATTATTTTTATAAAATTATTATGAGCTAAAAGAAATTTAGGACTTTTTAAAAATTAATAAAAAATAACAAAAATATTCTTTTAATTACTACATATGTAAAAAAAAAGGATATTTTGGTCATAAAAAAAAATTTAACACCATCCATGGTTAGTTTTAATCCCATATGGGTTATTTGAAAATAAATGTTTGGTAGAGTGGATTTTTTGGAGTTTCCAAAAAGATAGAGGGTTTTTTAGAATATCCAAAAAAATAGGAGTTTTTTTGAAAATTTCCCTATTATAAAGGTAAAGGGAACCAATAATGTTAGGCACCTAGATTTCGCACCTAGATTTTATCTAGATGTATACGTGGCAAATCACAGTGGATCCACCTCAAATAATTAAAAGGAAATTACATTCTGAAAGTTCCAAATTTAATCGCCACGTGTACTTCTAGGTGCAAATCTAGAAAAAATTTCTAGGTGCATATCATTGTTGTAAAGGGAACGACAGTCAATTGCCTCCGATAAATGATGGCTGATATTTACGGTCATCATATTTGGCAAGAAACAGATCATCATTGTTGTACTCTATAGTCTCAATCATATTACACACCACAAACTCAAAACCCCCAATCTCACCCCGCAGCCCAATTAATTGATACAAAATTACCACATATGACCATTTATCCTAATTAGGAGAATACTCGTGTTACGCAGCGAGAATATTAATTATATTTTTCATGGTAATACAAAGTACATACAAATATAATAATATTGATAATACAATTTCATAATATAATTATTTTAACTAATTTATCTATGATTATGTATATGATTTACAATTATTTTACATTCTGATGAAAAAAAATTTCATTTTCTTAATCAAATAATAACACTTATATTAATGTCATTATATAATAATAATATATAAGGTATAACACGATTTTACAAAAAAAAACACAACAACAAATATTATATCATTGTTGTTCACAATATTTCATACACTATCAAATATAAAATTAATGAATCATACAACATACGTAGTAACATATCATTAATTATATAGTACTAACAATTTGTTATTGATTAAAAATGCAAAGAAGATTATAAATAATATATCAAACTCAATAGTGAAAGTAATTTAGTAAACAATATAAAAAATAATTTAGCATAAACATAAATAATTTTATATCATATGATCTTTCAAAATTTTATATTTTTAAAAATAACATTATTATATTATTTGATAAGTGTTTATAAATTTAAGAAATTATTTCGATGGATATACTTTTTTTATTTCCATTATTTTTCAAAAGGATTAATATTAAATTTGTTTGATTATAATTTTTAAAATTAAAAATAAATATTAAAATTCTATTATGTAAATAAATAATAAAATTTATTTTGTAAAAAAATACTTTTTGCATTGCATTTTTTACATTCTATTTTTACAAATTAAAATTATGGAAAATGGTGTGTATGAACTATGTTAATATGGATGTCAAAATAAAGAGAAAATTAAAACGAATATATTTGATGAATTTTTAAAATTAAAATTCTAAAAATAATACAACTATGTGTGTTATTATTATAATATCACATATTAAGTTATTAGTATTACATATATAAATTTTTCATCTTCCATTGCATGCACATTTGATCATGTAATATTATGTGAAATGATAAACAATTGAATAAACTTAGTTTAGCATGAAACTAACCAATAATAATAGTCCACATCATTAATTTATGATGATGTGGTTTTCTAAGAATCCTTAAAATATAGTGTAAAATAAGGTACACTTAAATGGCTATAAAGGAAAATGTTTATAAAAACTCAATGATTAATCAATGGACTAAATTTTGCCACATATCATAATCTAATGGCTAAAAAAAATGATGAAAAAATGATGATGTGGCACAAAGAAATTGCACAAAGTTTGGTCCAAAATAAGGGTGTTGGTAAATTAATACATTCCAATTGTATCACTGCGGGGCATTTGCGGGGATTATGTAGCGGGGTGCGCAATATTATTGCTATAGTCTGATATAATAAATTTATAAATTAAAAAAAACGGACAAACGAACAAATAAATGTAAGAAAATATTATATATAAATAACAATATGTATTGTTATTCGAATATGTATAATGAACATCTAAAATATTCAAAAAATGTAATTCGTACACGAAAAGATATAATAAAAATATACAAAAATATAATAGATAAATAAAAAGTATAAAATTGACGGGGGCGTTAAGGAGGCAATTAACGTGCGGGGAAATAATTTCTTTTCGAAGAACGAAACTAAGAAGACAATGAATCAGTACTTTGATTAAATAGAAAATATAATTATTACTTTTTTTTGAGTTTTTTTTACCGAGACGAGTCAACACGTACTCGGTTGTATAATAATAATTTATAAAATATTAAATAGCTTTTTATTTACGAATATTCCATAAAACAAGCGATAAATGTATGAATGTATATGAATATCACTATTACTCGAAGTAGTCTAATGAGTCTCCATCTAGTGTCAAGAAGTTTAAGTACTTTAAAACCAAGTTATCGACATGTTCGGGTGGTACTGGTCTAGTAGGTTTTTTGGGCAGTAAAAATATCATGAGAAAGAGTACCGGAATACTATCGTATGATGTGGGAGCTCGCACGGATTTGTATTAGTATTCTCGAGATTAAATATTTTAAGGTTAGTGGGTAAGCATGTTCGCGTGATACCGAGTAGGGCTCGTGACACGCTCGTGTTCAATTCGAACTTTTTTTGACAATAGCTCGCTCGGCAGCAGCTTGAGTTCGAAGCGAAGTCGAGTCGAGTTCGAGCTAGGGTCAGCTCGACTCGAGTCAATTTCGAGTTGGACCTATATCGATTTCGAGTCGAATTCGAGTCAATTTCGAGCTGGGCATATATTGATTTCGAATCGAGTCAGAGTCGAGTTCGAGTCACGTCGAGTCGACTCGATTTGGATGGAAAGTTGAATAACAAATTCAATTACGAACCTCTGTCGAGTCGAGTCGAGTCGATTTCGAGCCAACGTCGAGTTGATTTCGGGCCGGACATTCCGGCTCGAGACCCTATATCGATTTTGAGTCGAGCCAACTCAAATCGAGTTGGAGTGGAGTCCAACTCGATCGAACTGGACTCATTCGCAACCCTACCGAGTCAACAAATTATTTGAACCATAACCATTTATATTAACAGCAAATAATAAGGACAATGTTATTATTTTGAGGATTGCATCATCTACTTCATTCAAAAGGCAATCTAGCCAAATTGAAACGTTCAAAATATAATTTGTATATTTTTCATTCAGCGAAGAAGACTATTTGTTCTCCGTCCATTGGACGTCAATAAATATTGAATTCATGGCATATAATTTTTTGTGATATGCATTAATCCCTCGAGCTATTGGTTTATTGTAAAAAGAAACATAATGGGTCAGTTCGGCAACGTGAAATTAGAATGGAATGATGAAACATAGTGAAATAAATGATTTTATTCCGGCGAACAAAATTGAAAAAATGAAAGAGAATAAAATAAAATGGTTTAACTCTATTTTATGGGGGATATGTGTGGAAGGGTGAAAGAAGGTTGAATAAAGATATTTTTCTTTTCTTCTCTCTCATTTTTCCAAATAAAAAATATTAATTTAAATTTTTCTTCTACTTTTCTACTATTTAGTCTTCCGAAAACTCTTGGAATAAAATAGAATCATTTTTCTTCCACTCTTCGACTCTTCCGTTATTTCATGTATTGCCGAACAGGTCGGTTTTACAATCATAACTCTCAATAGCATTTTCCCGGCAAATGCGCCACAAAATATTTTTTCCATTAAAAAATATAGATACAAAGTTGAACACAATATATTGTTTGATCTTACAAAGTTAGCAATATAGGATTTAAGTTCCCTCATTTGAGCAGTAATAGTAAAAATGTTTCTTCTTTTCTGGAAACAAACAATGGTGAATCTACTCTTATTATTTTGTAATTATATCTAAATAAAGGGTCATATAAAAAAAACAGTCCTATCATTATCTGTTTATGTCACTCTTATCTCTCATTGCTTAGTTTAATAAATAATAATACAAACTGAATAGTAACACACACCAAAACGAGTAATGACAGGATCACAAATAATAACCACAAATGTGTCACAAATAACTAAGTTTATAATGTTAATTATGTATATATGAATCATAAATCAAACAAGAACTTAGACATTTGTGTTATATCTGTGATTGATATTTGTGTCCCTATCCTTACTCCACCAAAACCAAATCTGCTGCCCCTATAATTCATAAATATTTTAATGTGACATATTTAATTATTCCATATATTAAACCAACCTTGTAATATTTAAGGAAGCTATTTTTCCTCTCTGCTTATTAGAAAAATAAAATAAAGATAAGACATTGGCTCCTGAATGAATTAAATACTACTGTTTGGTAACAGTGGTCTTAAACTTCTTAATTATGCATATAGGAAAATAATAATTAAAGATTTTAGATTAAAAATACAAAAAATCAGGAAAGAGTATCTTCACGCTAGAGGGCGACAAAGAAAAAGACAAGAAATTTCACGTCAGAATTAGCCTTGTAAACAGTGTAACACACTTCGCTCCTCTCCTTCACCCACAAACTCTACATCTCCATTTCCTCAAAATCGTTTTTCCTATAAATAAATACTCCTTATTTCATGTACATTATCAAGAATATCATTTCATAAATATATATTTTTAAATATTATCAGGAAATTGACAGGTAGGGAAAATGGAGAGGATTCGAAGAGAAGAGTACTCTATATTTTGAGTGGACAAGTGTTTGTTCACTTCTCTTCCTTCCTTCCTTCCTCTCATCTCTCATTTTCTTCCATTTTTTCTCACCTTCTCTTCCGATTATTTTCTTCTTTCTTCGTTTTCATGGTGGACACGAAAGGAAACTAGGTCGAAAGTTCTTTTGTATGCATGTGTATCGTGTTTTTACACAAAAAAAATCCAGTTTTGTATGATTTTGCCGATTTTGGCTGATAATAAATGCTGGAGAACTCCACTGAAATTAAATGAAGGCTCGTCTATCTAGCTCTTGATTGTTCTCTTTGTATTGCGTGGTTTTATTCCCTGTAGATCTGTTCCTCACCAGTGACTTGTCTATTTCACCGTATTTATTGAGAGGCTGAGTGTTTAATGCAAAAGGGAGTGGAGAAATAGAGAGAGAGAAGAAGATAAAAGTACTTGATTTTCTCAATCACAGTGCATGCAATTGAAGAAAACGATAATGGAGATGAGTTTATCCAATCAAGTCTCGGTCTCGGAAGACGGAACCAACACGGAAGCTCCAGTTTCACTCGCTACTGGCAATAACAAGAGAAAACGAGGCCTTCCTGGAAATCCAGGTTTTCTTTCTCTCTCTAGCTTTCCTTTGATTTGCAAATTTTAGTCGCTGAAATTCAAATTTCTTAGATTTGAACTTATTAGATAATATTTCTTCATTATTGATCGATTTTTTGTATGAATTGAACAGACCCAGATGCGGAAGTGATAGCGCTATCTCCGAAAACATTAATGGCGACGAACCGATTCATTTGCGAAATCTGCAACAAAGGTTTTCAGAGAGACCAAAATCTCCAGCTCCACAGAAGAGGCCACAACCTGCCATGGAAGCTGAAACAAAGATCAAAACATGAGATAATCCGCAAGAAAGTATATATCTGCCCTGAGGTGACGTGTGTCCATCACGACCCTTCGAGGGCATTGGGAGATTTGACGGGGATAAAGAAGCATTTCTTCAGAAAGCATGGCGAGAAGAAATGGAAATGCGAGAAATGCTCCAAGAGATATGCTGTTCAATCGGATTGGAAGGCTCATAGTAAAGTTTGTGGTACCAGAGAGTATAAGTGCGATTGTGGTACCATTTTCTCAAGGTAAATCTTTATTTTTCAATTTTGTCTCTTAACTTTTTCATTACATATATAGGGTAATTCATAGAAAACATTCTTTTTAGTAATTTGAATTCATAGAAACATTCTTTTTGTCTACATTTTTTTAAAAATCATGACTGTTTTGAATTTGAAACTTCAAAAAGATGCTAAACATAACCTGTCAAAGTTTCAAATTTGAGTCATTTGTGTACTTGGTTTTGACTGTATATATTAACTTTTGATTCCGAAATAGATAAAAACTTCTCTCAGTTTTTGGACCATTTTGATCTAAAATAGTAATATGATAGTTTCTTTATATAAACTCTTCTTAGTTGACTTGGCCCATCAAAATTTCAACAATTTAATTCTCATTAATTTGTCGAATAGTGATTTATTCTTAGTAATTTAAGTAGTGTTATTTTCAATGAACTTTTTCGGATTCTGAAATCTGTATAGTATCCTGCAAAAGTTTTGTCCAGATTTCAAATTTCAAGATTCAAAAACATGATGTTTTCACGAGGGAACAAGAAAGGTTTCTGAATTGATGTTCCCTTTTATCCATCCATGGAGATGATAATACATATAAAAAGCGAGTAAAACAAGACGGTAAAAAGTAGTAATCTTTCCTGTGACATGTAAGTACCACATGGGGATTGCTAAATTATTCATTTATTCACGAGTTTCTCCTCTTTTGTGTTCTTCCTTTTGGACTCATTCTAATTCTGATTAGATTTAGTAATGGTGCATTATAATTCGTATTTTTGAAGGTCGTATTTTGTTTCTCACACTAGAAATCTGAAAAGTACTCTTTTTTGTGCATGCAGGAGAGACAGCTTTATTACGCACAGAGCCTTTTGTGATGCATTGACTGAAGAAGCTAGTCTTACAAAAGCAAACCCTAACCCTAACCCTAATAATTCCATGGCTATGCCTACACATGCTGCACTAGACCCACAATCTCTCCTTTTCTCACATGATTTCTCCTCTCCCATAAACCCTAATTCCTTCATGCAAAACCAATTCCAGCAATCAAACTCGCTCCAAGATCAGTGCAACATGAAACAGGAATTCGTTTCCCCGTGGGAAACCATTTCCATGCCCGTATTTCCCGGGAATCAAAATCCCGGAATGTTGAACTCGTCTTCGTCTTCCTCGCCTCATCTATCCGCGACTGCTCTTCTTCAAAAAGCCGCGCAAATGGGTGCAACTCTGAACGCGCCGAGTTACAACACGCAAATGGCCTCTCATACGAATTCAACGAGTAATGAAAATGGCAACGTGAGTTTCGACTTTTCGAGCTCGCAGCAAGATCGGTTCAACGAAATGGTAAACGGGTTAAACGGGTCGGAAGGGTTAACCCGAGATTTCTTGGGTTTGAGAGGTGCATATTCTCAGAGAGAGATATTAAACATGGCTGGTTTTGATCATCACTGCATCAACAACAATAATAATAACAATGCATCCAATTCTTTTCAGCCAAACAAGGAATCATGGCATGGATAAAGAATTAAGAGATAATTCATATTTTGAGTTTTTGCATGAAATTTGTATTATGGTCCTTTTTGTAGTAGCACTTTTTTGTAGAGAATCTGAATTAAGAATAGCATTTATTTTCTGTAGAACATTAAATTGTAAGAAGATTAATTAATGCTTGTTATTTATTTTTATTTTTATTTTTTATTTTAATTATGCTATTGATTGTGGGGCATTGAAATTGGGACATTACAGTGTACATAATACTGCTGCATGAGAAAGATAAAGGTAGACAGTAGTCTCTTATCTTGGTTAGTCATACACGTTACCTATCATCAATCTCATGTCCACGTCACGACTTTCAAAAAGATGCACATAATAATGGGAAATATAATATTTGAATAGTTGGGAATGCGAAAATAATAATATGTGAATAGTTTACATGTGGGAGTTTTGGTGGTATCCATTGAAGATGGCCTATCAATAATATTTCTACGTAGAAGCCCAATTGTGGGCCCGCTTTTGTCTAAGAATCTCTATACCGCTATACCAAAACATTCTTATTTTTGTACTAACTCTCCCCTACTTGCATTAAATTGCTTTGTATTGATTATTTAATAAAGTGTAAGTTTTTTCTAAAAATCACCTGATGCGTTAATTATTTAATTAAAAACCATTTTTTCAAAATCGCCTGATTTGTTTAGGGGTCCTTTTTTTTAACTTTGAAATTAAAATGTCTTTATATTTCTTGTGAATTTCATTTTCGTGTTTGGTTTGCAAACTAATTAAAAAACAAATACTAAATTTTCGATAGCATATTTGGGAAAATATATAACATGGCATTGCTTACATGTCAAGTTAACATACGCATAAATATTTAACAGATGTAATGACTATATATGATCCCGCATAATAGTTGATAGCTCAAAAATGAACTGTGTAAAAGTTGAAAGACAAACAATAGACTAACTCAATAGTTGAGGATGGTTTGATATATATCCATTCTTGAAATCCGCATTAACGCGTTATGTTTCGTATGGATAGACATAATCTTTTATTCTGACTTAACTTTTTGTTGGAATCATAAATCGATATACATATCCTTCAAAGTACATTCTTTATACACATGAAGTCGTACATTTCTTTAACGATTCTTTCCCAACATATCTTGCAATTTTTCCAAAATATGGTGACTTCCTCTATATTTGTAACCGCCACCTCCCACTTGTAACGTTTCTATAGAAATGAAATACATAAAAAAACTTAATAATATAGAAAAACTCAAACTTGTAATATAATGTTTTTGAAACTTACACGAAATTCATCGAAAACTCTCACTTGTGTTTTCGGACACCAATCATCTCAATCAGGACATCCTTCATTTTTTTGGACTAACATAATAAACATGTCATGATGTATGTATACCGATTCTTCACGTTTTTGTACCCAAATATTTGATGTCATATAAATGACACTCAATCACGGGTCGATCTTTGTAGAGGACCGGAGGAGAGAGGATATGATTTTTATCAAAAATATGTCTCTTTCAACTCAATATCTCACCACAGTAGAAGACGAAGACCAAGGCATTAATGCATAAATATGTAATCGAACAAAAGCTCAAATGAGATGAAGAAGAAGATTAAATTGTGGAAATATTAGTAGAGCTGAAAAAGTAAAATAGAATATATTCGCTTCTGCTAAAACTTGATAAGACATGACATTGAAAAACTGAAATAGAATATATTTGTTTCTGCTAAAACTTGATAAGCCATGACACTGAAAAACTAAAATAGAATATATGTTTCAGTAAATATGGAACTAGGGTTCTGGGTATAAGTTAGTAGGGTTCGGTAAATAAGATACTATGGTTCAATAAATACGGTACTAGGGTTCATGGTATAGGTTAGTAGGATTCAGTAAATAAGATACAATGGTTTAGTAAATACGGTACTAGGGTTCAAGGTATAGGTTAGTACGGTTCAGTAAATAAGTACTATGTTCCACTCCATTTTCTTATTTAAGGGTTGTGATGACATTGCAAATTGATAATATCTTCTTTTTCTTCTTCTTATTCCTCTTCCAGAAATATTACAAAATGAATCCATTGAATCCTCCTCCTCATGGCCACATTCCACTCCTTCATGCTAGTGCTTTACAATTTTATAATATCAACGACGTGACAAATCGATATTTCTTTCTTAATTTCATGTCATGAAATAAATATCATTCTTATTACAAGGATCGTTCTGTAAGCTAGTGTTACCGTTTTATTACACCTGAACCCCCAAATTCACACGTCAATTTTATCACTACAGAATTGGAACGATGCATGAATCATTGGAATATAATGGACTTTGTAACAATGAATCATCCGTACTATGAAATTGTAGTGCGTTTATTCTATGCCAACAATCAAATGAATGCTGAGGAAAATTATACCTCGTACCTCTTTGGACACGAAATCGTCGTGTCCCAAGAATTATTAGAGAAACTGTTTATTTTGATAGATTTAGGGGAAGAGGAATATGTTGGTGTGGGTGAAATGGTTCCTTCAATTCCCGTACAAGAAATGTCCAAAATATTGAAGCATGTAACGAAAAATTGTACGTTGCAACCAAACTCTTTTTACCCAAGCATTCGGGCCATAGTTTCACAGAGACATTACAAATAAACATTCTAACTGCTCATCTACTATGACACATATAACATTTAGATAAACAAATCATTCTGTATGTCATAATCCAACACAAGAAAAACGTTGAAATGGACATGTGGCATTTGCAGTATGAAAATCTGCTGACAAGACTATGCTTACATCTCGAGATTGAAATCCGAATTGAGAGAATGTGTTTTGTGAAAATGAAATCCGAGCATATACAAAGTCCAAATGGATTGAGGGAATATTGACTATACCCGCATATGTACGGTTGGCAGATCCGAGATACCAGCCGATTCTATATCTTGCCTCGGTTGGATGAAGATGAAAATGAAATTCCAAATACGGAGGCCATAACTTTCATATCACCGGTTTTCGATCAAGGATCCAGAAGGAATCGCTGAATTATTTAAATTTTTGTTAATTAAAATTATTGTATCTTTTCGCAGTACTTTTCGAATTCTAACTTATTAGAATTCTTGTATCTTTTTAATTTCAAGTTATTAGAGTGAATGTTTATTTTCAAGTTATTATAATTAGTGTTTGAGATTTCTTGCAAAATAAAACAAAATTAAATTACCAATGTTTGTTGCAGTACAAAACATAATTAAACATGCAGATTAAAAATAAAAAATAAAAACAAACATAATCAAAGAGAAGAGAAGAAAAGAAGAAGAAGAAAGAAAAAAAAAACAACTTGAATTATTAAATGCACTCTCTTTCGCCAGGTCAGAGTCTGCTCCCTATCAATGCTGTTTCAGAACGTTGGGAAGGCAAAATCCTGGATTTTGAACTCTTTCGCCAGAGCCTCTGGCAAAAGCAGGAATTATAATCCTTGAGTTTATTACAAGACAATTAACCACTTTCAACAACCCAAATAGAGCTCTAATCTCTTTCGCCAGTTACCCTGGCGAAAAAACATTCTCTTTTGCCAGGCAGCTTGGCGAAAGAGTTACTTTTGCAAATTGGAAAGAAACGGAGCTATTTTTGCAAATTGGTCTTTGGACAAAGCTACTATGCAAAAAAATTCCTAGATTTTTACAATATATCCAATTTTCAAATCTCGTCTAGACCAATTTTTCTCATATTTTCATTGTATTTTGGAGAAAAATTCTTAACTTATCAAAAAAAAATGAAGGAAACCTTATCCACGAATCGTAGATACATTTGGTTTCATTTATTTTATAAATAATACCAACGTGATTCGAATCCAAGATATATGGTATCTTGTGCTAAGCATCTCATCAGTAGGTTATGGCCTTGTGGGGCTATTGGTAAAAAAAAATCTAAAATTATAGCTCATAGAGATTTGAACGCATAATCTCTCGCAGAAAAAAAAAAACTATATCAGTGAGCCATAAATTTTCTTATGATGTTTAATAGTTTAATTGTAATTATGCTAATTTTTAATTGGATAAATCATCATTTTTGAAAATTTTGGATCTCTCAAAATTTTGGATTCAAAATACGGATTTTTTGGGCATGTGGCCGAGACCGGTCCCGTGTGAATATAATTTTTAACTGGATAAATCATCATTTTTGAAAATTTTGGATCTCAACATTTTGGATTCAAAATAAGGATTTCTTGGGCCTGTGGTTGAGACCGGTCCCGTGTGAATATCGGAAACGGAGAATATTAGCAAGGTCCACTGCCCTTGAATAAAAGTTGGGGGGTTGGGGGATAATTCCAATTATAAGAACAGTAGTAACCTAACATTCCATCGCTCGTATGTTTTTTCATCTTTTTACCTCAGTTAAATAATGCATGTTTAAAACGGAGCATAATAACAGTTAACAATTAGGGGATTAAGTAACTATGGTTTACGTAAATAAGCAAAAAAAGACATAGGATTCTCGAATAAGAGGTCCCCAAGTTTTGTCTCATGTTGTAAGTAATTAAACCCTAATTTCATGAATCCATAATTTGAGGTCTAATTTAAGGGAACTCATTCACGTGTGAAGATTGCCAGTCTGCATCATCATTCATAGCTGTATCCCCATCAAATTCTCTGTGCTCAAAACTTGGAAAATTTCCTACATTTCTACACCATCTATATAATAATATAAACAAAATGATCATACATAAAGGCCATTGGAGGAATAATTTGCATGAAATCACATGATTGACGTGGTCCAATCACATGTCAAGTTTCCAAAAAATAAGACAATCAAAATAGGGTCCCTATAAATAGCGAGCATAAAATTTCTGACAATTCAATCCACACATCATCATGCATAGTAATGTATGGTATAGTATAGTCTCACGAGTTGCTGAGTTGGTATCATGCATTGCATTGCATTTGCATAGTACATTATTGTGGCCCCTTTATTCGTACCGGTTTTTGGTACCAATTTTGGCCCGGTACTTTGCTAGTAAGTAATACCTCTAATGAGAATATTTGAACAGAAAAAAAAGGAATGAAGTGAATGAATTAATTGGTTAAATTATGGTTTCAAATCTTCAAGTACATGAAATATATAACAAAATTAATAATAATTATTATTATATAATGATAATATACTAAGCTAGACGAGATTATATTGATGAATTATTGAACAACATTAGTATCGAAATAACTATGCCTCCCGAAAGGTACACGTTACAATTAAGTCACGTCCTGATTTAAATATTAATTGCGATTTTTTTTTTCTCTAGGATCAGAATTTAGAATTATATCACAACCACCTGTGAAGTAAAAAATAAAAAAATTTAAAATTAGTCTCACATTATACACAAGCAAAAAATTTATATTTTTATTTTAAATTTTTGCGTACTTATAGTGGAGATGATTAGCGAAATTCATCGTGATGATCGTGATAGTCATCTTCGTCTTGGTAAACAGTTCCATATAAAATGTATTGATTGTCGATCATTTCTTTTAAACTCAAATATCCATCCTTATCTTCATCGGCCTGTAATTTAATAACAAAATAAACTTATTATATATATATATCATATGAGGGAGGCTAACCTACTTAATTAAGTACCAAAATTTTGGTACTTAATGCTTTTTAACCATTAAATTTGCATTGAGATTTGTCTTTTTTCATGATGATCATGGAATTTTGTGCACTTAATTAAGTACCAAAACTTGCATTAAGTACCAAAACTTGTGTACTTAATTAAGTAGGTTAGCCTCCCTCATATCATATACTTCCATGAAATAATTATAAAACAGCGAATATATGAAGACAGAGAAAAAAAATGATATAACCATACCGCTGACATAATGTAATCCACGTGGTCTTTCACGTAGTGAGTTTCTGAAGGATGGAGTTTCGAAACAATCGGTACAACTTCATCTTCTGATAAGCATCTAAAAGTATAACAAAATAGTAAGAAATTTTCGTTTTAAAATTACTTTTGTAAGATAAATATAATAATATCGGAATATCAAGTTCATTATGTTTAATTTTTACCCATCAAAGTCTGAATCAAGTTGCACGAATAAATGATTCGATTTCAAATCTCCAGAATTTTGCGAAGATTCATCGTGATCTTCATTCATTTCTTTTATTCGGTCATATAATCCTATCAAGAACTCTTTGAAATCGAGTTTGCCATCTTTATTCGTGTCGCTTTCTCTGCAATTATTTCAAATTGCAAAATTAGTCATTGCAAATGTAATATCCAAAATTTATAGGGTCGAAGTCGTGAAAATGACAAGCGATGAGAGACACCTCACCTTATTATTTGTTTGCAAAGCCATTTTATAAGTTTAGGGTTGCTATCTTCTGTTGAATGCAGGAACCTAAAAAACATGTTTGGCAAATAAGTCAAATAAAACTTATAAATGAAAAAATAAATATAATATTTGTATATTTACTCGCTAAATTCGGTTATGTTTAAAAGTCCATTTCCATCAATATCAGATGCATTGAAGTGATCCTCTCTCATCCATCCCTCCTTATCTGAAAACACAACCCATTTTTTTTTACAAACGAGCCCTCGAAATTTTGAGTTTTACAAACAAACACTTAATATAAATTAATATATCTCTGTACCATACTTTTAAAAGTTAATGGTACCGGTACAAACTCGCTACGTGTTTACTGGTTAAGTAAATAAAACATTCAAAAATTATCTCTAAACAAATAGACGCTAATTTTAAAAATCAACAAAATATCTAATAATAAATACGTAAAAATCAACAAAATTAGACCAAATAAAAGAATAAAATGTACCGATGTGGGGCTCGGAAACCCAATGAGGCGGTTCGTACTCCTCGAACGAAATGAATCCGTCTTTATTCTTATCATGCAACTCCAGCTCCTTTTGCGCACGATGCAACGTCTGTTTCTTATCCTGATTCAGGTGCCACGTGGTGAGTTCCTGTGCTGACACGTGTCCATCTGTCGGGTCGACGTCGATAAGGGGGAACAGCTGAATTATCCGGTCTGTTATGTTAAATCTGTCTTCGTCGTTGATGTAGTTTTCGGCCTTCATGTATTCTTCCCATTCGGTTAAGTCCTCTGTTAACACAATTATAATACTTAATAAAACCAAAAATTGAATTATTAACCTAGTTAAATCATTCTGTGTTAATTTCAAGAAGTTTCATTTTTCCAATTAGGAATTAATTCAAGCACAATTTAAATTGTTCATTTTTTCAACTGGAATTACAAATTCAGAGTAAAATTAACACGAACAAAGCGAGAGACGAAATTTTCTACTTACACATTCTAAAAATATGTTAAAACACTTGAAAGGAAAACAAAGAATAAAATTTGAAAGATACCAGGAGGGTGATTAGAGTCGAATTGGTGATCTAGGTCCCACCGGTGATCTTCAATCCGTTGTTCAAAATCAGCAATGAGAGGGTCGAACGCAAAATCAGTGTGGTTAACCCCATTACCACTTTTCAAGCTGGATAAGTTGGTACGAAGCTTGAGACGTCGGTGGTGGCGGTGCAAGGTGGTGGTATTCGGCGAGAAGGAAGCCAGCAACAGAAACAGAAGCAAAGCGAAGGTAACGTAGAGGAGCAGCAATGTCGGTGAAGAAGCCTTCAATGCCATTGTTACGCATAGAAGAGAAGAAGTAACTCACAGAGTGACAGAGACGAAGGTAGTGTTACCACTACAGTGACGGGTTATTTGGCGCACAGAGTACGGAAAGTACACCGGGTTTATTTACCAAAATATATGTTAACACTGCAAATGGGTCCCATGATGTTTTAATAAAGAAAATTGAACTAGAGCTGGTTTGTATGGACGTGGTCTCTGTAGACCATACATGAGAAACCGTGGGTTGTAAATGTTTATTTTTAAGAGGTGACGTGCAATGAGTATTTCAAGCCAATAAGAGTTTGCCATGTCATTCTCAACTGAGCTGGGCTGGCGATTCTTATGCAGATAATTCGATGGCAAAATTAGTAGGTATTTTTTATTTTTCTAAGTTCAAATTTTGCAAATTGCAAAAATGCTCATGAATTTTGTGTGCATTTTTAATCAAGATAAAAATAAAATTCATTTTCATATTCGTATTCATATAAGAAACAAAATGTAAGATCAAAATGGGTTTGAATTATCCTCTAAAGATCACACACAAAACAATAACAGAACACAAAGTACAAACAAATATTAATAGGCAATACGGGGCTTCAAAATTGATCTCCGATTTAACGATGACAACCAAAAAAACTAGACCCCAAATCACCAGCGAAGCTAATACGATGTAATCGACTCGATTAATCTAATTTTTAAGCGGGGCCTTCTTCTCTCGGTCAGAAATTCGCACCGGTGCATTCGAGTGCGACTTGAATCTCCCTCTCCCTTCCCCTACACCCTCCTTTTCCTACTCACCACCACAATTCATCCACAAATTATTATCTATTTTTTTTTTTTTATAAATAATGAAAAGTACCTTTTTCTTGACGATCTGAACAACATCCTCGTCATTAAGGTTGTGTAAGAGTCCGCAATGCTGAGGATAATGACGAGCACTGGTTCCCCAAACGAGTACGTATTTCAATTCCTTCACTAGACTCCTGTGTATATGGTTACAAAAATCCTCCACCGTGCACCCTCCTCGATCCTGTCCCGCAAAAAGACAAAAAATATAGTTACCCAAATTAATTAAATAATTAATTAATTAAAAAAAGGAACGTACAGTTGAAAGCACAACGGGTTCGTCAAAATCGGGTTGTTGGCCTTGAGGTTTCGTGTAAACCCTAACTAAACCCATCTCGTCCCACATTTTCGCGAGTAGTCTATCCAAATTCAACTGTTAAAAAACCCAAAATAAAGAATGTTAATAATCAAATAATCAATGAAATAATAATTTAATCGTGCGAGTGCCTTTAAATTGCAGCTAATGACGACGGAATTGGGCTGACGAGAGAGTTGGTCCACATCATCGATACCGACCACGTCAATCTTATTATACACGTAAACGCATTTCATATATTTTCTATTTCCTTCTATCACGTCGATTAAATCATCGACCGTGGCATCTTCTCTGAACAAAATCTATGTAAATTTACATCAAATTAACTTATTATAATTATGGTAATAATTATTATAATCTGCGTAATTGATGGATTAATTAATTAATTAATACCTCGGCATTGTGTATTTTGTACTCGTGAAGGATTTGATAGCAAAGCTTCTCATCCACATGGCTTAACGCTGTAGTGCTATTGAACGATATGCCACCAGTCTTTTTCTTCTTGAAATATATCTGCATTTATAAAATTATATTAATAATATATTATATATGTGTAATTATACATTTATTAAAAATATAATTGACCTGAGGAGGTCTTTTGTTCAACCGCAAACCAACAGCCTCGAGTTCTCTCGTCAATATTTGCCTATGTCCTTCACTCTAACAAAATTATTTCACAAAATTTAGACCAAAAAAAAAATGAATATTTAAATTAAATATAATAATGTTCACAAACGAAAATAAATATTATATACTTTGGAGGCATCAAGAACCATCAATACGACGTCTGAAGACTTCGCCACTGCAATAACCTAAAAAAATAAAAACCAACACTATTGTTAAAAAGAAAAATTATTTGGTTGGTACCGAAAAAGACTATATGTTTGGTACCGTACCTGACGACCACGACCCTTGCCTTCAGAAGCGCCTTCGATAATACCAGGAAGATCGAGCATTTGAATTTTGGCATCGTTATAGTGTATTATACCAGGAATGCACGTGAGCGTCGTGAACTCGTACGAGGCTGCCTCGGAATGCGTGCCGGTCAACATGGTCAACAGAGTTGACTTTCCCACACTGCCAAAGTTTAAATAATTTAATAGTTTATATAAGTGAAGTTATTATATTAAATGGGAAAAAAGAATATACCTTGGAAATCCAATTAGCGCAACGCGACCATGGCCGAATTTTGTTACTTCAAAACCCTCGCCTGCTCCGCTCGTACCCTAAATTATCATGATGTAAATTAGAACTTATTAAGAAATTAGAGTGCGTTTGAGAAAATTGAAGTACCTTTGGCGGTTCTAGCAATTGCGTCCTTAACTTGGCGATCTTTGCCTTCAATTGGCCAAGATGGTACTCTGTTATGAATCACAAATAGACAAATTTTAATCATGGAAATTTGTAAGAAAATAATAGCATTATAAGATGAGAGAGAAAGAGAGAGACCTGTGGCTTTATTCTTTTGGGTACGAGCCATCTCAGCTTCGATTTCCTTAATCCTTTCGATGATACCCATCTTGGCTTTTTATTGTATACTACTTCAAGAAAGGACACAATTTGTCTAAAATTGCGCAAAATCTGAAAATGAATCAGTGTATAAGACGACGAACTTTAGAAATTACTAGGAAATCTCCGTGTCCAGAGTTCAAATGTTCAATAAAAGCAGCAAATATGGGCCTTTTTGGTACTTGGCGAAAGAAAGATTGTAATTTTACTTGTAAAAAAGCATATGTTTTGTCAAATATTTGAGGGGGGCTTTCAGCACAACACGAGTAATTAAATCCAATTTAACAACAGTCCAAACATATTCGAAAATCGGAAGAGTTATCAGATAAAAAGGCAAATACCACTTTTGAAATTTTAAGAGTGCAGACAGAAAGATAGAGATTCTATGCGAAAATAGCTTACTCTAGAACAGTAGAGAAGATGCGAGCTTTTTTTCTGCCGTCGACTGCAGAGATGGAGAAGGCAAGTCGAAAGGGTATGCAAAATTTGGATCAAGCGAGCGAGAAGTTCCGTTCTCGGTTTTCTAACAATCCAGAAACAACTTCCCGGGTTTTAAATACAGGAGTATAAATACCGATTTATTATAAAGTCAAGAGATAGAAATCTGGATTTTAAAGAACCGGGAAAGGGGTTTCGTCCGTGGAATTGCCGAAATTCGACAGAGCGGGACGAACTTTTGGGAGGAGCTTGATATCATAACCCTTCTTCTTCTTCACCAAATCGAAGCGAGAAAGAGAGAGAAAGCATGAGGGCTAAGCAAGGTGGTGCAGCGGCGGTGGATGAGAGGTACAGCCAGTGGAAGTCGCTGGTGCCGGTTCTCTATGACTGGTTCGCAAACCATAACCTCGTTTGGCCTTCTCTTTCCTGCCGGTACTTTTTTTCTTCTTCTTCTTTCCTCTTTGTGTTTTCTTCTAGGGTTTTGGAAACTCAATGTAGTGGATTCTAGCATTTTCTTTACTCGTGGTAGCTGGTAGAAGTTTCGTTTTCGAGTTTATTTAAGGGCAAAGAGGTTTTGTAGGGTTTTGCATTTTCGTTTTTGTTTTCTTTTTGCAATTTCTACTCTTGGAGCTGCGATTTACTCTGTTCTTAGTCCTCTCAGTGCCATTTTTACAATCACCACACTATCAAAACTTGTAATTTTTACCTAATCTGCATGCTGGAGAGACATCATCTCTCATTTAGCCTTGAAAACAAGTCTCGAGCTTCAAATCTGAACAATTCGTGAACACACACAAACTTCACACTTATCTAACTATTTTCACACACATTTCATTATACTTCACTTCCAAATTTGCAAATATATTAACTTTGTACTAAATGTGGTTAAATGAAGGTGGGGCCCACAACTCGAGACGGCAACCTACAAGAACCGTCAACGCCTCTACCTCTCTGAACAGGCAAGCTCCTTCGTTTCTCTTATCCGCACAAAACATTATAATTTATATTCATTTTAATTCAATAATTCATGATTTCGCTTCGTTCTTGAAAAATTCCAGACCGATGGATCTGTGCCGAACACACTAGTCGTAGCCAATTGTGAAGTCGTCAAACCTAGGGTTGCAGCTGCTGAGCACATCGCTGAGGTCATCACTCGTACACATTACTATATATACCTTCGAATTTCATTTTTTTATATAAAAAAGAAAAGGAATGCTAATTTATAATTTTCTTTTTCGTTGCTACAGTTCAACGAGGAAGCTCGTTCACCGTTCATTAAGAAGTTCAAGACCATTATTCACCCAGGAGAGGTATAAATATATTTCACTATGGCAAAATATTCTGAATTTCAAATTGTATGAGTTTGAAATGATTTTAATTGCAGGTGAATAGAATTAGGGAGCTTCCTCAGAATAGCAAGATCGTCGCAACTCACACTGACAGCCCTGACGTACTGATATGGGACGTGGAGGCACAGCCGAATCGCCATGCTGTTTTGGGCGCTACTGAATCTCGTCCTGATCTCGTCAGTACTTGTCAAAAATTTCATTTAATATTTCCTGTTCATTAATTGATTTTTATTATTTTAGATTTTGACGGGGCATCAAGAAAACGCAGAGTTTGCGCTGTCTATGTGTCCCACGGAACCATTTGTTTTGTCTGGAGGAAAAGACAAGTTGGTGGTGTTGTGGAGCATACAAGACCACATAACTAACTTGGGCACTTCTGACGAGGCTGACGCGTCAGGCTCGAAAGAGGAGAAGGAAAAGGACAAGGTTTCTGTTACTGAGAGCCCTAAAATTGCGGCTAGAGGTTTGTTTCAAGGTCACGAGGCCACTGTTGAGGACGTCCAATTCTGCCCTTCTAGGTATACTTTTAATTATTTGAATGAAAATTATGTGAGGTTATTATTTTATATTTTTTATGTGTTGTGATTTGTAGTGCCCAGGAATTCTGTAGTGTGGGTGATGATTCGTGTCTTATATTTTGGGATGCTAGAGTCGGTACCAGTCCTGTTATTAAGGTACGATGATATAATATTATTTTATTGAAGGTTATGCTTGTATATAATTGTTTTCATTTGTTTTGGTTATGAAAGGTCGAGAAGGCACACAATGCTGATCTCCACTGCGTTGATTGGAATCCTCATGACATGAACTTTGTCTTAACTGGGTATATGACTCTCTCTCTCTCTCTCTCGCTCTCTCTCTCTCTCATTATTATTTATTAACAAGTATTATCTCATTTTATTTTGTTTGCATGTCGTAATTCAGGTCTGCGGATAATTCGGTGAGGATGTTTGACAGGCGTAATTTGTCGAACGGAGGTGTCGGTGCTCCTGTTAACAAATTTGAGGGCCACAAATCTGCTGTTCTTTCTGTTCAGGCAATTCTTTTGAATCCTCCCTTTAATTATATTATATTACTATTTAAGGGCTTATTTTTTGTGCCGTTATTTAATGCTCGTATCTTTTTAAATTTTCAGTGGGCACCGCACAAGGCATCTGTGTTTGGAAGTGCTGCCGAAGATGGTTTTCTTAATATTTGGGACTACGAGAAGGTATTATTTTGAACTTCAGATTTGGTTTGAAATAAATTATGTATATATTTTGATATTTTATTATTATTTATATAGGTTGGAAAGAAGAAAGAAGGAACGAGGATGCCCAATTCTCCTCCTGGTTTATTCTTTCAGCATGCTGGTCACAGGTACTTATTTATTTAATACTAATTAAGCATTAACGTTATTACTCGTTAATTCGATGATATTAATACTAATAATAATAATGGAATGCAGGGATAAGGTGGTGGATTTTCACTGGAATGCAGCTGATCCATGGACGATTGTCAGTGTCTCTGACGATGGCGAGAGCACTGGAGGTGGTGGCACTCTTCAGGTAATCTCTCCATTTCATCACCTCTCCATTTAAACTACACGGCCTTGCTTGATCATGTTTATTTTTGTTACCAGTTATGGAGGATGAGCGACCTGATATACAGGCCGGAAGAAGAGGTCATAGGCGAACTCGAGAAGTTCAAAACCCATTTGGCCACTTGCGGACCAAAACCTTAAATTAATCTAGTAGGGATCTTTTGTGGTATTATCGTAAGAGAAATTGCTTGTTGTGTGTGTTGGTGTGTTAGCTTAGAAGAAACTAATGCTGCTCTGTGTTCTATTAGCTTTAGAAAACCTGAATGTGAAGTCCTAAGAGAGATGAATCAGACTTTGATGTACTGTGTTTTATTTTGTTGTTTTGAGGATCTTAGTTAGTATTATGTTGTGTTTCGCATTATTTTATTATGGGATTGTTGGTCGTTTAGCCAAAAAAAATTTAGCGTTCCTCTCTTCAGTTGTGCATTTTGTGAAATGGGATTTTGCAGTTGGAACTGAACGCTGTTTACTGCCACGGCCGAAGCAAAATTGATCTTTTCAAAATGAGAACGTTCAGTTTTTACCCGATTGAATCTTATAATATATCAAATTTGTCCAAACAGTCACCTACAATTAAAATTAAAAGGGACATTTTAGTTTGTATCTAAATAAATCATTAAACTTCAATTCTAATTTACCAGAATACCTTTTAATAAACATGAACTTTCGAGTAATGTATAAATCAGAATTTGGTATCTAGGTTTGTATATAAGCTGGGAATTCAAGTCACGCGTTCGTATTATTAAGGCCCGTGAAAAATGGGCTTGTGGCCGCTACGAGGCCACCACCACCATGCATGCTATGTCTGGGTGTAGTTGTAACTTGTAAGATCTGCTGGGGTTTTTTACGTGAAACACAAATAAAAGAGGGATACAAGTAGAAAAAATATCGACTTAAGAAAGAGAAGGTTTCTGACAGACCAAGCCTCTTAATCGATTACTGCTCGAAAATCCCAGAGAAATCTCGAGTACAAGTTCTTTGTTGGTATCCAGTAGATCGTAATCGATTAATCGAGAGAGAGGTAGAGGGAGTCAGATTCTATTGGCGGCGGCATGGCTTGGAGGCACCTTCTTGTAAAGGTAATTTCTGATTTTCTTTTTGCGATTTGTTTCCTTTTTTCTGTTGATGTTTTGACCAATAATCTGTATTTATTGTGTGTTTTTGTATGCGTTAAAACCGCTTCCTTTACCCAGCTTGATAAATTTTCGTTCTTTATGTTTTTTCATAAATCTGGAGGTTTTCTCTTAATTTATGTGGTAATTAGGGTATATGCCGATTTATATCTAGGATTTGGATTTTTAATAATCTCAATTTCTAGCAGAAAATCTGTGTAGGATTTTGGTTCCTTCTCAGAAAAGATCCTTCTTTTGACTTTTTTCTTTATGCTTTAACCAGTGTATTATGCTAACTAAAACTCAACAATAGTGAGCACATCAATCACTATAATGGACTCAAAATGCTTTAATAATCCAGTTTTTCCTATTTGTTGATCTAATTACTAATTAGGGCTTTACTAAAGTACTTATTATAATCGAATATTTGCATGATTAGGTTGCCAAGCACCAGGTAGAGAACAACTCATACTCGAATCCTCTAAGAGGCCTCTCTACCATCAGATCTATCCTTAACAACGGTGCAGGTACGCAAACATGAAATTTCATCAAATCTTCTAAAATATTTTCTCACTAAATACATATCCCTTCATACTTTTGAGCAGGCAACAAATATGGAAACATTCAAGAGAGATACCAATCCAGTTACGTGGGCGGTTTTTCTCGAAGAGCACGCGAACTGGACGCATCCAGTGAACTGAATCTTATCAAGGAAATGTACAGAAGCGATCCCGAAAGGGTAATTAGGATTTTCGAGAGCCAGCCCTCTTTGCATTCCAACCCCTCAGCTCTTTCTGAATACGTCAAAGCCCTCGTCAAGGTTGACCGCCTCGACGACAGCTCCCTCCTTAAAACATTACAAAGAGGTAATCGTTATACTCATTGTCATATAGTTTATACTATATATTATTATTATTATATCGCATAATTTTATATGATTTTTTTTTTGGGTTGAAGGGATAAGTGGGGGAAAGGCAGAAGAGAGTTTGAGTAGTGTGAATTTAGGGAGTATAGGGGCATTTAAGAATGTGGGACAAATGAGCAAGGATGGAGTGTTGGGTACGGCAAGTGCGCCGATTCACATGGTCACGGCAGAGACGGGCCAGTTCAAAGAGCAGCTTTGGCGTACATTTCGCAGTATAGCCCTTACTTTTCTTCTTATTTCCGGTATTGGGGCCCTCATTGAGGATCGCGGCATCAGCAAAGGTTTTTCTCCTTCTCAACTCTCTCTCTTCTTTTTAGCTTGTTATGTATGATTATTTATACGAGATTTTAGGGTTGGGTTTGCATGAGGAGGTACAACCAAGCATGGAGTCTGGTACGAAGTTTAGTGATGTGAAAGGAGTTGACGAGGCCAAGGCTGAACTCGAGGAAATTGTTCACTACCTTCGTGATCCCAAGGTTATTCTATTTTTTATTTTTTATTTTTTATAATTATCTGTTTATATCAAATTTACCCTTCTGACACTGTTCTTCTGTTCTTAAGCGATTTACTCGCCTAGGTGGCAAGCTACCAAAAGGAGTGCTCCTAGTGGGTCCACCTGGCACGGGCAAAACCATGCTAGCTCGAGCCATAGCTGGCGAGGCCGGCGTGCCCTTCTTCTCATGCAGCGGGTCCGAATTCGAGGAAATGTTCGTTGGAGTTGGGGCCCGCAGAGTGCGCGATTTATTTGCCGCGGCTAAAAAGCGGTCCCCTTGTATAATCTTCATTGACGAGATCGACGCGATTGGAGGTAGCCGAAACCCCAAGGACCAGCAGTACATGAAGATGACTCTGAACCAGCTTTTGGTCGAATTAGATGGGTTTAAGCAAAACGAAGGGATCATTGTCATTGCAGCCACGAATTTTCCTGAAAGTTTGGATAAGGCTCTTGTCAGACCGGGACGGTTCGATCGCAATATTGTCGTACCGAATCCCGATGTCGAGGGTCGGCGACAAATTCTCGAGTCTCACATGTCCAAGGTTATTAATTAATTAATTATCCGTTAAACCCTAAATTCAGAAAAATATCATGTATGCTCCTACAAAAGATTTAAAGAAATATTTGACATGTAGGTTCTGAAAGCGGAAGATGTGGAGTTGATGATAATAGCTCGTGGAACTCCAGGATTCTCAGGCGCTGACCTGGCGAATCTGGTCAACGTGGCGGCATTAAAAGCCGCGATGGACGGTGCAAAATCCGTGAGCATGTCAGACCTAGAGTACGCAAAGGACCGCATAATGATGGGCAGCGAGAGAAAATCGGCAGTGATTTCCCCCGAGTCTCGCAAGCTCACCGCCTATCACGAAGGTGGCCACGCCTTAGTCGCGATTCACACTGACGGTGCTTTAGGGGTACACAAAGCCACCATCGTACCGAGAGGCATGTCTTTAGGCATGGTGGCCCAATTACCAGATAAAGACGAAACGAGCATTTCGAGGAAACAAATGCTCGCGAGACTGGACGTTTGCATGGGAGGCCGCGTGGCCGAAGAGCTCATATTCGGGGAAAACGAGGTGACAAGTGGCGCTTCCTCGGATTTACAACAAGCTACGAAATTGGCTCATGCGATGGTTACCAAGTTTGGTATGAGCAAACACGTGGGTTTGGTTTCGTATAATTATGACGAGAATGGGAAGAGCGTGAGTACCGAGACGAGATTGATGATCGAGCAAGAGGTTAAGGAGTTTTTGGAGAGGGCTTATAATAACGCGAAAGGGATATTGACGAGTCATAACAAGGAGTTGCATGCTCTTGCGAACGCATTGTTGGAACACGAGACTCTGAGCGGGGCCCAGATTAAGAGCATGTTGGAGAAGGTTAATAACGGAGGGGGGGAGCGAGTCGAGAGGGAGAAGGAAGAGGTTGTGGAGACCAATCAGAACGTGACAACTGGCGTGACCGCAGCTGCCGCGGCTTCTGCTGCTGCTGCTGCAGCCGCGGCTGCAGCAGCTCAGGCGGCTGCTAAGACGAAAGGCGTTGCGGGAATCGGGTCTTAATTTGGAAGAATAAATTTGAATAAAATGGAATATTTTGATTCGGATTGTGTATTGTATAGTTGCATGCAATTTTAGGGGTATTAGGGATTAAGTTGACGAAGATGGATGGGCTGGATTGGAGATGAGATTTTACGATTCAAATAATTATGTGGTGGGGCGAATGGATTTTTGGAGTTTGTATTCACATGTCGAACCGCCTTTTTTGTTTAAGATGTTTAATAATTTGTAACTTCTTTTTATTAGCCTGAATGGATCTGTGAACTTGTCTTCTTGGAACAAGATGAATGTTATAGATACTTTGTTTTCGATTTTTGTTTGCGAGTTTTGCATTTTATAAGAAAGATAAATAATTCGATGTTTCAAATTATTGATGGCGAAAATAAGGTTTTACATTTTACAAACTCATGTTTAATAATCTGAAACTATGAGTTTGTTATTTTTAGTGTTTCGAATAATGAACATGTTTTCAATAGTAAATTCACTACTTAGGAATAGAGATGCGCAGAATATTAGAGCTGTTAAAGTTATTATCTATAATTATTTGTTTCCAAGAAAAAAATGTTATTCACGGCATATACTTATTTGAAACTATTCAATAGTTATTTTCCCCTTGTGTGGCGGTATTTTGATAGATGTTGCGGTGCTTGTGATATATCTTTGCAGATTCCTGGACCGCAAAAAATTTATCGACACCTCGTCACTCTCCCAAGACTCGCCACCGCCTCCCATGAACAACGTTCCGAATCAAACCTCGATCCCAATTCAGAATGTAGCGAGTAACGGAAGGATCGTGGTTTCTCCAATGAATCCGGGAATCGGAATCCCGGAAAGGACGGTGCAACGAGGGCAAGGGTGGTACATAGTGAACAAAATAACTCCCGGAGAGAGAAACAGGAATCCGAGTGTAGATGAGGATGAACCATCTGGGAATCCCGGAAAGGACGGTGCAACGAGGGCAAGGGTGGTACATGGTTTTGGTAGTTTTTAATTAATAAAGTTTTAAATGGAATAATTGAGGATTATTATCTTGTTAATCATTTTGCAATTAATGGCACGAAACATTTATGATTTGGAAATGTTCAATTATTTCATGTATTAATTCATTGTTCTTTATATTTTCCATGTATGGGGAGATCTATCTGTGTTCGTATCTGGAAATTACAACTCAATCTTACCAAAAACCCTAATTATAGTAAAGACAGTAATTGCTAGTCAAGAGTAGTTGTGTTTGCTACAAAAAAGTTAAACTCAATGAGTTATATAACACGACTCAAACAAATTCATCTCGGTCATAACGTTTCACGAGTAAGAAATTATTATAACATGCCATGGATCATTCCTTCAGATACATAACCCTGTCTCCTTCCTCTTTCAACCATCATTCCAATCTTTAAGAATCATTCCTTCTAGATACAAAGCGTTTTTGCCTTCCTCCTTCAACCATCATTCCAATATTTGCTGTTTCGTTCACAATGTTCGCAACGATTTGTCTGTTTCTTTGTGCATCTTGCAGCGCCAAAAAAACAGCGCAAGCCTCGAGACACCCCGCAATCATTGGCGGCCTCGCAAACAGAAAACCAAATTCCACCCACAAGCAGCGTGCCAAACCAAATCCTGACCGAAATTCAGAATGCCGAGACTAGTAACGGCAATAAGAACATCAATACAACAATAGGCAGGACAAAAAGATTATTGAGCAGGAGGATTCGTTCTGCGACGAATCTGGATATCAAAATCCCGAAAAGCTGGTGGCGAAATAATAATGTTTCGAGGGAGAATAGTTTGGTTGCGGATAATCAAATACAAGGTAGTGAATGGTACATGGTGAATAAAATAACTCCCGGAGAAAGAAACATGATTTCAACCGATGATGAGGAACCTACCGGAAATTCGTTTCGGCCTTATCGTACCAGACCTCCAAGATCATTGCCGATTTCAAGGAGCGCTTCGATGGCTAACTAGGAAATCGGTCATGATTGAAATGTAAACTTGTAATTTGATATTTGCTGTTTGGATTGTTTTCCCTTTTTTTGGTTGTTTTTAGTATGGACCCATTGAGATGAGATGTAAATATGACTTTTGAATCCATGTTATATAGAATAAACTTGACAAAGGATTTCTTTTTGTTTGTTTACAATATAATATACTAGCTTTTTTCCCGCGCAATTGCGCGAGAGTCTTCGAGTTTGTCATGATTTAGTTTTTCTTAATACGTAATTGAATTCTACCTTTTTTTGTCTGATTGTTCACGCATATGTGTTTTAGTCTATTTTTAACCCCTAACTTTTTTGGATATTGTAAAAAAATGTCCATCCTTTTGTAAACTCCAAAAAAAACCCTCTATCAAACTTTTATTCCCAAATATGCCCCTATTAATTTTTTGACCAAAATACCCTTCAATTTTTGTATGTAACGATTAATTTTTTTTTTATTTCTTATTAAATTTAAGAAAACTCATAAACAATTCTTAACACGTAGAGATTTTTAAAAAAAATGAAATTATTACATATTGTGTTTATATAATTTTAATATTTCATTTATTATTCATGAAAAACTAACATCATATAATAATAAAATAAACAATAATAAATAAACATCAAGTTTAACCATATAATATATGTTGATAAAATAAATGAAATTATTACACAATGAAAATATGTTGATAAAATAATATATATTTAAACATCAAGTTTAACCAAATATTTATAATGTAAGAAATATTAAAATTATATAAAGATAACATATAATATTATTATTTTTTTAATTATTATATTGTGTTTACATAATTTTAATATTTCATTTGTTATTCATGAAAAACTAACATCATATAATAATAAAATAAACGATAATAAATAAACACATTGAAAAAATATTGATAAAATAATATTTTTTTAAACATAGTGTTTAATCAAATATATATCATGTATGATACATTAAAATTAAAATATATTATTATTATTATTATTAAATAATAATAATATATTTTTCTCAGAGATGATTTTTTAATTTATGTTCGTTTGTGAGGTTGATATGAATAATCATTAAATATAATTTTATTAATAATATTGAGCCGCTAAATTATATTTATATGCATATTGTAGTATTATAAAAATAATAATTTTGACCAAAATCCGCTGCGATAGTGAAGCGACGCTATATCGCCCGCTTAACTCTAACCGCTAAATTAAACGTCAAATTGCTGCACGTCGCTACACGCTATTGAAAACATTGATGATTATCATAAAATATAAATATGCAAGTAAATGCACTTTATATAGAAAATAGAAGTACTGTATGACAAAATAGAATAATCTAATTACTTCCTTCTATTTGTTAACCAGTAGTTTTTATCCCTTAAATCACTGAACCACAAAGTTTTAGATTCTGCCACGTCTGTCGTTTTACATGTCGATGAGCCACAAATGATCCGAACTTTTCAACAGTTCTTGGGCGCGCTTTGAGGATGGGAAATCAGTTCAATGATTGCTCTCCATTAAATAAAAAACGGAGACGTAATTAAGTATTTTCAGCCATCAGATTTGCATCCCACGAGTTAACTTCACTCGCCTGGAGAAGATTAAACTGTTTTTGACTGGAGAGCATCTGTTCAGTGGAGAAAATGAAGGAGTGCCTCAATTAACTGCTTACTGTCTCTCTCCTCTCTAATCTCTGAATAAAAGTATCTCCGATTAGCATAATCACTCCTTTAATCAAATCTGTTTTTACTGAATTTTGCATTTTGAGCACAGCGAATCTCTAGTCTCTCTCTCTTCCTCTATTTCGAGTTCTCTCTCTCTCTCTCCTTCCTTCAGGTGATGTTTACTACACCATTGATATTATTTTTAAAGTTTTGATTCAAATGTGCTGTTCATGACCGTTATATTAATCTGATTATCCCTAATTTCACCCAAATTCACTCTCTAACTACTCAATTTTGGCGAATTTCAGATTGATTTGATTTTAGAGGGATGTCTTCGAGCAGCGGTGCCTCGATCCGTACCTCTGGTATAATTTGTTGTTTTCTCTTTCGTTTTTCGTTCTTGAAATTTTGTTTCAATCAATGATTATTTACCAAATGAGGGATTTCGTCATCTATTTAGTTTTTACTGTTGCATTGTGAATATATATGTGCATTATGTAATTTTTGTCCAATAAAGATAGTACTATGATTAAGACTCGATTAAAACAATACTTTTGAATTTTGATATGAAACTGAATGACTTGGATATTGTATGAAAACTTGCATTTGGAAAGCATCTTTGGTTTTATTGTAAACCGGGAACTAGAAACCCGGTTCTAAGACTTCCTTTTCTCGCTTCTGTATTTGAAACCCGCATTCATAATACTGGGGTTATATTGTAAAATTTGCAGGGCGCAAGAGGTCATCGCCATCGGAGGAGCAAGAACCCGACCTCCGTAGGGTTTCCCCACGTTTCCGTCTAGATGATGGAGCTTGTGGACCTGGATCTTCGAGGCTCGAAGAAGGCACGATCTTGCCAGTGCACTCCGAGCCAGAACCCGAGCCAAGTAGGGTTTATCGACGTTTCGGTCCTGATGATGGGGGTGGATCGCAGCAGGAAGTAGCTGGTGGAGTGGCCCTTCAGAATGGCACGCAAACAGGTACCTTGAATGAATTTTAGTTGGGCCAGGGTTCTGGGTTGCCTTCGTGGAATCTTTTGAAAACAAATTCCTCAAAAATACAGTTAATTACCTCACTGATTTAGCTCATTTGAACTCAATTGATGCTTTTCTACCTGTGATTGTTTTGCACAGACCGTAAGAGAAAGGCGGATACAGGACCTTCTTCAGTACACGGGGAGGAAGCGGACCGTCATAGGTTTTGCAAACGCCTCGCCAGGCCAGATTATGGATCTCAAGGACCGGGTTTCCCTGACCGGGTTTCGATGCTGGAGGGTTCTTCTGCTGAAGAAGAAGAAGGGTCCGCAGAAGGGCCAGAGGAAAAGCCTCAATTTGGTATGGCAGAAAATCCCTGTTTTCTCTCTTTCTTATTTGCAGAAAATTGACATTGTATGCAATCATAAGATCCTTTAACAACAACCCTAATTCTACGAAGAAGAAGCAGTGTAGTAAGCAAATAAAATTTGATTAGCAAATGAATCCTAGTAGCATTAGGGTTTAGGATTTTCGGTTCTTTCCTGAGTTGACTTTTCTATTTTTTCATCAAAAGTGCAGTTAATTACTTTAACAGACTAGCAAATTTGAAGTTACTTTGAGGCCCTCTTAAGATTTTAATATTTTTGCAACATTTACAGAGCGTAAGAGAAGGGTCGAATCACGACCCTCTTCAGTCCAGGACAAACGTTGGGTCCGTAGGCGGCTCTGGGGACCTGGTTCGCCAGACCCGTTCTCGATGCAAGATGGCTCAGGCTCAGAAGAAGAATCAGGCTCAGGCTCAGAAGAAGAAGAAGAAGAAGAAGAAGAAGAAGAATCAGAAGAGGAATCAGAATCCGAATCTGAAGAGGAATCAGAATCCAAATCAGAATCAGAAGAGGAAGTGGAAGAGGAAGAGGAATCAGAGGAAGAAGATTGTAATGTCGGTATGGCTGTGAAGTTTCCTTTTGTCTCTTTCTTATATATTAGCGTTTAATATTTAGGCTTAAGTTTTAATTGGGGTTTCTACTTTCTAATTAAGGGCTTAGTTTGATTAAGTACATTAGGGTCTTTAACAGTTAACATCAATACGAGCCATAAGTCTAATTAAGTACTTTATCATAGTAAGCTTGATATACTTTTCTATAAGTAGTTAACTTTGATTGAGAACTAATCTTAATTTCCATTTCAGAACCGGCACTCGAACCTGCAATGGAGCCTGACACGGAGTGGGAAGCTGAGCTGGAAGCCGAGGATATTCCTCCGTTTGTATGTTTTTTCCATAGCCCTTCTTATAATTAGAAAATTGATAAGTATTAATAATGATCTTGTTTGACTCGAATTTCAGATCTTTGTGGTGCATCCAGTGGATGCAGAACTAAATTACGATCCTGCCCTCATAGCTCCTCCAGATGTATGTTCTCTTATCTTTTCCATTTCATGGCAAATTTACCTCAACTCATAGTCGCTTTGATACTTTTTAAAATTTTCAGATATTGATCGCCCATCCTGATGGTGAGCTGTTCATACTTGACGTGCCTCGTGGGGAGGAGGAAGAAGAGCAAGAGGAGGCACAGGTAATCTTTTATTCTCTTGACTTCAATTATTCCTTTTATCCTTTTCGTGCAAACTCTGACATTATTATTTTCGTAATTGAAGGACATTGCTGTCATGACCTACAACGTAAATCTCTCTCTCTCTCTCTCTCTCTCTCTCTCTCTCTCTCTCTCTCTCTCTCTATGTGTGTGACAGTAATTGCATTTAACTAACCTCGATTTAAACTTTCGTTGGGTCCACAGGAACTTTTACAACACGAGGATCAAAATTTGGTGAGGTGCGAAGGGCTTGCTCGAGAAGAGGTTCCTCGTTGCTTGAGAAAGGGCGCTTATGTGGCGGGAGATCCAGAGGATTTATGCGTTCTATGCATGGTAAGTGTATTAATATTTTAATATTATTATTTGTCGAACCATTTGTCTGACTTGTGTGTTGTTACAGGAGAAGTACGTGGAAGGGGCCATGACGGGGTCACTTGGTTGCGGTCACAAGTTTCACTGGGACTGTATCGCCAAGTGGCTCCACGTACGCAGGAGGCCCACGTGCCCTCTCTGCAAGGCCCCCCCAACCCCACTCCCTTGAATTCTCTCTCTCTCTCTCTCTCTCTCTCTCTCTCTCTCTGACAGGTCTTTACCTAAGAGGTAAAACTCTCTCTCTCTCTCTCTCTCTCTCTCTCTCTCTCTCTCTCTCTCTCTCTCTCTCTCTCTCTCTGTGTGTGTGTGTGTGTGTTCAACTCTTAATTATTCTTTTGGCATTTGTAGGTCTGGATGAGTTGGAATACACCTACAGCAGCCAATTTCTGGAGGAAAAAAGTAACTGCTCCCAGCTTGGGGTACAATAAAACTCAATTTCATTCTTTATAAACATTTATGATATTAGTAGATTTTTAAGGGTGTAAGCGGAAAATGTTAATTATTATTTTCTTTCTGCTAATAATGTAGAGGAAATAAAAATACAAGGCTTGGAGAAGGGCTCAAATGCAATGCCAAAGAAGCCATCTAGTAGAAGAAGGCTCAAATGGTATTGGCGTTGATATTTCACCTCCTCATTCTCCTTGTCCTAGGTTTGTTTCTATAATCTATTCTTTACTTAAAATTCTTATCATTTATTTTGTAAAAGCCCTTCAGTTTATTTTAATTATTATATTTTGGCAGTAGCTAAAAAGAGGTCCCCTTATCTAGCTCGAATGTGAGGTCTTTAGGCATGGTGGCCCATTTACCAGATAAAGACGAAACAAGTATTTTGAGGAAGCATGGGAGGACACGTGGCCGAAAAACTTATCTTCGGAGAAACGAGGTGACAAGTGCCGCTTCCTCGGTTTTACAACAAGCTACGAAATTGGCTCATTTACTAGTGTGGCAAATGAGTGTCTGATTGGGTTTTGGCTTGGTAAATTCTGGTTTGTATTAGGCAGATTTGTGCTGCGAGTCAATTTTATTCAAATCACATTAGATTCGGTTCACAGGTTTTTCTAATTTCGAGTCATTTGGTTAAATATTTCGGATTGATTTTGTTGGATGGTAATAGCAAAAAAAATATATATGAACATATCACTTGAATTCGGATCATAATTAAATCATTTCAGGTCTATCAAAAATTCAGTATAATATTTTATGTTATTTTTTCATTCTTTCATTATTATATCCTCTCAAATCATATTAGCATAATTTTGAATAATTAATTATTCCTTATTATACAATTCAATGCCATCTTTGCAGTAAATTCCATTGACATCATAAAAAAATAAAAAAATAAAAAAAAAGTGGATTAGGTTCACTTAGAAAAAGAAAAAGTTTAGAGTTTGGGAAGGGTATATATGAAATTCCACCTTAAAAAAACAATGTAGTATTTTCCATTCTCTGATACATGTGTATAAATTAAAATACGGTGATTTGAATTTTGATTCAGTGTTTTGAATTTCGGAACTCGTTTTTGAGAGCTTCAATAACAGCAGAGAAATCTTGATCGCTAAGCCCTTGCGACTTGGCCGCTTTGTACAGCTCATTTGCCGCAGCCGCAATTGGGGTTGCTTGCGATACCGATTCTGCTAAACCCAAAGCCAATCTCATATCCTTCAAAATTCAAAAACAAAATTAAAATCAGTACATATATGATAATTTATATTCGCATGCCATATTTAAAAAGAAAATAATAACCTTTTGTTGATGCTTTAATGGAAATGCGGTAGGATATGTAGATTTAACCATAGAAGGTCCTTTTAATGCATACATTGGTGAATTAATTGCTCCTTGCGAAACAACCTGATAAAAAAATTAAAATAATACGATAAAATTCTGCTAATAAATTACATAAAAATATTGATAAATAACCTGAATGAGAACGTTTGGATCTAGACCAACTTTCTCGGCGAGAATAATGCCTTCTGAAAATGAAGCCATCATACTGTAAAATTGCAAAAAAATATAAGAACATGTATAAGTAAATAAAAATATTAATTTAATTGGTTAATTCGAAAATAAAATTGGATTTTAATGCAGGAAAGATTATTATTTAATAACCTTCCCATGATCATGTTTACTACAAGTTTCATCGCTGCGCCATTTCCAACCTCCCCAAGAAAAAAATTTGACTGTCAAATCAAATTATTAATAAATTAATAAATTAATAAATTATCATTAATTTGTTATTCAAATATTATCCAATAAAAATATTTAATTTATAGAGATATAGTTTTACCTTTCCCATTATATCTAAGAAAGGTCCCGCTCTTTCATACAAGGATTCATCACCTTAATAACACAAGATAATTAACTTTACTTGTATAGTTAGTTATATACAGCTTCTAAAATATGTTTTTATTAATACATAATTATGGCGATATTTATTTATTTATTTTACCTGCGGTTAGGAAAATTAATTGACCGTCCTCCGCGGGTTTTTTGGATCCTGAAACCGGAGCCTAATTTAAGAAAAAGCACTGAAAATCGCAAATTCAAGTTATAATTTCAAATTATAGAAACAAAAATATAATACTTTACCTCTAAAAATAACGCTCCTTTATTTTTCACATTTTCACAAATCAATTTTGAGGTTGCGCCATCAACGGTTGATATATCCACATACCTTATTAATTGAGTGCCCAAAACAAATGGAATGTAAATTATTTCATTTAATTAATTATCTAAATTATTATTACCCTTTGCCAGTACTGAGTCCTTCAATAGCACCGTCTTTTCCAGTCGAAACCTCAAGCTGTGTAAATACGAATAATCATTACAAATTTAAATAACTAAAATCGAATGAAATGAAGTATGTAGCGAGAAAAAATAATAATGAAACGTATTTAACTGCACTTTCAGGGTCCGCAAGCATTGCGAATGTAATATCACATGACGAAGCTACTTGAGCTGGTGAAGATTCATATCTGTTCAGAGCAAAATAAGAAAATAATCTCACAAAAAAGGATTGTTTTGTAATTATTATTAATTAAGAGGGGTATAGAGGGTACTTGGCACCGAGGTTTATCAGAGAATCGCATTTGCTCTTTGTTCTATTCCAAACAGTAACATCGCAACTGTAAAACAGAACGAATAAGTAGAAAGATTTTTACTTTAAGACTCGAATTTGATTTTTGTATCATGAAATAATTGATAGAGTGACTGAGTTACAATACTTGCCCCGATTTTATGAGATTCAATGCCATTGGACTTCCCATGATGCCCAACCCTAAGAATCCGACACGCACCTGATATTCATTCCCTGAATTTTGAAGAAATCTTCAGTAAAATCAAGCCTACATTCGAGTAAAACGAAAGTATCAAAATGAGTAGAGAAAAATAACCAGTGGCTGAATCACTCGAGAGCTGAGCAGAGACAGTGAAACGAAATCGATGGCGAAGAGAAGAGTGAAGCCTGAAGAGAGACGAGGAAACTCTAGGACCGAAGTTTGTCGTCGTCATCATCGCCATTAGAGCCACGGATAAAACACGAACCAGATTTTTTAAGGGGTACTACTGGAGAGGTCGTGGTGTAAGCGAACTGGAGAGGTGTAACAAGTAATTAAGTGGTTTTTAGTTATTGTATTATTGAGAATCAAATTCTTAATCTTATAAATTAGAATTATTATCTTTTGACTACTATTCTTTGAGGTGAAAGGGAAACTCATTTTCCTTGAAGGAAAAGGAAGGCATAAAAGTGGCAAGTAGTATAAAATCATACAACCTTGTTTAAGGTAAAAAGTAAAACATGCTTTTGGAATAAAAGAAAACATTATTTTAATTATTATTGTTCAAGGTATTTCTTACATTTCATGATTTCAGTTCTGAGATAACTACGCATCATCTTGCCTAAAATCATTTTTTCAAAAACTTGCAAGCAATCTATTATATTATTGTTCGTATTTCCTTTTTAGAAAGATATTATATAAAAATCGAGTTGTTTTTAAAACGGATTCGCTAAGTTTTGATATCCACAATTCATAAGTGTGTTTATGGTTAATAGTTTATATTATATTGCAATGAGAGACGAATCTTGACAAGATTTTGTGAAGTCCAAATAAAAAAAACAATTACTAAAATTATGCTATACAATTTTATGAAAGGGTTAAAACAATAAAATTTATACTGTTTATATTGGATCGCTAGTTATGTAAATTGTTTACCGAAAAAATTAAAAGAATTAAGGCATCTCCCGACTCTATATAGATTCACCCTTGATACAAATCTAGAGACCATTCATGATTCATCTCATGATATAAGTATGTAGTGATAGAAACACAAACAGATGAAAACAACTTTTGCACGTGGAATGTTCGCGCATCGAGAAAATGTTTTATACACGATAGTTTTGTATGTTGTGTTTCTATAATGAAGAAATTATTCACCTTGTGGTATAAACATATTCCGATGGATAAAGGAACATGGCGACGTGTGTCGAACATGGTGTATCAAACACCGAGATTTTTTTTCGCATTGTACTCAAGGCTCTGTTCTAAAGCAATTAAGAATATACTCATTTGTGATGTCGGTCTATTTTGATATAATAAAAAATACCAAAAAGGAAGAAATGCGTAAGACAAGAAGGATAATACTCGTAATCTCATTATATTGATAGATTTCATTTGTTTGTAATAATATACATATTTTTATTTTATATTATGATATAGTAAATGACTCGGTTATCATTAACAAAATAATATATATTAGAATCATCATATAATCAAAAATTTGGTATAACACAATTTCACGAAAAAAAATCATAATAACAAATATTTTTTTTTTTTGAAAGGTAATAACAAATATTTTATCTCTGTTGTTTGCACTATCATACATAAAGACAATGAAGTTTACGACAAATGTACTCATTGCACGCTATTAGTTACATAATACAAACGTTTTTTTTATAGATCCATTAACATATATGTTATTAATAATATCGCATTTAATAGTGAATAAAGTTAAAAATAATAACATTGAAATTTAATTAAGCAAAAACATGATTAAAATTTATTCAACATCATATATTATTTTTAAAATTGACAAAACAATAGTATTTGATATAAGATTAAGAAACTATGTATGTTTTGATAGGTAAATTTATTTATTTTTTCATTTTTATTAAGAAACTATTTATTTACTACCCAACTTTTCGTCGAGTCAGATAACATAATGTGAGACAGGGATAGACACACAGGAGAAATAGCCGCAGAGAATCAAAAGAAAATAACCGTTACTAAATGAAGGGATCGAGTATTTCTTTCTACCCACCCATTCATGGTTCCCAGCCAAGTGCTAATCACCTCCATTCCCATTTCACTCCCGACCATTCAATCGTGTGTACGAAATGGAGATGTATTGGATATACACAGAATAAAATAAAGAAGAAATAAGTGTATAGTCAGAGAGCCACGTTGTGGGACTGTGCTGTGAACAAACAAAGATTAGATCCACCGTCTCCTCCGACACTCGTCCTCATTTTTTCAATTTTCCCCCGTTTCCTTTTCACTATTACACCCTCCCAAAAGTCTATTATCTTTTCTACACCCCTATACGTAAATTATTTTTTAATTAATCTTAATTGGATTTTCCACCGACAACCTAACACTAGTTGTCTCCAGCTACTAAATTCCTGGCTATTTATTTACTACTTAACGCAGAAACTTATATTCTAAATAAAACATGAGAAAAGGACAAATTTACCCAACACCCCCTTAAGATTTTACTATGAATTTAAAGCCAGTCCATATATGTACTTAACTTGACTAACCGCCAAATTTTACTCTATATAATAATAGTTATGATCTTATTCATAGATTATACTTAACTGTACTGATAATTCTATCTTGCCGTTAATTCATTTAAAAAATAAAGTGAAAATTCCAGATTTTAGTCTTAGATTTTGTATTTATTTTTTCAAATTGATTATTACAAACTTATTACAAAATTACAATAATTAATGTAAAAACTCAATTTAAGAGACCAATTCAAAAACCAAAATCAAATCCCAAAATTCAAAGGAAAAGAATTAATTTAACCAAAATTCAGACGATAAATTTTATCAGACACCAACTAGAAATTATCTGTACTGTCCTAACAGTAAATTATAACCCAAATTAAGAAAAAAAATATAAAAAATAAATAAGAACCCTTACTTTTTGACCCCAATTGGACTGCAATTTCACTGCATTGCTCGCGGTGTTGCGATCCATGTTAGCAGATCACGCATTGCAGATCCAAGATTTTTCATAGCATCCCCAAATTCTATCCGCACACGGAATGCCACACCACAAAGCGCCACAGAGATTAAATTTGCCGAATTTTCTCAATTGTTTTCACTAATTATACTTAACTAAAAAGTCCAGCTCAAGATCTTGATCTTAGGCGTACACTTCGCATCAATTGATGGTGGCGGCGGGGGCGGAGGCGGCAATTTGGCGGAAGGAGAAGGTGCGATGCTCACAACCTTAGCTACGCTAGCACTGATCCCCGTACATGATACCCTAATCGCAATTTTGAACGATCTGAGCCGTCCAATCTTCACCCCAGCCTTGGTATCAAGTTCAATCTCTAAAGGATAGCTCTTCCTCTTCGTGAGACCATTTCCATCTGCCGGATCTATGCTCCGACCCGAACTCGACAAAGTTACTCGAATTATAGTAACATTATTCGGATCTAATACAAAACCTGATATGGATCCATCAGCCAAATCCACCGAATTTGAATAAGCTGATATGGATACATCGCCGTAAGAAAAGGAGATTTTCTGATTAGGGTTTCGGGCAGTAACAGTGAAATCCAACCGAGCAGATATCAGATCTGCCGCGGATGAGACATTTAAAGTATCCAGATGCAAAGACGTGACATTAAATGCAGGTTTGCGAGGGTGATACAGTACATACAAAACTCCAGCAGCTATGGCAGAGAGAAAACAGAGACCGATCAGTACCAGTGTTAACCACAAACAACAAGTACAGCACCAGTTCCGGCGACTCCTCTGATACCGGCGTGACGGCGGTACGTAAGGTTTCGGCCGGTACTGAGGAACCACACGAGGCGGTCCCGCCGGTGGCGGCTTGGGACCGGCGCCGGTACCGTTTGAGGGACCTCCGTTGACAGTTCTTCCCGGTGGTACCGGGAGAGAGCTCTGGGTGGGGTTTGACGTGTTGTACGCTCGGTCGCCCATGGCTTGATGTTTGCTGTTTGGTAATGGAGCGAGAAAAAAAGAGAATGTGGAGAAAGGAGTGCTTAGTGATGGGTTTCATTTATAGCTGGGTAGAACAGTGTCGAAGTGTTCCTTTCAACTTTTAATGAACCTGGTCCATCATAAAACCCTCTACGTTTTCATTCATGGCACGGTCTTTTTTCTTTCTTCTTGTGGACCGAGTTTAGGGTAATTTAATGATATAAGGGCTTTGCGTCTCAAGGGAGGAAACATCAACTGGACTTGGTACGTGCCGTACAAATCGTAATAGCTGTTTCATATATCGATCTTTGTGATTTTGGGTTTAATACGGATTGGAGTACGGTGGGCCGTGTTCAAGAGGTAAGTTATGTATTGTCTGTGCATGGATTTTGGAACGTTAGATGTGGATTGGACGGTGAGATGTACGGAGGCTTTAAGATGCGTGTGGAGATTAGCATGGAGCGGATAAGGAGAGCTGGCATGAAAGCGGAGGATGCTAGTGGGTCTTAGTTGTCTCATTGGGACCTTCTATTTTATATCTTTTGTGTCCTATCTTTTTGTGTAGCTTTGTGGGGATTGGATGAATCTTTTGGTAATCATTTAATTTTGTTTTAATTAAATGTAAGTATGCATGAACACTTTAATGGATCCAATTTTTTTAATGAATATATTAATGATATTTTTCTTTTTAAAATAATATTCATGATTTTGAATGATAATAAGACTGGATTCGATTAAAATATTAAAAGATCTTTTAATTTTGAAAAATAAAAATTTGTGATCTCAATTGAATTTTACAAACAGGAGGGTAATATAATATATGTATTAGTCTTAATTTTGTCGAATGTTCGTTTTATTATAATTTGTAATTATATGTGTGATTAGTTTCGTTTATTTGGGAACCGGATCGATCATATTGGATTTAATTTGTTTGATTTATCAATTTATTTAGTTTCGTTCGGTTGACAAAATGATATTGTTTATTTATTTTGGTATTTTGTTTAGTTTTAGTATTTTGAAATCGATTAAACCGAACCGACCAAATCGCATCATGCTTTTCATTTTTTCAATATGTTAAATTCAATAGTAATAATATTATAAATTATATAATCATATTTTGTATGATTTTTTTATAAATATATTATGAATTTTATTTATAATATATTTTGTTTTAAGATTTTTTTTTTTAATTGGTTCTAACAGTTCAAAATTCGGTTTTCAAATCGGTTCAAAATTCAAATTCGACGTAGACAAATACACATTCTTATTTGTAATCGTTCTATTGAAATATTAAAGTATATACTATCGAAATACTCAAAGCACACTTTTTTTTGGATTTATTTGATATTTTTTATATTAAAAATATGATGTATTATAGAAATAGAATTTTAAAATACGAATCATTTTCGACCAAACTTTATGTTATCACAAATTTTGTCCGACATTGAAAATGACAAACGGTGCCTTCAAAAAAAATATTTAATGTGAATATGGGTGTTCAAACGGTCCGGTTTATTTGGTTACCGAACCGAATCGGTCTATTTTGGTTTATTTGGTTCGGTTTAGATATTTATTTGGTTTGGTTCGGTTTAAAATTAGTGTTATTCGGTTTTTATTGGTTTGGTTCGGTTTTGTATTCTGAAAACAGAAAAAACCGAACCGATCATTATAATTATCAAGTATCATGCAAATATACACGCTATACTTGAAATTTGGAGAATGTAAAATATTTGAATGAGCCAAGTTCATAATAATGTGACAGTTTTGAAATGAAAGAGTTAGTTTTTATTTAAAATCAAACACCTAGAGTAGTGTCATCATTATCACTTGCATGCCTAAGTAGGAGAGATACAACAAAATATTGAATGAACATCGGATATCTAAGGCCATTATGTTCATCTTCATCCTCAGCCTCAAGTTTATTTCGGTAACAACTTAATCTTCCTACTCAAGTTTATCTCTTCGGTGACAACTAAACTTTTTGTAAGTATAGTTTGTTAGTAAAATCTTTATTTATTATGTTAACATCTGGAACCACTCATTTTGTCTCCTTGACGTGTATTTTGTGCAGTTTTCTTTTTTTTTCAAAATGTATTTTAGTTATATTTTTCTTAAAATAACTAAGCAATCGATTTTGTAGGACAAAATAGTTGTGCCTTTTCTCAAGTCACAAAAACCTCTCTATTCTTCAAATATTCGATACAATCAAACCTTGGAAAGGTTAAGTACAATTTTTCATTTAATTTTGAATCTGATTCTTGTATTATCTTCATTTAATGACAAATTATATATTTTTTTGTTAGATGTCAGGACAAGTATAACATGATAATTTGAATGAGATTTTTGTTATTTATATATATAAATGTCGTACATTTTAAATTGTATGAATTGGTTACACTATATTTTTATTTGGTTTGGTTAAACCGAATAAACCAATTAAACCATTTGGTTTTATTGGTTCGGTTTTAGTTTGGTTCAAATATTTATTTGGTCGGTTCGGTTTAAGTCTAATTTGATTTTGTTTAATATGATTTTACTTTAAATAGTTTGGTTTGATCTAAACCGACCGTTTGAACACCTATAAATATGAACATATTAATGTACTGATAATTTTGATTTACTATTTTTTCTAAATTATATTATTCAGTTAAAATTAATGTAGTAATGGTTTCATCTTCTAATTTTTAAAATTTTGTTATTTACTATTTAGTTAAAATTGATGTATTATTTCTCAGTATATGTTTGTTCTTTAATGGCAAGAAGTGCACCAATGAATCTACCACTCAGGAATTCAGAAACGTCAAATTTCTCGGAATAGTCTCCAAAAATTTGAGGTTCGAAAATTTTATCTCGTGGTTCGGAGGAGATCCGTAGGAAAAGTCTAGTTATTCAACTCCTTAAATTGTGTTGGGGAATTCTTCTAAACCCCCTAAATTTTCTGCACATATGAAATACCACCAGTCTTTTAAGAAAACACCTCATTTTTTTTAAATTCCCTCAAAACCCTTTACATTTTTTGTTTCTTCCAAAACACCCCTAATATTTTTAGATTTTCTAAAAAAAACCCTATCTTTTTGTTATGTTTTTTAAAATTACCATTATACCCTTCCCATAATTTTATTTTATAAATATCTATAATTTAATATATAATAAATATATATTAAACTATTATAATAAAAATGTTAAATAATAAATAATACATAGATATTAAAATATTCTAATAAATAATACATATATATTAAAATATTCTAATAAATAATATATTGATATTAAAATATTATGTTAATAAATATTAATTATATATATGAACAATGTTTATTGACGTAATTTACTACGTTGAAATTTATGTTCGAGCATATTCTAAATATATTATCTAATATATCATTCATATTCATATAATGGTAAATTAAATTGTTATTGATTATTTCTGTATCATTGTTACTAGTTAAATAATTATATGTTAAATGGTTTATGATTTTAGAAATATATGAGCTAATATATATTCATATCACTTAATATATAATTAATTAATTATTAAATATTTACGATTTTTTAAATAATAAAATGCACTAACATTATTTATTAAAATTAAATATTACAAATAAATGGTATTTTGGCAAAAAGAATTTGTAACACCAATTAAATAATACAAAGTTAAATATTACATATTTACCTTTTTAAAAACTTAAAATTACATATTTACCTTTCTAAAAAATAAATTTTCATATTTACCCTCTCATAAATCTAAAATATCATATTTACCCAAAAGTTAAAAATCATCCAATTTTCCATTAAACCTGACGATCAACATTATAAATTACTATTTTACCCTTTTAAAAATCCATAATATCATAATTACCCTTCTAGAAATAATAATACATATTTACCCTCACAATAATAAAAAATAGCATATGTGCTCTTCCGAAATAAAAATATTATATTTACCCTCCAATTTAAAAAACCGGATTTAGAAAACCTGGAAATTAACTCATTAATAAATTATTAATAAATTATTATTTAAATTAGAATCGAGAAACCGAATTCATAAATAATGGAACCCATTTTATTAGAACCGGGAAACCAAATTCTTAATAAATTTTATATAAATTGTTCTAAATTGTTATGTATTTTAAGTTTCATTGTTTTATACGTTTTAAATTAGACGGTAATATATGATATTTTGTTTCGAAAGGGTTGGTATACTATTTTTATTATTGAAAGGGTGGATATAATGTTTTATTTTTAGAAGGATAAATATGATATTTTGGATTTTTGGAAGGGCCAATATGTAAAGCATGAATAATGATTTAAATATTGACTGTTAATTTTAACTGAGAAATTTGATTATTTTTAATTTTTTGGTAAAAATGATATTTCGGATTTATGATACCGTAAATGTGATATTCTAATTTTAGGATAGGTAAATATGAAATTTTAAGTTGTAAAAAGAGTAAATATGTAAAACCCCTTTGAAAATATAAATTTGGAAGTTTTATTTTTAAATAGTTTTATTTTTAAGAATTCCCCTTAATTTTATATGGTCATGTCATTATTACTCTTTGGCTTTAATAATTTTACTCATAACTTTCTGGAAAGCAGAGGACTATTTTTAAAGAAAAAAACACTGGAAGAAAGAACATTCAAGGAATCTGTTTTGATTTTAGAATTCAACGAGTACTTTATTTAATATGATTTTAGATATGTTAGATTGTTAGGTGGTCGTTTATAAATACAAAGCCAAGTTATGACCATTAATAGATTCTAAAATCCATCTGTAAAGTCAGTCAGTTAAGACTTCAGAGCAAACAACAAACTATTCTATATTTTCTTAAATTTCTGCAACAATTTTAATCCGGAATTTCAATTCCCAAATTTTGTGACACCGGTTCCTAAAAACCAAGAATTATAGTTCCCGGGATTTTATAACAGGCCTACATTATTACAAGAATGTTACCCAGTATTAACGTCGGCCCAAAAATAAAGAAAAAACACAAAAGAAAATGCGAAGCATTGTAGCCATTGCCTATAAATAAGGGAACCCTTATCCATGGCAGCTGCGTCCAAAGCAGGTTGAAATAACGACTCGACCCAGTGTCATACGAGCCAGACTACAAATCCAGGACTCAAGGTCGGCCCGACTCACTTTGGACTCGACCCAACAGGTCAGGTTTCTCTCTCCTCTCTTTCTCCTCTTTCCCTCTCTGCGTACCCTAGCGACCTCACGCGCGCACCGATGGCGTCTTTAGATCCCAGTTTACTCCCCTCGATTCGAGAAATCCGAACTCGTTTATCTCTTTCTCGCACTACATATACGCATCTCGGGCTTTCTTGGCGAAGATTGTGGCTGAATGTGTGTGCGTTTGAAGTTGAACTGAGTTGATTGGAACTGAGGGAGATTAATTGTTACGAATCGTGATTAAGCGACATTTGCTTATTTTTAAAGGGGTTAAGTGGATTGATTTAATTAGAACCGAAGCAGACTTATTTTACGTAGTCTGAATTAATAATTGATTTGTTCTGCCTATACAGTGAGCAATTCAAATTAAAAAAACATTTAATTGCATGCATTTTACTCGAATTCGTACTTGCATGAGAAACTGAGCACAAATTGAATATAAACCCTCTTATTCTATTTGCTACATTAACAATTCGGTAATAAATTAATCATGCAAATATTACAAAAAGAACACAACTTTTGACTAAATTATAATAATTTCAGGAACCCAACTTAATTTAAGAACCCAAATCGGTAACTGCATGAGGTGGTTATAAATTTCAAGACTTTTCTTCGGATGAAACATCACAAAATCTCTCAATGGCTCAAAATTCGTCTCGGTTGCAGCGTCTCCTCACATTACTCGACAGTATCCTTTTCTGTTATTTTTTCATGCCAATATAAACTAATATTCTATTTAAACAACAAATATACACTATTTACTTTATATTACCTTTTCCTTAACGAATCTTTAGCTGGTTCGTCACAAGCAACAAGGTTTGCTGCGGCACGACAAATCGGTGAAATTGCCAGGTCTCATCCTCAAGACTTAAACCCCCTATTAAAAAAGGTACCTCTTAATCATCCTTATAGCTAAAACATAAACATAATATAAACTATATAATCACCAAAATTTCATCTTTTTTTTTTGTTTTGTTTTGTAATTAGGTATCTCAATATTTGAGGAGTAAAAGTTGGGATACAAGAGTAGCTGCAGCCCAAGCAATCGGCTCAATAGCTGAGAATGTGAAACACACTACTCTCAAAGAACTTCTCGAATTGGTCGAAATTGAAGCTTCTAATGCGGGAATTAGTGATATTTCGAAAGAAATTGGGCCTGTTTGGTCTGGATTCAATCCTGATACCGCTTCTGGTCTCACCTTCAAAAGGTTTGGATTATTTATGATAATTAATTTTTTTTATTCAGTAGAAAAAGAAAGAGTATTGATTTTTCTTTGTATGCGATTTTAGCTTTCAGATAAGCAAGGTTTTGGAATTTGGTTCTCCCTTAGTGTCTTCTGGTGGCCAGGTAATTAGACTTCATTATAATTATAAAATGTTTTTATTATTTTGTAGATATTCTGTACTAAATAGAAATATTTGTTAATTAAATATTTTTCAGGAATATGACGTGGCAAATGATAACAGGAGCCCAGCCGAGCGTTTGGCTCGCCAAAAGAAAAACCTACGAAAGCGCTTAGGTTTTTTCTCTCTCCTCTCTTTCTCTCTCCACATTTGTTTATTTGATTGACCTACAATTAATTATAACCTAATGCAGGATTGGATGTATGTGAGCAATTCATGGACGTAAGCGATGTAATAAAAGACGAAGACCTCATGTCTCCACAGCCACAAAGAGGCTACAATTACTCTACTACAGGCGTAGTGATAAACGGGAATAGCAATCCCGGGAATCAGAATTCCTGGGTCCATCCGCTCCAAGCACAACAACAAGGACGCAATATCCAGCAATTGGTTTCCACCATGATGCCACCTGGTTCCAGGTCGAAGAGACTGAGCGCTCGAGAACTCAACATGCTGAAACGAAAGGCTAAGAGCAGCGCCAAGGATCTTTCTAAACCTGAAGACGAGAAACCTTCTCAGCCACCAGTGAATCCTGTTCCTGTCGAGGATCCAATCGGAACCAATAAGGTCTGTAAAAAGATTGTGAATTTTGCTTCAATTTTGATTTTGATTTCAAATTTCTTGTTTTTTATGTTTTTAGGAGTCTTTGGATGCCGAAGATGAAAGCACAGAGTGCGAGGAGAGTGGGAGATGGCCATTTCAACACTTTGTTGACCAGCTTATACACGATATCTTTGACCCTGGTTTTTACTTTTATTTGTTCTCATTATTTATTACTATTGTTTCATTTATTTTTAATTTATGCTTGAATATAGTGGAGGGGCTAATAATTCTTTTTTTATACAGTTTGGGAAGTGAGGCACGGAGCAATGATGGCATTAAGAGAGATATTAACGCACCAAGGCCCTTGCGCAAGAGTCTATCTCCCAGATTTAAACTCAGATTCTGTTTTCATTCCAGATTTTGAAGATAAATTCAACCAAGATTTAAAAAGGTCTCGTGAAATCGACCTAAACAAACAATTCGGTTCTGAGCAAGAAGAACCAGACTCGAAACGACTCAAGATTTGTGAAAACGAGTCTAATGGGACTTCTGATAGTTCAGATCCTTCTATCGTTAACGTAAAAATTGAGCTAAATTTAGAGGAAAATAGCGAGTCGAAGACAAACCTTGAACAATCCGAGCCTGATTCTAAACCTGATTCGAAACCTGGTTCGAATATAAATGAAAATACCAAGGTCATGAAGCTAGTGAAGATTTATCAATATTCTTCTCTCAAGAACTGGGAGTTCTTGCAAGACTGTGCTGTTCGGTTTCTCTGTGTACTCTCTTTAGACCGGTACATTAATTAATTAATTCTTTGTTATAATCTCGGCAATTATATATAATTACTTTTTGCTAATTTTCTTGGGTGGTTTTGAAGGTTCGGAGACTACGTGTCCGATCAAGTTGTGGCTCCAGTGAGAGAAACTTGCGCACAAGCCCTTGGTGCGGTTCTCAAGTATATGCATCCTTCTTTGGTTAACGAGACATTAAATGTGCTTCTTCAAATGCAGGTATTATTTTATTAGTTTATTACATAATTTTTTTACTAATTACTCAATTTTCTCTTATTATCGTCTTTTTTTATTGCCTACAGTGCAGACAAGAATGGGAAGTTCGCCATGGCAGTCTTCTCGGCATCAAGTATCTCGTCGCTGTTCGCAAGGTACATTTTTCACCATTCATCAAAATAATAAATAGACATTTATAATACTTATATATGATTTCTTTTTTTCATTTGTTGTTTTATGTAGGAATTGATGGGGGATTTATTATTATATGTGTTGCCAGCATGTAAAGGGGGATTAGAGGACCCTGACGATGACGTCAGAGCCGTTGCAGCAGATGCTCTGATACCAACTGCGGCATCTCTAGTCTCTCTCGATGATCATATGCTTAATTCCATTGTAATGCTCCTTTGGGACATTTTACTCGATCTTGATGACCTCAGCCCTTCTACTAGCAGGTATTTAAAAATTATGAAAATGTTGTTATTTTGTGGATTTTGCAATCGAATGAGGCTTGAATTTTTGTGTTTTGTGTTTGGTAGTGTCATGAATTTACTGGCGGAGCTATACTCGCAGCCTGAAATGGTGCCGAAAATGCTAGCTGGATTGATATCGGCTGAGAAGAACGAGCTTGATTTGAATAGATTTGAACTGGACGAGTCCAGTGGTTCTAGTCCTTATGCACTGGCTACTTTGATTCCTAGACTGTGGCCTTTCATGAGGCATACTATAAGTTCTGTTCGAAACTCCGCCATTTATACACTTGTAAGTCAAATGATGCATCATCTTATTTTTGTGAGTATATATATATTTTTATTAATCTGTAATTATTGGCGTATTTGTTTATGCAGGAGAGACTTCTTGGAGTGAATAAAGGGAGCTCAGAGCAAACCGAGGACTCCAAGTTTTGGGCCAGTTCGATCTTAGGCGAAGCAATGCGAATTGTTTTTCAAAATCTATTTTTGGAGTCGAAAGATAACATTCTTCAATCTTCAGAACGGGTCTGGAGACTCCTCCTTCAGGTATCTTATCTCAACTTAACTCAAATCAGAATCACTGCATAACTTTTTAAATTGAAAAATCGCAGAGTCCTGAGAAGGAATTAGAATCAGCGTCGAGTTTATATTTTGCCAGCTGGGTCCAGCTGGCAACGACTCCATACGGGTCAGCCGTTGACCCGTCTAAAATGTTCTGGCCAGTAATGCTTCCTCGTAGAAACGCTTCTAAAGCCGCAGCTAAAATCCGATATGCCAGACCTGAACAAAGCACTAGCACGAGTAGCGTCATGATTCTAGATTTCTCCAAAGGCGAACTACAACAACAACCACCGCCACAGCCACATCAGCAACAACAACAGCAACCTGCTGCTGCCAGTCTGGAGAGGGAGGTACTACCGACAGGTGGCACTAAAATAGTGTTTGGCACGGATTCCGAGAAATCCGTTACTAGAACCAGAGTGCTTGTTTCTACTGCTTTGGGTGCTTTGGCCTCGCAGTTACCTCAGAGCTCTTGGCAAGTCATTGTAGAACCTCTTTGGCGCGATATTATTTCTCTCTCCGGCGTTCAGAGACAGGTAATGACGACACGCTTGAAAACCCTAAACCCTAAAAGAGGAGTTATGGTAAAAATTATTTAATTTTTTTTGCAGGTGGCGTCGATGATTTTTGCAACATGGTTCAAGGAGTTGAGAAAGAAGGACCCGGTGAGCTCTCAAATCCTAGTTGCTTCATTAAGTCAAGGAAAACAATGGATTCTCGAATTACTCTCATGCTCTGACCCTGCATTGCCTACAAAAAACTCGCCTCTCCCATACTCGGAACTTTCTAGAACCTACTTGAAAATGCGAAACGAAGCCAAGACTCTATTCGTCTCTGCTAAATCCACTGGAGCTTTGGAGGAGTATTTGTCAAGTCTAACTTTTGGTTTGGATAATATGAGTGTAGACGAAGCGATCGAGTTCGGTTCGAATCTCGTGGTCACTCCTGAGTTGCAGGAATTGGAGTCTGCTAAGCAACTTCTCCTCGCTACTTCAGCCTACTTGAAGTGTGTTCAGGTCTGTTTTGTTTGCATTCTTCTTTCTTTTTTGTTTAGATTTTCAAATTTAAGTTCACATCTCACAAATTTGAAACACGTATTTTTCAGAATAATTTGCATGTAGCGGTGTCGGCTTTATTGGCCAGTGTGATTGTCTGGACTGGAGATCTTCCTAGCAAACTCAACCCTATAATTCTTCCATTAATGGCCGCTATTAAAAGAGAACAAGTACTACACAATCTCATTATTCTATTTAGATTATTTATGCTTAAAACCTTAACATGAAAATATTAAATGCAGGAGGAAATACTGCAACAAAAAGCCGCGGAAGGGCTAGCACAGCTAATATTGAACTGCGTGGGCCGTAAACCAGGTCCAAACGACAAATTGATAAAAAATCTCTGCACCTTAACATGCGCAGATACAAACGAAACTCCTCAAGCCTCGGTGATAACCTCAATGGAAGTCATCGAAGAACAAAACCTCTTATCGTTCGCTACCAAAACATTCGGCTCGCAACACTCCAAGTCTTCTCGACACAACAATCTCTCGGCAGGAGAAGATCGTTCGAAATTAGAAGGGTTTATCAGCCGGCGCGGGGCCGAAATGGCCTTGAAGCATTTATGCGAGAAATTCGGACCGGGTTTATTTGAAAAATTGCCCAAAGTTTGGGATTGCCTCACCGAGTTCCTCGTACCCGTGGCCACCGAAGATCCGAGCTCAAAGGATGATTCTCTGATCCTGAAACTTAGCAGGAGTTGCGAGGATAAGGATCCCCAATCTCTCATAAACAACATTCAGGTATTATTAACTATTCGTTGAATTACTCGATAAATAAAAATGTGAAATTTTTTATTAATTTGTGTTTAATTTTTGTACAGGTTGTTAGATCGGTGGCTTCTCTTGTAGAAGAATCTTTGAGACCGCAAGTACTGAGTCTCCTCCCATGCATATTAGGCTGCGTGAGACACTCACACGTGGCCGTTAGATTAGCTGCATCGAGATGCGTGACATCCATGGCCAAATCCATAACGGGTTCAGTAATGACAGCCATAATCGAAACCGTGATCCCCATGCTGTCAGACCAGACCTCAGTTCAAGCCAGACAAGGAGCCGGCATCCTCGTCAGCCTACTGGTACAATGCCTAGGCGTAGAATTGGTACCGTATTCTCCTCTGTTAGTGGTACCGCTTTTGAGATGCATGAGTGACTCTGACAAGTCTGTGAGACAAAGCGTTACGCATAGTTTCGCGGCTTTGGTTCCTCTTTTGCCATTGGCTAAAGGAGTCGAGTTGCCAGATGGACTCGGCGAAAAATTGGCTAGTAATGCTGACGATGCACGGTTTTTGGAGCAACTTCTTGATAATTCTCATATCGAGGATTATAAACTTGCCGTCGAACTCAAAGTTGGATTAAGGAGGTATATTTGTTAATTCTCTGTTTTAATAAAATCTAAAACAAATAAAGAAACTAATTTAGACTGATATTCATATTATTTACATACAGGTACCAGCAAGAAGGTATAAACTGGTTGGCTTTCTTAAGGCGATTCAAATTGCACGGAATTTTATGTGATGACATGGGTCTAGGAAAAACCCTACAAGCCTCCGCAATTGTAGCGACCGAAATTGCAGAGAGACGCCTCCTAGAAAAAGATTCCCTCTCAATAATCGTCTGCCCTTCGACACTCGTCGCGCACTGGGCTTACGAGATAGAAAAACACATAGACAGCTCCATAATGAACACGCTTCAGTACGTGGGCTCCGCCCCTGAGAGAGTTGCTCTCCAATCGCAATTTGACACCTGTAATGTGGTGATTACTTCATATGATATTGTTAGAAAGGATATCGAGCAATTGGGGAGGATTGCGTGGACTTACTGCATTTTGGACGAGGGTCATATTATTAAGAGCTCCAGATCTAAGATTACTACAGCCGTGAAGATACTCAAGTCTGAACATAGGCTTATATTGAGTGGCACCCCTATTCAGGCTTGATAATTAATAATTAATTTTATTTTTTTCTCTTGTGAATTAATTATTAATTTTATGATTATTTATTTGACTTGTAGAATAATGTGTTGGAGCTGTGGTCCCTTTTCGATTTCTTGATGCCTGGCTTCTTGGGTACCGAAAAACAGGTAAATTCAAAATTCTTTTTAAAGACGTGCATATTATTTCACTTTTCTAAATCTAATATAATAATTGATTTTACAGTTTCAATCCACTTATGGAAAACCGCTAATAGCAGCGAAGGATCCGAAGTGCTCGCCAAAAGACGCCGAAGCTGGAGTTCTCGCTATGGAAGCTTTGCATAAACAGGTTTATTATCAATTACTATTTTATTAGGGGTATAACCGTAATTAATCCCGTTCTTGTTGATTTATATTGGATTATTTACAGGTGATGCCATTTCTTCTGAGAAGAACAAAAGACGAAGTGTTGTCAGATCTTCCAGAGAAAATCATACAAGATCGCTTCTGCGATCTCAGTCCCTTGCAACTCAAGCTCTATGATCAATTCTCTTCTTCTAATGCTAAAGACGAAATTTCCACCATTGTTAAGTCTCATGAATCTGAAGAAATCAATACTACTGCTACTACCAATTCTCCGCAACCCAAGGCCACTACTCATGTCTTCCAGGTATCAATTTAATTATTTACTATTTTTTAATTATTACTTTTAATATTTTTGGTGAAATTTGCATTTGTTTTTGTAGGCGTTGCAATACTTGTTGAAGTTGTGCAGTCATCCATTGCTAGTGATGGGAAACAAGGGTCGAGATTTAATGGAAAGTATCGTGTCAGAAGTGGTGCCAGGCTGTCGTGATGCGATAACAGAGCTTCACGAACTACACCATTCTCCTAAATTGGTGGCGCTTCAAGAAATACTCGAAGAGTGTGGTATTGGGTTGGATTCTTCTTCCAGTCCTGACGGGTCCAACTCTAGTCAACACCGTGTCTTGATTTTTGCTCAACATAAGGTATTATTTAATTATTTTAATATTCTTGTGTATTTTAATTTTTAATGGACATTTTAATTTTTGTGTTGTAGGCTTTTCTTGACATAATTGAGAAAGATCTCTTCCATTCTCGTATGAGAAGGTATTTCGTCGTTTTGCTAATTTTGTTATTGTTTAAGAAAATTCGATAATTTTATTATATTGTTTTAATGGCCAGCGTGACGTACTTGAGATTAGACGGGTCTGTTCAGGCTGAGAAGAGATTCGAAATCGTCAAGGCTTTCAATTCAGATCCCACCATCGACGCACTTTTACTCACAACACATGGTAAATAATAATTATAAAAATCCATTGATGTTTATAATACTCATCATTAATTTCTTTTTCTACTTGCATAAATAAATAGTTGGTGGTCTTGGATTAAATCTCACATCTGCGGACACACTCGTGTTTATGGAGCACGACTGGAATCCAATGAGAGATCTCCAGGTTAATTAATTACCTTTTTACCCCTACATGTCAAATTAATTATAACCGAAAATTATTGATGGTTTAATTTGATGTGGACAGGCTATGGACAGAGCGCACAGATTGGGACAGAGAAGGGTGGTGAATGTGCACCGGTTAATAATGAGAGGAACCTTAGAAGAGAAAGTGATGAGTCTTCAGAAGTTCAAAGTATCCGTGGCTAACGCCGTCATTAATGCCGAGAATGCGAGTCTCAAGACTATGAATACCGACCAACTTCTCGATCTCTTCGCTTCCACTCCCGCTTCTCGCAAGGTTCTTTATTTTTTTAAAAGCTCGAAATATCAAGTTTTCCCTTTTAAATACATGAACAAAATTTTGAGCTGTGTTGACTGTGTTTTGGTGTTTTGAACAGGGCGCTTTGCGCGCGAGTGGATCGAACAGCGAATCTGAAAATGGGGTTAAACAGAAGGGCTTGAAATCGATATTGAATGGGTTGGAGGAGTTGTGGGACCAATCTCAGTACACTGATGAGTACGACATGAGCCAGTTCTTGGCAAAACTGAACGGATGATAATTTCGAGTTACGAACCGAGTCTAAAATTGGGATTATGTGTACAGTGTATATCGGTTTAGCGAGATCATCATCAGCACCAAATTCTTTTGTTTTGTTTTGTTTTGTATTTTTGACTTCAATTTGTTTTTGGTTTTTCGACATTTTGTACATGATGTTAAATCGAGAGGGAATTTGAAAGCTAACAAGACAATATATGATCTAACAAAGTTTTGTGGGCATTTTCACTGTTATCTATATATCTATATAAGGTTTAGGTTTTGTTTTTTTGGTGGTTAGATTGGTGAGCCATGTGAGTGTGGAGTGGCTCCCAAGCAACTAGTCAAGTGCGATTGTAGATCCAAGATCCTTGTCTGCTTCTCAATTTTCGACACATCTTCATTTCAATATTTAAAGAAGTGTGAGAAATTCTGAAACTGCATGGTACTTTAATAAATAAATTCTGTAAAATAAAATAAAATGATGAAATAACATAGCATGATTAAACATAAAAAACATTGAGAGGTCAAATGCTTAATGCTAAAGCACTGACCATGGTCTTTTCTTAAAGGAATGTTCTACATAATTATATTTAATTATAAAGATGTATTTTTTTAAAAATATTTTTCAAGGACAATATTTAGTTTAGTTTTGAAGGAATGGTTTTGTTTATCAGGGCGGCGGAAATTGTGTGAAAAAAAGTAGAAAAATAGATGTATGTACTTCTCGCTTTCGGCTGGAGATTGCCTCAGCTATCTCAATTTTCTAATCCACTGCTTTTTGGACTGCGCCAAATTTTACAATTAAGGCAAATATTATGATTAGATTTGATCTTATGAATCCAATCCTGTATGCCACGTGTGTGCTGATGAACATATCATTTATCTTATCGATCAATATTTTCATATAATATCCCGTGATTAATCGTTCATTGAAACTATATTGTTTTATACAATGCATACTAATGATGATGAATGATACCAAACCACTTTTTCCGAATTTTTTTATTTAAGAGAGATTTACCATTCTCGGATCTGTTTAGCCTACTAATTAACAATCATTGTACATAAATTGTAGAATCATTACCCCCAACATGCCCTCTTATACAAATACTCGGTGTACGAATTAATGGTGAACCGAGTTTTGTTGGCACTAGGTCTATGGTACATTTGTCCGCCTTAGGTCGGTGAGACTCGTCACTGTGTTCTGGCCCCACTTTTGCCGTCCTTATTTTTCTTGGCATTTTTGTAAAATGACCCTTTTTTGTTTGTAATTTTTTTCTTATAGTTATATACACTGTTGTAAACCGAACTTCACATATATAAAATAAAATAAATTTAATTAAAAAATTTATACAATGGCCAAAAATTATTATTTTTATATAAAAATTGTACATATCACGTTAAACGTGTCGTCATTTGTTCCTATTTTGATATTATTTTTGAATAGTTGTGATTAAAAATTAAGACATCTCATGCATATACTAGTCATTTTAGATGTATTTTTCATGATATTATTTTATAGTTTACTTTATTATATTACATATTATATTATAATATTTATGAGAATTATTTGTTAATATTATACGTTGCTCAATTATTACGTTATTATATCATTCATTGCACTTAATTCGCTACAAAAAAGAACCCCAAAATAGTATTATCGTACAACTATATTTATAACATTTGTTATCGCCAAATAAATCGGTGTTGTTTTATTATTATCAATTAATCCAACATCCTTCAAAATAATATAATCACAGTTGTCATGTTATTTGGGAATATATTCTTATTCTAGGACATTGAAGATAATACTGTATTGTAATGATTTTTTTTTTTTTCTTTTTTTTCTAAATTTGAAGAAATGTAAGGTCATTTTGAAAAAGTACTCACCCCTTATGCTTTGGTAAAGAAAATTGCTTGAAAGGCGCCCCATGAAGTACCAAAATTTACAGCTTGTTGATTTAGAGTATATAATTTTGATTATAGTATTAAAGTAGCTCGATCGGTCTTTGTCGGTCTACCATATACCCTCTCCCCCTTCTCTCTTTCCCCCCTCTCTCTCTTATCTCTCCCTTTCTCCGGTGATCGTCTTCGGTCCGACCAATCCAGCATCTCTCTCTATCTCTATACCGTAAGCTCTCTCTCTTAGTTTGGTTTGGTTTGATGTGTGCTTTCATCAGTTTGACCAGACGCGATCTTTTTCTTTCTTTCTTTCTTTCTTTCAAACAAAGCTTATTCCTTCGCTTATAGTTATTGTTTGATTTTGATGAGTGAAAAGAAAGATTGATTTTGATTTCCAGATAGCTAATTCCTTTGCAAAGGCATCATTGCATATATCTACTGAACTACTCTGGTGGATCTTTCTTTTAAGAAATAGTCTCTGGCGGATCAATTGATCCTTGCTTTGACAGTTCAATTCTTACGTTAGATCATTCAATTGATTAAAATAAGTGATATCTTAGAATTTACTGTTCTGTGATGTAATCATCTGACTTGTTAATTGGTTAAAAATGCTGCCTTTCTGGTCTTTTAGTCTTTTGCTTGATTTGTAATTTTCAATGATTTTTAGGAATTCAGCTCCTTTTTATATTTGTTGCAAAATACAGAATACAGATCAGCTGCAAATTGATTTGTAATTTTTCAATTATTTTTCTTTTTTTGAACAGATTGGGCGATTTTAGTTGAATAAAAAATGGGTGAAGAAGCTTGTTGTTCCGTCCAACTATTAGATGGAGAAGGCGAGTTCAATGTTTCTGGCGTGGATAGTTTCATGAAGTCCGTTAAGCTCGCCGAATGTGGCCTTTCTTATGCTGTTGTTTCTATTATGGGACCACAGAGTAGTGGTATGTTCAAAATTTAAAATTCAGAATTCAAATCGTCTATTCTTCCATTTCTTTTATTTTTTAGCATTGTTTTTATGTAATTTGATCCTGTATTTTCGGCATAATTTGACCTTTAATTTTGTACTGATTTTTCTAATGAACAGGAAAGAGCACACTTTTGAATCATCTATTTAAGACGAACTTCAGAGAAATGGATGCTTTCAGAGGAAGGCAAGTTCTCTCTCGAAATTCAAAAATATATTTTTGTTCGTTCAATTCTTTCATTTTCTATTATTTTTGAATTTTAGATCACAAACTACTAAAGGAATCTGGATGGCACAAGGTGCAAATATAGAGCCATTAACCATTGTTATGGATTTAGAGGGTACTGATGGAAGAGAGCGTGGAGAGGTTTTTTTTACTTTTTCACCCCTTTAAGTTTCATAATTATTAAAACTCATTATCTTTCCAATTAATTAATTAATTATTTTTTACTATTTGATCTTTTTAAGGATGATACTGCATTTGAGAAACAAAGCGCTCTTTTTGCCTTAGCAGTCTCAGACATTGTGCTCATAAACATGTACATACATTTTTTTAATCATATACATATATTTCTCGAACCATATTAATAAATTATTTTCATAGATATATAAGTTAAAACTATATATTTTGTATAGGTGGTGTCATGATATTGGGCGAGAACAGGCTGCAAATAAGCCACTCTTGAAAACAGTTTTTCAGGTTCATTTTTTCTTCTTTACTTATTTATTTACCTTTTCTTACAAATTTATAATTTAAATATCATTATTAATTTTGTATAGGTCATGATGCGATTATTTAGTCCCAGAAAAACAACACTATTGTTCGTGATTCGCGACAAGAGCAAAGTATGCAATCTCAAAATTATTTTCTATTTTACCTCAATTATACCTATATTATTATTATTATTATATTAATTTTGCTTATTATAATATATATATTTTTAAAAATAACAGACTCCTCTAGAAAATTTAGAACCTATTCTCAGAGAAGATATTCAAAAGATCTGGGATTCAGTGCCAAAACCACAAGCTCACAAGGAAACTCCACTTAGCGAATTTTTCAATGTAAAAATTTCTCATAAAATATTTCTTATTTTCTCCATATTTTCCAAACACTTGATTAATGAATTGAAATTCTCTTCTCTCCAGGTGCAAGTTACGGCATTACCGAGCTACGAAGAAAAAGAAGAACAATTCAAAGAAAAAGTCTGTAAAATAAACCCAATAGTTAGCTTCATCTATTATTAAATAATCGATCGATTTTTAAATATATTTTTTAATTTTTTAGGTGAGAGAATTAAGAGATCAATTTAATCATTCGATAGCGCCAGGTGGCCTTGCAGGAGACAGGAGAGGCGTGGTCCCCGCCTCGGGATTCTCGTTCAGTGCTCAGCACATTTGGAAAGTTATTAAAGAAAATAAAGATCTTGATCTCCCCGCTCATAAGGTATTTATTATTATTTGATTTATTTACTTTTATTTAATCTATGTAACGATATTTGGGTGATAATTTTGTAGGTTATGGTGGCGACGGTGAGATGTGAGGAGATAGCCAATGAGAAGCTCGCACAAGTGACCAATGATGAGGTGGCAAAATTATTTGGATTTTGTACCAAGTATTAGCAAATTAGTTATACTTATAATTTGTAATGTTTTGTTTGTTTGTTACAGGAATGGATAGAGATTGACGAGGCGGTTCAGAACGATGTAGTTTTTGGTTTTGGGAAAAAAGTTAGTACTATTTTGGATAAATGCTTGTCTGGGTAAGTTCTTTTAGTTCATTTTTGTTTTTACTATTTAATTTCATTAATACGATGGACTAAATTGCAAAATGTACTATTTTTTTATGAATGGTGCAGATATGATATGGAGGCGTTCTATTTTGACGAAGGCGTTCGAACCTCAAAGAGAGAACAACTCGAGTCTAAACTTTTGCAGGTAACCCCCTCATTTTTTTGTAACTATTTTTTTGAGCGCATATTTTCAGTACTACCCGTTCTATTTATTTATTTATTTTTGTGTAATTTTTGATGCTAGTTGGTGAATCCTGCATATCAAGCAATGTTAGGGCATATCAGAACCAAAACCCTAGATACCTTCAAAGATTCCTTTGAAAAAGCCTTGGAGAAAGGACAAGGTTTTGCCAGTGCATCGCTTGAATGCTTTGAAATCTCCTTGTCAAAATTTGATAAATTATCCGAAGGTACCCCTTTAAAAATATAAATTAATAATTTTTTTTATTTGGTTATTAATTTTTTTATAAACAGACGTGGCTGTCAAGCAAGCAAATTGGGATACTTCGAAAATTAGAGACAAACTAAAGCGCGATATTGACACAGAAATATTATCTGTCCGAACCAAAAAGCTCTCTGAAATTAGCCAAAAATACGAGGTATATGATTAAAAGAAAATATTTAAAAAAATGTATTTATTTTAAATCTAACAATGCATATGAATATATCTTTTTTGAATGATTTCAGAAGCAAGTGGACAAAGCGTTGCAGGATCCAGTGGAGGCCTTGTTGGACGCAGCAAGAGACGACACCTGGTCTGCGATAAGAAATTTACTAAAAAAGCAAACAAAAATTGCCGTTGCGGGTCTCGAATCTGATCTCGCCTCTTTTGAATTGGATCAAGAAATCGTCGACGAAATGCTTTTGAAATTAGAAAATCATGCAAAAAGTGTTGTCGAGGCCAAATCTAGGGAACAGGCTTCTAGGGTTTTAACTAACATGAAAGATAGGTAATTGAGAAAATAAAATATATATTTTTGAAATTTATAATTTAGGTAAACTAATTTGGAGATTTATATTTCAGGTTTTCTACAATATTTAGTAGAGATGCAGAGTCGATGCCACGAGTTTGGACAGGAAAAGAAGATATTAAAGCCATAACTAAAACCGCTCGATCAGCTGTACGAAATAATTATCCATATTTAATTTGATTTAATTTAATTTTACACTTCAAACAAGTTTTGAAAATTTATCGGGTTGGAATGAAAAATATGCAGTCGATGAAGCTTCTATCGACATTGGCTGCGATACGATTGGACGAAGAAAAAGACGATATTGAAAATACTCTCTCTCTTGCCTTAGTAGATATTAATAATAAAAATGCTATTAAAGAAAGAGGAATGGACTCTTTTGACCCTCTCGCCTCTAGCTCTTGGGAAACAGTAATAAATAAATTAATATTTAAATATATTCTTAATTTTTTATTGTTTTCTTTTGTTAATTTTTTCGTGCTTATTTTAGGTTAATTCAGAGAAAACATTGATAACTCCAGTACAGTGCAAGAATTTATGGAGACAATTTAAATCCGACACCGAGTATACTGTTACTCAAGCTATTTCTGCTCAGGTATATTTTTAACCCTAAACCCTAAAATTTACATTAATTATTTGAATTATTAAATTCAATAATCTTTGTATTTTAGGAAGCACATAAGAGAAACAATAACTGGTTGCCACCTCCATGGGCAATTGCGGCTATAGTCGTTTTAGGCTTTAATGAATTCATGACACTACTTAGGTAACTTAAAATTATTTGCAAATTTTATATTCTTTCGAGTATATGATTATCATGATATTTAATCGCAGGAATCCATTTTACTTGATGTTTATATTTGTGCTGTTCCTTGTTGGAAAAGCCATTTGGGTTCAAATGGACATAACTGGTGAATTTCGCCATGGATTTGTAAGAAAATTTAAATTCATAATCTCTATTCAAAATTCACAATTTAGTCCATGATTTTAATTTTTATTTCTCAGCTTCCCGGTGTATTGTCTCTATCGACGAAATTTGTTCCGACGATAATGAACATATTGAAGAAGCTAGCGGATGCTGGTGCGCCAACTCAGCAGCATGGAACAGGTTTAGAGATGAAAAACTTTGCAAATGGCGAAACCAATTCTTCGTCCAGTAGTGCTTCGTCTAACGTGACCTCGTCAGAGAGTGGGAGCGAGTTTACCAGCACCGTCATGGGATAAATTATTCTAGTTTCTCTATATGAATTTTGTTGGTTTTTAATCGGAGCTAATGGTATTTATTGTATTATTTTGTGGCTTTTATTATTTGCAAGCCGAATTGTTTAATGTTTCTTGGTTTTTGAGATTTTTTTTTTTTTTTGAAATCTGTGTCGTATTTTGTTTTCGCGAGTTTCATGGCGGGGAGATTGAGTATGGTTGTTTAGATTTTCAATTATGGTATTAAAATAGAGATTATTAAATATATATTATCGTTATGGGGAAGAAATGTTCCATGTTATGAATTCTTCTTGGATGGAATTCGATGAACTAATTATGTAGATGGTTTGGATGCACGATTATAATAATGATTAAACAAGATTTATATCTATATTTGTTTTGGATCTGGATATAGTTTTTTTCTTTTTCGAATTTGGATAATGTTCGTATTTTTACAATTGGTTCTGTCGAACCGACTGAATGAACACTACTAAATTACTTATTTAGATGTCTACATGGCATTGGTTCCACCTAATTATTTTTTGATACAAGTCGGTTATGTCTAAATTGCTTATTTTTTATATAAGTTAGTTTTGTCTAATTTGGTTCGGTTGAATCGAACTGACCGAGTAAACATCCTAAATTATTTATTTAGATGATTATATGACATTTTAGGATGATATTGCATAAAAATATGTTTTAAAAATTGTTACGCTGAAAAATATTTCACACGCTTCCTCTCTCCTCGCTCAAAAATATATTTATGATAAGGAGCAATAACGAGGAATATTAATTATCAATTTTTTTGGAAGCATTTATAAGAAAAGAAATGCATGTATGATATTCCTTCATTTTGAGGTAATATTGTGATATTTTGAGATTTTTTTGGACACATGGCGTTGCCTCTTCTGTAAAAATAACTTGCTCCCTTATACTTGAGTTAATTTATAAAAATGGGAGAATTTCTTTCATATCCCCACTAAATTTATAAATAACATATTTATCCCTCTAAAATTGCAAATAACATATTTATCCCTACAAAATCTTATTAATATCAAATTTATCCAAAGTTAACAATTTTGTTAAACTTAACAGAAAATTAATTATAATTGACTAATTTACCCTTCAATTAACCAACAATCCAATCTAACAAATTATTGGTTCAAACATAAACCCATACCCGATAACAAAATGACTCAACATTCTCTCTCTCTCCATCTCCGTGACATACAAAGACAATCTCCATGGCACTTCTTCGTCTTCGTAAGAAGCTTCTGGACCAGGAGGCGGGATGGGAGCTCTTTGAGTTATGGCGACGCCGGCGGTCTAGCGTGGGGGTCAAGTAGAGGTGGTCTTGAGATACGGCAACATCCTAAACCCTCCTCTCGGAATCAATTATCTGGCGATATGGCCTTCCTCGAGCGCGTTGAGTGTTCTAAATCCATTACTCTGTTCTTCGCATTTTCTAGTCTTCAAATCGACTCAAGGTACCTTGAACCCTCTTCTCTGAATCTATAATTGGCAATTTTTACAATTTTTCCATCAATTTTGGTTGTGCTGATTGTTGGAATCACATTCTAGGGAAGTGTTGATTGTTGAGTTCTTGTTTACGATATTAATGTCATAAAAATTCTAATTTCGGTTCCAAATAAGTAGCGGATATATTTCGGACATGAATTTTAAAATTCTAATTTTGGTTTCAGATAGGTGGCGGAAATATCGTGGACATGAATTTTCAAAACCCTAATCTTGGTTCCAAATTGGTAGCGGAAATATTCCGAACATGGATTTTAAAACCCTAATTTTGGTTCCAAATTCGTTGCTGAAATATTTAGGACATGAATTTTAAAATCCTAATTTTGGTTCAAATAGGTTGCGGAAATATTTCGGACATGAATCTGAAAATCCTAATTTTGGCATGGAGGAAAAGTAACAAATATTTCATGCCGATGAAAATACTCGAGAGGTTTAATATGCATGGAGAAAAAGCTTGGATCCTTAGCTAGTATATGTAATTTTGGGTTTATTCTCTTAACCAATTTTTTTTGTAATCTTGGCTAGTTTGTAATCCTGAATTTTTATACATGAGTCGTGGATTGTTGATTCTTCCAAATGTAGGGTTGTAAATCATATACGATTTTTTTGGAGTTGTGAATATTCTATGTTTTTAGAAAGAAGATAAGTTTGATAAATATCCTTCTAATCAAGTATTAATCAATACGATATCAATATCCTTTTCCTTACATCTCTTTATTAAAAACCAAGAATTCTTTCTGAAGTCGAGAAATCCAAAATTTATGATATTTTCAAATGAAATATATCCATGATTAATCTTTATCATAAATAAAAACTAATCAAATAAACTGATGTCATATTACATAAAATAATTCAACAAAATAATAATTGACAAATCGACACAAACAAAATCTATCATCAAGCATGCAAATTCATACTTTGGGAGTACAACACAAATCAAGAAAAAACTTGGCTCGTACATCTCTCTCTCTCTCTCTCTCTCAAGCATGGCTTGCCTTCCACGGTTCCACCTCCATCTGCATTAGTCATATCTGGCATATATCTAACATATAAAAAAAGAGTGATGATGTACATCCCCCACTATCATCCCCCACCACTCTTGATGACGTGTCACCACTAAAAATTAACACACGAGTACATGACTTAACATCTTAATTTGATGTTAAATCATAACATAATATAAATAACACGTAAATTTTGATGTTAACTCATGTTTTTGTGTTAATTTGTAGGGTGTTAATCCATAGCCAGCACATCAAGAGTTGTGGGGGACGTGCAGTGGGGGAAGAGCAACATTCTTTTTTTTGGATTCATTTTTCAAGATTTATTATGCAATTAGTCTCATTTAACAATATACTGACATGCCGTCTTCAGATTCATTTTTTAAGACACTCTTTGTTATGATTTCAAAAGGAACATTAACATTGAATCCATTTTTTGCCGAAGTCACGAAATGACTAATCTCCTTTGAAACACACCATGCTGTCACTTTCTTGTCTGAAATCTAAATTGCAATTTAAAGTATACGCCAACTAAATAATGAACATGTTCAAAATGTGTGAATAACTAATTATCGAAGAAATAATTATTATAGTTACTGCGTGGCTATTCCCATCATCAACATCGATTTTCCTAGCACAACAAAATGAAAATGCTCTGGATATGACGAACCAATCTGAAATTAGAAAACAAAATGCAAAATTGACAATCTACAAATGCATACAGAAGTTAAATGAAGATAAAAATACGTATTTGGGGGTAAAAAGAGAATACTTCTTTTCCTACATTTGCACATCGATACGTGCCTGCTTTTGACATGGATTCCGCTCTCTCTCGATGATAGGCCCTTTGTCTTGTCCGATTCTTCTACTGCGGTAATAGAGTCAGATTATTGAGATGATCGAAAGATTTTGTGACATTAATATCGTAAACAAGAACACAACAATCAGCACCTCCCTAGAATGTGATTCCAACAATCAGCACAACAATAGTGTTGCTTTATATGGAACATAACTTATTGTTTACATATCTGCAAATTATTCAGCGAAATAAACAAAATTATTTAGCTCCAATTGTCTAAATCAAGATAAATATCAACTAATTCAAGCTCAATCTAGCGAATCTTTACAAATACAATTTCAGAAAGGATCACACAACAAAATTGAGGGAAAAATTGTAAAAATTGCCAATTATATTTCCAGAGAAGAGGGTTCAAGGTACCTTGAGTCGATTTGAAGACTAGAAAATGCGAAGAACAGAGTAATGGATTTAGAACACTCAACGCGCTCGAGACAGGCCATATCGCCAGATAATTGATTCCGAGAGGAGGGTTTAGGATGTTGCCGTATCTCAAGACCACCTCTACTTGACCCCCAAGCCAGACCGCCGGCGTCGCCATAACTCAAAGAGCTCCCATCTGGCCTCCTGGTCCAGAAGCTTCTTACGAAGACGAAGAAGTGCCATGGAGATTGTCTTTGTATGTCACGGAGACGGAGAGAGAGAGAATGTTGAGTCATTTTGTTATCGGGTATGGGTTTATGTTTGAACCAATAATTTGTTAGATTGGATTGTTGGTTAATTGAAGGGTAAATTAGTCAATTACAATTAATTTTCTGTTAAGTTTACCAAAATTGTTAACTTTGGATAAATTTGATATTAATAAGATTTTGTAGGGATAAATATGTTATTTGCAATTTTAGAGGGATAAATATGTTATTTATAAATTTAGTGGGGATATGAAAGAAATTCTCCCTATAAAAATAACCTACTCTTCAATATTAGTATATTACCACTTATTTCTACTTTTTAAAATATTATTTAACTTCTAATTAGGTATTTCATTCTTTTCATTTGCAGTAGTTTAATATTTTTTGTTTACTAGGTAGAAAAGTTAACTGAATATAAAATCAGGAGATAATTTCTTTTTTTGCCTCCCAAATTGACCTTGATCCAAACTAATCGTGTTAAAGACTTCTACAATTTTGACAATTTGATAAGGTCACATCAAACACACACTAATAGCAACCATTTCTAAGTTTTTAACCGATCAAAGTATAATATCATTAAGCCACTTGATTCTTTTTTAATGGTTAATGAACATCATCCACGTGTTTCTAAACTGGGCATCTGTGTGATATTTTAAGTTTTTGCAGGGTACACATGGAATTTCTCTCAAAATGTGGGACAAAAATTGAGTGCCTATCATCTTCATCAAAACTCTTGAATTCAGATTCTTTTTTAGTAGCGATGTACATCCTCTAATACTCTCTCCCAAAAACCTAAATGATGTGAGTATGATTTAACAATTTAAAAATTAAAACATAAATACATAATTTAACATTATTATTTATGATTTGATTATTTTGATTTCTGATTGAACATTCAATTAAGATGTCAAAACATTAATTAAGATGTTAATTATTAAGGTGTTAAATCATATCCACATCATCAAAACTCTTCGGGAAGAAATGTGAATATGTCCAACATATTGAATGACGATTTTAGGACCCATTTTGTGATTTTGCCAATGAAAACATTCTTTCATTGAGGTTAAACCTATCCACAGGGGCGGATCCAGGATGGTTCTATAGAAGGGTCCGAACTTTAAAAAAAAAAAAAAAAAAAAAAAAAAATCAAAATTTGTTGTATTAGGAACTCAAACTTGAGACCTCTACTTCTAAACATGAGTTTTACCACAAGACTAATAAATTCTTTGTCAAATATATGAAAAATTATTATAATTTTTTTTTAACGAGCAAAATCATCTTCTTCAATAGATATTTTTTCGGCTTCGATTTCATGGGGGAGGAACCTCCCACTCGCCCCTCCCGGATCCGCCTCTGCCTATGCATAGTGTTTTAAAAAAAAAAACATGTTTGCTAAAACTTACATGGATATATACAGTGTTCTAAATATCACTGATATGGACCGGTGTGTCGGTTTCATATTTTTAATTAGTGCCCATCCGTTACGATATACTCCGTATCGGTTGAGTAAATCGGTCGACCGATACACGGACCGATATGGGCTGATATGGACCGATATTTGGACCGATTTGAACCTATTTGGATTTAAAACATAATTTATTTTGAATATTATGGGTGGTGATATTTTGAGAGCGGTATTTGAGGGCTGAGAGTAATTTTTAAGAAAAAAAATGAAATAGGATTATTTTGCTTCTAATATTTAATGCTTATCTGTAAAAATTATATTATAAGAAGCCTCTATTTCCTCCAATATCCACTTGTTTATTATATGTTAAGAAACACATAAATTTTATTTCCATAATTATACATTATACTTGTAATAAATTGAATTAAAAAATATTTATACTGATGAGTTTATGAAATTAAATATTTAAAAACAACATTCAATCATGTTAATAATATAACTTTCAAAAATATGAATTAAATATTAAATACAAAATAATCATATTTCAATTTTTGCTCGCAACTTCCAAATACCGCTCTTTTTTGATTTATTGAGGCGGGTTCAAAGTCCCGCACCCAAACTATATTGATAATATAGTTACAATGTAACCATGGTAATTACAAGGGTATTTACAATTTCAGTTAGTTCTCGGTAACTGTACCTTATTATATTATTTTTTCCTATCTCTACTTAACTTCTTAGTCTGCAAGATAGTGTCGATCTCTATACGAATATCCATGACCAATTGTCTGTATGTTCTTTCCTTGTCTTGAAAAATGCGCATACATCTCTCCTTCCATATATTGTGCAATCCATATGCCAATATTATTTTTTTATCCTTTTGTATTGTAGTATTTAATATGAATTGCACTACATCATCTGTATGAAGAACCTGTAGATCATATCTTGCTTCCAAGTATGTCCAGACCGCCACTGAATATGGACATTTGTTTGCCATATGATGTAATGTTTCTCCATCTTGTTTGCATAATATGCATCTATTCGGTATTTGCCATTCTTTTTTGATCAAATTGTCCATCGTTAAAATTGCCTTTTTAACACATAACCACAAAAACATTGTATTTTGGGTTGTGTTTGAATTTTCCATATATGCTTTTCGATAGATGATGTGTAAACTCCTCTTATCAAGAATATTTCTTTGCCTACCCCAAATGACCGAAATTCCGAATCATGACTAATACAATTTCCACAGCTTGACAAGGTCAAATAAAATTTTAATAAAAACCTTCGTCAATCAAAACCAATCACTAAGCCACTTGCACTTAATAATTACTTAACTACAAACTTCCATTTTTGTCATTTTCTTAAGGAGGAATTTCATGTATACCCTACTCTTGGAGAACCTCAAAATATCACATATGCACCTCTGAAATATGAAATATGATACATTTCTTATGTTTTGTAGCATTTTATTGGGATAGGCCATTGTTCCGGATATCCATTTATATTGCCGATAAATCAGTTTTATATAACTAATCGGTTTAATCATCATGATTCGTCTCAAATTGATTGGACAAATCAGTCATCCGATTTAAATTGAACCGATTTATTCCGATTTGAACTTCTTTGGTCATCCTATTTTAATTTTAATTTTAATTAGAATGGCATTTTCTCTCTTCTCTTTTTTATTTTGTTTGAACTACATATTAATCATATTGTATTTTGAATTAGTTTTAGACATTTTAGTATAAATAAATATACTATCGTTCCGATAAATTAATCAAATCACTACTCGGTATCTCACATATATGTAAGCGACATCCGATTTCTATAACATTGGATATGCGTGATATATATATAATATTTCGTAGGGGCATGCGTAATATTTTGAAAATTTGCAGGGTATACGTGAAATTGCGCCTTTTTTAATTATAATGTTGTCTCCTTTTATATAGCTTTCTCTCGCCTCAAACCTTGTTATGTTTTTGTTTTTGAAGGGCTTAAACCTCGTTATTGGTTGAAAATAGTCCTGAAGTCGTTACGAAAAAAGTTTCACAAAGATGATTACTTCTCGAACTTCTGATTTTGAGACCATGGATAGTTTGTTTCAATTTGATGATCTTGATCAATGGTCCTTATTCACTAGCACCATAGACAAGTAAGCTTAATTTGGTTAATTATTTGTGATTTATCTTAAATATCTTATTGGCTTTTTTTTTTCTTGTTTTAGTGATAATATGGGCAATGAAAATCTGAATTGTTCTGGTGATATGATGCAGGTTCTTTTCTTTACAAATTAGTTATTTATTTTCGTGACCGATGCGGTAATGTGCTAATTTTCTATTTTTTGTTGTTTTGGCCAATTTACAGGAGAACATTGAGATGGAATTCGATCAATTTCTCCTCGAAGAAAGTTTATCCTATGGACTCTCTTCAAGTTTTTCATCAAAAGAAACTTTGTCAATGGACAGTGCGGACCGTTCGACCAATCAAATTCTCAGAATGGATTCAATTTCTTCAAATTTGAAAATACCTCTTCTCGAGCCCTATAACCCTACTTTAATTTCCAAGTTGTCAAATTTAGAATCTGAAGATGATGTGATCATAACTCGAGCTATGGTCTCGATAATTGCGTCCATTTCTTCTAACTCTTCTTCTTCATCACCTCCTCCAAATAAATCTGAAAACGAAAACCAAGAACACAAAAGGAGCCAATACGGGGCGTTTATGCCATTTAAATCATTAATTGCGCCAGAATACGAAATGAATTTCGAAAACAATGGACAAAAGATGATAAAGAAATCCTTATCTATGTTAAGGAGTATAGGATCGAGTCGAGAATGTGAATCGAAACCAACTAACCTTCATCATATGATATCAGAACGTCGTAGGAGAGAGAAACTAAACGAAAGTTTCGAGACTCTAAGAATGCTTCTTCCCCGTGCATCAAAGGTACCATTTGTAACATTTTGAACTTAACCATTTCTTTTAACATAAAAACTTTGAACATAAATATTTCTAAAATTTGACCAACATTTATGTTTTTTTTCTTTATATAGAAGGACAAGACTTCAGTGCTGATCAACACAACAAGCTATCTAAAAACTCTGGAGGCGCAAATTACCGATCTAAATCAGAAAAATCGCAAATTAGAAGCTTATCTACCGAACTTACAAGGAATTAATGACCCAATAATTGGATCGAACAAGAGGGCTCAAGTGCAAATTTCCAAAACTATTAGTCCCAAATCAGACGTTCGACAAATTAACTTGAAAGTAACTGCCATGACAGAGTGCGATATAGTCGAATTGGTTCTGAGCATATTAGAATGTCTCAAATTAATGAAAGCCGTAAGTTTGGTATCTGTGGATGCATACACATTCAGCCCTCAGATGAATTTGCATGCTAGCGCGAGCCTAAAATTGCGAATTAAGGTACAAATATTTTTTCTTTTCCATTTTCATGAAATATGATTAACTTTCACCTCCCATATACTATATTATTGAAAATTGTAAATAAAATAATAAATAAATAGAAGAATCGTGCAATATTGACGAAATTGAAAATCTCATTTGTTTTTTTTTTGATCTTGAAAATCTCATTTGTTAGTTACAACGAACTATTATTATTATTATTATTATTATAGTTGTAGTAGTAGGAGTAACCACGTTATGTAAAAAATAGCAAACCATGTGCTCTTTGAATTTTGACTGATCAAAACTTACTAAATTGGCACAAAGTATTGGCGCTTTGTTGCATAAATATCCTCATAAGACTTGTTATTTGCATGTGACCATTTTAAAATGGCACAAAATATTGGCGCTTTCTTGCATAAATACCCTCATAAGACTTGTTATTTGCATGCGACCATTTTAAAATGGCACAAAGTATTGGTGCTTTCTTGCATAAATACCCTCATAAGACTTAGTATTTGCATGTGCCCATTTTTAAAATGATAAATCAATTCATTATTAAAAGAAAATACATGGGATCTGCAGGAGAGTGACTGGAACGAGGCATTGTTTCACGAAGCAATGAGAAAAGCCGTCGATGACGTCACCTCTGTTCTCTGAGCTCGGCTATCTCTTCTAAAATTTTGCTTCCTCTCGACATTCATTTATATTTGTAATCGGTGGTGGAACTTCGCAGAATGATGGAGGAGATGCGGACCGGAAAATCACTCGCAAAGATGGAATATTTGTTAGAAAACTAGCCTTGGAGGAAATGGCTTTGGTCCAAGTATGTTTTGGAGTATTTGATAATTTTATTTGTACATATATTACAGACGTATTGATTGACCATCTTAGTAGGGATTATGAAATATAATAACATTCATAGACTTTAATGGGCAATAATTAGTTGATCTTTAAAAGAAAAAAATGATGCTGTTTGTGAGCATGTCTGGATTGCCATCAATAGAAGAGCGACACATGATATTTTAATTTTTTTTAATTTTAATTGCATTTTGTGCATTTCAAAACGCACGTCGTCATCATCCAGATTTATAATATTTTGATGTGTTATATATTTTTTACGTGTACATTTTGAAATGAATGTTCTATATTTTAAATGTATGTTATATTTTTCACATGTATTTGACATGTATGATATACATTTGATTTGTTATACATTTTTAGATGTATTATGTATAAATATAAGCCTTAATCGAGTTATCAGAACGAAAATTTAAGTTTAGTAGGATTTTGTATTAGGTTTCAACTTTCAGCTCAAAAGTACAGTCTGGATGCGATTCTCTGTCTTCTTTGTCTCTATCAGGTATCTAGATCACACTATCCTCGTTTCAATTCATTCTATTTATCTTTGTTAAATTTTTTTGGTTTTTTTACCAATTGAAGTATTCTATTTATCAAACCATCTTAGTTGAAAAACTATTAACTCATAATTTATGTTCAATTACATTCTATTTACAATACTCAATCATCCAATTACATAAGTAAAATCAAATTGTAGATATCTACTCTAACACTCAGTATACATTTAAATATATAATATACTATTAAAAAGTAGATTTGGTTAATTTCTTTTGTTTATTGCCTTCTTGGTAATTAGCTTATTTTGCTATTCAGTTTCTATATGAAACATAAGATAATGTGTGAATAATCAAAATATGTTTTGTTATCATAGGGATTTGATATATATGTTTGTTACCAATTACCATAGTAAAATTTCCCATATAACATATAACACGTCCATCACAATACAAAAAAAGTTAAGTCCTTTCATATAATTTTCAAACTGGAATAATGTATACGCATCTACGTGGATTCACATATCTATATCTATACTATATACTAATGCAAGGGGATTTGCTGCCTCCTGGTGCAGCCACGTCACCAGGGGCCTATTTGTAAAAAAAAAATATTTTTTTTACATTTTGGTCCTTTTTTATTTACAAATAGGTCCTTTTTTAAAAAATTTTTTTACATTTTGGTCCTTTTTTTTTACATTTTGGTCCTTTATATTTGCATTTTGGTCCTTCGAAGTTTTAATATTCACATTTTGGTCCAAGGGCCTCAAATTGGTCCTGTTTTTTAAAAAAATTACATTTTGGTCCTTCTTTATCACATTTCGGTCCTCTATATTTGCATTTTGGTCCTTTTTTCGAAAAACAATTACATTTTGGTCCTTTTTTTTTACATTTTGGTCCTTTTTTATTTACAAATTGGTCCTTTTTTTTTATCATTTAATATTAGTTTTTTTATGAATAAAGAATGTAATATTAAAATTATATAAACAAAATATGTAATAATTAAATTTTTTTTAAATCACTACGTGTTAAGAAGTGTTTATGAATTTTCTTAAAATTAATAAAAAATAACAAAAATAAGTTTTAATTATTACATATGAGATTTGGAGGGTATTTTGGAAAAAAAAAATTAATATCATCCATAAGGAGTATTTTAAAATAAAAGTTTGGTAAAGAGTTTTTTTTTGGGAAGTTTACGAAAAGATAGAGAATTTTTTATAATATCCAAAAAAAAATTAGGGGGTTAAAAATATACCAAATCATGGATGTGCGAATAATCATGACATAATTTAAATTAAAGATTCGAACGAAACGGTTAGCGATGACATCGTCAAAATTTGTTATTGGCTGACCACACAAAGGACGAAAAATATTTGTACTAAATATGTAGCGAAATTAAAGATTTGTGAAATTAAAAACACTCTTTTTTTCAGCAATGTTTTCTGAACTATTATATTCTGAATAAATTTCATGACGACTCATTCGTTCTTTTTCCTTATTTTACTTATGAAGTATAAAATATAGATAATTTTTTTAGCAATAACCGTTTGAATTATTCAAGAAATCCGGCTCTTAAAATTTTCAAACGATTTTTGCTACAAAATTTCACTCGCACACAACACACTAAATTACACATATAATAATGATTACAAAAAGAAAGTCACATACACAAAATGAACAACAATTTTTTTCAACTACATTACTTATAAACCCGAACAGCCCCGCGCAATTGCGCGGGGGCAATGCTAGTGCCATTAAAGGCCTGTAGCTAGACATTGTCACCATATCACTCCTCTTCGCCATTGACCTCTTTTGAAAAACAAAAAATTTAACTAGTCAAATCTTTGAGTGAAGAAACAAGTTAGAGGGGCAAAATAGTAAATTTATCATGCATTTTGTACGACGAATATTATGACGTCCTCGATGAGTTCAATCTCTCTCCTTAGTCTATAAGAGACTCCATCAATTTCGAGTAATTCTTGCTTCGTATGTGCTGGTAAAGGTAGTTCAATGGCTATATAAAATGACAAAGTCTCCGGTTTTCTCACAAATACCTCCAAAATACGGTGCAATTTTTACCTCTCTTTCTCACAAATTCCTCCAAAGGTAGTTCAATGGCTATATGAACCCTATTCAAATATTTCGGTTGTAACTTAAACTTTAAGCAACATCGATTGAAAATTATTCCTATTTGTCTTCTCTGATGCACCCCTAGTCTTTCTATGAGAGTCCAATGGAGCATTGCCATTTGCCTGATTTGCTCCCATATCCTATTCATTGAAAAAGTTGAATTAACAAATGTGATAGTTACTAGTTTTTATGTTTTTATGTAATGTGAGCTTTTACATGCATAAACATATATATCATGACAATTGAGTAGGCATAAGTAGTGTGACATTGTCATCCTTATCTCGTTTCTCTCTTTTTCCATTATGCAAGATTGGCATGACAAATATATGTTGAAACTTACTAAAAAGATAAATCGGAAGCGTTAGGTCATTCATTATCAATGATCAATTAGTCATTTTTGAACCTGACTCGAGTCCGAGTCAGAACCTGAGTCCGAATGAGTCTGTTAGTCTGATTTTTGTCATATCACTTATATATATATATGATCAAACCGCCATAAAACATGTTTGATTTGCATTTCTTTTATCCTAAATACATTCAAATACGGATACGGTTCGGATACGTCACGTGGTGTATTTAATTATTTAAATTTTTTTTTACGAATACGCCGTGATACTTCAGGATACAACTGAAAATACTGATACGGTAGAAATACTACATTCATCATAGTCCGACTCATTATATATTTGAGATCATAATATTTTTAAAGAAAAATATACATGGTACTTTTAGAATATTTCTAAATTAGTTATATAATACTTCTAGAATAAATTTAGGATACATTTATGATGCTTGTATTGTTTGGTCTATTTTTTTTTATTGTTATGATATTTAATAACCGTGCACATAGGGTCATGATTCTTTTCGGATACTTATAAAAATGAAAACGCATTCATAAATTCTTATATATGAGAAATATCTAAGGGCAAGTAATGCTTTTAAAAAATTGGTATATGGTCTACGATACAAATTATGTTGTCAAGTGCACATATGTTTGTGGTAGAGTGACAGCTTGGTGCGATCCGTGTGGCTCCGATGTTTTACAAATGTAGTGCAACTGATTCGTTACACAAATTCATATAGAAATGATGTTACAGAAAATCATAAAAAAGAGGTCGTTGGCCTCTCAATAATTTGAAATTTTTTTACTACCACTGTATAATAGTATAATTGTATAATAACAGTGCAATATTGACGAAATTGAAAATCTCGGTTGCTAGTTATAAACTATATTATTATTATTATTATGATTCTGAGTAGTGATGTACACGCTTTAGTATTCTTTCCTCCACATCCATGATGACGGGGATATGATTTCACATCTTCAAATTGACACACAAAAATATGATTTAACATCTCAATTTATGATTTAATAATCTTAATTTATGTTATTGAACATACAATTAATATGAATATTGAACATACAATTAGCATCTTAATTTATGGCGAAACAAAAATATCTAAGGACAAGAAGTGAGGATATGTCCAACATTTTTCTATTTTATTATTATGTCAATGCCATTATTTTCTTCTCTTCTATTTTTCATTTGTATCCCACAGTCCATTTGTATCCCGTATGAACCCTATTCAAATATTTCGGTTGTACTTCAACTTTAAGCAACATGGAATTATTCGTATTTGTCTTCTCTGATGCACCCATTTGCTCGAGTCCAATGGAGCATTGCCATTTGCTCGATTTGCTCGATTTGCTCTCATATCCTATTCAACTTTCTATGAGAGTCCAACGGAGCACATTGCCATCTGCTCGATTTGCTCCCATATCCTATTCATGAAAAAGCTGAATTAACAAATGTGATAGTTACTAGTTTTTATGTTTTTATGTAATGTGAGCTTTTACATGCATAAACATATATATATCATAACAATTGAGTTGGCATAAGTAGTGTGACATTGTCATACTTATCTCGTTTCTCTCTTTTTCCATTATGCAAGATTGGCATGACAAATATATGTTGAAACTTACTAAAAAGATAAATCGGAAGCGTTAGGTCATTCATTATCAATGATCAATGATAATCGAAAGTGTCCCATATATCATATATGTTCATAATAAAATGATATTTTATTTAGGTTGGATATTAAAATAACAAATGTGATATATATGATATGGTAAATTCTAACATAAAACATGTACATTAGAAAATCAATCTCGATACTTGCGCAATGCTCGAACAATGACATTCCACGTGTTTAGCGTGTCCATAATATATTGAAAAATATGAGATTTCAGTTTATTAGTAAATCTTTAAAATCATTTATTTTGTTTTCCAATTCATTGGAAGTATCATACATTACACAATCTTGCAAAACTTGGATATGTACCATCTTGTTAGTTTAATGAACTCATTATGTAGCATGTCTCTAACCATTATTTATTTGATAGTCAATTTTTACTCCTATTGACGTGAATACAAATATTGAATTATATCTTTTAATATTGTCCTTGAAATCTGTCCAATATGACCCATTATTATATTATCTAACAAATGTGAAGGATTTTTCAAATCGAACCAAATAACAGAAATAATATTTATTATTATTCTTTGTTGTGTTTTTTTCTACATCTTTCATGGAATCAAAATTTTGCTCGAAATATTGTTAGCACTTCTCCAGTAATAAGTTTTGTTGGTTCGAGGTGTAACATATATTTTTGTACATAATTTAAATGTCAAAACGGTATAATAATTTTATCATAACCTCAAAATTTTATAAAATTTGGTAAACCAAGAGGATACAAATGAGTTAGAAAAATTTGATTAAGCCAAACAAAGAGCTAAAGAATCCCCCACATACACGCGAAACAGGCCCTTACAGATAGTCTATTATAATCCTGTTATGTTAACACAGATGAAAGTAATTAAATGAAATGGTAAATAAATATTTATTATTTGAACAAGGCGTGGCTGCCTGCCTCATCGACGGTATGGGCAGCGTTTGAAATTAAAACACAATTGAAGAACGCCACGTTCGAAGGTGAACCTAAACCCCTTCTTGGGCAAATATTCCCATTCTTCATTGACAATGCGAAACATGATGTCTTGGTAGGGCGGGCCCGCATGGAAGCGAATGAAGCAAGTCTCGCCATCATCACTACCATCCTTCTCAACCGTATAAATCGGCGCCTTCGAATTCTCCACCAAATCAGGATACAAAATACTAAACTTATAACCCTGCACCCTTTTCGGAGGCGGGTTATCGTCATCGTAATGAGTTCGGTTGTACCCGGTCCAGTTGTATCCTGTACGAACCCTGGTCGAATATTTTGGTTTCCTCCCTCTGTACTTATCTCCTCGTTTTCGCTCTAATTCGTCCCCGTCCTCCTCAGGATCCACCACTTCTCCGCCGTCAGGCCACAACGATCCTGCCTCCTCTATTGCTTCGGAACAATATCTATTTTTATCATGATTCCGTACCGTTCCCTCCTCCATCCGTACCCCTTCCTTTTTTAGTACCGCTCCTTCTTCCTCGACCCGTTGCAGATGTTTTCTCAACATAGACGCATGCATTTCTCTCAATCGCGCCTTGGATTTATAGATGCAGACGCGTTTTAAAACGGCTTCCCAATACTCTACCACCTTGGCAGTGCCGGACCGCATCTGAGACTCGATTTGGGTCTGCATATCAACGAGCTCTTCGGAACGCTTTCCTTCTAGAAGGTTCTCCACGTCAGACTCTACGCTCGAATGCAAACCTCTTTCATGTGCGAGAATCCCAGCAGGAGGTTCTTCGCCACGGACTCGAGCTCGGTCTGACACGTCTCTTTTTCGTGCTTCGAGTAATTCCCACTCACATATCGCTATCAAAGCCTCCCAATACTCGACGTGTAGAGGGATTTCTGTGTCGAGATCCAGATGCATTCTAATGTCGTCGCGTAATTCTTCCATTTCTTTAACTGTCAATCCCTTGAAGACCGTGCATGGTTCGTCCAACTCGATATCAAATTCATCACTGAAATTAAGATTCTTCGAAAGAACATCAATAGGTTTTGTACGTCCTTCGCGCAGCCTAATTTCAGATCTAACTTTGCTTTGATCAAAATGAAACTCTTCTTCTTTCTTCTCCCAATCTTGAAATTCCGCTCTTGCTCTCTCTCTTGCTACCAGTGCCAGTTCTTCTTCACGTCGTGCTTTTTCAATAGATCTTTCCTCTCTTCTTTTCTTCACCTTTTCTATTTCGGCCATCCTGTCTTGGTGTCTCTTCTTCTCCAATTTAACCGAAATCTCTAGATTTTGGCCTTGAGAAACATCGCGTTCGATTTTCTTCCTCCACACAAAACTTTCAGTAAGGTTGGCATCTCCGAATGGATTTGATTCGTTCGAATATCCCGAAACTGAACCAAACTGGACCCTTTTCGCCACTTTCAAAGCCTTTTTCTGAGCCCTTTTAGCCATGTATTCGACAATTTCATCTTCGCTAATCTGTCTCGTCTTACTTCTACGCACTTCCTCTCTGTCCGATCCCGAATCTCTCGCTTCTTCGTCAGAAGAAGGGGTCGGCGTTCGTCGCAGTCGCTTCGACGATGAGCCGCTCTCCTTGTCTCTCCCCATATCTGGAATCGCCGGAAACCCTAGAACTTATCGCCGGAAAAGATAAAGCGAGAAATGTGAGAGTCGAGTCGAGTAGTTTCTGTTATAAATGGAAATTAAAAGAATAAAATAAATAAATAAATAACAGGGTAGGCCCTACATATTTTTGGTGCTCACTTCCGATCCGGTGCTCCAATTCATACACACTTATACATGATCATTCGTGTCTTGTATATGGGCATGTTTGAATTGAGGGATTTTGGTGTATTTTGATGCAAAATCCTGGATTTGGGTTGAAATCCTTTGTTTGTTTTCAAGATGTATTGTATTTCATGTCTCAAATCCAGGATCTTGGTTTACATATTTTTTTTCGGTATTTCACGTTGCTCCGTGTATTTCTCTCTCTCTTGTCTCTTGGCGCCAGACTACTCCCCCACCTTATTTCTCTTGGCACCATTTCAGCCTTATTTCTCCTCTCTTCTCACTCTGGAGCATTCATTTCATCTCATGAAGCTATTTCTTCTCACCTTGGCTCTAACTCCCTCAAGTATCTCATCATTTTAGGTAATTTTTATTTTTCTTTTCCTTCACGTTGGCTCCAAATTTTTTTTTTCTGCCATTCCTCTGCTGGATTAATTAAGACTTGAATATTTCTAAAGCTCTATCACATCCATTTTTTTTGAGTTTTTGTTGGGAGAAAATGATTTCATAAGCCGTAGCTTAGGTGTTCGATGAAATGCATACTTAAAATAGAAGGTAATTTTATTATAATTTCATTCAATTATCGACGATGTAAGTCTATTTTTGCATGAATTCAATTTCTGTACCAGTTAATTTTATTGTATTAGTTACTATTATTTAATTAGTATTTTTCTAAGTCTATTTTTTTGATTTTTTGTTGGGAGAAAGTTGAATTTTATTTTTATTTTTTATGTTTAATTAGTATTTTACTATTTCGAATATGGAAATTTATGTCATTTGCATGTGATAATTAATAATTAATAAATTATGGATTAGTTTAATTGCATTATTAATGATCATGAATGCAATAAAAAACAAACAAATAATTTTAGAATACATATTACACAATCCCTCAAATCAAACAACTTGTATGGATCTTGCAATACATGGATATTCAAATACATGTATTTGATATATCCATGTATTCCAAAATCCCTCAAATCAAACATGCCCTGAGTTATATTAAGTTATTATTAATATACATAATTAAGTTATCATTAATATATTAAATTATACATGATTATACACACAATATATTAAGTTATAATTCATATATTCGTATTTATAATATTTATTATTTTTCAAGATTTTTTATAATTAAATACTCATGTAGGGCAAATTTTTAATATAATAATTCATACATTCAGCATTTAGCATTTCGTAACATTAGGATATGGTAACTATCGAGTTCAGTCTAGCATTTTGGTCAAGTAGTAATGTCTATGTTGCGCGGAGTAATGTATGTGCACAATGCACTTATACAATAATTACAGCACGTTGTATTTTTGTTATTTCATTATTTGCAAAAAAAAAAAAAAAAAAAGATTTTATATCCATGTTTCTATGAATCACAATATTTCATATCAAACACCTTATAAACACCATGTTATTTATGACAAAATTTGGTAACTTTATAATTTGTTAAATTTAATACTAACTTGCTCAAATAGGAAATTAATGATATTATATTATATTAATGTGGATATAATTAATTTATCATTATATATTATTATAATATATAATGTTATGTTAATTGTATAGATATCATTATTTTATTGTTATCATATATTATTATCACGTATTATTACAATAATTATTGCCATAATTATAGCCATATAACTCATTATTTTATTGTAATAATATATAATACTAATATTATAATAATTACATCCATATAATACATTATTATAATAATATTAAATGTATTGTTATATTAATAAAATTTTATTTTATGCATATAATAATATTGTGTATAATGATAAATATAATAAAATGATGATATTGCAAGAGTTGACATGAATTAATTAAGCGAGATTTGAAATTCTGTTGTCTAATGACAACTATACCTCTATTTATGATGATTAATATTTCTTCACTTATTTTTATTATTGTTATTTTTTTCTATAAATTATGCAAATAAAATATTATTGTCTTTAATTTTTCTCATCATAAAAAAATATTCAAATTGTAACCCGTAATATATATATATATATATATATATATATATATATATATATGGGGGAGGATCCTTTGACATCCAATTTAGACTCCCATATTAGACTCCATAATCTGGATCGTTGATTTTTTGATGAATGGCTAAGATCATTTAAAAAAAAAACACATGCTTTTCCCTTTGCCCGTGAACCTCTCTTCTACTCTGCCTCTCCATGGAACCATTCTTCTACTCTCTCTCTCTCTCTCTCTCCATTAGAGCTGGAATCACCTTCTCTCCGGCGAATGCGAAGTACGAAGTGCTCGAATCTGGCGACGCCCCCTCTCTTTTTGTCGACGCCCCCCCCCCCCCCCCCCCCCCAGCGATGGTAGTCTGGCGATGGCAGAAGAAGCTGGTGTCTTCTCTCTTTGGAGACGGCAATTTGGCTGTTTTGTGTTTGTTTTCTCCGATTTCAAGGTACTTTTGGTTTTTTTTTCCTTTGATTTAAGGATAATTTGGGTTTTTTTCCTCTGATTGTAGGGTAATGTGCAACGTTTTCCTCGGACATAAGGTTAATTGGATTATTTAGGGTTGATGGAGTACAAATTATTGTGAACTATGATTAAACGACACAATTAGGATCAATTACAGATCTATTATGCTGAATCATCATTTGGGTCAATCAGGTTATTTCAAGGTACTTTTTTTATTCTCTCGCTGAATCATCTTCTGCAAAATCATGGCCATGAATAATTTTTCTTATTGGGTACTTTGCAAAATGACCCAGACTATTGCTGGAATTTGCATAACAAGATGATGCAGGATTACCTCAAAAGGAAAAAATCAAGTGGCAAAGAGCCGAGTGAGGAGGAAGTTGGAATACTCAAAATGGACGATTCGAAGTTGGAATGCTCGGAGTTCTATATCGACATAATATTTAGAGATTAGAGTTATGATTTAGAATTGTCTAGTCGAGGATTGACTTGTAATGGGTTTATGATTGTCTAGTGTGTTTATAATGTACAATTAGTTCTTTTTAAATGAGTCGAGGATCGTGTTGTGTCTTGTATAATTATAATCTTTTTATCGTGTCTTGTGTATTTATAATAATTGTCGAGATATTGAAATCGAGTTATTATGGTTGTCGAGATATTGGAAGATAATTGTCTGTGACACGTAATTGGAAAATAATTTATGATATATAAATGAATTATTTGATATTGAACAAGGAATTATATTTTTTACTATGTATACATTGAATTGAATATTAATGCAATAAGTATGTTTATATTTTGTACTCTTTAATGTACTAAACCAATATTTGTATTCTTAAATTATATAAAATTGGAGATTTGAAATCTTTGTTTCGATTTCTTCACAGATTGCAAAGACAAATATCAAATATTCAATAAGTAGCAAAAAAATTACATAACATAATAACAAAAGTATTTCATTATATCCTTCACTTGAATATCTTAAACATCATCAAGAACCATCTTAACTTCTTAAGGCTTCTCTTTGGTCCAGTATTTTACAGTACATGGAGATTCCGGTTCTACATTTTTCTTTCTTGTGGTTGTATTTCTGAGACTTAATTGCTTGAACTTACGCTATATTTGAACTGGAGATATATCTGCATTATGCGAAATTAAGTAATTCTAATTTATAAAGTTAAATTAACCAAATTAAACAATAATCAAGTCATAAATAAATAACCAAATTATATCCTAATCTAGTTCAATTTAATAATATTTCAGCCATATTAAACAAAAATTGAACCATATATATTCCTCATTCAGTCACAATTGGCCAAATTTCTACAATAAATCCTAATTCAACCATATCAATTCGTAATCCAGCTCTAATTTTAAAAAATTAAACCTCAATTTAGACCATTTTTGTCTAATTTGATCCTAATACGTAACCCTAATTTGGGAGTCACAAGCAATCTAATACAAAACGATACATACAAGAGTGCTCACCTTCATGTTGGGTTCTGTGAGCGAGAGTGCAGGAGCGCTTAAGGATTAGGGCTACGATGTTCTCTTCGAAGAGAGGAGTGAAGGGCATCGCCAGATTTTCCGTCAGGGATTCATGCCGTCGCCCGAGACCCAGAGAGAGAGAGAGAGAGAGAGAGAGACCAATCGTGGCCATGCTTTGACGTCGCCGATTTCACCAAGTCGAGAGAGAGCGTGAGTAAAGAGAGGAGAGTGAGGAGAGATGGAGATGGAGAGGGGGTCACGGGCAAAGAGAAAAGTATGTGTGTTTTTCTAAACGATCTCAGCCACGTGAAATTAGATGAACGATCCAGATTAAGGAGTCTAATATGGGAATCTAAATTGGATGTCAAGGGATATAATTATTTTAATGTGGATATAATTATTTTATCATTATATATTATTATAATATATAATATTATATTAGTTATATGGATATCATTATTTTATTATAATCATATTATTATCACGTATTATTAAAATAATTATTGCCATAAATTATAGCCATATAACACATTACTTTATTGTAATAATATATAATACTAATATTATAATAATTACATCCATATAATACATTATTATAATAATATTAAATGTATTGTTATATTACTAAAATTTTATTTTATGCATATAATAATATTGTGTAAAATGATAAATAAAAGAAGATGATGATATTGCAAGAGTTGACATGAATTAATTAAGCGAGATTTGAAATTCTTTTATCTAATGACAACTATAACTCTATTTATGATGATTAATATTTCTTCACTTATTTTTATTATTGTTATTTTTTTCTATAAATTATGCAAATAAAATATTATTGTCTTTAATTTTTCTCATCATAAAAAAATATTCAAATTGTAACCCGTAATATATATATATATATATATTGGTTCTTCGTGATGTTAGAAAATTTACTATTATAACATTTATGAAAGATAGAAAAAATAGTAGATAAGTTCTTCGTCAAAAGAAGGGTTTGACGTTCGTCGCTTTGACGACTGAGCCGCTCTCTTTGTCTCTCCCCATATCTTCAATCATATCTTGAATCGCCGGAAACCTTCGGGCTTATCACCAGAAAAGATAGAGCGAGAAAGGTGAGAATCAAGTAGTTTCTGTTATATATGGAAAACTAAAAAAATATAAAATAACACCCTTCCGATACGATGTCGATGCTTCCAAATGGCTTGTACATGATTATTCATGTGTATTAATTATTAAGTTATAGGGACAATTTCATCTACGTCTCTTCAAAAATTTAAAATAACAAATATGTTCCTTTAAAATTGTTACACGACGCCACTGTATTGGTGCTTTAAAATTGTCAAACCTCCAAAAAAAAAAAAAAAAAAAACTTACTAAATTGGCACAAAGTATTGGTGCTTTCTTGCATACATACCCTCATAAGACTAGTTATTTGCATGTGCCCATTTTTAAAATGATAAAGCAATTCATTATTAAAAAAAAAATATGGGATCTGCAGGAGAGTGACTGGAACGAGGCATTCTTTCACGAAGCAATGAGAAAAGCCGTCGATGACGTCACCTCTGACACGACGCCACTGTTCTCTAAGCTAGGCTATCTCTTTTAAAATTTTGCTTCCTCTCGACGACGTTCATTTATATTTGTAATCGGTGGCGGAACTTCGCAGAATGATGGACGAGATGAGGACCGGAAAATCACTGACAAAGATGGAATATATTTTATTTGGGCTATTCTAATCCATAAAATGGCATGGCTTTGGTTCTAGTATGTTTGAGGAATTCGTAGTATTTGATCATTTTATTTGTACATATATTTTATTTGGGCTATTCTAATCCATAAAGATGTATTTGATCATTTTATAATGCTCTTAATACACATACACATACACGCAAAACAGGCCCTTACTGATAGTCTATTCTAATCCAGTTAATACACATGAAAGTAATTAAATGAAATGGTAAATAAATATTTATTATTTGAACAAGGCCTGCCTGCCTCATCGACGGTATGGGTGGCGTTTGAAATTAAAAGTGAAGAGGTGAACCTAAACCCCTTCTTGGGCTTATATTCCCATTCTTGATTAACGATGCGAAACATGATGTCTTCGTAGGGCGGGCCCGCATGGAAGCGAATGAAGCAAGTCTCGCCATCATCACTACCATCCTTCTCAACCGTATAAATCGGCGCCTTCGAAATTATTCCTATTTGTCTTCTTTGATGCATCCCTAGTCTTTCTACGAGAGTCCAACGGAGCATCGCCATTTGCTCGATTTTCTCCCATATCTTATTCATGAAAAAGTTGAATCAACAAATGTGATAGTTGCTAGTTTTTATGTAATGTGAGATTTTACATGCATAATCAAAATAGTTATTGGAGCATACATATATATCATGACAATTGAGTTGGCATAAGTAGTGTGACATTGTCATCCTTGTCTCGTTTTTTTTTTTCCCATTATACATAAATATATGTTGAAACTTACTAAAATGATAATCGGAAGCGTTAGGTCATTCATTATCAATGATCAGTGTCACATATATCATTATACATATTCATAATAAAATCATATTTTATTTAGGTTGGATATTAAAATAACAAATATGATATTATATTATATGGTAAATTCTAACAAATATGATTTTTTTTTTTTTTTTTTTTTTTTATATATGGTAAATTCTAACATGAAACTTGTACATTAGGAAATCAATCTCGATACTTGCGCAATCCTTGAACAATGACATTCCACGTGTTTAGCGTGTCCATAATTCTCCCCTCCCATTAATTTTTGAATACAAGAGCTATGGTGAGGCCACATCATCAAATACTGTTCACCGGTACTGTTCAATACTGTTCACATGTACTGTTCATCACGGTTACTGTTCATCATGTTTTTTTTTTTTTTGACATATGTGTTGGGTTCTAAATAAAATATTTGAATTTTTCATCGTATTAATAAATATAATTGACATATGTCTTGTGTTCTAAATAAAATATTTGAATTTTTCATCGTATTAATAAATATAATTTGTATACTATAATTTTACTGTTAACAAAATACTATTCACACAAATACTTTTTGTTAGCCTGAGCTGGTATTATTATTTTTTTTTGCTTATTATAACAGTTTTGATTAGTACCAAGCTGCGTTTTTTTGTGTTTATTATAATATTTTTGATTGGTACCAAGCTGCGTCTTTTATTTTATTTGACATGTTTTGTATTATAAATAAAACATTTCAATTTTTCTTTTGAAACATATAATATATTTTGAGGAGGAAAAAAATGTATATTTATTGCATAATATTTGTGAGACTATTTAATATCAGATTTTTTTTTTAAATTAACATTTATGAAGATTACTTTTGTTTTGCACTTGTAACGTTTTAGATAAAATTATTATTTTATGATCATAACAGATTTTGAAAAATCGCAGCGAAACGCGAGAAATATTTCTATTTTCTTATCAAATAATATATCCCGCAACGAAATAATATATCAAATAATATATCAAATAATTACTTTTGCTTATTATATTATTTCTTATTAAATAATATATCCCGCAGCGAAGCGCGGGATATTTTCCTAGTATATTGAACAATATGAGATGAGATTTCAGTTTATTACGTAAATCTTTAAAATCATTTATTTTGTTTTCCAATTCATGGGAAGTAATTTAATGAACTCATTACGTAGCATGTCTCTAACTTATGACCCTCAACCATTATTTATTTGATCGTCAATTTTTACTCCTGTTGACGTGAATACAAATATTGAATTATATCTATAAATAAATATTGTCCTTGAAATCTGTCCAATATGACCCATTGTTATTATTATTATAACAAATGTGAAGGATTTTTCAAATCGAAACAAATAACACAAATAATATTTATTATTATTCTTTCTTGTGTTTTTTTCAACATCTTTCATGGAATCAAAATTTTGCTCGAAATATTGTTAGCACTTCTCCAATAATAAGTTCTATTGGTTCGAGGTGTAACATATATTTTTGTCCATAATTTAAATGTTAAAACGGTATTAATAATTTTATCATAACCTCAGAATTTTATAAAATTTCGTAAACCAAGAGGATACAAATATTTATTCACGAAATAAATGAGTTGGAAAATTTTGATCAAGCCAAACAAAGAGCTAAAGAACCCCCCTACACGCCAAACAGGCCCTTACTGATAGTCTATTCTAATCTTCTTAATACACATGAAAGTAATTAAATGGTAAATAAATGTTAATATGAATTTATTTAGATATGAGCATTAACAAAATAATATATTATAGCTCAGATGAATGCGGCGACGCGAAGGGTGACTCAGGCGACGCGAAGGGCGACTCAGGCGATGGAAACCCTAGGCGACTGTTAAAAGCAACTCAGGCGATGGAAACCCTAGGCGATCAGGCGACGCGAAGGGTGACCCAGGAGCAGGAGAAGCGGGGAAGACTGACAAGAGCAAGCCAATGGAGAGCCAAACGACGGCGACCGCTGTCGAGACCAAGCTGGGCGACGGCGTAGGAGCGAAGGAGACCAATTTTAACCCACGGTATGTACACCGAGTCACAGCGCAGCAAAGGAGGAGTTTAGGCCGAAATGGAGGGTGCGGTTCAAGCATGGGGAAGAGGCAAACGGTACACATAGGGGATGGATGTCATCTCTTGACTAGACAAGGCCGAGAAGTACCATCATTAACCTCCCTACTCTTCAATAGGCTGTAGCAACCTCAACCCAAACCGAGATTCAACCCCTCTTCCCTTCACTCTCTCCTCCCTCTTCCTTTCACTCCACTCTTCCCTGCCAAAAAAAGCTACCAAAAAATCACCATGGACAAGGGGAAAAGCATCGAACAACATCCAACCGACAAGAAAGGGGGCAAGAATTACGCCGATGCGGTACGCAATCCGGCGCCGGGGTCTTTCATGGCATCAGCCCGGCTAGGCCCTCGCGTCACCGAGGCTTTCAACAAGGAACACTCTCGGAAGAGAGGGATGGAACAAACCGAGACCCACACCGAGTCTCCATACTACTCCACCAAAACATCGCCCGAACGACTATCTTGGCCACCGGGGGAGCACAAGTCCGAATGGGAAGACCTTTGCAGAAAATGCTTAGTAACGGGTCACCCGACGGAGATGTGTAGGAAACCGAGGACGTGCGTCAATTGTCGCCTACCGGGACACATAGCGAAATATTGTCCCAAGAAAAAACCGAGGAAAGCATCGGTGTGGAAAAGAGTACAAGAAGCGGGCCAATCATCGAAGCTATGGATCCAAAGGAAAGCCCCGACATTATTGGGGCAAGGAAATTTTGAACAAAAGGAAAAGAGATCCGGGTCGCTTTTGAGCGCGGAATCTCAATTCGGATCCGGGTCGGGATCACACACAAATCGGGTTGGAAAACAACTCGCAATACAAGGATGACCGAGCATGCAACACGACGCGGGTTCGGATCCTAAACGGGTTTCGGATTGTGACAGGGTTATGAACCCGGATCCAATTAGGTGTGCGGATCAAGGAATACAAGCGGATCGGGCGAAAATAGAAGTTCCAAAACCGATAAAGGGGGCAGAAACTAGGGAGGATAAAATCGACCCGAATCGGTTGCGGGTGAGGGTTTTCTCGAAGCAAACGACTAAACAAGAGATGGAACTAGTTCAATGGAGGAGGGGAGTGGTAATCGACGCAAAAATGGTCCCACGCCACGACCTCCGAAGCCTCCACATCCTTATACAAGAAGGATGGAACCGACGCGACAAATACGAACTATCGCACCTCTCGAAGGATCGGTACATCCTAATCCTTCCGGAGGGAGTCAATCGCGACGAATTCATTTCGAAAGACCTACTTCCACTCCGCCGAGCCGATTTCGTCAATTTTTCTTGGGAACTCGAACTTGGCGGCGAATGCATAATTTTTCCGAATAAGGTCTGGGTCACCCTCCAAAACCCACCACCTCCGGCGTGGTGCCACGAGGAGCTCAACAAAATCGCAAACTCTTTTGGGATTTTAATGGATCATGGGCTGTTTGGAAACTTGAAATCCATGGAAGCACTAGACATTCTAGTGGCGGTACCGGCCGACCACGTCACGCCAACGGAGATACTATACACGCATGCCGGAGTGACGTGGATTATCAAGGCAAATGAAAAAACCGTAATTCCGGAGCCGCCCCCTTTTTTCAACTCGCCGAACCCGGAGCCCCCGGCCGAGATATACGAGGATATTCAAACAAGGATACAAATTGAAATTGAACGTGGGTTAATAGCAAGGGAGGTCGAAATGGCAAACCGAAATGACACTCATAGGCCCATATCGAGGAGCAATTGGATGAGCGAGGGATCCACGGAGTCTTCGGAGAAGGAGGCTAAACAAACATGGGAAGGACAAGTGTCAGTGGACAAAGAATGGCTCCATCAACTTTGGAGTTTGGCAGGGGAAGGTCTCAAAACAAACCCGGAAGCGTCACCGCTACTAATTGGGGAGATTGGAAGAAAATCCCTAAGGGACGCGGGAATCATTCAACAAATAATAGACATAGAGCTCAAAGAGGGGTACGGGAAAACCGACAAAGCGCCTCAAAAAACAACCAAACCCGCCACGCTGCGATCGGACCCAAAGAAGAGAAGAATAATCGCAACAACAAGGGGAGAGATGAGCCAAACAACGAACTCCACGATGGTAATCGTCACGAAGCCAGTCCCGAAAGAGCCAATACAAGCGAACACAACCTCCGACAAGAAAGACGAAGGTATAAACACCTCCTTATCCTTAATTAAAAAACGATTAAAAAAACATAACCAAAAACAATTTTCGACGATTTTTGAGCATCAAAGAAATACAAAAGAAGAAGGAAAACAAAAAAAAATCGAAAAAAAAAATTTGTCAAAAAACACCCCTGTCCAGGGACTTCTGGCCGGAAAGATTTTTTTTTTTTTCCAATTTCTCGCCAAAAAACACGAAATTAAGTGAGGAATTGGGGAAAAAAAGGAAAATGAAAAACCTAGGGGTCCATCACTAATTATAAAAAGACAAGCCGAGGAAATTAAGGAAAAAATGATCGACCAAAAAACAATGGAGGATATCTTCTTATCCGTAATTCAAACCCGACTTAAAAAACAAGATCGAAAACAATTTTCGACGATTTTAGACCAACAAGGAAATACAAAAGAAGGGGAAAAAGAAAAAAAAAAAAGCGAAAAAGGAAATCGAGGAAAAAAAGAAAAATATAAAACCGCGAACAAAATCGCTAACTAAAAAATTAGAAACCGAGAAAGTCAAGGAAAAACCACTCGACCAAAAAACAATCGAGGATATCGAAAATGCACTAGGAATTGAACCTAATAACGTTCTTATACTACCGGGCATACAAAAGGAAAATGCCCAAAATAGCACCGAAACAATTATAAATAACGGTAAAAGAAAATGTGGTAAAATAACCACAAAATTAAACAAATTGCTGGCCCTATCAAAAAAGAAAAAAAGAAATAAAAAGAAATTAGACATTACTAATAGGCTAAGATTATCTTCATCATCTAATTCTTCTACCTCCTTTTTTGAACAAGGAAATGCAAGAGCAAACCGCGAAACCAAGGATGATAAGGAGGTGGAGGAAGAGGGAAAGGAGGATGAGGCCGAGGAAGAGGTCGAGGCCGACGATGGAAATGAAGAGGAACTAGACGACTACGTCGACGAGGCGGACTATGACGAGGAATCTCACGATTGTGAGAATACCGTCTAATGGATGCTATCCTAATTTAGCGTTGTATCTTTTTCTTTAATGAAACGAACTAAGTTTTATTAATGTGTACGAACTTAAATATTTTGTCGTGGAATGTACGAGGATTATGATTAAAAGGAAAATGTAATATGGTTAAGGATTCTATTAGGAAAGCTAAATCAAACATTATTTGCTTGCAAGAAACGAAGTGGGGCAACCCGAACCCCTTCCAACATAAAAGGATACTAACCGCGCGTCATGACAAAGTCTTATTAAAAAACGCGCAAGGATCAAAAGGCGGTCTCATGATTGTGTGGGACCACAAAGTCTCCATGATAGACCATTTCAACACCCAGTCATGCTTGAATATCATTTTTTCCAAAGATGACGGACAAAAAAATTCCTCCTCTCAAACACCTATGGGCCGGCCTCGGCATCGTTGAGAGAAAAATTAGAATATATCCAAGAAATAGAAGACATAAACAAAGAATTAAATCTACCATGGATAATCATCGGCGATTTCAACCTAATTCGATCAAGGGAAGACACGACCGCGAGCAATTTAAACACAACGATGATCTTGCGTTTCAACGAGGCGATTAACACGGCGGACCTAACCGAAATTCCCCTAAGGGGAAGGAAATTCACATGGTCAAATAAAAGGGAAGCACCAACCCTAGCTCGGCTCGATAGAGATTTCATCTCAGCACACCTAGTAATGCAAAACGTGATGATCTCGCTTGAAGATCTTCCAATGACCACCTCCGACCACACACCTCTAATATTAAAGATTCAAAACAACCAAATAGAGACAACAAAACTATTTAGGTTCAAGAGAGGATGGCTCAAATGTGAGGAATTGAAAGGCCTACTTCCCGATTGTTGGAAGCAAATGTCATCAACAAATGACCACGGAATTAAATCATTCCAAAAATATCTTGACAAATCAAGGAAAAAAATAAAGGAATGGGCAAAAGCGAAGTTCAAATCGGCAAACATCGTGCATGATGATTGTATCCTCATCATTAAAATTCTCGACCTTGCCGAGGAGGAACGTAACCTATCAACGGACGAATTGAGATTGAGAATCTCGGCCAAGGAAAAAATTTGCGATTTGGTAAATCTCAAAGAGGCCATATGGCAACAAAGGACATCATGCACTTGGTTAAAATTAGGGGATGCAAACACCAAATATTTCCATGCACTAGCTTCGGCGCGGAATAAAGGAAATAAAATAATGACAATCAAAATTGAATAGGAAATAATTTCAGACCCCAACCGGATTCACATGGAATTTGATGCCTATTACGAGAGCATTCTTGGCATAGCTCCCATTTCTCCCCCAATTTATAGTATGGGGACCCTAATGCAAAACCAAACAATCAACACCGCCACGTTGACCGATATAGCGAACCCCTTTACCGATGAGGAAATTAGACGGACCGTCATGAACATGAAAAAAAGAAAATCGGTGGGACCCGAAGGATTCCCAATCGAGTTCTATCAATGTTTTTTCGACATAATATAACCGAAACTCAAGATGCTTTTTGACCAATTCTACAACCACACCTTGGCGTTGGACACCATTAACAACGTGACAATCACCTTAATAACAAAAAAAGAAGATGCGGTGGAAAGAAAGAAAGGATTTTAGACCAATAAGCGTGATTAACACGATTGGAAACATATTTTCCAAGATTTTGGCCGCGAGATTGCAACCGAAGATGGAATATCTTATCCACCGCGACCAAGCCGCTTTTATAAAAAAAAGGTCCATTGGCGAAGTCTTCCTCTCTGCACGAGAATTACTTAGTGCGGCACACAAAAGAAAAATTCCGACGATCATGCTAAAAATTGATTTTTGCAAAGCCTTCGACACCATTTCATGGGACTACATCCAAAACCTCCTAGAAGCTCGCAACTTCCCACCAAAATGGTCAAGATGGGTAAAAGAGCTACTAACCTCGGCATCGTCAAAGGTGAAATTAAATGAAAAATTAGGGAAAAAATTCAAACACAAACGGAGAGTAAGGCAAGGAGATCCCTTATCTCCGATGCTTTTCGATTTGGTAGCCGACTTGCTACAAACCTTCCTCCAAAAAAATAATCATCTCATGGTATCGCCGATCAAATTTGCAACGAGGGCCCTTCAATACGCCGACGATACGATTCTCTTTATCGAGGCACATCCGACCAACCTCAAGATCGATACTAACATACACCTTAAATCTATTTCAACGGGTTTCGGGACTTGCAATCAATTGGGACAAAACCGCCTTTGTTCCGATAGCCATACGGGAATCCCTAAATGGGACACTCCAAAGACTCCTAAATTGCGCGAGAACAACCCTACCCATATTATACCTCGGCATGCCTCTAAACACCAAAAAACCAAAAAAATTTGACTACATCCCACTAATAAGGAAAATGCAAGCCCGATTATCGGGATGGAAAGGAAAATGCCTCTCCTTGGGAGAACGACTAGTGCTTGCGAAATCGGTCTTAAATGCGGTACCGACATATTTCATGCAATGCTTCCGCCTACCTAAATGGTTAATAAAGGAAATAAATAAAATAACAAGGAATTTTCTTTGGAAAGGTGATAAGGAAAGTTTAGGCGGTCATTGCCTAATTAATTGGAAAAAGGTTTGCCTACCAAAACAAAACGGAGGATTAGGGATGTTAGATATCGAAACTGTAGGGGAATATCCCCGACCCCGGGACCGCGCAGCGGAATGAAGGCCCGGTCCGGTTCCCCGATTCCCGAGATCACGCCACGATTTCGAGGGTACGATGCAATTAGAAGGATATATCTATACCAGTGCCAAATTGATGGCACACGAAGGGTTGATCGCCGCCTTCTAATTCCTGTCACGTTGGTGACAATCCGTGCGTCCCACACCACGCTTCCTTCACCAATCGTTTTGCTACGCCGGTTCACTCGACTTCGTCTTCGTGCGTCCAAGCGTTTCTACCGTCTTTCTCACTTGAGTCGATCACAATCGAAGAACCACAAACGTCGTTCCTCTACTTGTATCCACGTTGATTCGTAAGACGTCGGTCACGGATGCACCTGCCTAGACGATGCACCGGCGAACTTGCTCGATCTAATCGATTCTCTATCTTTCGAGAAACTCTTTTCTCGATTTCTCTCTCTTCGCACCTTTTCACTATCGAAAGATCAAATCTGAATTTGCTCTTTCTTTTGGTGTATTTGGCAGAATGATAATCTCAATTGTCTAAAAAAAAAATGAGAGAGAAAGTATCCTATTTATATCTAATAGGATTAGGATTAGCCAAAAGGCATGTATATCCAATATACATCCTTTCACACAGAAAAGTGCATGAACCTGTTCAGTAATCTGTCCAGACGAAATTGATAAATTTCTCTTATAGAAAATCAACCAACATGAAAGTTGTAGATAATCTCATTATCTACACAACCCAATTGGAGTTCGTATGCAAAAGTTATGACTGTTTTACTAACTGTATGTCATACTGTTGCACCCTTTCGGTATTTCACAGAAACGACACTTATACTTCGTTCATATGAAATATATTTCTTCATGAAGGTTGTAGATAATCTTATTATCTATCTAACCCAATTTGAACCATTCAAATCGGATTTTACCACTGAACGTTATGGCCACGAATGTACGCATACATTCGTTTATCCTTGTATACACTTTTACGGTTGATCCTGAAACTGTATTTCCTTCAGTGAAACACACAACACGTCACTATTACTTAAGTGGCTTTGGAAAATATGCCAAAATAGTGACGGTATGTGGGCGACCACCATAAAGAATATATATGGAATCGGACATGCATCCCAATTGGAGAATGTGGCGAGTAAACACTCCTCCTACTTCGTCAAGGACCTACGCGCACTTCTCTCACAATTTCGAATAGCATACGATTTTGACACGAGAACGAACCAACACGCTTGGATGGGCAAACCGGATTCATTCTCCACATCCGATACTTACAAACTCCTAATAAATCCGGGAATAAAATGTGAGTGGAACACCACCTTATGGAAAAGAAAAGCGCCTGCGAAAACCAAATTTTTTGCTTGGTTGGCGCTCAACGAAAGGATCTTAACGGGAGATGTTTTGTGAAAAAGGAATTGGCCACACGAGACAACGTGCAAAAATTGCAACGACAACGTGGAAGAATCGGTGACCCACTTACTCATTAATTGCTCATATGCACAAACGGTTTGGAGAGAACTTCGACGCATCATAGGAGTATCTTTCGACATTCGCGACAACTTGCCGAAATTTTGGCTAGACAACCGACAAAAGTACACCAAAGAAAAAAAAGGACGAAATCGACACCTACTTCGTGGCCACACTTTGGACCATTTGGAAAGAGCGAAACGAACAGATCTTTAACCAAAAGAACTCGCCGCCATCCTCCACGATAGCGAAAGTCACCTACGAGGCAAAGGCATGGAAACTCCATAGCTAATCGGGATCCAAACTTCGCCCGCCACTTCTAGCTTCTCTTCTCGTCCTCTCATCAAAACTCTTCAAATCTCCTTATTTGTAGGGCGCGTCCTTGATAGATACGTGTTCACAATAAAGGACTTAGCATAGATCCTTTAATTTTTCTATTAGTTCTTTTTACATTACCGTGTAAAATCAAAACGTTGTATTAAACTCGCTTTAATATATCGAAAAGAAGCTACGCTTCTTAATTTTCAAAAAAAAAAAGAATTTATTTAGATATTAAAATAGTATTTATTTGAATTTATTTACATATTCTTAGTACATTCATATATGTTTCTCATTATTGTGTCTCGTTCACGATTGGATACAAAAATTATGCGACACCAAATTTTGCTTATTATTGTGACTCGTTACACGATTGACATAAAAAATGACAAAACATAAAGTAAAAAAATTACATGTCATGATGTTATTCATTTGGAATTATCCTGGTTCGTCATTATCAGTCGTTACTAAATTGTGGAACGTTAATGGAATACTAAATTGTGCTCATTATTATCAGTCGTTACATAATTGGCTATAAAAATAATAAAACATAAAATACAAAATTTGGTCACGTGTCACGTTCTCGTGCATTTGGAAATTTTTAATACTAACTATAATGAATGTTACAGAAATCGCTAGGCGCTAGTCGGGCGGACGAACACCGTCTAGCGCCTAGAGGGCTTAATCGTGAATTAATCGGATCTAGATGGATTTGTAATTTTACATAATTTTTGTCATATTTTTTAATTTTTATATATTATAATTTGTGCTACAACTTTTTATACTAAAAATAGCGTATATGAATTTTATTTAAAACAGCGTCGAAACAAATCATAACATGAAATTTACAACATAACATTAACAAAAATCCAAATAAACCACAAAATAAAATTACTAAAATAAAAAGAAGAAAAGAGAAAAATAAAAAGAGAAGGGTGCAGACCTTAAAAAAAAATGGGTTGTGGGCTTAAAAATAATTAAGTGGACTGGGCCTAGACGAAATTATTCGGCGCCAAGGCGGTATCTATGCGGACCTAGACGGAATTCCGCCTAGATAGAAACGATTAGAGTAAATCGGGGCGTTTGGCCGACGCCTAGCGCCTAGGTTGCCTCCTAAGCCAATTTTTAGAACCTTGACTATAATGTATCTCGCTCAGCTCCGGATAAATACATGTTATACAAAAGAAAAACATAAAACATTTTTTTACAATCGAATGGCAGTTATCAGAAGGTCCATCTTTCCTTATCAATTTAGTAGTGCATAGGCATCTCTTATAATTTGAAGGTGTTAAATCATGAATCAATATGTTGAATTTGAAGGTTTAAATGTTATGGTGACACATCAATAATGCACGGGAAGGTAAGAGGGAGGTACATCAGTGCTCTTTAAAAAATTGGGATATGGTCTACGATACAAATTATGTTGTCAAGTGCACATATGTTTGTGGTAGATTGACAACTTGGTGCGATCCTTGTGGCTCCGTTGTTTTACAAATGTGGTGCAACTGATTCGTTACACAAATTCATATATAAATGATGTTACGGAAAGTCATAAAAAGAGGTTGTTGGCCTCTCAACAATTTGAAATTTTTTAACTACTATTGTTTAATAGTATAATTGTTTAATAGTATAATAACCGTGTAATATTGACGAAATTGAAAATCTCTGTTGCTAGTTATAAACTATATTATTGTTATTATTATTATTATGAGTAGTGATGTACACACTCTAGTATTCTTTCCTCCACATCCATGATGACGGATATGATTTCACATTTTCAAATTGACACACAAAAATATGATTTAATATCTTAAATTATGATTTAATAATCTTAATATATGGTTATTGAACATACAATTAATATGAATATTGAACATGCAATTAACATCTTAATTTATGCATCTTAATTTATGGCGAAACAAAAATATCTAAGGACAAGAAGTGAGGGTATGTCCAACATTTTTCTATTATTATTATTATTATTATTGTCGGCGTACGTAATAGTAGGAGTAACCACGTTATGTAAAAAAATAGCAAATCATGTGCTCTTTGAATTTTGACTGATCAAAACTTACTAAATCGTCATAAGAGTGAATGGAACGAGGCATTCTTTCACGAATTAAGCAATGAGAAAAGCCGGGGATGACGTCACCTCTGTTCTCTGAGCTCGACATTCATTTATATTTGTAATCGGTGGCGGAACTATGCAGAATGATGGAGGAGATGCAGACCGGAAAACCACTTGCAAAGATGGAATATAACAGTGATGAAACGGCATGGCTTTGGTCTGAGTCTGTTCGAGAAATTTGGAGTATTTGATAATTTTATTTTGTACATATTTTACAAACTTGCTAGTAGGGATTGTGAGACTAAAATTTGGATGAGAAAAAACATTAAATAATTTATACGGTCATTTTTGTGCCATAAATTTATAAATCAATCAATCATATTCATATGCCAATGCCATTCAAATTACCCAAATAAAATTACACAAGCACTGAATTAAATAACATGACACAAATAAAATTACACGCGAAACAGGCCCTTACAGATAGTCTATTATAATCCTGTTATGTTAATACACATGAAAGTAATTAAATGAAATGGCAAATAAATATTTATTATTCGAACAAGGCGTGGCTGCCTGCCTCATCGACGGTATGGGCAGCGTTTGAAATTAAAACACAAGTGAAGAACGCCACGTTCGAAGGTGAACCTAAACCCCTTCTTGGGCAAATATTCCCATTCTTCATTGACAATGCGAAACATGATGTCTTGGTAGGGCGGGCCCGCATGGAAGCGAATGAAGCAAGTCTCGCCATCATCACTACCATCCTTCTCAACCGTATAAATCGGCGCCTTCGAATTCTCCACCAAATCAGGATAGAAAATACTAAACTTATAACCCTGCACCCTTTTCGGAGGCGGGTTATCGTCATCGTAATGAGTCCGGTTGTACCCGGTCCAGTTGTATCCTGTACGAACCCTGGTCGAATATTTTGGTTTCCTCCCTCTGTACTTATCTCCTCGTTTTCGCTCTAATTCGTCCCCGTCCTCCTCAGGATCCACCACTTCTCCGCCGTCAGGCCACAACGATCCTGCCTCCTCTATTGCTTCGGAACAATATCTATTTTTATCATGATTCCGTACCGTTCCCTCCTCCATCCGTACCCCTTCCTTTTTTAGTACCGCTCCTTCTTCCTCGACCCGTTGCAGATGTTTTCTCAACATAGACGCATGCATTTCTCTCAATCGCGCCTTGGATTTATAGATGCAGAGGCGTTTTAAAACGGCTTCCCAATACTCTACCACCTTGGCAGTGCCGGACCGCATCTGAGACTCGATTTGGGTCTGCATATCAACGAGCTCTTCGGAACTCTTTCCTTCTAGAAGCTTCTTCACGTCAGATTCTATGCTCCAATGCAAGCCTCTTTCTTGTGCGAGAATCCCAGCAGGAGGTTCTTCGCCACGGACTCGAGCTCGGTCTAACACGTCTCTTTTTCGTGCTTCGAGTAATTCCCAGTCACATATCGCTATCAAAGCCTCCCAATACTCGACGTGTAGAGGGATTTCTGTGTCGAGATCCAGATGCATTCTAATGTCGTCGCGTAATTCTTCCATTTCTTTAACTGTCAATCCCTTGAAGACCGTGCATGGTTCGTCCAACTCGATATCAAATTCATCACTGAAATTAAGATTCTTCGAAAGAACATCAATAGGTTTTGTACGTCCTTCGCGCAGCCTAATTTCAGATCTAACTTTGCTTTGATCAAAATGAAACTCTTCTTCTTTCTTCTCCCAATCTTGAAATTTCGCTCTTGCTCTCTCTCTTGCTACCAGTGCCAGTTCTTCTTCGCGTCGTGCTTTTTCAATAGCTCTTTCCTCTCTTCTTTTCTTCACCTTTTCTATTTCTGCGATCCTGTCTTGGTGTCTCTTCTTCTCCGATTTAACCGAAATCTCTAGATTTTGGCCTTGAGAAACATCGCGTTCGATTTTCTTCCTCCAAACAAAACTTTCAGTAAGGTTGGCATCTCCAAATGGGTTTGATTCGTTCGAATATCCCGAAACTGAACCAAACTGGACCCTTTTCGCCACTTTCAAAGCCTTTTTCTGGGCCCTTTCAGCCATGTATTCGACAATTTCATCCTCGCTAATCTGTCTCGTCTTCCTTCTACGCACTTCCTTTCTGTCCGATCCCGAATGTCTCGCTTCTTCGTCAGAAGAAAGGGTCGGCGTTCGTCGCCGTCGCTTCGACGATGAGCCGCTCTCCTTGTCTCTCCCCATATCTGGAATCGCCGGAAACCCTAGAACTTATCGCCGGAAACCCTAGAACTTATCGCCGGAAAAGATAAAGCGAGAAATGTGAGAGTCGAGTCGAGTAGTTTCTGTTATAAATGGAAATTAAAAGAATAAAATAAATAAATAAATAACAGGGTAACACACTTCCGATCCGGTGCTTCTAAAGTGCTCCAATTTATACACACTTATACATGATCATTCATGTATATTGAGTTATATCAAGTTATTATTAATATACATAATTAAGTTATCATTAATATATTAAATTATACATGATTATACACATAATATATTAAGTTATAATAAATATATTCATATTTATAATATTTATTGTTTTTCAAGATTTTTTATAATTAAATACTCATGTTGGGCAAATTTTTAATATAATTAATCCTACTAATATATTTTACATGTTATTTTTTACCTCCACGATTTGCCACGTCATCATAATTTCAATATAATTGAATTTCAGTAAAAAAGTTTTACCTGCCCACGCCTCTTCGTTAACCCTATCCCGCATGTCTCTTCACCCAAAAGCTTCTCTTTCATCAGAAGGCTTCTCTTGAAAAACACACGGCATGGTGTCTCTTCGTAAACCATGATTTACCCATTGCGTTATCTCTTCTTCTCTTTTCTTCCTCCGGCGATTTTATAAGAAAAAACACGTAGCACCCCTGATGTCTCCGCGGCGATTCTCTTTAGCTTCGTTATTTGGACTCCGTACGAGAAAGAATTTGTGAGAATAACCCGAAGAGAAAACAAGCCGTAGAATGAAAACGTGGGCGGCTCTGATTCGAGTAGGAACCATGGTATCTCCGGCAGTTCCACCTCTCCTCTCAAGTCACGAAACAAACTGAGCAAAGAACTGATAGATGTTGTCTTTGTTTTTCAATCTTGCTTTCTCGATTTTCCGTTCTCGAAGGTGCAAGGTATGAATTTATGAAAGTAGTTGTCTTTATTGCTCTCGAACTTCATATTTGTCACTGAGTTTGGGCATAATTTTTGTTTAATTAGAAGAAAACTGCACATGGTGTTTATGCTATCTTTAATTATATCTCTTGTTATACATAAGTCGGTTTTTGTTATGCATCTAAAATTTCTAAATAAATTAAGAAATCAATCAATGTCTTGGTGTCTCTTCTTCTCCGATTTAACCGGAATCTCTAGATTTTGGCCTCGAGAAACATCGCGTTCGATTTTCTTCCTCCACACAAAACTTTCAGTAAGGTTGGCATCTCCAAATGGATTTGATTCGTTCGAATATCCCGAAACTGAACCAAACTGGACCCTTTTCGCGACTTTCAAAATGGAAATTAAAAGAATAAAATAAATAAATAATAACAGTGTAAGTGTAACACCCTTTCGGTCCGGTGCTTCTAAAGTGCTCCAATTTATACACACTTGTACATGATCATTCATGTATATTGAGTTATATTAAGTTATTATTAATATACATAATTAAGTTATCATTAATATATTAAATTATACATGATTATATACATAATATATTAAGTTATAATTAACATATTCGTATTTATAATATTTTTCATTTTTCAAGATATTTTCTAATTGAATACTCATGTTTGGCAAATTCTTAATAGGAGTTATGTTTTGGAGTTAAGTTTGTTTCGATTCCTAGAAATTTCATTTCACCAAATTTTAGTTGTTCGGACAAACTAATAGGAAATCAAGTTAACAATCCAAAAATTTCAAAATTCAATCAAATCCATGAGTAAATAACAAGTTTCAAAAACTTATATATATTCATTCTTGCACACCCACACTTCAAAATGTCAATTATAACTTTATAATTTGATCAAACCTTTTGCTCCAATATGGCACTCCCTTAATTAATTTATTTCATGAAATTTTTTTATAACTTTATTCTTTGATAAGTTTGACACTAACTAGCTAAACTTTCACTTTTTTTTTTTAATTGGACTGGCAAAACTTTCTCAAAAGGATATATTACTAACTAGCTAAACAAACAATTATGTTCATCTCTTTTTTTTACCTTGGTTTTGAAATTTTTTTTTTTTTTTAATTATGATTGTCATTTTGTCATATTTAGATTCAATTTACTATTTATTGATGCCAAACATTGTTAGTTATTTAATTATTTTTGCTTGTCAAGGGTGTATATTATATTCCCTGCATTTTATTGGGTTAGGGTCATGTTCATTTATATTTGTAACCAGTGACATAAAAGGCTTTGGAGCAAAAAACAAATGGCATGGTTTTGATCCAAGTGTATTTTGAGGAATTTGGAGTATTTAATGTAATAATTACATAAAAGGAACAAATGAGCCCTTTCGAAAATCCAGGACAATTTGATTTGTACATATTTTACAAACATATTGATTGACCATCTTAGTAGGGATTATGAAAAATAATTACATTCATAGACTTTAATGGGCCTAAACCTAAGCTTTTAAAAATTACCCAAATCACAGAACTAAATGACTAACACAAATAAAATTTAAATTTCAAAGCCAATATTTTATTCTCTCTTCTTTTTCCGTTTTCTTTGTGGTTCTAAGTTTTTTTCTTGATTTATACAAAAACAAAAATACCATATAATAAAAAAAAAATCCCCAATTGTCTCAACCTATTCTTTTACAAAACAAACAAAAACACAACTTCAATTTATTACCAAAATGAAGTCTCATATATTAATGGTAGCATCCCAAAGCCTCAGAACTCCATTTCTTCCCCCGCTGCAAATCCTCTTCCGATCCAAATCTGACGAGATACACCTCACCTGCCAAATATACAAAACAAATTAAACAAAACAAATTAAATTAAATTAAATAACAGGAGTATTAATTATCGTACCATAGCAGGGGTTTTTTGAGGGGTGCGATAGAGTTGCCAATTCGAAGTTTTGGAGGGGGTTCCTGAGAAACTCGCCCCTATCGGTCTCTCTTGCACTCTATGATACAACGACATTGAATTATCCGCAGCCCCGATCCCAAGCCAGTGATCACCCGCATTTATTGATAATATCGACGCATTATGCATCGTCAAATTCTTCACACACTTTATCCCCACCCCTATCAAAATATATAATAAAAAAAAATTGGAATTAACCTGTAATAATAAAAAAAAATAACCTATTATTATTTACCTGATTCATTTCCCCAGAATCGAATCAACCCATCGCTCAAACCTACATAGATACATGATATACAAGATTGTTGTTTGTAATATTAAAATGGTGCAGGGGGTGGAATGAAAAATACCGGTGATGAAGCCTTTATCAGAAGGAGAATATTCAACGCAGACAATGGGGCCCGCATGGCAGGCTAATATAGCCTCGCAATTTCCTTTTTTCGCCGACCAAACCCTAGCCGTCCAGTCATCGCTCCCAGTAATTACAGTGTTTCCCACCATCCTTAACGACCTTATCCATTTCGTGTGACCTTGGAGTTTGCACAATGACTTACCCGCTCTAATATCCCAAATATTCGCCACGCTGTTAATAAAACAAAACAGAATATTGTTAGCATGAACGAAATATTAATATAATATATATAATTGATGTAGTTTACGTGTCTCGGCCAGAAGCGGCTAAGATGCCGAGGTTATCGTCATAAGCCGAGTCTTGAGCCATCTCCAGTTGATATTTTTCAAAAGATTGCAGAACTACTGTTAAGAATACAAATTCGAAAGCGGATATCTTGCACAAAGTGTGCGATAAGGTATCATAATGACAAGTACACCCGGTGTTAACGCTATGCTTTTCGACTCATTAGCTAACTCTCTCTGATCTAATTTAATTTAATGTAATTAATGTGAATTTAAATAAATGTGGTCAGATTAAATAATGCTGCGCGAATATTAATGTGACAAGAACAACCGAATAATGAGTGCAAAGTAATGGTAGTGCTGAAACAAGACGATTGTATGTGAGCTTTTTGTTCAACTCAATCCCGGTTATGTCCCTCTAAAGCTACTCATGTCGTAGGTGTTATTGGACCGGGTTTAATTGGTGCTACTCTTCTCGATCAAATCTCTGACCAGGTCAACTAACCTATAATTTTAAAATATTTATTTTTATTATTAATTTGTTTATTTTGCTTAGTTAGGCCGTTGCGTTCAAAGAAGAATTTAACAATTTATGTGTCATGGGAATAACTGGCTCGAACAAGATGGTTCCGAGCAATGCGTATGTTTTTTTTATTTTAAAAGTCCAATTATTTTTTCCAATGGAAACTAAAGTTTGTACTTATCGTCTCTCTTTGTCCAGATAAGCCTTGTGGGGAGATACGAGCCGAGTCTTTCCTTGCTGATTTGCTCGATTCGGAAAAAAATAAGGTCTTTTTTTTTTTAAATATCACAAGCTTTTGTTCGAGTCGTTTTTATTTTTATTTATTCTCTTTGTATGAAAGAAGGAAATGCGATAAATCAACTAATCCAATTTTTTCATTTTATTTTAGTTTCAGGAAATGGGTAGTTAATCGGCCATCGGAGATATTTTTTGTGCCGAGATCCTCGAGTACTCAACAGACTGCGGAAGCTATTTTGGATGCCGAGTTCCTTGAAGCCGTATTTTTTTTAATTCTAAGTTAATTTAAATATCATTATAATTATAATAATGATTATATTTCATCATTCATCATCATCATCATCATCATCATCATCATCATCATTCAGCGTCATCATCATCATTTATCATTCATCATCAAGCATCATGCATCATGCATCATCATCATCATACATCATCATCATATATCATCGTAATCATTCATCATCCATCGTCATCATCATCCATCATTCTTTGTCATTCATCATCGCAACCATCATCATCATCCTAAAAAGAACAAGAAAAGAAAAAGGAAAAGAAAAAAAAAAAAAACTAAATCATAGAATGTTTGTTTTGTATGGAAAAAAAGATTGTATCTTTGCTACATATTGTCTATCAAGCTTTTCCTGAAAACGACCAAAGTAAAATATAAAACAAAAAGAATATGAAAAATGAGTGAACCAAATATGAAAAACGAAATACTAATATGAGTAAATACATTTTGAAAACACGAATACAATTATGAGTAGAAAATATAAACACATGCACGAGTATGTAGCGGATACAACATATACATATTCAATATTAAAGACGTGTCAAAAATTTGAATTACAAAAACAAATACAAAGTGCGTACACAAGAACAAATACGAAAAAGAAACAAGTACTAGAACCAATATTGATTAATTACAAACATGAACACAAAGCGTGTGCAAAAGAACAAATTCAAAGAATAAACAAATAGCAGCACCAAATATATAGACAAAATATGAAGCGCATCATATTGATTTTAACATGAACTATGCATTATATTTAGAAAAACACATATAATTACACATAAAAATGCAAAGACAAATATATAGACGAAATAGAAACACATATATGCAAATACAAAATATAAATACAATACTGAAATAAAAACGCAATAATATAACTACGACAGTGGAGACAAACACAGGTACTTTAATGAACTACAAACTACAAATCACGAACCAATACGAATATGAATATTAATTCGGAGAACGCAATCACCATAATACGAACACAAATATGCACAAAAACACAAATACATATATATCGATGAAATAAAAATAAAAGCATCAGTATGAAATTCAATCACGGAAAACAAGTACGAATTACACATACAAACATGAAATGCCAAAACGAGTAAAAAATAAAAAATAAATAAATAGAAATATGAACACGAGAATGAATGCGAATACGAATATGAATGTGTATACTATTACAATCATGAATTATAAACTAAAAAATAACAATTAAAGTTACAAATTTTGAACGTTGAACAATTTGTGCAAAACTTAAATAAAAATGAACATGATAGAAAATGATAATGGCATTATGATCTTTAAGAATTTTGAGGTGATTTCAGATTTTTTGGGTTAGTTGCCAATCAATTTCCACCAATCATATTATATTTATAATATCAATAAATTCTCCAACCACGCAAAATTGAATTGAAACACATCATGCGAGACTTAAAAAAATGAACATGGCAGTACATAAGAATGATAATGTCATCATGAACAAATGTGAATATGAAATGCGAAATACAAAAAACGGACAAGACGAAAAATAAAATGCAAAATATGAATACAAATACGATCAATGATAATGATACGGATACAAGGACAATTACAAATACAAAAATGAATACGAAAAGGCATGTTCATCTTTCTTAAATTACTAAAAAGTTCTCTGTAAAATTCATACGTTCTACTTTACATAGTTTGAAAAACCGCCATATGTTGTACTTTACATAGATCGAAAAGTATGACTGTTTTGATCTCGATGCGTCTATATTCGTACCTCGAACTATGAGCAAATACCCTATCATAATTTCTCTTGAATCGATAATGCATTCAATGTTCATTGAAAATTGAAAACATGCCTCACACAAAATGCGTGATAACATGTAACGAATTTTTGTACAAACCTACAATAAACCAAAGTACAAGTCTTGAGCCAATATACATTCACGAACATTTACACAGGCCATCCATGCGAGGCATTAAATGCAACGAAAATGAAATTAGTTATTCTCCTCACTTCCCTTTAAATAAGGAAAAATTGTATTTCAATCATTGGAAATATTTATCGCGCAATAGGCCTTCTTCTCGCAGCATTCACCTTACTTCTTTACATCAACCATAAAACAACTCATTAATTAATTAAAAGATGCCTCAAAAATGCGAGATAACACGTAACAAACTTTTGTACAAACCCGCAATAAACGAAAGAAGAAATCAAGAGCCAATGTACATTCAGGAACAATTACAAAGACCATGCATGCGAGACGGTAAAGCCAACGGAAAGAGTTATAGTTTCCCCTTCTGAATATTTATATAAAACCTGTAATTTAAAAAAAAATAAGGATATTTCTAGTATTGTTCTATGATATCTTTGTAGTTCATTGCATTATGAAAAAAATTAAGAAAAACAAAAATAAACAACCTGCAAAAAAACAAAATGAATCTATACACCAAAAAAAGAACATACAAGAACAAAAAAAAAAGAAAAAAAATGTATTGTTTTCTTTCATGCCTAAAGACAATAACATAACTTTGTGGTCATCATCAGGTTATTTTTTCTTTTTTGTGTGGCAAGTTAACGATCCATCATTCAAGATAGACGCTTTGAGTAAAAAATTATAACATTCCTTCGAATTAAAGAAATATATTGTTTATTAGCGAAAATTCGAAAATACTCGCGTGAAATTTGCAAAACGTAGTCAAGATGTACTTTAGAGACGTGTTAGTCAATTGGTTCTAACGTGCCCAAAACCTGAAACTCATAAGCCTAAACGCAAAAACTCAAATGTGAAATCATCAACATCATCATCATCATCATCATCATCATCAACAACATCATCATCACCATCGTATCATCATCATCATCATCATCATCATCATCATTCTTCTCCCGGTTTTGTCGATGATGTATATGAAATAAACAAATTTTACAACAAGAATTGTTTGAATTGTTCAAGAAATCCGGCTCATTAACAATTCAAACGATACTTGCTGTTAAATTTATAAATATCATGATTTACTTAGGCAAACATGCAATACTTGCATATTTTATTCTTGACTGAAATTGTTCGTTCATTCGGATGTATTTATTGTGTAATTTTTTAATAACGTAATTAATTATTACTTTATATTGTTGTAATTCATTTTGTTTCATTTATTATTAAAAGTTATCTAATGTTATATATTTATTTAGTTGCGAAATATTTATGTTTGTGTATCGCATTCCTATATGTTACGCATGATGTATTCATTATTTGTTGATATTATGCGCTCAATCAACATATATGATATATTTATTTAAATTCGGAAAATAATATTGAACTGCGACATTAAATAAAAAATGAAATACCGCTAAAAAAGACAACAACAAAACAAAAATAAAAAATAATATATAAAAAAAACAATCACAAACTCGAGAACACCCGTGCAACTGCACGCAATTGCGCTGGGAAAGAAGCTAGTTATATGTTAATTTTAAATAGTTTAGTATTAAAAAGTATACACTATATTGCTGATATGATTTAATGAATATTATTCGTTTAGATTTGTGTACAAAATTGTTTCACATTATGTGTTACTTTAAATAGTTTAGTATTAAAAAGTATTGGAAAATAAATATGTCCAAAGAATTTCTAATAAAATTTAATGAATACTATTCGCTTAGATTTTTATTTTCAATGAGTACTTAGTATACGTTTAAATATATAATATACTATTTTTTTTTTTTTGAAAAAGAGCCTAGAGCACGAAACGTGGTCTTGCGGTTCTAAATTTTAATAGATACTAGAAAGTAGTACAGCGGTTAAGGACGATTACAATCTAAATACAGAGTTCTAACGCTAATATAAATACCCAGCTTTTGAGATCCTAAAATAAAAATTATAGCTTTCCTATGGTCCAGGAATGGAGGGTGTTGTTGCATTCTTCCTTGATTAATCCTGGCATTCGACCTTTTCTCTTGAAGATTCGATTGTTCCGTTCCTACCAGATGGCCCCGACACACGCCACCCATAAGCGTGTCGGATCTCGAGTTGTCTTGATTTGGCGCAGAGAGTAAAAGAAGTCAATGATCGTCGGAGTATCATCTTCCAGTGTGATACCGATTAGTTTGTAGCACTCGATGGAAAATGGGCATTGGATGAAGAGGTGTGTTGTAGTTTCGAGAGTTTCGCCGTTTAGCGAGGTTTTCTTGGGTTAGAATACGGTTATGGCCAGCAAGCCATAGGAATAGTTTGATTTTCGGTGGGACTCGTAGATGAAAATCAAGTGTTGGTCATTCGACTATCTCACCGGAGTGACAAATCGTCTGATAGATTTTTTTGGTGGTGAAAATTTGTGAGGATCGGGTAGTGGTATCCATAGGAGAATATGAGAGATTGTATATTGGAAATAAACCTGTCAAATCCTTGACAAAATATGAAATGAAGTTGCCTTTTAGGCTTTTAAGCTCGATGGTGGATTGAATACCATAAATATCTTTGATATATGAAACATAAGATAATGTGTGAATAATCAAAATATGTTTGTTATCATATGGATTTGATATATATGTTTGTTATCGATTACCATAGTAAAAAAATTCGGGGAGTACTATGATAGAATTAATTAATAAATAAATAGCTAAAATTCTTAAAAAATCATGGACCCATTTTTTTTTTTTTTAAAACGAATATTTGTAGAATAATGATATATTTTGTAAGATTCTAATTTATATTTATCATTTAATGTTATTCAAAACATAAATTTTGTAGAATTAATTAATAAATAACTAAAATTCTTAAAATATTTTTTTAAAAATCGATCCATGATAAAAAAAAAAGTTGAGTCCTTTCATGTCATTTTCAATCTAGAACAAGATACACACATCTGCGGGGATTCACATATGCCATTAAAGGCCTGTCACCAGACATTGTCACCATATCACTCCTCTTCGCCATTGACCTCTTTTGAAAAACAAAAAATTTAACAAGTCAAATCTTTGAGTGAAGAAACAAGATAGAGGGGCAAAATAGTAAATTTACCTTGCATTTTGTACGACGAATATTATAGACGTCCTCGATGAGTTCAATCTCTCTCCTTAGTCTATAGGAGACTCCATCGATTTCGAGTAATTCTTGCATCGTATGTGCTGGTAAAGGTAGTTCAATGGCTATATAAAATGACACGGTCTCCGGTTTTCTCACAAATTCCTCCACATACGGTGCAATTTTTACCTCTCTGCACAAGTCTAAAATCCAAAAAAATAACAAACAAACAAACAAATATCTTATGAGTTAATTAAAACGTACCAGCAGCCCTTTGAGCAAGGGTATAAGAGTCGAACATGTCGTAAACCCACTTGGGCCAGTAAGTCATAGGAGCAGCAAAACCGTGCCTGCCCACACCATAATTCTTCTTCATGTTCTTTTTCATGTTGTCCATACGATTCGTTTCACAATATGGAAATCCTAACCATGATTCTTCTTCCACTCCCCCACTCGACGACTCGAAGTCGTCATCATGACCAAACACGCATCTTTTCCTCTTTTCTTTACGACAGCTTTTACTGGGAGTAATACCAATAGGTGAAGTTGGATCTTCGTCGAGATTGAATCTGAGTCGTTTGGTTGGAGAGAAGTTCGAATTAGGTTTAGGGTTTGAAACTGGGACTGAGGCTAATTTTGCGAATGCATCTCTTGGGGTCCGCAAAGGAGTTCCTTCTTCTAGTATTTTAACTTCTGCACATGGCTTTTTAGTAAAAAAAATGGAAAATAAGTAAGTGTAAATTCTAACTTTCGAGGTGTGAAAATGAAAACTTGCGAGAATTAAATAAAAGGGTAAAATAGAGAGAGATTTACAGCTCCGTTATTATCAGTAAAACGGCGAATTAATCGGAATCTTTGCTGGCCTTGTATGATTACGTTTATACTGCCGTCCTCTAGTCTTCTATAATACTTTATCTAGTTGACCAGGTCGATTATAAGTTGAGTCCATTAAAATTTTGGATAAAATAACAAGTAAAAACAAATAAAATAAATATTCACCTCAGCAGTAGTTCCGATTACGGAATATTTACGTATCGTTTCATCTTGATTTCTAACTACGTGGATCTGAACAAAATTTAAATTAACAATCAAATTAATTAATGGAAAGTTACATAAAGATGAAGAATTTACCACTCCTAGAGTGCCCGGTGCATCCACTTGATTCAAGGCTTTCAAAAAGGATGTTATGAATCTATTTTTTACTATGTTGAGTGGCAATGTTCTTCCTGGAAACAATACACCTTCTGCAAAACAAAAATAACAAAATCAGATGTTAATAAATTGAGTAATTAATTGAAGATATAAGCAAAATTTACGAAATAGTTAATTTGTTCACCTTGAAAATAGAACATTGGCAATTTCATAACTTTTTGTCCTTCTAGAACTGAAAGTGTACTATGGGCATCAAATACAGGCCAGCTTCAAATAAATAACAAATTAATCACTCAATTTCGAATCACATTCTCCCAAATAATTAGAGCAGAATACCATCAATTCCATCTAATTTGGACGAGCGGAAAACAAACACTTAAATAATTCCCAAAACTAAAAGCAAAACCCTAAACCCTAACCTGAGGAGATCGTCGTGGGAAGAAGAAGAAGAAGAAGAAGAAGAAGAAGAAGAAGAAGAAGAAGAAGAAGAGGAGGATTCAGAAGACTGTACTTCCTCGATATGGAGTCCCTCCATCTTCATGCAGAGCTGCCGTATCTCCTCCATTTTCCGCCTCTCGTGCTCCAATAGGTCGTCCATTTCCTCTCCTTCTCTTCTCTTTTCCGCTCTCTCCACGAGAATTCTGCAACTGTAAATTTTATAAACTCGGAGAAAATACTAATAGGTTTATTTCATTAACTGATTACAAGATAACGGTTAACCAATTAAACCACTAATTAACTTAACTAATCATATAATGACAAGTGTCACTTGTTAATACCTAATCCTAAGAGCTAATCTCAATCGTATGATTATAACAGCCATGATCTGAGGGTTCATATAAATTCAAATATTCAAGAAGGCCCACATAGATAAAAGCCCGATAGCAATCCATTTGAAAAACTAATCTCGTGTGGTGTGACTAGCAATTCAAATTCAAATATTCAAATATTCAAGAACACATCCATGATTCTCATTTTTGAGCATTTATTTGTACACAAATTTGTTCCTGTATTGTTTCAATTCTATTTATCTTTTTTTTTTGCTTGTTCTTTACCCGATTTTTTGTTATTTATTTACGTGCTTAAGTAAAGTTAGATCATTTACATGGTGTAAGAAGTTAATTTAAAGTGATGTTTCTCATTGTGCTCTTGGAATTTTGACAAATAAAAACTTACTAAATTGGCACTGTATTACTGAAAATTGCAAAAAAATAAAAATAAACACAACTAGAAGGTACCCTCGCTCCGTTTCGGAAAACACAAAATAGATAATCTACGATGCGAAATTATTGTTTCTTTTATAGTTTATATTTTAGGAAATTATAATAAAATGTTATCTTTTATTTTTGTTATGGTATTATGAAAAGATCATGTCATGTATCTGAAATTTGATAGGAGATTAATTTTATTTTGATATTTGTGACTTGTGATGTTATTAAGAATTTTTTGTTCATATTTTATTCTAAATTTATTTTTATTTTATTATAATAAAATATTAACAAAAAATTATGAAAAGATAGGAGAATTAAGAAGTATACTATGCGCATGTTATTATTATTTTTATTTTATGTGACTTGTGATGTTATTAAGAATTATGAAAAGAATCTACTATGCGCATGTTATTATTATTTTTATTTTATGTAACAACATTATATATGCGCTATTGTTTCAAAGATAAGAATAAATATTCGTTTCAAATAGAGTGACTTCTTAATTCTCCTATAAATAATTGAAAATGAAAAACATTATTTAATTTATTTACAACGAACCAAAAGTATATGTTTATCTCATTTAACCTTTTATGGGAGCATAAATACTTTTCTAGAACTGAATAAACATTATACTACAAATTTATTTACATATATTAAAATAATATTATTATGAACTTGTTAGATATTAATATTATAATAAAATATACTATGAATTTATTTATATATAAAATAAGTAATAATTTTATATTATTTAGATATTAAAATATTATTAATATGAACTTATTTAGATATTATTCGTACATTCATTTTATTTGTTCATTATTATGTCTCATTACACGATTGGTTACACAAATTGTGCAACACTAAATATTTTTCTTTATTGTGACTTGTTACACAATTGACAACAAAATCGATAAAACATAAAATAAAAAAGACACATGTTGTTGTTCTTTTGACATCATGATGACTCGTTACATGATTACCTACAAAATTTATGATTTATTTATACATTAAAATAAATATTAAAATGAATTTATTTAGACATTAAAATAGTATTTATTTGAATTTATTTACATATTCTTAGTACATTCATATATGTTTCTCATTATTGTGCCTCGTTCACGATTGGCTACAAAAATTATGCAACACCAAATTTTACTCATTATTATGACTCGTTACACGATTGACATCAAAAATGACAAAACATAAAGTAAAAAATAATACATGTCATGATGTTATTCATTTGGAATTATTCTGACTCGTTACATGATGACTATAAAAGTTATGGAATACTAAATTGTGCTCATTATTATCAGTCGTTACATAATTGGCTATAAAAATAATAAAACATAAAATAAAAAATTTGGTCACGTGTCACGTTCTCGTGGATTTGGAAATTTTTAATACTAACTATAATCAACGTTACGTAAATTGCTAGGCGCTAGTCGGACGGACGAACACCGTCTAGCGCCTAGAGGGATTAATCGGGGATTAATCGAAAATTAATCGGATCTAGCGATTTGTAATTTTACATAGTTTTTGTCATATTTTTTAATTTTTATATTTATAATTTTTGCTACAACTTTTTATTCTAAAAATAGTGTATATGAATTTTATTTAAGACAACGTCCAAACAACTCATAACAAGAAATCTACAACATAATATTAACACAAATTCAAATAAACTACAAAATAAAGTTAATAAAAATAGAAAGAAGAAAAGGGAAAAAGAAAAAGAGAAGGGTGCATGCCTTAAAAAAAATGGGTTGTGGGCTTAAAAAGAAAAATAATAAAGTGGGCTGAATCTAGATGGAACTATTCAGCGCCTAGACGGTATCTAGGCGGGCCAAGGCGGAATTATTCCGCGCCTAGGCGGTATATATGCGGGTCTAAGCGAAATTTCGCATAGACCGAAATGATTAGAGTAAATATGAGCGTTTGGTCGGTGCCTAGAGCCTAGGCGGCCGTCTAGGCTGACTTTTAGAACCTTGACTATAATGTATCTCGCCCCGCTCCGGACAAATACATGTTATACAAAAGAAAAACATAAAACCTTTTTTGTTATCAATTTAGTACTGCATAGGCATCTCTTATAATTTCCGGAAACATAGGGTCATGATTCTTTTCGGATACTTATAAAAATGTAAAAGTATTCATAAATTCTTATATATGAGAAATATCTAAGGACAAGTAGTGCTTTTAAAAAATTGGTATATGGTATACGATACAAATTATGTTGTCAAGTGCACATATGTTTGTGGTAGAGTGACGGCTTGGTGCGATCCGTGTGGCTCTGTTGTTTTACAAATGTAGTGCAACTGATTTGTTACACAAATTCATATAGAAATGATGTTACGGACAATCATAAAAGGAGGTTGTTGGTCTCTCAACAATTTGGATAATTTTAAATACTATTGTATAATAGTATAATAACCGTGCAATATTGACGGAATTGAAAATCTATGTTGCTAGTTATAAACTATATTATTATTATTATTATTATTATTATTATTATGATTATGAGTAGTGATGTACACACTTTAGTATTCTCTCCTCCACATCTATGATGGCGGGAATATGATTTCACATTTTTAAATTGACACACAAAAATTTAATGTAACATCTTAATTTATGATTTAATAATTTTGATTTGTGGTTATTGAACATACAATTAATATGAATATTGAACATACAATTAACATCTTAATTTATGGCAAAACAAAAATATCTAAGGGCGAGAAGTGAGGGTATGTCCAACATTTTTCTATTTTATTATTATGTCAATGCCATTATTTTCTTCTCTTCTATTTTTCATTTGTATCCCACAGTCCATTTATATCCCGTATGAACCCTATTCAAATATTTCGGTTGTACTTCAACTATAAGCAACATTCATTGAAAATTATTCGTATTTGTCTTCTCTGATGCACCCATTTGCTCGAGTCCAATGGAGCATTGCCATTTGCTCCATTGGAGCAATGCCAATTGCTCGATTTGCTCTCATATCCTATTCAACTTTCTATGAGAGTCCAACGGAGCATTGCCATTTGCTCGATTTGCTCCCATGTCCCATTCATGAAAGGAAAAATATACTTTGACCCCAAATCCCACTTTTTCATCCACGATGACATCGGATTGACCATGCACATGTCACTTTTACACCCACTAAGTTAATTGACATGTACCAATGAAATAATGAATTCATCAATTACATGGTACACCGTGTTCAATTGACAATGCACCCATTATTTGATTAAATTATGATAAATAATTAACAAATAATATATATATTATGATAATTAATTATTACATTGAATATTAATGAATTGTGTCAATTAGAAAAATAATACATGATTAATCCAAATTAATTAGTTTAGTTATATCAATAATTTAATTAATACGATTAATATAATTATATTAACGCAAACAAAAATAATTATGTTAATTATATTTCTTTTACAAAGTTTATTTTAATTGTTAATTGATGAAATTAATATACGAATTTTCAGTTTAATTAGGAATCTAATAATCAGGTTGAGTTTTAATTAGCACCATTTTACTTATCATTATAAAATCGATTCAAATCAATTAATATATTAATTTATCAATTCAAATCAATTTATATTAATTTATCAATTCAAATCAATTAATATAATTTATCAATTTTAACTAAGTGTCATTATAAAATAAAATATAATTAATTTAACTTTTCAAATTAGTTCAAATTAATTCATCAATTCAAATTACAAATATTTATTAATTAATATTTTTTTCATTAACAACAAAATTAACAAATAAATACATAATTAACAAGATTAATTTCCGTATTAAAAAAGAATTTCAGAACAAACAACAATTCATATTACTAATCTGTTTTCCATTTAGTACTTCTTCCATGATAAAATCTAATTAACTAATACAGTTAATTTATCAATTCAAATTACTAATCAATCAACTCATAATTTACCAAATTCAAATTAAGTTATCAATTCAAAATCTGAAATTTAATGCATATCTGCAATTCCTCAAATTCAATAATTAATTAAATTCCAAATTTATAATTTTTGCCATACTAATTAATTACACCATTAATTACTAGATAATTTCCTAATTGACACCTCCAATTTAGGAAGAAAATCTAAATATTTCTTTTTCATCTTCAAACCTGTTAATATAGGGCAAAAAAATTATTTCGAAATATTTTAATTAATTACTTTTAATCCAATTAACAATATAAATTAACAACATGCAAAAAAAATCTTGTTGAATTAACTCAACTAATGTTCTATTCAATTACAAATCTAATTGAATTAACAACAAGAAAAAAATTAAAAAAAAAAAGTTTATTGAATTAACAGGAAAAAACAAAATCCATTTAAAATCGCTGTGTGAATCGAAATCGTTGTACCAATAAATCGTTGTAAATAAATATTTATTATTTGAACAAGGCGTGGCTGCCTGCCTCATCGACGGTATGGGCAGCGTTTGAAATTAAAACACAATTGAAGAACGCCACGTTCGAAGGTGAACCTAAACCCCTTCTTGGGCAAATATTCCCATTCTTCATTGACAATGCGAAACATGATGTCTTGGTAGGGCGGGCCCGCATGGAAGCGAATGAAGCAAGTCTCGCCATCATCACTACCATCCTTCTCAACCGTATAAATCGGCGCCTTCGAATTCTCCACCAAATCAGGATAGAAAATACTAAACTTATAACCCTGCACCCTTTTCGGAGGCGGGTTATCGTCATCGTAATGAGTCCGGTTGTACCCGGTCCAGTTGTATCCTGTACGAACCCTGGTCGAATATTTCGGTTTCCTCCCTCTGTACTTATCTTCTCGTTTTCGCTCTAATTCGTCCCCGTCCTCCTCAGGATCCACCACTTCTCCGCCGTCAGGCCACAACGATCCTGCCTCCTCTATTGCTTCGGAACAATATCTATTTTTATCATGATTCCGTACCGTTCCCTCCTCCATCCGTACCCCTTCCTTTTTTAGTACCGCTCCTTCTTCCTCGACCCGTTGCAGATGTTTTCTCAACATAGACGCATGCATTTCTCTCAATCGCGCCTTGGATTTATAGATGCAGACGCGTTTTAAAACGGCTTCCCAATACTCTACCACCTTGGCAGTGCCGGACCGCATCTGAGACTCGATTTGGGTCTGCATATCAACGAGCTCTTCGGAACGCTTTCCTTCTAGAAGGTTCTCCACGTCAGACTCTACGCTCGAATGCAAACCTCTTTCTTGTGCGAGAATCCCAGCAGGAGGTTCTTCGCCACGGACTCGAGCTCGGTCTAACACGTCTCTTTTTCGTGCTTCGAGTAATTCCCACTCACATATCGCTATCAAAGCCTCCCAATACTCGACGTGTAGAGGGATTTCTGTGTCGAGATCCAGATGCATTCTAATGTCGTCGCGTAATTCTTCCATTTCTTTAACTGTCAATCCCTTGAAGACCGTGCATGGTTCGTCCAACTCGATATCAAATTCATCACTGAAATTAAGATTCTTCGAAAGAACATCAATAGGTTTTGTACGTCCTTCGCGCAGCCTAATTTCAGATCTAACTTTGCTTTGATCAAAATGAAACTCTTCTTCTTTCTTCTCCCAATCTTGAAATTCCGCTCTTGCTCTCTCTCTTGCTACCAGTGCCAGTTCTTCTTCACGTCGTGCTTTTTCAATAGATCTTTCCTCTCTTCTTTTCTTCACCTTTTCTATTTCGGCCATCCTGTCTTGGTGTCTCTTCTTCTCCGATTTAACCGAAATCTCTAGATTTTGGCCTTGAGAAACATCGCGTTCGATTTTCTTCCTCCACACAAAACTTTCAGTAAGGTTGGCATCTCCGAATGGATTTGATTCGTTCGAATATCCCGAAACTGAACCAAACTGGACCCTTTTCGCCACTTTCAAAGCCTTTTTCTGAGCCCTTTTAGCCATGTATTCGACAATTTCATCTTCGCTAATCTGTCTCGTCTTACTTCTACGCACTTCCTCTCTGTCCGATCCCGAATCTCTCGCTTCTTCGTCAGAAGAAGGGGTCGGCGTTCGTCGCAGTCGCTTCGACGATGAGCCGCTCTCCTTGTCTCTCCCCATATCTGGAATCGCCGGAAACCCTAGAACTTATCGCCGGAAAAGATAAAGCGAGAAATGTGAGAGTCGAGTCGAGTAGTTTCTGTTATAAATGGAAATTAAAAGAATAAAATAAATAAATAAATAACAGGGTAGGCCCTACATATTTTTGGTGCTCACTTCCGATCCGGTGCTCCAATTTATACACACTTATACATGATCATTCGTGTCGTGTATATGGGCATGTTTGAATTGAGGGATTTTGGTGTATTTTGATGCAAAATCCTGGATTTGGGTTGAAATCCTTTGTTTGTTTTCAAGATGTATTGTATTTCATGTCTCAAATCCAGGATCTTGGTTTACATATTTTTTTTCGGTATTTCACGTTGCTCCGTGTATTTCTCTCTCTCTTGTCTCTTGGCGCCAGACTACTCCCCCACCTTATTTCTCCTCACTTGGCGCCAGACTACTCCCCCACCTTATTTCTCTTGGCACCATTTCAGCCTTATTTCTCCTCTCTTCTCACTCTGGAGCATTCATTTCATCTCATGAAGCTATTTCTTCTCACCTTGGCTCTAACTCCCTCAAGTATCTCATCATTTTAGGTAATTTTTATTTTTCTTTTCCTTCACGTTGGCTCCAAATTTTTTTTTTCTGCCATTCCTCTGCTGGATTAATTAAGACTTGAATATTTCTAAAGCTCTATCACATTCATTTTTTTTGAGTTTTTGTTGGGAGAAAATGATTTCATAAGCCGTAGCTTAGGTGTTCGATGAAATGCATACTTAAAATAGAAGGTAATTTTATTATAATTTCATTCAATTATCGACGATGTAAGTTTATTTTTGCATGAATTCAATTTCTGTACCAGTTAATTTTATTGTATTAGTTACTATTATTTAATTAGTATTTTTCTAAGTCTATTTTTTTGATTTTTTGTTGGGAGAAAGTTGAATTTTATTTTTATTTTTTATGTTTAATTAGTATTTTACTATTTCGAATATGGAAATTTATGTCATTTGCATGTGATAATTAATAATTAATAAATTATGGATTAGTTTAATTGCATTATTAATGATCATGAATGCAATAAAAAACAAACAAATAATTTTAGAATACATATTACACAATCCCTCAAATCAAACAACTTGTATGGATCTTGCAATACATGGATATTCAAATACATGTATTTGATATATCCATGTATTCCAAAATCCCTCAAATCAAACATGCCCTATTATTTTTCAAGATATATTAAACAACTTGTAGTAATGTCTATGTTGCGCGGAGTAATGTATGTGCACAATGCACTTATACAATAATTACAGCACGTTGTATTTTTGTTATTTCATTATTTGCAAAAAAAAAAAAAAAAAAAGATTTTATATCCATGTTTCTATGAATCACAATATTTCATATCAAACACCTTATAAACACCATGTTATTTATGACAAAATTTGGTAACTTTATAATTTGTTAAATTTAATACTAACTTGCTCAAATAGGAAATTAATGATATTATATTATATTAATGTGGATATAATTAATTTATCATTATATATTATTATAATATATAATGTTATGTTAATTGTATAGATATCATTATTTTATTGTTATCATATATTATTATCACGTATTATTACAATAATTATTGCCATAATTATAGCCATATAACTCATTATTTTATTGTAATAATATATAATACTAATATTATAATAATTACATCCATATAATACATTATTATAATAATATTAAATGTATTGTTATATTAATAAAATTTTATTTTATGCATATAATAATATTGTGTATAATGATAAATATAATAAAATGATGATATTGCAAGAGTTGACATGAATTAATTAAGCGAGATTTGAAATTCTGTTGTCTAATGACAACTATACCTCTATTTATGATGATTAATATTTCTTCACTTATTTTTATTATTGTTATTTTTTTCTATAAATTATGCAAATAAAATATTATTGTCTTTAATTTTTCTCATCATAAAAAAATATTCAAATTGTAATCCGTAATATATATATATATATATATTGGTTCTTCGTGATGTTAGAAAATTTACTATTATAACATTTATGAAAGATAGAAAAAATAGTAGATAAGTTCTTCGTCAAAAGAAGGGTTTGACGTTCGTCGCCATCGACGTCGCTTTGACGACTGAGCCGCTCTCTTTGTCTCTCCCCATATCTTCAATCATATCTTGAATCGCCGGAAACCTTCGGGCTTATCACCAGAAAAGATAGAGCGAGAAAGGTGAGAATCAAGTAGTTTCTGTTATATATGGAAAACTAAAAAAATATAAAATAACACCCTTCCGATACGATGTCGATGCTTCCAAATGGCTTATACATGATTATTCATGTGTATTAATTATTAAGTTATAGGGACAATTTCATCTACGTCCCTTCAAAAATTTAAAATAACAAATATGTTCCTTTAAAATTGTTAATGTGAAATAGGTTCTTTAAAAATTAATTGCAAAATTAAAAATTATCAAATATGTCCATTTAAAATTGTTAATATGAAATATGCCCTTTAAAAATTAAAAAACCTACAAATTTAACCTTGTAAAATTAAAAATTATCAAACATTTAAAAATAATATAATATCAAAAATATCCAATCCGTTAATTTACCATCATATTCATCATAATTTATAATTATTAATTATAATTAAATCACTAATTACAATTTCATATGACCAAAATACGCCTTTATAACATGAACATTCTCTCTGATCCATTAACCTCAATCTCAAGATTGCAATTATTCTTCTGTCTTGTCGCCCATAAAAGAGGAAGCATCGCCAATCGCCAATCGCCAATCGTCCCTCTACCTTATGTATGTCTCTTGCTCCTAAAGATGCGCCTAAACCATCTTCTGATTGAAGCTGATAATACCCTAAATTCACCACTCTTATAGTTCTGTTCCATTAAGCAACAAAAACATTCATGTCTTCTGCTTTTCAAGTTTAATTTCATTCATTAGTAAAAAATGCACCGGTTATCACTTAGAAAATAGGATATGAAACAAGATGGACAAGGAAGCTGGGGAGAAATACAAATTTTTTTTTTTTTTTTTTTTTTTGAAAAAAGCCCGTAGGCCCAAATTTGCTCATTAAACAGAAACAACAGTACATGATAGTTTTCTATAACAAGTAACTGGAGACTAAGACTAGGCCTATCAATGAACAGTAAACCAAATACATGAACGAAAAATCTAAGAAGCGTAAATCGAACTAAAATAAAAGTAAAGAAACATGAACTATGAGCAAATTTGAAAGTAGAGAAGTTATCTAAACAAGTTGTTACCGGCACAGAATCGTACAGTGCCCATCTCTCACATAGACGGGATGTTCGAGTCATGGAAATCGATTTGCAGCAATCGCGCCATATTAGCGATCATATCAGTTTCCATGTTTTCCTCTCTGGGAATCCATATAAAACACGGGTCTTTGAGTCTTCTTTTCCAGATTAAGCAGTCCCTAGCTCTTTGAATTGCTCTCCAAGCACTCAGCTCCATTCCATCACCGTTTTCCTCTACTGTCCTGAGGAGCTGAATAGCCTCTTCATTGTCAGCATAAAACACACATACAACATTTTCGAAATAAGTCCCGACATATTCCATAGCTAACTCGATCGCCCAGAGCTCTCCCTCAATGGACTGGAGAGGTCCAGTCCCTGCCTTAGTTTGAACCCTGATTACATTCTGGTGTTTGTCTTTGATTATAAAAGCCAAACCGAAATTACCATTGTCGTCTCCTGAGTAATCGGAGTAGCACGTCAGGTTGTAGTTAGGTGGTAATTCGCTGTTTCTATGGGTGACCGGAGTAAATTCCTTCCGATTTCCTGAGAGAGAACCCATGGATACATCATGCGATGCTTTGTTCAAAATGGTAAATAAATCCATCCTATTATTCCGAAATACCAGTTCATTTCGTGCCTTCCACCACTCCCAGAGTAAAGAGAAAAGTAGGGGAGTGAGGGCTGACCCCACCAATTCAGTCCACTGATGAAAGATATCTAGCAGTGGTTTATTGAGATCGATACCATTGATGGGGATAGGGGTGTTAGTCCATAATTGAAAAATCATGGGGCACGTGACAAACATGTGCTTGGTGGTTTCCTCTTCCAATTTGCCTTATTCGGGATTGAGTCTTGGATGAGTCTCCAGATAAACAGTTTAATTCTTGGCAAAACCCCTTGGATATTCCAAAATCTCTTCCATTTTTTTTCATTTTCCTGGTCAAAGGCTTGTAGGCCAGGGTTTTCTCTTGTATAAATAGATTTATACAGTTCTTTCACCGTGACTTTGCCATTACTGACATGAGTCCATACCATGAGATCTTCCATGTGTTCATATAATTGGGGGTTGAAAGGGATTTGTATAATAGCCTCCAGATCTTGAGCCGAAAACCATCTTGATATCTTGTGGGTATCCCACTCGTTATGTCGTACATCGAATAGATCTTTAACCCTCAAATCTCTGGCTTGTTGAGAGATTGGGTTGTATACGGTACCTTCTACAAACCAGGGTTGACCTAATGCTTGACAGGTCGAGCCATTACCAATAATCCATGAGGTGTTATTTTCGAATATTGGTCTTAGTTTTAAAATAGCCCGCCAAAACTGTGAGATGTGAATATTCCTTCCTTTTGGTTAACCAAATGGTGTTTCGAGGAAGGTATTTAACTCTTGTTTGCTCGATCCACAAAGCTGACCCTTGATTTATGACTCTCCACAGTTGCTTTGCTAATATGGCTTTGTTCATAGTGGCTAGATCCCTTAATTGGAGTCCCCCAAATTTCCTGGGAATTATTAATTTTTTCCATGAGACCCAAGCTAAGAAATGGCTACTAGAATCCTTTTTATTCCATATAAAATCTCTAATGATAGAATTTATTTTATTTATAACTGTTATGGGAATACTTTGGGCTCCCATGTAGTATACCGGAATAGATAATAAAACTGATTGAACTAAAGTTATTCTCCCCGCAAAAGATAGAAGTTTGCCCATCCAACCTAGAAGATAATTATTAATCTTCGGTAATAAATAATCATAATCCATAACTCCCGTCCTCTCCATTTGGATAAAGTTTCCGAGATATTTTTCTTTAGCCGTCACTTCTGTTATTCCAAATAGCTGGGAGATTTGATCTCTTAGGGATTGTTCTGTCAGTTTACTATACCAGATACTGGTTTTTAAAGGGTTCATATGTAAGCCCGATAATTCGCTGAAAACCTGAAAAATGTGCAATAATTGGCTTGCCTCTTGAAAACTTGCCTCGCCATAGATAATTAAATCATCTGCATACATAGAGTGTGTAAAGAAGGGGCCTTTTGATCCTAGTGTGATACCTTTAATATTACCCTCTTCTAGATGGAATCGTAGGATTTGTGATAAGGATTCCATGGCGATTATGAAAATTGAGGGTGAGAGAGGACACCCCTGCCTTAAGCCCCTCTCCGGCGACAGAAATCCGGATCCAGTTCTTCCTATTTGAAAAGTGTATTTTGGTGATCTAATACAATTCATTATCCACTTGATCATAATATTCGGGAACTTCATCAATTGTAAAATCTGATATATAAACCCCCATTCCAGGCTATCAAACGCCTTTTTTAAATCAATCTTCATCGCAAAGGATTTGGCTTTGTATGAGGAAGAATTGAAAGAGTGAAGAACCTCTGATTGTAATATTATATTATCCTGAATAATCCTACCAGCCATGAATCCCGATTGGTAGAGTACAAAGAGCTGAGTTCCCTTCATAGTTTACTACCAGGTAATCCAGTCGAGTACCCCCATATGAACTACAGAAGAAGTCTCTAATGACATGGTTCGGATGAATCGCGTTTGGGACCATCGATTGGAGGAACACCATTTTGGAGAGCTTTGTTTGGATTTCATTCTGCCCCTGAATGGGGATAAGCGTGCTATATTGCCTATTCAGCTGAGCATCAGGCCATGCGAAGATATCTTCCATCTGAAGCTTGGAAGAGAGAAGATGTGGAGGTGAGAGGTGAAGGGGAGAGCTTCGATGGGTGATCAGAGAGAAAGAGAGAAGATGTGGATCAATTTTAAGCAAGGAGAGAGATGCACGGTTAGGAGGAGGAGGAGGGATAGAAATCAGAGAGAGTGTGTGCGTAAGGGACAAGAATCGCCATTAACAAGAATCGCCATTAGCAAGAATCGCCATACATCTCTCACGCATCTTTGATTCTCTGGTCATATGAAAGTGCGGTTGTGCACGGTTGTGACGATGCGTTGTGCTTCTAGTAAGTGCGGTGCGGCCAAACGCGGCACCTCCCTTCTTGGGAAACTCGAAACGACGTCTCAAGAGTGACAACTTATGAATATTGTTAGTTCAAATTTCTTAGGATTTGATTATCTCGAAATAATGTCGATATTACTAACCTGAGTAGGCAAGCGAGTTAGCGAAAAAAAGGTTGCGGTCTCAGAGAGCGTCGGGGCGTTGACAATTATAGAGATAAATGACGTAGTCCGCAAAAGGATCAAAAGATAAGCAAGACGCACAAGGACGATCAAAGAAAATAAATAATCAAGACATCGAAGATCAAATTGAAAATTTCGCAAGTTGGGATATCAAATTATCACCTCAAATAACCAATATGTATTCCTAAACTTGTCTTTGGAATAATTAAACTCAAGAAATTGGAAATATTCAAAACAATAAAACCAAAGTACAAAGTGCCTTGAGTCATGGTGCGTCATGACGCACAATAAACACAGTCATGACACACCAAAATGTGTATTTAGTTTTATCTTACAGTGCGTCATGACGCATATAAACACCGGCATTACGCACCAAAGAGAAATTATGTCTTGACTTGTGTAGAGTCATGACGCACCGATCCAAACATCATGACGCTATAACAGCTGTTGAGGAATGAAAGAAATACAGTTTCGGATCAACCGTAAAAGTGTACACAAGGATAAACGAATGTAGTCGTACATTCGTGGCCATAACTTTCAGTAGGAAAATCCAATTTGAATGGTTCAAATTGGGTAAGATAGATAATTAGATTATCTATAACCTTCATGTAGAAATATATTTCATATGAACGAAGTATAAGTGTCGTTTCTATGAAATACCGAAAGGGTGCAATAGTATGACATACAGTTAGTAAAACAGTCATCACTTTTGCATACGAACTCCAATTGGTCTGGACCAAATTGGGTTGTGTAGATAATGAGATTATCTACAACTTTCAAGTTGGTTGATTTTCTGTCAGAGAAATTTATCAATTTCGTCTGGACAGAATACTGACCAGGTTCATGCAGTTTTCTGTGTGAAAGGGTGTATATTAGATATACATGCCTTTTGGCTAATCCTGATCCTATTAGGTATAAATAGGATACTTTCTCTCTCATCACTAAGCAATTCTAAGTAATCATTCTGCCAAAGACACTAAGAAAAAGAGAAAATTCAGATTTGATCTTTCGTGAGTGAAAATGTGCGAAGAGAGAGAGTGATAGAGAATCGATTAGATCGAGCAAGTTCGCCGGTGCATCGTCTAGGCAGGTGCATCCGCGACCGACGTCTTACGAATCACCGTGGATACAAGTAGAGGAGTGACGTTTGTGACTCTTCGATTGTGATCGACTCGAGTAAGAAAGACGGTGTTCACGCTTGGACGCACGAGGACGAAGTCGAGTAAACCGGCGTAGCAAACAATTGGTGAAGGATGCGTGGTGTGGGACGCGCGGATTGTCACCAACGTGACAGGAAATAGAAGGCGGCGATCAACCCTTCGTGTGCCATCAATTTGGCACTGGTATAGATCTATCCTCCTAATTGCATCGTACCCTCGAAGTCGTGGCGTGATCTCGGGAATCGGGGAATCGGACCGGGCCTTCATTCCGCTGCGCGGGCCCGGGGTCGAGGATATTCCCCTACAGTGGTATCAGAGCGATCGCCATCGATTCGAGGGTCGAATCATAGTCGTATATTAGATATACGCACGGGTTATCAAAGTTCGTACCCGTTTGCATGATGTTACTGTTGGTTCAAATTTCCTATTGTTTGATTATCTCAAATACAATGTCGATACTACTAACAAAATCTAGCAAGATAAATGTGTAGGAGACAGGTACAAAATGAAATGATCAATCAAGAATAACAAGGATCAAAGACGTCGAAGAATCACGGAGAAAATCAAGACGCACATGAATGAAGATGATGAAGAGCTTCGAAGGAACAAGAAGCAAAACAAAAGAAGATTAGAAGGAAGGCCCTTGAAGCATAACAAGAATCAAGATGTTGAAGCCTTCCGTGAGTGGGATACGCCACAAATAAACCATAGGTACAAACCTAGTAGAACTCAAGTAAAATCATGTTCAAAATAACAAAGAGTTCAGTCAAGCAGGAAGTGCGTTCTGAACGAACTCAAAGTCCGTTCAGAACGGACTTGCTACATATCAAAACTTTAAAGCTTGATTAGAACCAAACGTGTCACAGGGATGTGTGCGTTCGAACGAACAATCATGTCCGTTCGAACGGACAATTAGAATCCGTTCACCCACCTTCTGAGTGCGTTGAACGGACAATCCTTCCTGTGAACGAAAAACGTCACAGGGATGTGTGCGTTCGAACGAACACACATGTGCGTTCGAACGGACAACCTGGAATTCGTTCACCCACTTTTCAGTGCGTTGAACGGACTCTTGTTCCTGTGAACGCAAAATGCTATGTATAATTGAGTCCATTACGAACGGACATTGTCCGTTCGAACGGACCCAAGATGTACTTGCACGTTATTTTGAAACGGCTAGTGCAAACTACAAGTGCGTTCTGAACGGACTTTATGCGTTCGAACGCACTTCAAGTTTTCTGAAGGATTTCTATAGAGAGTATAAATAGAATCCTTCATGGGTCTCTCTCTCCCACTCCTTCACTTTCAAACATTTAAACCTAAAAAAAGAGAAACCCTAAGCTGTGATTATCTATATCCATTGATAGCTTGAGAAACCTCTTTAGATCGTTGATCTACTTTCGATATTCTCCACTAATCGTATCCCACTCACGTGACCGATCACGTTGTAGCTCGATTAGTGAAAAAGTGTAATAGGCTAGTGCAACAAATTGTAAAGAGCCTAAGCTATAGATCGATAGAAGCGTGTAAATCGATCTAGGCAAATCCTTGTAATCGAGTTGAGTTGGAAGTCAATCGAAAGCCAAAAAGAGGCACAAGGCATTCCCGGAGACGTAGGTACTCGCAAATAATTGAGTCGGTCAATTAAGCGAGTAAAGGGTGAGTTAAAGCTACAAAGCAACCACCTACCGAACTTCGTAAACAAACATCTTGTGTCAAAGTGTTTGTACGGTATCATCTTTATCATCTAAATTATTATTTATTCCGCACCGTAAATTAGGTTTAAATCTAAACTAAGTGTAAGTTAGATTGCCAAATTTACCCCCCTCTAGGTTAGAATTAACCAACATAAAGGGTGAGTTAAAGCTACAGAGCAATCACCTACGGACTTGGAGTCCGTTGTAACGGACCCTGTATAGGATGCGGGGTGTGAGGAGGACTGTGAAAAACGCTTATTCCGTTGCAACGGACTTGGAGTCCGTTGTAACGGACCTTGTATTAGATACGAGGTTGCGGGGATGCCTAGGATGTCTTTTGGAGTCAATTGTAACGGAAATGGTCCGTTGTAACGGAGCTCTACGCAGTTGGTCCGTTGTAACGGACTGTATGTTGCGTTGTAACGGACTGGTTCCTGAAAATTTGGACAATGGTTTGCAGAAAATAGCGTTGTAACGGACCTAGGTTGCGTTGTAACGGACATGTTTCTGGCAATTTTGGCCAATCTCCGGAATAAATAGCGTTGTAACGGACTGGACTTCCGTTGTAACGGAGTGCCAAGTATACTGGAGGTCCGTTGTAACGGACTATGCTGCGTTACAACGGACTGGTTTCTGGTTGCTGATTTTGTTTTCGTGATAACTTTGGCTACACAACTTGGAATTTTGAGTTCTTTATATCGATTTGATCGGCATCAATCATACTAGCATATAATTATATAATTATTTAGAATAATTAGACTCCCAAATAAATACATATGCATTTATGAAAACCTTGTGATAGTGATATAATTGGATTATGTCACGAATTTAGAAACATACAATGGTATGATCCCTCATAATATTTAACTCATGGAAATGCCTTCCATATCCACAACCACCGAGTTTGGTGTTACATTTCACGTGGGTTCAGGCTAAAGTCGGGCACGTGATATTGTAATTATCGAAAGGGTGGCAAGCGTTAAATCGGGACTTGTGAGGCACATGCTAAAGTCGACTCACTAGTAGCCTATTTGAACGATACGTTGGAGATGGTTGTGACTTAACCGTCCAGGCCAATCAGAATTGGAGTTCGGGGCATAGATAGGATGCACACACGGAACTGGGATTGTATTGGATACGATCCATCACCGAAATCCTATAAAGGTTCAAGAGTCGCATTGGATGCGATTGGATATAATCCTACCTAAATAACGGGATCCCACCCGATAGGCTAAAGTCACTTGTGGGAGGAACGAAAATATGGGTCTTGAGTGTTATGGACTTGGAGTCCCGTATCGTTATGAGGGTTATCGATTCGATAAAATAACACTATCATATAATAATCATATAAGCCCTATAAGATAAGTACGCAACGTCAGTAATCAATCTTTTACTTCATATGTAGATCATGTCCTCTAGTAACACCAACACCTTATCGATTAGATCGGTATTAGAAAAGGAAAAGCTAGTGGGTCGGAACTACTTAGACTGGCACCGAAACCTGAGAATAGTTCTCAGGCAAGAGGGCAAGAGTCACGTATTGGATACGGAACTAGTAGAACCGGGCCCCGATGCTACGGCCGATGAAAAGGCCGCATTTGAGAAACTTAAGAAGGACTCGAATGATGTTACGTGCCTCATGTTGGCATGTATGGACGCTAGTCTTCAAAAGCAGTTTGAGGACTCGGATGCCCACATAATAGACGTTGTGCTCAAGGAAATGTTCCAAGAGCAGGAGCGTATTGAACGGTTCAGTACGCTCAAGGAGTTAGTAAACTGCAAGATGCCTTCGGGGTCTTCGGTGAGTACTCACGTTTTGAAGGTGCAAGCTCTCATAGACCGTCTTGAGAAGCTAGGAGAGAAATTGTCGAAGATTATGCAACAAGATTTGATCTTGTGTGCACTTCCTCCAATGTTTTCTTCGTTCGTGACTAACTATCACATGCATTTGATAGATAAGACGATCCCTGAGCTTCATGGAATGCTCAAGAATTTTGAATCGGAGACGTTGAAGTCGTCCGGAGAGAACAGGGCAAGAGTTGCCGGAAATGTTCTCACTATTCAGAATAAGGATCGTAAGAGATCAAAGTCCAAGGGCGGTTCGGCTAAGAAACGTTCGAAGCCGGATAAAAAGGGAAAGGAGAAATCCAAGGATGAGACGTGTTTTCATTGTCACAAGGCTGGACATTGGAAGCGCGATTGCAAATCTTACCTCGAGGAGGTGAAGAAGGGCAAGGCGGTTTCAGCGACCGGACTCTCAGGTATTAACGTTATTGAAGTTAATATTTCAACTATGACTAATTGGGTATTGGATACCGGTTGTGGGACTCATATTTGTCGAAATATGCAGGTTCTTCAAAATAGTCGAAGGTTGGAAAAGGGCGAAGTCGATCTACGCGTTGGGAATGGAGCAAGAGTTGCTGAGTTTGCCGTAGGAGTAGTTAATTTGACTTTGTCTAGTGGACTTATTTTAGTAATAAATAATTGTTATTATGTACCAACGTTATGTAAGAACATAATAAGTGTGTCGAAACTGACCAATGATGGCTATGAATTCGTTATTAGGAATAATGAGTTTTCGATATGTAAGGATTCGATTCTCTATGGAAATGTTCTGTTAGAAAATGGTTTTTATGTGTTGGATTTCGATCACGGAAATAATAAGTCCATATATAACGTTAATGCGAAAAGGATTAAACCTAAAGTTGATAATCGGACTTTCTTTTGGCATTGTCGTCTCGGTCATGTGAATGAGAAACGCATTGCTAGACTCCATAAAGATGGAATGCTAGACTCATTTGAATTGGATTCATTTGGGAATTGCGAATCTTGTTTACTTGGCAAGATGACTAAAACGCCGTTCTCCAAGGTCGGAGAGCGGTCCAACGATCTATTGGAACTCATACATTCCGATGTATGTGGACCGATGAGCATCGAGGCAAGAGGAGGCTATCGATACTTTGTTACATTTACGGACGATCATAGTAGATATGGATATATCTATTTGATGCGTACTAAAACGGAGACCTTTGAAAAGTTCAAAGAGTTTCAAAACGAAGTTGAAAATCAGCTTGGCAAGAAAATTAAAGCCATCCGATCGGATCGAGGTGGCGAATATTTGAGCTATGAGTTTGAAGATCATCTAAAAGATTGTGGAATAGTTCCACAATGGACTCCGGCAGGAACGCCACAATGGAATGGCGTGTCCGAAAGGAGGAATCGGACCTTGTTGGACATGGTTCGATCTATGATGAGTCAAACTTCCCTTCCAAAATCATTTTGGGGATATGTCCTAGAGACAGCGGCTTACTTATTAAACCGCATACCTTCTAAATCGGTTCATAAGACACCATATGAGATATGGACCGGAAAAGTTCCGAAGTTGTCTTATGTTAAGATTTGGGGATGTGAGGCTTATGTTCGAAAATTATTATCGGACAAGCTCGATCCCAAGTCTGAAAAATGTTTATTTGTAGGGTATCCCAAGGAAACAATGGGGTATTATTTCTATAATCCCGTCGAAAATAAAGTTTTCGTAGCTCGAAGAGGAGTCTTCCTTGAGGAGGACTTTATCTCTAGGCGAGTGAATGGGACTGAAATAGATCTCGAAGAAATTCGAGACCTGCAAACGAATGTTGAACCGATGAACGTTGATCCGGTTTCCTCAAATGTTGAGGATCCGGAGTCAAGTGCACAAGGCACAATTCGTAGATCGGGTAGGATTCGTCAAGAGCCTATACGATATGGTTTTATCGTGGCAAATAACGATGAAGTCGAATTCATAGATGATGAACCGACATCTTATCGCGAGGCTATGAAAAGCGAGGATTCCGATAAGTGGCAAATTGCCATGAAATCCGAGATTCAATCCATGTACGATAATCAAGTTTGGAACTTGATTGATCCACCTCCCGGGGTTAAACCAGTGGGATGTAAGTGGGTCTTCAAAAAGAAGACCGACATGGATGGGAATGTAAACACTTATAAAGCACGGCTTGTGGCGAAAGGTTTCAAACAAATTCATGGTGTAGACTATGAAGAAACGTTTTCTCCCGTGGCAATGCTTAAATCCATACAGATCTTACTTGCTATCTCTGCGTATTATGATTACGAGATTTGGCAAATGGATGTCAAAACCGCATTCCTTAACGGGAATTTAGAGGAGGATGTGTACATGACACAACCCGAGGGTTTTGTCGATTCAAAGAGTCCGGATAAAGTGTGCAAATTGCAACGATCCATTTATGGATTGAAGCAAGCTTCTCGGAGTTGGAACATACGTTTTGATGAAGTTATACGAGAATATAATTTCGTGAAAAACGTAGAAGAACCTTGTGTATACAAGAAGGTTAGTGGGAGCCGTGTAGTATTTCTTGTACTATATGTAGACGACATTTTGATTATAGGAAACGACATTCCGATGCTTACGGATGTTAAGAAGTATTTAAATACTCGTTTCGCTATGAAAGATTTGGGCGAGGCCGCTTATATATTAGGCGTGATGATTTATAGAGATAGATCCAAGAAGTTACTCGACTTGAGTCAAAGCACGTACATCGACAAAGTGTTGAAACGGTTTTCAATCCAAAATTCGAAGAAAGGACTTCTTCCAATGTCGAGTGGCATATCGTATTCTAAAGCTCAATGTCCGACATTGAGCGAAGATAAGAATGCGATGAGTATTGTTCCATATGCTTCGGCGGTTGGATCAATTATGTATGCCATGATTTGTACGCGCCCCGATGTGTCGTATGCATTGAGCGTCGTTTCGCGTTACCAGTCTAATCCAGGGGATATGCATTGGATCGCGGTTAAGAACATCCTTAAGTACTTACGAAGAACTAAGGATCAATTTCTAATTTATGGTGGAAAGACATCCGGGTTGGTCATCAATGGATATACCGACGCCAGTTTCCAAACATGTGTCGATGACTTTCGATCACAAAGCGGATACGTGTTTTGTCTAAATGGTGGAGCGGTAGTTTGGAAGAGTTCCAAACAACCCACGATAGCAGACTCTACAACTGAATCGGAGTATATTGCGGCTTCCGAATCGGCAAAGGAGGCGGTTTGGATCAAGAAGTTTGTGTCGGAGCTTGGTGTAGTCCCGAGCATCTCGGAACCTGTAGTTGTGTATTGCGACAATACGGGCGCAATAACACAGTCCAAGGAACCGAGGGCACATCACCGCTCCAAGCACATACTCAGAAAATTTCACTTGATCCGTGAGATTTTGCAAAGGAAGGATGTGATCATTGAGAAGATTGATACTGACAGGAATGTTGCGGACCCGTTTACTAAGCCACTCTCGCAAGCTAAGCACGATTATCATGCGAAAGCTATAGGTTTGAGATAGCTAGAGGAGGAAGAGAGTAATTAGTTATCTAAAACGATAGTTTCGTAGGACGAGATTAGTCTAATAGATTAGTAAACGTTGTATCACCCCAAACTTATCTTATAGTAATGCAATTTCAGAATTTTAAAATTTTTCATTTTTGCATCTATCTTATATGAAAACTGTGTGCGGGGTTGTGTAATATGATTACATGAACCTTGATTTGAACTTGTGTGGACGTCGACATGGTTGAGGACTATGTGCAGCAAAACCGTCACACTTAAAGTATCATTTCTAAACATCCCTAGTCGCGGATCAGCTTGCTTAAGAGAGAAGCATTTCTATTATTAGATAATAGACTGAACGCGTACACTAGTACGTTTGCCGAGGAGATGATTATGTTTTGCTAATCATGGGACAAGGTGCTTGTCGAATCGAGAACGTAGATATATGTTAGGTTACATGTATTGGATATGACCGAAGCCGCGAGACCATGACATGGTTTAGTCATTAAAGATGGACTTGCGACGGATGGGGTTTTAGGTTCTTCAAACTTGAGGGGATCATTGATTGCGTTACGTGCGTAACACAATGCTTTGATATGATCTTACGCTCACCGTAACAGGGAGTTAAAAGGGTCATCATTGGGTATTGTCCGAAACACGGAATTCAATGTGAGTCTCCAAGATAGGAATTGTTTATTCCGAAAGGAAGAGATATCTCTTAGGCGCCGCTCGATGAGTCGATTAACGAAATCTGCGGCCGCAGTCAATGATATTAATGGTTAATATCGATTGAAATTTGTTAATTCAACTCGGAATCGGGGAATAAGTGTAGTTAATCAAATTATAAGGATGACTATTACCATGCCTTTTGATTAACGGATATCGCAAACAAGAGAATTAGTAACCGCTATTCGAGATAGGCACAATGATCACAATCATTATTCGTTTAACATGGGTAGCTATGATGGAGTGACTAGATCCCGCTCATGAGCTTTTAGGCATTGGAAACAACCTACTGCCATCGTTAATCGAACCTACATGGTCACACAACGAGTCGTACTAAGTCGGGCTTGATCATAAAATCGACACATTGGATGTGCATAGCTTGGTATTTGATACGCGAGCTATATTCTCTAAAATCGTGCGTATTGGATATGCATGAGTACATTTTAGGTAGATCTGAAATTGAGTGGGAGACTGAAAGAAATACAGTTTCGGATCAACCGTAAAAGTGTACACAAGGATAAACGAATGTAGTCGTACATTCGTGGCCATAACTTTCAGTAGGAAAATCCGATTTGAATGGTTCAAATTGGGTAAGATAGATAATTAGATTATCTATAACCTTCATGTAGAAATATATTTCATATGAACGAAGTATAAGTGTCATTTCTGTGAAATACCGAAAGGGTGCAACAGTATGACATACAGTTAGTAAAACAGTCATAACTTTTGCATACAAACTCCAATTGGGCTGGGCAAAATCTGGTTGTGTAGATAATGCGATTATCTACAACTTTCATGTTGGTTGATTTTCTGTCAGAGAAATTTATCAATTTCGTCTGGACAGAATACTGACCAGGTTCATGCAGTTTTCTGTGTGAAAGGGTGTATATTGGATATACATGCCTTTTGGCTAATCCTGATCCTATTAGGTATATATATATGATACTTTCTCTCTCATCACTAAGCAATTCTAAGTAATCATTCTGCCAAAGACACTAAGAAAAAAAGAAAATTCAGATTTGATCTTTCGTGAGTGAAAAGGTGCGAAGAGAGAGAGTGATAGAGAATCGATTAGATCGAGCAAGTTCGCCGGTCCATCGTCTAGGCAGGTGCATCCGCGACCGACGTCTTACGAATCACCGTGGATACAAGTAGAGGAGTGACGTTTGTGACTCTTCGATTGTGATCGACTCGAGTAAGAAAGACGGTGTTCACGCTTGGACGCACGAGGACGAAGTCGAGTAAACCGGCCTAGCAAACGATTGGTGAAGGACGCGTGGTGTGGGACGCGCGGATTGTCACCAACGTGACAGGAAATAGAAGGCGGCGATCAACCCTTCGCGTGCCATCAATTTGGCACTGGTATAGATCTATCCTTCTAATTGCATCGTACCCTCGAAGTCGTGGCGTGATCTCGGGAATCGGGAAATCGGACCGGGCCTTCATTCCGCTGCGCGGGCCCGGGGTCGAGGATATTCCCCTACAAGGAAAACAATGCACAATATGTCATGACGCACTGATCATGCGTCATGACGGATCAGGTGAGTAAATATCACATGATGGGGTTCGTTACAACAAACCATTCAAGGGTTAGAACGAACCCTCAAGTACACATGCTACCCTCATGACGCACGCAACACAAGAATTTTGAATATACACCAGCTTAACGACTAGTTTCACAGTCTGTGCGTCATGACGCACTATTACTTGCGTCATGACGTACTGTACAAAAAACTTAAGTATTGGGACACTGTGTGTTCTACAAATAGTTTCCCTCTTCAGTTTCTGTCTTCAAGTCTTCCACAAATTAAAAGATTAGACTAAAAGAGAGAAAATTTGCCAAAATCTTGAGCTCATCTTTCCAAACCATATTAGGGATTATTAGATCCACTTTCGAATCCACTACTCAACGATTCATAACTTGCGTGACCGATCACGACTAATTCGTTTGTAGTAAATCATAATAAGCTAGTTATTAATTGTAAATTTCGTCATTGATCGATAAATTCGTGTAAAGCGATATAGGCAAACCTTATAATTGTTTGAGTTGGGTATTCAATGGAAAGTCGAAAAGGCGCAAGGCAACTCCGGATACGTAGGTACTTGTAATCAATCGAGTCGGCCGATTGAGCAAGTAGTCGGTGAGTTAAAGCTACAAAGCAACCACATACCGAATTCCGTAAACAAATATCGTGTGTTATTTGTTTCGGTTTTGTATTTCTTTCTCTAATTTATTTACGCTTCCGCATCAAATAGTAATTGTATTTCATTACCGCGAAAATTGGACCTTAGGACTTCCTGTTCATCCCTTCTATATCTAAATTAAACAACAAATATAATGCCAGTAATTGATCACAACTGTCGTGTAAGTACCGATGATCGGTACCGATAATGCCGGTAGTAGTAATTAATTGATAGAGTGGTTAACCTAATGTGTAATGATTAGGGATTATGTTTTAAGGATTTATAAACTAGATTTTTAAAGTTTACAAAATATTTATTTTCTTATTTCCTTTTTATCAAATATGATGACAAGATGATGGATCAAGATAGGATGAAAGAAGATTATAATGAAGATCATCAAGATAGTAATTAATTGAGAGTCCACTTGCCATGAAGAGGGTTTAGTCGGCTCAGGGTTCGAGGAAGATATCTTATCAGCTTAGGGATACATAAATAATTATATTAATATTTTGTTAAGTTTTAACATACTCATTTGGTTCAGATCATTTTGATACAATTGAGTTATGATGGGATATATTTGATATTTACACTTTTATAAGGACAAATTTGATATTTTCTTTTTTTTTGGGAGGGACATACAATAAAAATCTCCTAAGTTATATTAAGTTATAATTAATATACATAATTAAATTATAATGAATAGTTTTACTCATTTCTTTTTAGGTTATAATTAATAGTTATACATGATTATATACATAATATATTGTTATAATTAATATATTCATATTTATAATATTTCCTATTTTTCAAAAAAAAATATAATTAAATACTCATGTTTTGGCATTTAGTAACATTATTTAGTAACATTATTAAATCGTAACTACTAACTATGCCTAACTATGCCGGATAGGGATGTCAATGGGTCGGGTAAAATTCGAACCCACGGGTACCCGATCCGAACGGGGCGGGTAATACCCGCGGGTCAGGTTTTATCTGAAAAAAATACCTACTCCGGATTCGGGTTCGGATACGGAGTAATTTTTACCGCGGGTATATCCGAACCCAAAATTCAAAGCTGCCCGTAGTAGGATTTTCAATTGATCCGCCCGGGGGTACATAATCTAATAAGGTCTATTATGAACTCAAACACTGAAAAAACCTTCCATCACCATCAAATATGTACGATTTCCCCAATCAAAATCGAGCAGGTTTTAGAAGCATTGAGTTGACTGGCATCAAAGAGTAGAGCCGAGTACTTCACGAAAGCACCTTCAGGAGGATGGGATGGGTCCTGGAATTTGATCATTCACTTCCAGATTAGTTACGATTCGTCCTTGTATGGACAGCCTTCGTGGTAGGCGTAATGGAATGCATGTTCTGATTAGTCCTAATAAACGTGACTGCGTTGTTATGCTAGCTTTGTATATAGTGCTATGTATTAGACTCGGTAAGAAAATCATCCCATCACAGGAGGGCTTTGTGCAAAATCAAGAAAAATGGATGATTGAGTGCGGCCCTTTTCTTTTGGATCTTAGAAGTGTTAGTGTACGTGCGACGCCTATTGTTACAGATCCTTTTAGCGGGGTAACTGTACATCCTCGGCCCTGGGCGGATCCGGTCCGAGTGGCGGCATCCTCTAAAAGGGATACAATAGATTTTCAAATGAGAATATATTTAACAATAGGGACTGACACTCCAACTCAAAACAACCAGGAAGGGCAAAAAAGGAAAGCGACCTTCCTTCGTTGTTGAGCTTACTTCTTGTACTTACTTCTGAGGATAGGAACCCGAAAATTACCCGAGAAATACCTGATAATATCAAATGTTATGAAAAATTCTTTGATTGATTTCATGGTGTATTGTATTTCAAACCCTTTATCTATGTATTTTGTCATCTATCTAAAATTTTGGTATTTCAATCCTTGTATTTTCTTATCCATGTAAACTAATATTATATAATCTAATCTAATTATTATATCATACAAATTATATTATTATATAATACAATACAATTCAATATAATAATATAATATAATATAACAAAATATAATATAATATAAAATAAAATAATATAATATAATATAATATAAAACAAAATAATATAATATAATATAATATAAAACAATATAATACAGTACAAAACAGTATAATTAATATATTATAATATAAGAATATAATATAATATAAAATAAAATAAAAATAATATAATATAATAAAATAAAAATAAAAATAACATAACATAAAATTGTATAATTAATATAATATAGTATAATATAAAACAATATAAACCATATAATATAATATAATATAAAAATATATAATATAATATAAAATATTATAATTAATATAATATAATATAAGAATATATATAATATACAATATAATATAATATAAAACATTATAATTAATATAATACAATATAAGAATATAATATAATATCAAACAATAAATATAATATACTATAATATAATATAATATAATATAAAACATTGTAATTAATATAATATAATATAAGAATATAATATAAAACATTGTAATTAATATAATATAATATAATATAGTATCAAATAAAACAATATAATATATATATATATATATATATATATATATATATATATATATATATATATAATACATAACAATATAAAACAATATAATATAATATAAAACAAAACAATATAATATAATATAATATAATATAATATAATATAATATGTTATAATATAAAATAATAGTACAAAGCAATATAATACAATATAATATGAAACTATTTAATATAATATAAAACAAAATGATATAATTAATATAATATAAAACAATAAGAGATTAAATATTAAAATATTGAAATCATGGATCTTGTACAAATAATCAAACAAATGATTTAATATCCACGATTTCAAAATACAACAAATCAAACAACTCATATGGATTATCAAATACAGGGATCGTGATATATACATGTATTTCACATATTCATGTATATCAAAATCCCTCAAATCAAACATGCCCAATATGGACCGTTGATCTATTTTATCAGAGGCTATGATTAAATCAAAAAACACACGCTATCTTAGTCATTTTCTCTGACCCTTCTCTCTCTCTTCGCTGTACCTCGGTCCCAAGCGAAAATGGCTGCATGTTGCGTCCAATGTTACAGATATCGCATATCGCTTACAGATCGGTCAGTCACCGATAAGAGATATGACCGACATAACGGATTCATAGCGGAAAATATCAGTGGTATAGCGGTGGTGTACTTTTTAATATTAATATATTAAATTGATTATTATAACATTAATTTATATTGTCCGACATAACTAATTTAAATTTTACATGATTAATATTCAAAATTCAACAATACACATAAATTTCAAGTCAAACTAAAGATACATTTAAAATTATAACATAAAATTTATGAATAATACAATAAACTAAACCACAAAATCGCGTTCATTAACCGTGTAGATGCGGGTGTCCCCAACGAAAATCTAGCCACGTCCGGATCAAAATCGATTTCATTTCCGACCAAAAATATTATATAAAGAAAGAAAGAGATGGAAATAATTGGGCCAAAAATATTAAGGAAAATATTGTTAAAAGATGGGCTAGTCCAAAATAATATTCAAAATAAATTATGTTTTAAATCTAAATCGGTTCGAATCGGTCCCAATATCGGCCCATATCGGCCCATATCGGTCTCTGTATCGGTCAACCGATTTACTCAACCGATACGGAGTATATCGTAACGGAGGGGCACTGACTAGATATATGAAACCGACGTACCGGTTCATATCATTGATATTTAGAACGGTGGTTGCGTCTTCCTTCTCCCCGAGTTTCTCTCTTCCCAAGTTCTATGGCGACTCAAGCCATTTCTCAGGCGATGGTGATTCACAGCATGTTGTGAATCCACGACCTGATGCTCTCTCTTCTCTTCTCTGTGGTCGAGAATCACCCCCAAGTACAAGGTTGCCGACGACTGCTAGAACTTGGCGACGATCCATAAATGATTGGATGCGAATCCACTTCGAACGGTGATGCCCCCTCTCTCTGACGACGATGGTTAGAACTTGACGACGGCTGCTAGAGCTTGGAGTCTGACCTTACCTTCGACGCCACAGAACTTGAATTTTGCAGAATCCTAGAATCCACAGTAAGTGCCAGGTCAAATTCATTTAATTTCATCAATCTGATGTGCAGAAAAAAATTACTTTTGTAATTTGATGCCTTCAAATTAATTGATTTACTAAAATATAGCAACACATCTCTCTAACTCTTTTACATGCAACACTATTCAATCTACACAATTGGATAATTGCAAGTTCCTGTCTTAACAAAATGCTTTTAAATTATCAGGAAATTGATGCTAATTGATGCTAATTTTGTATAGATGTGACTAATTATCAAAAACTCAAAAGGTAGATTTCACTATCTCCTTTTCAAAATCGCAAATTACAATTTCACTAAAATCTAATTTTTTGTTTGAGTATAGGGTTTTTCAGAAATTAAATTGGGGACCATCTTCAACAGCCTTGCTTGCATTAATGGGTATGCATAAAATAATCTCAACACAATTTATTATCATTTACTATATCTTAATTCAATTGTCTTTGAATTATTTTTGAAGTATAGGGTTTTTGAATTTTTTTTTTTTTAGCTTCGAGGCCGATATGGGAGACAAGGGAATCCAGGGTCGACAAGATTCATGGTTATGTACAAGGTTTTTATTTTTACGGGGTGATTTTGTATATATGAATAAAGAGGGTGTTCTCGAAAATATGAAATTGTATTTGTTTTATTTTGTTTCAGCATACGATATAATACATGATAATTGAGCCAATGCAGGTGTTCTTATGAGGTCCTTTAATTGATATTTTGAAGTGTTATATATCTTTTTTTTAAAGGAATTGAAGTACTATGTCTATATATCATTATATCTATATTTTATTTTAGTTTAGTTGTCTTGTTTTTTTTGTAAATGATTATGTTAGTAAAAAATTTGCCCTAAATGACAACAAATTGTCTTCGAATGAAATTGTGTTATGGTGTTTTATCATTACTAGTAATACATTTGACAATAAATTGTCCTCAAACATAACCTTCGCTTCGTTACAACATACTTGACAAAAATCCCTACATTTTAATTGTACAAGAATCATCAACATCATCAAAGTGCTTACAAATTTCATTACAATTAAAACAAATCAATCCATTAATACAAATCACTTCATTACAATTCTAAAACATAACCTTCACTTGACATACATATAATCTACAAATATAAATCCGTACAAAGAAGACACAATCATAACTTAAACCCTATTTCTTTTGCTTTTTACATAATTCATCCACAAGTCTGTTTATTAACCTCGAGCATTTTGACTTCGAACAAAACCTGAAAAAAAATAATCTCTGAATTAACAAAATCGACACCAATTCACCTAAAATAACAAAAAAACTCATAATCGAAAACTAGGTGTGAATGAAATAGAACTAACCTCTAAATTGAACTGCTAGAGGCCCCAGCATGAGAGAACGAGGGGGGAGTTGTTCGATCATCTGATATGGCACTCAATCCGGACAATGATGGCAGAAGCTATCGGCGGCGAAAAAATAATTCGACCATTTCAACTTCCAAGTACTACAACCTGAGATATATCTCCAAAAAAAAAAAAAAAAAGTAAGTCATTGTAATTTATAAAGCTAAATTAACCAAATTAACAATAATCAAGTCATAAATAACCAAATTATGCCTTAATCTAGTTCAATTTACAAATATTTTAGCCATATTAAACCAAAATTTAACCATTCATATCCCTAATTCAGTCCCAATTTGCCAAATTATCTACAATAAATCCTAATTCGACTGTAATGATTCCTAATTCAGCTCTAATTTTCAAAAACTAACCTCGATTAAGTCCATTTTGTCTAATTTATTAACCCTAATTTGGGAGTCCCAATCAATCTAATAAAAAACGATACATAAAAGAATGATCACCCTCATGTTGGGTTCTGCGAGCGAGACTGCAAGATTATGAGAGAAATAAGGATTCCTAGGGTTAGGGCTACCTGGACATGGAGAAGGGCCTCGCCAGATTCTGCATCGACAAAGAGAGAGAGCGCGGAAGCTTCTGTTGTGGCCCTAGACTACCATCACCAGATAGGTAGGTGCCGTCTCCAATCGTCGTCTACAATCCTTTCGCCATATTAGAGATAGAGAGAGAGAGACATGTTGCGTTCACGGGTCAGTGTGTGTTTTTTTTATGATTAATCTCAGCCATCGGTTGGATGATCAACGGTTCTAATTATGAAGTATAATATGGAAATCCAATCTTGATGTCAAGAGATCCTTCCCCATATAGGTATATGTTAATGTATGTATGTATGTATATATATGTATGCACGTATGTATGTATATATATTTTTGTATGTACATACATACATACATACATGCATACAAAACAAACAAAGAGCTATAGAATCCCCACATACACGCCAAACAGGCTCTTACTGATAGTCTATTCTAATCCTCTTAATACACATGAAAGTAATTAAATGGTAAATAAATATTAATATGAATTTATTTACATATTAAAATAGTATTTATTTGAATTTATTCACATATTAAAATAGTATTTATTTATCCTATGAACCCTCTTCAAGTTTTTCATCAAAAGAAACTCTGTCAATGGACAGTGCGGACCGTTCGACCAATCAAATTTTCAGAATGGATTCAATTTCTTCAAATTTGAAAATACCTTTTCTCGAGCCGTATGGTATAACTAGGGGTGTCAACGGTTCGGATCCGGTTCGGATAGTGGTCATACCAGATCCATATTCATATTGTCGGATCCGGATACGGTTCGGATAATAAACGGATACGGATACGGTTCGGATATTGTCGGATACGGATACGGATACAGTTCTGTTTCGGATATTAAAACGGATACTATATTATCATAACGTAACTTACTTTTTAGCTATATATATATATAATTTGTGACGTGAACGATAAATATGATTATATTTAAACATAATTTTACGATTGTGAGTTAAATCACTTACAAATCATTAATTTGTATATGATTTTTCAACTAATATCAAATATAATACATAAAATAATATGTAATATGAGTATCCGGATCCGGTTTCGGATACTCGAATCTAGTTTCGAGTATCTGGATCCTAACGGATTCGGTTCCCGCACCAAAACCGAATATCGAATCCGGTTCCGGATCTTAAAATTAGCAACCAGATCCATATCCGGATCCACTCGGATTCGGATATTTTTTTCGAATCCGGATATTTTTTCGGATACGGTTCGGGTCGGTTCGGGCAATAACCACACCATTGACATCCCTAGGTATAACCCTACATTAATTTCCACGTTGTCAAATTTAGAATCTGAAGATGATGTGATCATAACTCGAGCTATGGTCTCGATAATTTCGTCCATTTCTTCTAACTCTTCTTCTTCATCATCTCCTAGAAATAAATCTGAAAATGAAAACCAAGAACACAAACGGAGCCAATACGGGGCGTTTATGCCATTTAAATCATTAATTGCGCCAGAATACGAAATGAATTTCGAAAACAATGGACAAAAGATGATAAAGAAATCCTTATCTATGTTAAAGAGTATAGGATCGAAACCAACCAACCTTCATCATATGATATCAGAACGTCGTAGGAGAGAGAAACTAAACGAAAGTTTCGAGACTCTAAGAATGCTTCTTCTCCGTGCATCAAAGGTACCATTTCTAACATTTTGAACTTAAAACCATTTCTTTTAACATAAAAACTTTGAACATAAATATTTCTAAAATTGACCAAGCATTTATGATTTTTTTCTTCTTCTTTATATAGAAGGACAAGACTTCAGTGCTGATCAACACAACAAACTACTTAAAAACTCTGGAGACGCAAATTACAGATCTAAATCAGAAAAATCGCAAATTAGAAGCTTATGTACCGAACTTAGAAGGAATTAATGATCCAATATGGATCGAACAAGAGGGCTCAAGTGAAAATTTCCAAAACCAGTAGTCCCAAATCAGACGTTCTACAAATTAACTTGAAAGTAACTGCCATGACGGAGTGCGATATAGTCGAATTGGTTCTGAGCATATTAGAATGCATCAAATTAATGAAAGCAGTAAGTTTGGCATCTGTAGATGCATATACATTCAGCCCTCAGATGAATTTGCATGCTAGCGCGAGCCTAAAACTGCGAATTAAGGTACAAATATTTTTTCTTTACCATTTTCATGAAATATGATTAAATTTCACTTCCAATATACTCTAGACTGAAAATTGCACGAAAAATAAAAATAAATAAAAGAACCATGCAATATTGATTAAACTAAAAATCTCTGTATAATAATAATTATTATTATTATACTCATAGTAGTAGTAGTAGGAATAACCACGTTATGTAAAAAATAGCAAAACATGTGCTCTTTGAATTTTGACCGATCAAAACTTTTACTAAATTGGCACAAAGTATTGGTGCTTTCTTGCATACATACCCTCATAAGACTAGTTATTTGCATGTACCCATTTTTAAAATGATAAAGCACTTAATTATTAAAAAAAATACATGGGGTCTGCAGGAGAGTGACTGGAACGAGGCTTTCTTTCACGAAGCAATGAGAAAAGCCGTCGATGACGTCACCTCTGACACGACACCACTGTTCTCTAAGCTCGGCTATCTCTTTTAAAATTTTGCTTCCTCTCGACGACGTTCATTTATATTTGTAATCGGTGGCGGAAATTCGCAGAATGATGGACGAGATGAGGACCGGAAAAATCACTGACAAAGATGGAATATAACACTGATGAAATGGCATGGCTTTGGTTCTACTTCTAGTATGTTTGAGGAATTTGTAGTATTTGATCATTTTATTTGTACATATATTTTACAAACTAGCATTCAAGGATTTTAATCTCAATCAATCATATGGCGCCAAAACTAAGCTTTTTAAAATTACACAATCACAGAATTAAATGACCCAATTTCAATTTTTACAAAATACTAATATTACACAATCCTTCGAATTCTCCACCACGTCAGGATACAAAATACTAAACTTATAACCCTGTACCCTTTTCGGAGGCGGGTTATACTTAAACTTATATATTTCGGTTGCATTTCATGAAATCCCCCCATTGTACTTGTTCCATTCATAATGAGTCCGATCATACCAGTTCCACATATATCCTGTACGAATCCTATAAATATTTCGTTAAATCCCCCCGTTGTACTTGTTCCATTCGTATCCCGTATGAACCCTATTCAATGGAACATTGCCATTTGCTCGATTTGCTCCCATATCCTATTCATGAAAAAGCTGAATTAACAAATGTGATAGTTACTAGTTTTTATGTTTTTATGTAGTGTGAGATTTTACATGCACGGTCGAAATAATTATTTAAACATACATATATATAATGACAATTGAGTAGGCATAAGTAGTGTGACATTATCATTCTTTTTTCGTTTTTCTCTTTTTCCATTATGCAGATTGACATGACAAATATATGTTGAAACTTACTAGAATGATAATCGGAAGCGTTAGGTCATTCATTGTCAATGACCAGTGTCACATATATCATAATACATATTCATAATAAAATCATATTTTATTTAGGTTGGATATTAAAATAACAAATATGATATTATATGATATGGTAAATTCTAACACGAAACTTGTACATTAGGAAATCAATCTCGATACTTGCGCAATGCTCGAACAATGACATTCCACGTGTTTAGCGTGTCCATAATATATTGAAAAATATGAGATTTCAGTTTATTAGTAAATCTTTAAAATCATTTATTTTGTTTTCCAATTCATTGGAAGTATCATACATTACACAATCTTGCAAAACTTGGATATGTACCATCTTGTTAGTTTAATGAACTCATTATGTAGCATGTCTCTAACCATTATTTATTTGATAGTCAATTTTTACTCCTATTGACGTGAATACAAATATTGAATTATATCTTTTAATATTGTCCTTGAAATCTGTCCAATATGACCCATTATTATATTATCTAACAAATGTGAAGGATTTTTCAAATCGAACCAAATAACAGAAATAATATTTATTATTATTCTTTGTTGTGTTTTTTTCAACATCTTTCATGGAATCAAAATTTTGCTCGAAATATTGTTAGCACTTCTCCAGTAATAAGTTTTGTTGGTTCGAGGTGAAACTTGTACATTAGGAAATCAATCTCGATACTTGCGCAATGCTCGAACAATGACATTCCACGTGTTTAGCGTGTCCATAATATATTGAAAAATATGAGATTTCAGTTTATTAGTAAATCTTTAAAATCATTTATTTTGTTTTCCAATTCATTGGAAGTATCATACATACACAATCTTGCAAAACTTGGATATGTACCCTCAACCACATTATTTATTTGATCGTCAATTTTTATCTATTTAATGAACTCATCCTGTTGACGTGAATACAAATATTGAATTTTTGCCATACTAATTAATTACACCATTAATTACTAGATAATTTCCTAATTGACACCTCCAATTTAGGAAGAAAATCTAAATATTTCAATTTAGGAAGAAAATCTAAATATTTCTTTTTCATCTTCAAACCTGTTAATTTAGGGCAAAAAAATTATTTCGAAATATTTTAATTAATTAGTTTTAATCCAATTAACAATATAAATTAACAACATGCAAAAAAAATCTTGTTGAATTAAATCGATATAGGGAAACCTTATAATTGAGATTTCATTTTAGAAATTCTAAAAATCAGGGGATTTGGTGATAATTGGATCAATTGGATAAAAAATTGGCATTTTAATGGAAAAGCTAAAATTTTACTTAATGGAATTCCTGGCAAGGATATTATATTAAGAAGAGGGGTGAGACAAGGAGACCCCTTGTCTCCTCATCTATTTACCATTGCTATAGACACACTAACTAGATTGTTAAATGGATTGGCAAGATACAATTTTGTGGAGAGGCCCATGCCAGAAGGGGAAATCATATTATTATATGCTGATGATGCTATAATTATGATTAAACCTACTCTTATTCAAGCAAAAAGGATTAAATTTGTTTTGGATTCTTTTGGAAATAGTTCTGGATTAATAGTAAATTATGAAAAATCAGAATTTACTATTATTTCACAGAATGAGGAAGATCTAGATGGAATAACCAGGGTACTGGGGTGTAAATATGTAAATTTGCCATTTACTTATCTAGGGTTTCCACTGAGTGAGAAAAAACCAAGAAAGGAAGATTTCAGACTCATAATTCAAAAGATAGAAAAAAGATTGGAAGGGTGGAAGGGGGCCTTATTGGGAATAAGTGGAAGACTAATACTAATCAACTCAGTACTATCTTCACTTCCAGTTTACTTTTTTATGGTTTTTAAATTCCCAAAATGGGCCATAAATGAAATGGAAAAATCAAGAAAAAGATTTTTATGGAGAGGAAATGAAGATAAAGGGTATTATCTATCATCTTGGAAATCTGTTTGTAGACCAAAAATATATGGGGGCTAGGGGTAATTGATTTAGAAACTTTCAATAATGCATTATTACTAAAATGGGCATGGAAATATTATATGCCAAGTGAAGGACTTAATTGGAAATTACTTGTCAGTCCACTAGCTGAGAAATTAATTGATGAGAATAAAAAAAGTAAGAAAAATTCCTATTTCTGGAATGAAATACAATCCTTTTTAGGTTTTTTCTGGAGATCAATAACCTTTGAAATTGGTTATGGTACATCTACTAATTTCTGGTACAATGATTGGGGAGAGGGATTACTATATCAGAAAAAACCTAATATATTCAAAGAAGTAATAAAGAAAAATGGTACCGTTCACCATTTCAAAACTTTGGAAAATCTGAGAAAGGCTTTTAATCCTATTCTAAGCAAAGAGGCTAATAAAGAATACCTATGGATAAAAAACATCTTACAAAGTGTGAATTTAATTCAAGGGAAGTCTGACATAATTACATGGAATTGGGATAATTCCAAAATATTCTCAACTAAGAGTGCTTATGAATTTATGATTAAGGGTGTTTTCACAGCAAGTGATTTGGGAAATATTTGGAATTTAAAACTACCAGGAAAATTATCAGTATTCCTATGGCTATTATTTCAAAATAAGATCTTAACGATTGATAATTTAATTAAAAGAGGGATGTGCACTATAAACAGGTGTTACCTGTGCTGTAATCAAGCCGAATCAGCAGAGCATTTGTTCCAAAATTGCAATTTCGTGAAGATCCACTGGGAAATGTTAGAATCAGGATTAGAGGATCAAGGATTACAAAAAGAATTGGGAGAAATTATGAAAGAATTGATTTCAAAAAGCTCAAAGAATGTAAATTGCGTACTCTATGCGTCATTTGTGTACTGCATATGGCGTGAGAGGTGTAGACGAGCATTCTCAAGCGAGAAAAAGGAAGGCTCATCGCTCCTTGAGGAAGTAATCCGAGACTGGAGACTACTAATGAAGAGGAATAATCGTTTGGAGGAAGAGTTGTTTCATGGCGACAGTTCTATCTCGCCTGAGATAACCTAGGGTGGGTAATTGAAGAGAGATCCACCGAGGAAGAAGTACTTGGTCGTGTACTTGAAAAAGAAGGGGTTCTATTCCTAGGCGGTGAATATGGGTCCACGATAAGAGAAGATCTAATTTGCAAAAGCACCCCTGTAATCTTTACTTATTTTTTTTTCTTCTTTGTTTTATCCTTTATGATGTGTAAAAAGATGTAAGGATTTTTGCTATATTTTATTTATTATTTGGGTTGGGCCTTTGATCCCAATTCAAATTTACTCAAAAAAAAAAAAACATTATAATTAATATAATACAATATAAGAATATAATATAATATCAAACAATAAATATAATATAATATAAAACATTATAATTAATATAATATAACATAAGAATATAATATAAAACATTGTAATTAATATAATATAATATCAAATAAAACAATATATATATATATATATATATATATATATATATATATATATATATATATATATATATATATATATAAAACAATATAATACAAAACAATATAATATAATATAATATAATATAATAAAATATAATATAATATAAAATAATATGTTATAATATAAAATAATAGTACAAAGCAATATAATATGAAACTATATAATATAATATAAAACAAAATGATATAATTAATATAATATAAAACAATAAGAGATTAAATATTAAAATATTGAAATCATGGATCTTGTACAAATAATCAAACAAAGGATTTAATATCCATGATTTCAAAATACAACAAATCAAACAACTCATATGGATTATCAAATACAGGAATCGTGATATATACTATTTCACATATCCATATCCCATGTATATCAAAATCCCTCAAATCAAACATGCCCAATATGGACCGTTGATCTATTTTATCAGGGGCTATGATTAAATCAAAAAACACACGCTATCTTAGTCATTTTCTCTGACCCTTCTTCTCTCTCTCTCTTCGTTGTACCTCGGTCCCAAGCGAAAATGGCTGCCTGTTGCGTCTTCCTTCTCCACGAGTTTCTCTCTTCCCAAGTTCTATGGCGACTCAAGCCATTTCTCAGGCGATGGTAATTCACAGCATGTTGTGAATCCACGACCCGATGCTCTCTCTTCTCTTCTCTGTGGTCGAGAATCACCCCCAAGTACAAGGTTGCTGACGACTGCTAGAACTGGGCGACGATCCATAAATGATTGGATGCGAATCCACTTCGAACGGTGATGCCCCCTCTCTCTGACGACGATGGTTAGAACTTGACGACGGCTGCTAGAGCTTGGAGTCTGACCTTACCTTCGACGCCACATAACTTGAATTTTGCAGAATCCTAGAATCCACAGTAAGTGCCATGTCAAATTCATCTAATTTCTTCAATCTGATGTGCAGAAAAAAATTACTTTTGTAATTTGATGCCTTCAAATTAACTGATTTACTAAAATATAGCAACACATCTCTCTAACTCTTTTACATGCAATACTATTCAATCTACACAATTGGATAATTGCAAGTTCCTGTCTTAACAAAATGCTTTTGAATTATTAGGAAATTGATGCTAATTGATGCTAATTTTGTATAGATGTGACTAATTATCAAAAACTCAAAAGGTAGATTTCACTATCTCCTTTTCAAAATCGCAAATTACAATTTCACTAAAATCTAATTTTTTTGTTTGAGTATAGGGTTTTTCAGAAATTAAATTGGGGACCATCTTCAACAGCCTTGCTTGCATTAATGGGTATGCATAAAATAATCTCAACACAATTTATTATCATTTACTATATCTTAATTCAATTGTCTTTGAATTATTTTTGAAGTATAGGGTTTTTGAATTATTTTTATTTTGTTTTTTAGCTTCGAGGCCGATATGGGAGACAAGGGAATCCAGGGTCGACAAGATTCATGGTTATGTACAAGGTTTTTATTTTTACGGGGTGATTTTGTATATATGAATAAAGAGGGTGTTCTCGAAAATATGAAATTGTATTTGTTTTATTTTGTTTCAACATACGATATAATACATGATAATTGAGCCAATGCAGGTGTTCTTATGAGGTCCTTTAATTGATATTTTGAAGTGTTATATATCTTTTTTTTAAAGGAATTGAAGTACTATGTCTATATATCATTATATCTATATTTTATTTTAGTTTAGTTGTCTTGTTTTTTTTGTAAATGATTATGTTAGTAAAAATTTTACCCTAAATGACAACAAATTGTCTTCGAATGAAATTGTGTTATGGTGTTTTATCATTACTAGTAATACATTTGACAATAAATTGTCCTCAAACATAACCTTCGCTTCGTTACAACATACTTGACAAAAATCCCTACATTTTAATTGTACAATAATCATCAACATCATCAAAGTGCTTACAAATTTCATTACAATTAAAACAAATCAATCCATTAATACAAATCACTTCATTACAATTCTAAAACATAACCTTCACTTGACATACATATAATCTACAAATATAAATCCGTACAAAGAAGACACAATCATAACTTAAACCCTATTTCTTTTGCTTTTTACATAATTCATCCACAAGTCTGTTTATTAACCTCGAGCATTTTGACTTCGAACAAAACCTGAAAAAAAATAATCTCTGAATTAACAAAATCGACACCAATTCACCTAAAATAACAAAAAAACTCATAATCGAAAACTAGGTGTGAATGAAATAGAACTAACCTCTAAATTGAACTGCTAGAGGCGCCAGCATGAGAGAACGAGGGGGGAGTTGTTCGATCATCTGATATGGCACTCAATCCGGACAATGATGGCAGAAGCTATCGGCGGCGAAAAAATAATTCGACCATTTCAACTTCCAAGTACTACAACCTGAGATATATCTCCAAAAAAAAAAAAAAAAAAGTAAGTCATTGTAATTTATAAAACCAAATTAACAATAATCAAGTCATAAATAACAAAATATGCCTTAATCTAGTTCAATTTACAAATATTTTAGCCATATTAAACCAAAATTTAACCATTCATATCCCTAATTCAGTCCCAATTTGCCAAATTATCTACAATAAATCCTAATTCGACTGTAATGATTCCTAATTCAGCTCTAATTTTCAAAAACTAACCTCGATTAAGTCCATTTTGTCTAATTTGTTAACCCTAATTTGGGAGTCCCAATCAATCTAATAAAAAACGATACATAAAAGAATGATCACCCTCATGTTGGATTCTGCGAGCGAGACTGCAAGATTATGAGAGAAATAAGGATTCCTAGGGTTAGGGCTACCTGGACATGGAGAAGGGCCTCGCCAGATTCTGCATCGACAAAGAGAGAGAGCGCGGAAGCTTCTGTTGTGGCCCTAGACTACCATCACCAGATAGGTAGGTGCCGTCTCCAATCGTCGTCTGCAATCCTTTCGCAATTTCGCCATTATTAGAGAGAGAGAGAGAGACATGTTGCGTTCACGGGTCAGTGTGTGTTTTTTTTATGATTAATCTCAGCCATCGGTTGGATGATCAACGGTTCTAATTATGAAGTATAATATGGGAGTCCAATCTTGATGTCAAGAGATCCTCCCCCATATAGGTATATGTTAATGTATGTATGTATGTATATATATGTATGTACGTATGTATGTATGTATATATATTTATGTATGTACATACATACAAAACAAACAAAGAGCTATAGAATCCCCACATACACGCCAAACAGGCCCTTACTGACAGTCTATTCTAATCCTCTTAATACACATGAAAGTAATTAAATGGTAAATAAATATTAATATGAATTTATTTACATATTAAAATAGTATTTATTTGAATTTACTCACATATTAAAATAGTATTTATTTATCCTATGAACCCTCTTCAAGTTTTTCATCAAAAGAAACTCTGTCAATGGACAGTGCGGACCGTTCGACCAATCAAATTCTCAGAATGGATTCAATTTCTTCAAATTTGAAAATACCTTTTCTCGAGCCGTATGGTATAACCCTACTTTAATTTCCACGTTGTCAAATTTAGAATCTGAAGATGATGTGATCATAACTCGAGCTATGGTCTCGATAATTTCGTCCATTTCTTCTAACTCTTCTTCTTCATCATCTCCTAGAAATAAATCTGAAAATGAAAACCAAGAACACAAAAGGAGCCAATACGGGGCGTTTATGCCATTTAAATCATTAATTGCGCCAGAATACGAAATGAATTTCGAAAACAATGGACAAAAGATGATAAAGAAATCCTTATCTATGTTTAAGAGTATAGGATCGAAACCAACCAACCTTCATCATATGATATCAGAACGTCGTAGGAGAGAGAAACTAAACGAAAGTTTCGAGACTCTAAGAATGCTTCTTCCCCGTGCATCAAAGGTACCATTTGTAACATTTTGAACTTAACCATTTCTTTTAACATAAAAACTTTGAACATAAATATTTCTAAAATTGACCAAGCATTTATGATTTTTTTCTTCTTCTTTATATAGAAGGACAAGACTTCAGTGCTGATCAACACAACAAACTACTTAAAAACTCTGGAGACGCAAATTACAGATCTAAATCAGAAAAATCGCAAATTAGAAGCTTATGTACCGAACTTAGAAGGAATTAATGATCCAATAATTGGATCAAACAAGAGGGCTCAAGTGAAAATTTCCAAAACCAGTAGTCCCAAATCAGACGTTCTACAAATTAACTTGAAAGTAACTGCCATGACGGAGTGCGATATAGTCGAATTGGTTCTGAGCATATTAGAATGCATCAAATTAATGAAAGCAGTAAGTTTGGCATCTGTAGATGCATATACATTCAGCCCTCAGATGAATTTGCATGCTAGCGCGAGCCTAAAACTGCGAATTAAGGTACAAATATTTTTTCTTTACCATTTTCATGAAATATGATTAAATTTCACTTCCAATATACTCTAGACTGAAAATTGCACGAAAAATAAAAATAAATAAAAGAACCATGCAATATTGATTAAACTAAAAATCTCTGTATAATAATAATTATTATTATTATACTCATAGTAGTAGTAGTAGGAATAACCACGTTATGTAAAAAATAGCAAAACATGTGCTCTTTGAATTTTGACCGATCAAAACTTTTACTAAATTGGCACAAAGTATTGGTGCTTTCTTGCATACATACCCTCATAAGACTAGTTATTTGCATGTACCCATTTTTAAAATGATAAAGCACTTAATTATTAAAAAAAATACATGGGGTCTGCAGGAGAGTGACTGGAACGAGGCTTTCTTTCACGAAGCAATGAGAAAAGCCGTCGATGACGTCACCTCTGACACGACGCCACTGTTCTCTAAGCTCGGCTATCTCTTTTAAAATTTTGCTTCCTCTCGACGACGTTCATTTATATTTGTAATCGGTGGCGGAAATTCGCAGAATGATGGACGAGATGAGGACCGGAAAAATCACTGACAAAGATGGAATATAACACTGATGAAATGGCATGGCTTTGGTTCTACTTCTAGTATGTTTGAGGAATTTGTAGTATTTGATCATTTTATTTGTACATATATTTTACAAACTAGCATTCAAGGATTTTAATCTCAATCAATCATATGGCGCCAAAACTAAGCTTTTTAAAATTACACAATCACAGAATTAAATGACCCAATTTCAATTTTTACAAAATATTGGCAATTCTACTGTACGACCATTTTGGAAAAGGGTATTTCTGGTATTGAAAATTTGTATGTAAATTTTTTTATTGTGACTCTCCATTCTCATAAAACTGGATATGTCCAGTTATTGTAATTAGCGTGAATCTCTCCCCCTCCAACTTTGCATCCCATTAATTTCTTACTTTCTCTTCGGTTCACTTCCTGTCCATCTTCTCTCTCCTTGTGAGCCAATTTCTCTACAGCCAATTGCCAAGGCTCCCTTGAGCCGCCTCTTCAATGAGTTTGCTTTGTCTAAAATCACTGCTCTCTCTCTTTCTCTCCCTCTCTAGCCGAACTCCTCTCGCACTATACTCATTTCGTTCTCCTCCTAGCATCATATCAATCGAATTGTAACAATTAAACTGCATTTATTGTTTTAAAATTTGATTCGTTTACGCCGGTCATGAATTTTTGAATTTTTTCTTATTTTCAGATTTTGGATTGTGGTTATTACAGAAATTCAATTAAATATGTTGTTTCTAAATTCCAATGAATTCTATTTCGTTATTAAGTGTTTCTAAATTCAATCTTGATATGCTAAACTTTTCTTCATGAATTCGATTTCCCTGAAAATGTTTTGCTAGGCTAAAAATAAAATAAAATTGATATGATGTTTTGTTACTTTTGCTCACTGTAGAGATTTTGCATAAATTCAATCTTGATATTGTGTTACTAAAAATAACACTAAAGAGATTTTCCAAAAAAAAACCAATAAAATGATTTTTTTAGTTTTTAACATTTTATAAAATCTGGTGCAGTTCGAATTTTATTTTTTCGTTAAGATACGAACACTACAACGGTCGGAATTTTATTTCATTTAAATGACAATTGATTTAAATCTGGCACAATCTTGAGGTTAAGGAAATAGTATAATTATTGATGACAATTGATTTGATATTATCGTGACAACGCTCAATAAGATACGAACACTACAACGGTCGGAATTTTATATCATTTAAATGAAAAACTCAATCAAATCCTACTTTTCTTTGTTCATGGCTCAAATCACGTATAATACCAAAAAGTCGTCGAATGTCTTCGGGTATAGATCCATTGACGTGTTATACATACACAGATCATACGTACACACATAATACATACACACATAATACATACACGCATCATACATACACATATAATACACACACACACATTATACATACACACACATTTAAATTGTGAAATTTAAACAACACATTTCTACCAGGTTCTTCGCCTCTAGATGGAATTTCGCTCGACCTGTAATACTTACAACTACATGAGGGACAACTCTAACCGTCATCAAGTTCACCCTAAATAAAACATTAATTGAATATTTCAGCAAAACAATCAAACAAATAATCAAAGTATTGAATGAATAATATGTACTGTTATTTCGAGACAAGAAGTGTGATAGGTCAAGGTGCAAGTACAGTATATGCCGGTACGCTGTAATTTTGTTGCAGCAAGTTCACTCCTCTTTTAAAGACTGTCCATATATCTCGTCCCGGTACGACTCTCCTCTTTTAAAACATATCACCAAAAACGTGTTCGAGAATTCATGTATTCAGGAATAACACTTAACACTAATTAATTATACTATTTATCTCGAAACTACAACACTCCAATTATGGTTCCGTTTGGATGCATGAAACTTATTCGATGAAATTCCAGCGTGAAATATGTGGCATCTGGCAAAATGAATATTAGCTGCAAATTCAGGAGTCCAAATTCAAAAGAAATATAAAAGAATTGAAAGAACATAAATCGAGAATTCAAGACTCGTCTCATCAGAATTAGGCAAGACTAACGATGAAGCATGATCAGAATTGAAAGCGCTAATTACCCCTAATTAGCTAAAGTCACTAGTATCTGAAAAAAATACACTAATTTCTATTACTAAAATTAGGGATTATATATTTCAAGAAAAAAATCTTGAATTTATTGAAAAAATGGATAAATTGTACTCATCTCGACGTCCAATCTGATGAGGTTGAGGTTACATTGACGCTTCGTGAGCTCAAACTCGTCTTGCCTGGAGCCCTAGATCCGTCTCTTCCTCTCTTGTCCCTCTTTCTCTCTCTTCTCTCTTTTGTGAGATGGAGATTCGCAGTCGACTAAAAGTTTAGATCTTTTTACGCCGAGAGATTCACGGTGAGGGAGATTCACAGTCGCGCTTCAGTTTGATGCTTCAGTTTCACGAGATTCACAGGGAAGAGATTAGAGGGAGAAATTCACGTTTCAGTTACAAAAAAAGTGAGAAAAAAGTGAGAGAAAGAGGCTATTGAAAAAAAAAAGACTGTAAATACTGGATGGACCGTGGGTGAGAGGGTGAGGAGGAATAAATAATGACTACTTTACCCTTTTCTAAAAAGGATGTACCACAAGAAACTTGAATCTCAGCCATCCAATCAGTTTATAGGATTTAATCTTAGCCATCCAATTAAAAAAGGTCTCACTGTAGAATCACCCAATACTAATATTACACAATCCTTCGAATTCTCCACCACGTCAGGATACAAAATACTAAACTTATAACCCTGTACCCTTTTCGGAGGCGGGTTATACTTAAACTTATATATTTCGGTTGCATTTCATGAAATCCCCCCATTGTACTTGTTCCATTCATAATGAGTCCGATCATACCAGTTCCACATATATCCTGTACGAATCCTATAAATATTTCGTTAAATCCCCCCGTTGTACTTGTTCCATTTGTATCCCGTATGAACCCTATTCAATGGAACATTGCCATTTGCTCGATTTGCTCCCATATCCTATTCATGAAAAAGCTGAATTAACAAATGTGATAGTTACTAGTTTTTATGTTTTTATGTAGTGTGAGATTTTACATGCACGGTCGAAATAATTATTTAAACATACATATATATAATGACAATTGAGTAGGCATAAGTAGTATGACATTATCATTCTTTTTTCGTTTTTCTCTTTTTCCATTATGCAGATTGACATGACAAATATATGTTGAAACTTACTAGAATGATAATCGGAAGCGTTAGGTCATTCATTGTCAATGACCAGTGTCACATATATCATAATACATATTCATAATAAAATCATATTTTATTTAGGTTGGATATTAAAATAACAAATATGATATTATATGATATGGTAAATTCTAACACGAAACTTGTACATTAGGAAATCAATCTCGATACTTGCGCAATGCTCGAACAATGACATTCCACGTGTTTAGCGTGTCCATAATATATTGAAAAATATGAGATTTCAGTTTATTAGTAAATCTTTAAAATCATTTATTTTGTTTTCCAATTCATTGGAAGTATCATACATTACACAATCTTGCAAAACTTGGATATGTACCATCTTGTTAGTTTAATGAACTCATTATGTAGCATGTCTCTAACCATTATTTATTTGATAGTCAATTTTTACTCCTATTGACGTGAATACAAATATTGAATTATATCTTTTAATATTGTCCTCGAAATCTGTCCAATATGACCCATTATTATATTATCTAACAAATGTGAAGGATTTTTCAAATCGAACCAAATAACAGAAATAATATTTATTATTATTCTTTGTTGTGTTTTTTTCAACATCTTTCATGGAATCAAAATTTTGCTCGAAATATTGTTAGCACTTCTCCAGTAATAAGTTTTGTTGGTTCGAGGTGTAACATATATTTTTGTACATAATTTAAATGTCAAAACGGTATAATAATTTTATCATAACCTCAAAATTTTATAAAATTTGGTAAACCAAGAGGATACAAATGAGTTAGAAAAATTTGATTAAGCCAAACAAAGAGCTAAAGAATCCCCCACATACACGCGAAACAGGCCCTTACAGATAGTCTATTATAATCCTGTTATGTTAACACAGATGAAAGTAATTAAATTGAAATGGTAAATAAATATTTATTATTTGAACAAGGCGTGGCTGCCTGCCTCATCGACGGTATGGGCAGCGTTTGAAATTAAAACACAATTGAAGAACGCCACGTTCGAAGGTGAACCTAAACCCCTTCTTGGGCAAATATTCCCATTCTTCATTGACAATGCGAAACATGATGTCTTGGTAGGGCGGGCCCGCATGGAAGCGAATGAAGCAAGTCTCGCCATCATCACTACCATCCTTCTCAACCGTATAAATCGGCGCCTTCGAATTCTCCACCAAATCAGGATACAAAATACTAAACTTATAACCCTGCACCCTTTTCGGAGGCGGGTTATCGTCATCGTAATGAGTCCGGTTGTACCCGGTCCAGTTGTATCCTGTACGAACCCTGGTCGAATATTTCGGTTTCCTCCCTCTGTACTTATCTTCTCGTTTTCGCTCTAATTCGTCCCCGTCCTCCTCAGGATCCACCACTTCTCCGCCGTCAGGCCACAACGATCCTGCCTCCTCTATTGCTTCGGAACAATATCTATTTTTATCATGATTCCGTACCGTTCCCTCCTCCATCCGTACCCCTTCCTTTTTTAGTACCGCTCCTTCTTCCTCGACCCGTTGCAGATGTTTTCTCAACATAGACGCATGCATTTCTCTCAATCGCGCCTTGGATTTATAGATGCAGACGCGTTTTAAAACGGCTTCCCAATACTCTACCACCTTGGCAGTGCCGGACCGCATCTGAGACTCGATTTGGGTCTGCATATCAACGAGCTCTTCGGAACGCTTTCCTTCTAGAAGGTTCTCCACGTCAGACTCTACGCTCGAATGCAAACCTCTTTCTTGTGCGAGAATCCCAGCAGGAGGTTCTTCGCCACGGACTCGAGCTCGGTCTAACACGTCTCTTTTTCGTGCTTCGAGTAATTCCCACTCACATATCGCTATCAAAGCCTCCCAATACTCGACGTGTAGAGGGATTTCTGTGTCGAGATCCAGATGCATTCTAATGTCGTCGCGTAATTCTTCCATTTCTTTAACTGTCAATCCCTTGAAGACCGTGCATGGTTCGTCCAACTCGATATCAAATTCATCACTGAAATTAAGATTCTTCGAAAGAACATCAATAGGTTTTGTACGTCCTTCGCGCAGCCTAATTTCAGATCTAACTTTGCTTTGATCAAAATGAAACTCTTCTTCTTTCTTCTCCCAATCTTGAAATTCCGCTCTTGCTCTCTCTCTTGCTACCAGTGCCAGTTCTTCTTCGCGTCGTGCTTTTTCAATAGATCTTTCCTCTCTTCTTTTCTTCACCTTTTCTATTTCGGCCATCCTGTCTTGGTGTCTCTTCTTCTCCGATTTAACCGAAATCTCTAGATTTTGGCCTTGAGAAACATCGCGTTCGATTTTCTTCCTCCACACAAAACTTTCAGTAAGGTTGGCATCTCCGAATGGATTTGATTCGTTCGAATATCCCGAAACTGAACCAAACTGGACCCTTTTCGCCACTTTCAAAGCCTTTTTCTGAGCCCTTTTAGCCATGTATTCGACAATTTCATCTTCGCTAATCTGTCTCGTCTTACTTCTACGCACTTCCTCTCTGTCCGATCCCGAATCTCTCGCTTCTTCGTCAGAAGAAGGGGTCGGCGTTCGTCGCAGTCGCTTCGACGATGAGCCGCTCTCCTTGTCTCTCCCCATATCTGGAATCGCCGGAAACCCTAGAACTTATCGCCGGAAAAGATAAAGCGAGAAATGTGAGAGTCGAGTCGAGTAGTTTCTGTTATAAATGGAAATTAAAAGAATAAAATAAATAAATAAATAACAGGGTAACACACTTCCGATCCGGTGCTTCTAAAGTGCTCCAATTTATACACACTTATACATGATCATTCGTGTATATATTGAGTTATATTAAGTTATTATTAATATACATAATTAAGTTTTCTTTAATATATTAAATTATACATGATTATACACACAATATATTAAGTTATAATTGATATATTCGTATTTATAATATTTTTCATTTTTCAAGATTTTTTATAATTAAATACTCATGTAGGGCAAATTTTTAATATAATAATTCATACATTCAGCATTTAGCATTTCGTAACATTATGATACGGTCATTATATCCACATTAAAATAATAAATTTTGATAACTTTGTAATTTGTTAAATTTAATACTAACTTGCTCAAATACGAAATTAATTATATAATATTATTTTAATGTGGATATAATTATTTTATCATTATATATTATTATAATATATAATATTATATTAGTTGTATGGATATCATTATTTTATTATTATCATATTATTATCACGTATTATTACAATAATTATTGCCATAATTATAGCCATATAACACATTATTTTTATTGTAATAATATATAATGCTAATATTATAATAAGAAAAGCAATGATAAAAGCAGTCCATGACGGCACCTCTGACACGACGTCACTGTTCTCCAAGCTAAACCCCTTCTTGGGCTGATGATGGACGAGATGAGGACCGGAAAATCGCTGACAAAGATGGAATATAACGCTGATGAAATGGCATGGCTTTGGTTCTAGTATGTTTGAGGAATTCGTAGTATTTGATCATTTTATTTGTACATATATTTTATTTGGGCTATTCTAATCCATAAAGATGTATTTGATCATTTTATAATGCTCTTAATACACATACACATACACGCGAAACAGGCCCTTACTGATAGTCTATTCTAATCCAGTTAATACACATGAAAGTAATTAAATGAAATGGTAAATAAATATTTATTATTTGAACAAGGCCTGCCTGCCTCATCGACGGTATGGGTGGCGTTTGAAATTAAAAGTGAAGAGGTGAACCTAAACCCCTTCTTGGGCTTATATTCCCATTCTTGATTAACGATGCGAAACATGATGTCTTCGTAGGGCGGGCCCGCATGGAAGCGAATGAAGCAAGTCTCGCCATCATCACTACCATCCTTCTCAACCGTATAAATCGGCGCCTTCGAAATTATTCCTATTTGTCTTCTTTGATGCATCCCTAGTCTTTCTACGAGAGTCCAACGGAGCATCGCCATTTGCTCGATTTTCTCCCATATCTTATTCATGAAAAAGTTGAATCAACAAATGTGATAGTTGCTAGTTTTTATGTTTTTATGTAATGTGAGATTTTACATGCATAATCAAAATAGTTATTGGAGCATACATATATATCTCATGACAATTGAGTTGGCATAAGTAGTGTGACATTGTCATCCTTGTCTCGTTTCTCTTCTCTTTTTTTTTTCTTTTTTTTTTTTTCATTATACAAAAATATATGTTGAAACTTACTAAAATGATAATCGGAAGTGTTAGGTCATTCATTATCAATGATCAGTGTCACATATATCATAATACATATTCATAATAAAATTGACCCAAGGGCCAAGTTCGAATCCCTGTGACTATATTTTTATACAATCTTATTAATCAAAATAATTTCTTCTATAATTTCAAAAATATTTTTTCCCTTGCAATCAATTTTGTATATGCGACTTTAACTCTCGAAAATCATTTTACTTCCAAATTAAATTTAATTCGGTCGAAGCGGAGCGAGATCCCGCTAGTAAAATTTAAATTTCAAAGCCAATATTTTATTCTCTCTTCTTTTTTCCGTTTTCTTTGTGGTTCTAAGTTTTTTTCTTGATTTATACAAAAACAAAAATACCATATAATAAAAAAAAAATCCCCAATTGTCTCAACCTATTCTTTTACAAAACAAACAAAAACACAATTTCAATTTATTACCAAAATGAAGTCTCATATATTAATGGTAGCATCCCAAAGCCTCAGAACTCCATTTCTTCCCCCGCTGCAAATCCTCTTCCGATCCAAATCTGACGATATACACCTCACCTGCCAAATATACAAAACAAATTAAACAAAACAAATTAAATTAAATAAAATAACAGGAGTATTAATTATCGTACCATAGCAGGGGTTTTTTGAGGGGTGCGATAGAGTTGCCAATTCGAAGTTTTGGAGGGGGTTCCTGAGAAACTCGCCCCTATCGGTCTCTCTTGCACTCTATGATACAACGACATTGAATTATCCGCAGCCCCGATCCCAAGCCAGTGATCACCCGCATTTATTGATAATATCGACGCATTATGCATCGTCAAATTCTTCACACACTTTATCCCCACCCCTATCAAAATATATAATAAAAAAAAAAATTGCAATTAATCTATAATAAAAAAAAAAATAACCTATTATTATTTACCTGATTCATTTTCCCAGAATCGAATCAACCCATCGCTCGAACCTACATAGATACAAAATATACATAAGATTGTTGTTTGTAATATTAAAATGATGCAGGGGGTGGAGTGAAAAATACCAGTGATGAAGCCTTTATCAGAAGGAGAATATTCAACGCAGACAATGGGGCCCGCATGACAGGCTAATATAGCCTCGCAATTTCCTTTTTTTGCTGACCAAACCCTAGCCGTCCAGTCATCGCTCCCAGTAATTACAGTGTCTCCCACCATCCTTAACGACCTTATCCATTTCGTGTGACCTTGGAGTTTGCACAGTGACTTACCCGCTCTAATATCCCAAATATTCGCCACGCTGTTAATAAAAACAAAACAGAATATTCTTAGCATGAATGAAATATTAATATAATATATATAATTGATGTAGTGTACGAGTCTCGGCCAGAAGCTGCTAAGGTGCTGAGGTTATCGTCATAATCCATGCAAGTAACGGGACTTGAGAATTGAGCAACGGTGGCAACACACATGTCAGTTCTGACGTCCCACATCTTGACCGTGCCGTCGTGTGATGATGTCAGCACTCTCTCTCCTGACAACATCCTCACAGTACTCACCTTTTATAGAAACAAAAATAGTATAATATTCTCAAATCATTTTTTTGGTACTGGTTTATCTTTATCTTAAGAGGAAATTAATTAATTATTACTGGTCCTGTGTGGCCCTTTAGTTCTTCCAAGAGCTGGGAAGTTTGTTTGTCCCACACGATTACGGTATGGTCGTCCGAGCCAGATACGATTTTACTGCGGTCAGAGTTTATTGCTCTGATAAGACTGCAAAATTAAATATTCGAAGTTTATTACATTAGTCTCCCATGAAAAATAAAATATAAATTTGTTTGTCCCGCAAATATACCTAGTGTGTCCTTTAAGTGTTGCTTGCAGCTCGGAACCACGCATGCTCGGATCCCATACTTTCACCTGAAATGAGGGTATGCATGATATTTATACATTTTGCAGGGGTACGTATGAAAATAAAATATTTCAAATGAATACAAATATTCTGACCGAGCAATCAGTGCTGCCACTGATGAAAAAGCCAGCATCGTCGCGGTCCCCAACAAGATCCCAAATATTTATAACAAAAAAATGGTTGAGGTAATTTACCCATTGTTATTATTATTTCTTTGAGGTAACAAAAAAATAACCTATTATTATTTACCTATTATTTATTTGTTACCTCAACCATTATTTATTTGATCGTCAATTTTTACTCCTGTTGACGTGAATACAAATATTGAATTATATCTATAAATAAATATTGTCCTTGAAATCTGTCCAATATGACCCATTGTTATTATTATTATAACAAATGTGAAGGATTTTTCAAATCGAAACAAATAACACAAATAATATTTATTATTATTCTTTCTTGTGTTTTTTTCAACATCTTTCATGGAATCAAAATTTTGCTCGAAATATTGTTAGCACTTCTCCAATAATAAGTTCTATTGGTTCGAGGTGTAACATATATTTTTGTCCATAATTTAAATGTTAAAACGGTATTAATAATTTTATTATAACCTCAGAATTTTATAAAATTTCGTAAACCAAGAGGATACAAATATTTATTCACGAAATAAATGAGTTGGAAAATTTTGATCAAGCCAAACAAAGAGCTAAAGAACCCCCCTACACGCCAAACAGGCCCTTACTGATAGTCTATTCTAATCTTCTTAATACAAATGAAAGTAATTAAATGGTAAATAAATGTAAATATGAATTTATTTAGATATGAGCATTAACAAAATAATATATTATAGCTCAGATGAATGCGGCGACGCGAAGGGTGACTCAGGCGACGCGAAGGGCGACTCAGGCGATGGAAACCCTAGGCGACTGTTAAAAGCAACTCAGGCGATGGAAACCCTAGGCGATCAGGCGACGCGAAGGGTGACCCAGGAGCAGGAGAAGCGGGGAAGACTGACAAGAGCAAGCCAATGGAGAGCCAAACGACGGCGACCGCTGTCGAGACCAAGCTGGGCGACGGCGTAGGAGCGAAGGAGACCAATTTCTACCCACAGTATGTACACCGAGTCACAGCGCAGCAAAGGAGGGGTTTAGGCCGAAATGGAGGGTGCAGTTCAAGCATGGGGAAGAGGCAAACGGTACACATAGGGGATGGATGGCATCTCTTGACTAGACAAGGCCGAGAAGTACCATCATTAACCTCCCTACTCTTCAATAGGCTGCAGCAACCTCAACCCAAACCGAGATTCAACCCCTCTTCCCTTCACTCTCTCCTCCCTCTTCCTTTCACTCCACTCTTCCCTGCCAAAAAAAGCTACCAAAAAATCACCATGGACAAGGGGAAAAGCATCGAACAACATCCAACCGACAAGAAAGGGGGCAAGAATTACGCCGATGCGGTACGCAATCCGACGCCGGGGTCTTTCATGGCATCGGCCCGGCTAGGCCCTCGCGTCACCGAGGCTTTCAACAAGGAACACTCTCGGAAGAGAGGGATGGAACAAACCAAGACCCACACCGAGTCTCCATACTACTCCACCGAAACATCGCCCGAACGACTATCTTGGCCACCGGGGGAGCACAAGTCCGAATGGGAAGACCTTTGCAGAAAATGCTTAGTAACGGGTCACCCGACGGAGATGTGTAGGAAACCGAGGGCGTGCGTCAATTGTCGCCTACCGGGACACATAGCGAAATATTGTCCCAAGAAAAAACCGAGGAAAGCATCGGTGTGGAAAAGAGTACAAGAAGCGGGCCAATCATCGAAGCTATGGATCCAAAGGAAAGCCCCGACATTATTGGGGCAAGGAAATTTTGAACAAAAGGAAAAGAGATCCGGGTCGCTTTTGAGCGCGGAATCTCAATTCGGATCGGGGTCAGGATCACACACAAATCGGGTTGGAAAACAACTCGCAATGCAAGGAGGACCGAGCATGCAACACGACGCGGGTTCGGATCCTAAACGGGTTTCGGATTGTGACAGGGTTATGAACCCGGATCCAATTAGGTGTGCGGATCAAGGAATACAAGCGGATCGGGCGAAAATATAAGTTCCAAAACCGATAAAGGGGGCAGAAACTAGGGAGGATAAAATCGACCCGAATCGGTTGCGGGTGAGGGTTTTCTCGAAGCAAACGACTAAACAAGAGATGGAACTAGTTCAATGGAGGAGGGGAGTGGTAATCGACGCAAAAATGGTCCCACGCCACGACCTCCGAAGCCTCCACATCCTTATACAAGAAGGATGGAACCGACGCGACAAATACGAACTATCGCACCTCTCGAAGGATCGGTACATCCTAATCCTTCCGGAGGGAGTCAATCGCGACGAATTCATTTCGAAAGACCTACTTCCACTCCGCCGAGCCGATTTCGTCAATTTTTCTTGGGAACTCGCACTTGGCGGCGAACGCATAATTTTTCCGAATAAGGTCTGGGTCACCCTCCAAAACCCACCACCTCCGGCGTGGTGCCACGAGGAGCTCACCAAAATTGCAAACTCTTTTGGGATTTTAATGGATCATGGGCTGCTTGGAAACTTGAAATCCATGGAAGCACTAGACATTCTAGTGGCGGTACCGGCCGACCACGTCACGCCAACGGAGATACTATCCACGCATGCCGGAGTGACGTGGATTATCAAGGCAAATGAAAAAACCGTAATTCCGGAGCCGCCCCCTTTTTTCAACTCGCCGAACCCGGAGCCCCCGGCCGAGATATACGAGGATATTCAAACAAGGATACAAATTGAAATTGAACGTGGGTTAATAGCAAGGGAGGTCGAAATGGCAAACCGAAACGACACTCATAGGCCCATATCGAGGAGCAATTGGATGAACGAGGGATCCACAGAGTCTTCGGAGAAGGAGGCTAAACAAATTTGGGAAGGACAAGTGTCGGTGGACAAAGAATGGCTCCATCAACTTTGGAGTTTGGCAGGGGAAGGTCTCAAAACAAACCCGGAAGCGTCACCGCTACTAATTGGGGAGATTGGAAGAAAATCCCTAAGGGATGCGGGAATCATTCAACAAATAATAGACATAGAGCTCAAAGAGGGGTACGGGAAAACCGACAAAGCGCCTCAAAAAACAACCAAACCCGCCACGCCGCGATCGGACCCAAAGAAGAGAAGAATAATCGCAACAACAATGGGAGAGATGAGCCAAACAACGAACTCCACGATGGTAATCGTCACGAAGCCAGTCCCGAAAGAGCCAATACAAGCGAACACAACCTCCGACAAGAAAGACGAAGGTATAAACACCTCCTTATCCTTAATTAAAAAACGATTAAAAAAACATAACCAAAAACAATTTTCGACGATTTTTGAGCATCAAAGAAATACAAAAGAAGAAGGAAAACAAAAAAAAATTTGTCAAAAAACACCCCTGTCCAGGGACTTCTGGCCGGAAAGATTTTTTTTTTTTCCAATTTCTCGCCAAAAAACACGAAATTAAGTGATGAATTGGGGGAAAAAAAGGAAAATGAAAAACCTAGGGGTCCATCACTAATTATAAAAAGACAAGCCGAGGAAATTAAGGAAAAAATGATCGACCAAAAAACAATGGAGGATATCTTCTTATCCTTAATTCAAACCCGACTTAAAAAACAAGATCGAAAACAATTTTCGACGATTTTAGACCAACAAGGAAATACAAAAGAAGGGGAAAAACAAAAAAAAAAAAAAAGCGAAAAAGGAAATCGAGGAAAAAAAGAAAAATATAAAACCGCGGGCAAAATCGCTAACTAAAAAATTAGAAACCGAGAAAGTCAAGGAAAAACCACTCGACCAAAAAACAATCGAGGATATCGAAAATGCACTAGGAATTGAACCTAATAACGTTCTTATACTACCGGGCATACAAAAGGAAAATGCCCAAAATAGCACCGAAACAATTATAAATAACGGTAAAAGAAAATGTGGTAAAATAACCACAAAATTAAACAAATTGCTGGCCCTATCAAAAAAAAATAAATAAATAAAAAGAAATTAGACATTACTAATAGGCTAAGATTATCTTCATCATCTAATTCTTCTACCTCCTTTTTTGAACAAGGAAATGCAAGAGCAAACCGCGAAACCAAGGATGATAAGGAGGTGGAGGAAGAGGGAAAGGAGGATGAGGCCGAGGAAGAGGTCGAGGCCGACGATGGAAATGAAGAGGAACTAGACGACTACGTCGATGAGGTGGACTATGACGAGGAATCTCACGATTGTGAGAATACCGTCTAATGGATGCTATCCTAATTTAGCGTTGTATCTTTTTCTTTAATGAAACGAACTAAGTTTTATTAATGTGTACGAACTTAAATATTTTGTCGTGGAATGTACGAGGATTATGATTAAAAGGAAAATGTAATATGGTTAAGGATTCTATTAGGAAAGCTAAATCAAACATTATTTGCTTGCAAGAAACGAAGTGGGCCAACCCGAACCCCTTCCAACATAAAAGGATACTAACCGCGCGTCATGACAAAGTCTTATTAAAAAACGCGCAAGGATCAAAAGGCGGTCTCATGATTGTGTGGGACCACAAAGTCTCCATGATAGACCATTTCAACACCCAGTCATGCTTGAATATCATTTTTTCCAAAGATGACGGACAAAAATTCCTCCTCTCAAACACCTATGGGCCGGCCTCGGCATCGTTGAGAGAAAAATTAGAATATATCCAAGAAATAGAAGACATAAACAAAGAATTAAATCTACCATGGATAATCATCGGCGATTTCAACCTAATTCGATCAAGGGAAGACACGACCGCGAGCAATTTAAACACAACGATGATCTTGCGTTTCAACGAGACGATTAACAAGGCGGACCTAACCGAAATTCCCCTAAGGGGAAGGAAATTCACATGGTCAAATAAAAGGGAAGCACCAACCCTAGCTCGCCTCGATAGAGCTTTCATCTCGGCACACCTAGTAATGAAAAACATGATGATCTCGCTTGAAGATCTTCCAATGACCACCTCCGACCACACACCTCTAATATTAAAGATTCAAAACAACCAAATAGAGACAACAAAACTATTTAGGTTCGAGAGAGGATGGCTCAAATGTGAGGAATTGAAAGGCCTACTTCCCGATTGTTGGAAGCAAACGTCATCAACAAATGACCACGGAATTAAATCATTCCAAAAATGTCTTGACAAATCAAGGAAAAAAAATAAAGGAATGGGCAAAAGCGAAGTTCAAATCGGCAAACATCGTGCATGATGATTGTATCCTCATCATTAAAATTCTCGACCTTGCCGAGGAGGAACGTAACCTATCAACGGACGAATTGAGATTGAGAATCTCGGCCAAGGAAAAAATTTGTGATTTGGTAAATCTCAAAGAGGCCATATGGCAACAAAGGATATCATGCACTTGGTTAAAATTAGGGGACGCAAACACCAAATATTTCCATGCACTACCTTCGGCGCGGAATAAAGGAAATAAAATAATGACAATCAAAATTGAAAAGGAAATAATTTCGGACCCCAACCGGATTCACATGGAATTTGATGCCTATTACGAGAGCATTCTTGGCATAGCTCCCATTTCTCCCCCAATTTATAGTATGGGGACCCTAATGCAAAACCAAACAATCAACACCGCCACGTTGACCGATCTAGCAAACCCCTTTACCGATGAGGAAATTAGACGGACCGTCATGAACATGAAAAAAAGAAAATCGGTGGGACCCGAAGGATTCCCAATCGAGTTCTATCAATGTTTTTTCGACATAATAGAACCGAAACTCAAGATGCTTTTTGACCAATTCTACAACCACACCTTGGCGTTGGACACCATTAACAACGTGACAATCACCTTAATACCAAAAAAAGAAGATGCGGTGGAAAGAAAGGATTTTAGACCAATAAGCGTGATTAACACGATTGGAAAAATATTTTCCAAGATTTTGGCCGCAAGATTGCAACCGAAGATGGAATATCTTATCCACCGCGACCAATCCGCTTTTATAAAAAAAAGGTCCATTGGCGAAGTCTTCCTCTCGGCACGAGAATTACTTAGTGCGGCACACAAAAGAAAAATTCCGACGATCATGCTAAAAATTGATTTTTGCAAAGCCTTCGACACCATTTCATGGGACTACATCCAAAACCTCCTAGAAGCTCGCAACTTCCCACCAAAATGGTCAAGATGGGTAAAAGAGCTACTAACCTCGGCATCGTCAAAGGTGAAATTAAACGGAAAATTAGGGAAAAAATTCAAACACAAACGGGGAGTAAGGCAAGGAGATCCCTTATCTCCGATGCTTTTCGATTTGGTAGCCGACTCGCTACAAACCTTCCTCCAAAAAAATAATCATCTCATGGTATCGTCGATCAAATTTGCAACGAGGGCCCTTCAATACGCCGACGATACGATTCTCTTTATCGAGGCACATCCGACCAACCTCAAGATTGATACTAACATACACCTTAAATCTATTTCAACGGGTTTCGGGACTTGCAATCAATTGGGACAAAACCGTCTTTGTTCCGATAGCCATATGGGAATCCCTAAATGGGACACTCCAAAGACTCCTAAATTGCGCGAGAACAACCCTACCCATATTATACCTCGGCATGCCTCTAAACACCAAAAAACCAAAAAAATTTGACTACATCCCACTAATAAGGAAAATGCAAGCCCGATTATCGGGATGGAAAGGAAAATGCCTCTCCTTGGGAGGACGACTAGTGCTTGCGAAATCGGTCTTAAATGCGGTACTGACATATTTCATGCAATGCTTCCGCCTACCTAAATGGTTAATAAAGGAAATAAATAAAATAACAAGGAATTTTCTTTGGAAAGGTGATAAGGAATGTTTAGGCGGTCATTGCCTAATTAATTGGAAAAAGGTTTGTCTACCAAAACAAAACGGAGGATTAGGGATGTTAGATATCGAAACTGTAGGGGAATATCCCCGACCCCGGGACCGCGTAGCGGAATGAAGGCCCGGTCCGGTTCCCCGATTTCCGAGATCACGCCACGATTTCGAGGGTACGATGCAATTAGAAGGATAGATCTATACCAGTGCCAAATTGATGGCACACAAAGGGTTGATCGCCGCCTTCTAATTCCTGTCACGTTGGTGACAATCCGCGCGTCCCACACCACGCGTCCTTCACCAATCGTTTGCTACGCCGGTTCACTCGACTTCGTCTTCGTGCGTCCAAGCGTTTCTACCGTCTTTCTCCCTTGAGTCGATCATAATCGAAGAACCACAAACGTCGTTCCTCTACTTGTATCCACGTTGATTCGTAAGACGTCGGTCACGGATGCACCTGCCTAGACGATGCACCGGCGAACTTGCTCGATCTAATCGATTCTCTATCTTTCGAGAAACTCTTTTCTCGATTTCTCTCTCTTCGCACCTTTTCACTATCGAAAGATCAAATCTGAATTTGCTCTTTCTTTTGGTGTATTTGGCAGAATGATAATCTCAATTGTCTAAAAAAAAATGAGAGAGAAAGTATCCTATTTATATCTAATAGGATTAGGATTAGCCAAAATGCATGTATATCCAATATACATCCTTTCACACAGAAAAGTGCATGAACCTGTTCAGTAATCTGTCCAGACGAAATTGATAAATTTCTCTTACAGAAAATCAACCAACATGAAAGTTGTAGATAATCTCATTATCTACACAACCCAATTGGAGTTCGTATGCAAAAGTTATGACTGTTTTACTAACTGTATGTCATACTGTTGCACCCTTTCGGTATTTCACAGAAACGACACTTATACTTCGTTCATATGAAATATATTTCTTCATGAAGGTTGTAGATAATCTTATTATCTATCTAACCCAATTTCAACCATTCAAATCGGATTTTCCCACTGAAAGTTACGGCCACGAATGTACGCATGCATTCGTTTATCCTTGTATACACTTTTACGGTTGATCCTGAAACTGTATTTCCTTCAGTGAAACACACAACACGTCACTATTACTTAAGTGGCTTTGGAAAATATGCCAAAATAGTGACGGTATGTGGGCGACCACCATAAAGAATATATATGGAATCGGACATGCATCCCAATTGGAGAATGTGGCGAGTAAACACCCCTCCTACTTCGTCAAGGACCTACGCGCACTTCTCTCACAATTTCGAATAGCATACGATTTTGACACGAGAACGAACCAACACGCTTGGATGGGCAAACCGGATTCATTCTCCACATCCGATACTTACAAACTCCTAATAAATCCGGGAATAAAATGTGAGTGGAACACCACCTTATGGAAAAGAAAAGCGCCCGCGAAAACCAAATTTTTTGCTTGGTTGGCGCTCAACGAAAGGATCTTAACGGGAGATGTTTTGCGAAAAAGGAATTGGCCACAGGAGACAACGTGCAAAAATTGCAACAACAACGTGGAAGAATCGGTGACCCACTTACTCATTAATTGCTCATATGCACAAACGGTTTGGAGAGGACTTCGACGCATCATAGGAGTATCTTTCGACATTCGCGACAACTTGCCGAAATTTTGGCTAGACAACCAACAAAAGTACACCAAAGAAAAAAAGGACGAAATCGACACCTACTTCGTGGCCACACTTTGGACCATTTGGAAAGAGCGAAACGAACGGATCTTTAACCAAAAGAACTCGCCGCCATCCTCCACGATAGCGAAAGTCACCTACGAGGCAAAGGCATGGAAACTCCATAGCTAATCGGGATCCAAACTTCGCCCGCCACTTCTAGCTTCTCTTCTCGTCCTCTCATCAAAACTCTTCAAATCTCCTTATTTGTAGGGCGCATCCTTGATAGATACGTGTTCACAATAAAGGACTTAGCATAGACCCTTTAATTTTTCTATTAGTTCTTTTTACATTACCGTGTAAAATCAAAACGTTGTATTAAACTCGCTTTAATATATCGAAAAGAAGCTACGCTTCTTAATTTTCAAAAAAAAGAATTTATTTAGATATTAAAATAGTATTTATTTGAATTTATTTACATATTCTTAGTACATTCATATATGTTTCTCATTATTGTGTCTCGTTCACGATTGGATACAAAAATTATGCGACACCAAATTTTGCTTATTATTGTGACTCGTTACACGATTGATATAAAAAATGACAAAACATAAAGTAAAAAAGATTACATGTCATGATGTTATTCATTTGGAATTATCCTGGTTCGTCATTATCAGTCATTACTAAATTGTGGAACGTTAATGGAATACTAAATTGTGCTCATTATTATCAGTCGTTACATAATTGGCTATAAAAATAATAAAACATAAAATACAAAATTTGGTCACGTGTCACGTTCTCGTGCATTCGGAAATTTTTAATACTAACTATAATGAATGTTACAGAAATCGCTAGGCGCTAATCGGGCGGACGAACACCGTCTAGCGCCTAGAGGGCTTAATCGTGGATTAATCGGATCTAGACGGATTTGTAATTTTACATAATTTTTGTCATATTTTTTAATTTTTATATATTATAATTTGTGCTACAACTTTTTATACTAAAAATAGCGTATATGAATTTTATTTAAAACAGCGTCGAAACAAATCATAACATGGAATTTACAACATAACATTAACAAAAATCCAAATAAACCACAAAATAAAATTACTAAAATAAAAAGAAGAAAAGAGAAAAATAAAAAGAGAAGGGTGCAGACCTTAAAAAAAATGGGTTGTGGGCTTAAAAATAATTAAGTGGACTGGGCCTAGACGGAATTATTCGGCGCCAAGGCGGTATCTATGCGGACCTAGACGGAATTCCGCCTAGATAGAAACGATTAGAGTAAATCGGGGCGTTTGGCCGACGCCTAGCGCCTAGGTTGCCTCCTAAGCCAATTTTTAGAACCTTGACTATAATGTATCTCGCTCAGCTCCGGATAAATACATGTTATACAAAAGAAAAACATAAAACATTTTTTTCCAATCGAATGGCAGTTATCAGAAGGTCCATCTTTCCTTATCAATTTAGTAGTGCATAGGCATCTCTTATAATTTGAAGGTGTTAAATCATGAATCAATATGTTAAATTTGAAGGTTTAAATGTTATGGTGACACATCAATAATGTACGGGAAGGTAAGAGGGAGGTACATCAGTGCTCTTTAAAAAATTGGGATATGGTCTACGATACAAATTATGTTGTCAAGTGCCCATATGTTTGTGGTAGATTGACAACTTGGTGCGATCCTTGTGGCTCCGTTGTTTTACAAATGTGGTGCAACTGATGCGTTACACAAATTCATATATAAATGATGTTACGGAAAGTCATAAAAAGAGGTTGTTGGCCTCTCAACAATTTGAAATTTTTTAACTACTATTGTTTAATAGTATAATTGTATAATAGTATAATAACCGTGTAATATTGACGAAATTGAAAATCTCTGTTGCTAGTTATAAACTATATTATTGTTATTATTATTATTATGAGTAGTGATGTACACACTCTAGTATTCTTTCCTCCACATCCATGATGACGGATATGATTTCACATTTTCAAATTGACACACAAAAATATGATTTAATATCTTAAATTATGATTTAATAATCTTAATATATGGTTATTGAACATACAATTAATATGAATATTGAACACGCAATTAACATCTTAATTTATGCATCTTAATTTATGGCGAAACAAAAATATCTAAGGACAAGAAGTGAGGGTATGTCCAACATTTTTCTATTATTATTATTATTATTGTCGGCGTACGTAATAGTAGGAGTAACCACGTTATGTAAAAAAATAGCAAATCATGTGCTCTTTGAATTTTGACTGATCAAAACTTACTAAATCGTCATAAGAGTGAATTGAACGAGGCATTCTTTCACGAATTAAGCAATGAGAAAAGCCGGGGATGACGTCACCTCTGTTCTCTGAGCTCGACATTCATTTATATTTGTAATCGGTGGCGGAACTATGCAGAATGATGGAGGAGATGCAGACCGGAAAACCACTTGCAAAGATGGAATATAACAGTGATGAAACGGCATGGCTTTGGTCTGAGTCTGTTTGAGAAATTTGGAGTATTTGATAATTTTATTTTGTACATATTTTACAAACTTGCTAGTAGGGATTGTGAGACTTAAATTTGGATGAGAAAAAACATTAAATAATTTATACGGTCATTTTTGTGCCATAAATTTATAAATCAATCAATCATATTCATATGCCAATGCCATTCAAATTACCCAAATAAAATTACACAAGCACTGAATTAAATAACATGACACAAATAAAATTACACGCGAAACAGGCCCTTACAGATAGTCTATTATAATCCTGTTATGTTAATACACATGAAAGTAATTAAATGAAATGGCAAATAAATATTTATTATTCGAACAAGGCGTGGCTGCCTGCCTCATCGACGGTATGGGCAGCGTTTGAAATTAAAACACAAGTGAAGAACGCCACGTTCGAAGGTGAACCTAAACCCGTTGCAGATGTTTTCTCAACATAGGCGCATGCATTTCTCTCAATCGCGCCTTGGATTTATAGATGCAGAGGCGTTTTAAAACGGCTTCCCAATACTCTACCACCTTGGCAGTGCCGGACCGCATCTGAGACTCGATTTGGGTCTGCATATCAACGAGCTCTTCGGAACGCTTTCCTTCTAGAAGCTTCTCCACGTCAGACTCTACGCTCGAATGCAAACCTCTTTCTTGTGCGAGAATCCCAGCAGGAGGTTCTTCGCCACTGACTCGAGCTCGGTCTAACACGTCTCTTTTTCGTGCTTCGAGTAATTCCCAGTCACATATCGCTATCAAAGCCTCCCAATACTCGACGAGTAGAGGGATTTCTGTGTCGAGATCCAGATGCATTCTAATGTCGTCGCGTAATTCTTCCATTTCTTTAACTGTCAATCCCTTGAAGACCGTACATGGTTCGTCCAACTCGATATCAAATTCATCACTGAAATTAAGATTCTTCGAAAGAACATCAATAGGTTTTGTACGTCCTTCGCGCAGCCTAATTTCAGATCTAACTTTGCTTTGATCAAAATGAAACTCTTCTTCTTTCTTCTCCCAATCTTGAAATTCCGCTCTTGCTCTCTCTCTTGCTACCAGTGCCAGTTCTTCTTCGCGTCGTGCTTTTTCAATAGATCTTTCCTCTCTTCTTTTCTTCACCTTTTCTATTTCGGCCATCCTGTCTTGGTGTCTCTTCTTCTCCGATTTAACCGAAATCTCTAGATTTTGGCCTTGAGAAACATCGCGTTCGATTTTCTTCCTCCACACAAAACTTTCAGTAAGGTTGGCATCTCCGAATGGATTTGATTCGTTCGAATATCCCGAAACTGAACCAAACTGGACCCTTTTCGCCACTTTCAAAGCCTTTTTCTGAGCCCTTTTAGCCATGTATTCGACAATTTCATCTTCGCTAATCTGTCTCGTCTTACTTCTACGCACTTCCTCTCTGTCCGATCCCGAATCTCTCGCTTCTTCGTCAGAAGAAGGGGTCGGCGTTCGTCGCAGTCGCTTCGACGATGAGCCGCTCTCCTTGTCTCTCCCCATATCTGGAATCGCCGGAAACCCTAGAACTTATCGCCGGAAAAGATAAAGCGAGAAATGTGAGAGTCGAGTCGAGTAGTTTCTGTTATAAATGGAAATTAAAAGAATAAAATAAATAAATAAATAACAGGGTAACACACTTCCGATCCGGTGCTTCTAAAGTGCTCCAATTTATACACACTTATACATGATCATTCGTGTCGTGTATATATTGAGTTATATTAAGTTATTATTAATATACATAATTAAGTTTTCTTTAATATATAAAATTATACATGATTATACACACAATATATTAAGTTATAATTCATATATTCGTATTTATAATATTTTTCATTTTTCAAGATTTTTTCTAATTAAATACTCATGTTTGGCAAATTTTTAATATAATAATTCATACATTTAGCATTTAGCATTTATTACCATTATGATACGGTCATTATATCCACATTAAAATAATAAATTTTGCTAACTTTGTAATTTGTTAAATTTAATACTAACTTGCTCAAATACGAAATTAATTATATAATATTATTTTAATGTGGATATAATTATTTTATCATTATATATTATTATAATATATAATATTATATTAGTTGTATGGATATCATTATTTTATTATTATCATATTATTATCACGTATTATTACAATAATTATTGCCATAATTATAGCCATATAACACATTATTTTTATTGTAATAATATATAATGCTAATATTATAATAAGAAAAGCAATGAGAAAAGCCGTCGATGACGGCACCTCTGACACGACGTCACTGTTCTCCAAGCTAAACCCCTTCTTGGGCTGATGATGGACGAGATGAGGACCGGAAAATCGCTGACAAAGATGGAATATAACGCTGATGAAATGGCATGGCTTTGGTTCTAGTATGTTTGAGGAATTCGTAGTATTTGATCATTTTATTTGTACATATATTTTATTTGGGCTATTCTAATCCATAAAGATGTATTTGATCATTTTATAATGCTCTTAATACACATACACATACACGCGAAACAGGCCCTTACTGATAGTCTATTCTAATCCAGTTAATACACATGAAAGTAATTAAATGAAATGGTAAATAAATATTTATTATTTGAACAAGGCCTGCCTGCCTCATCGACGGTATGGGTGGCGTTTGAAATTAAAAGTGAAGAGGTGAACCTAAACCCCTTCTTGGGCTTATATTCCCATTCTTGATTAACGATGCGAAACATGATGTCTTCGTAGGGCGGGCCCGCATGGAAGCGAATGAAGCAAGTCTCGCCATCATCACTACCATCCTTCTCAACCGTATAAATCGGCGCCTTCGAAATTATTCCTATTTGTCTTCTTTGATGCATCCCTAGTCTTTCTACGAGAGTCCAACGGAGCATCGCCATTTGCTCGATTTTCTCCCATATCTTATTCATGAAAAAGTTGAATCAACAAATGTGATAGTTGCTAGTTTTTATGTTTTTATGTAATGTGAGATTTTACATGCATAATCAAAATAGTTATTGGAGCATACATATATATCTCATGACAATTGAGTTGGCATAAGTAGTGTGACATTGTCATCCTTGTCTCGTTTCTCTTCTCTTTTTTTTTTCTTTTTTTTTTTTTCATTATACAAAAATATATGTTGAAACTTACTAAAATGATAATCGGAAGTGTTAGGTCATTCATTATCAATGATCAGTGTCACATATATCATAATACATATTCATAATAAAATTGACCCAAGGGCCAAGTTCGAATCCCTGTGACTATATTTTTATACAATCTTATTAATCAAAATAATTTCTTCTATAATTTCAAAAATATTTTTTCCCTTGCAATCAATTTTGTATATGCGACTTTAACTCTCGAAAATCATTTTACTTCCAAATTAAATTTAATTCGGTCGAAGCGGAGCGAGATCCCGCTAGTAAAATTTAAATTTCAAAGCCAATATTTTATTCTCTCTTCTTTTTTCCGTTTTCTTTGTGGTTCTAAGTTTTTTTCTTGATTTATACAAAAACAAAAATACCATATAATAAAAAAAAAATCCCCAATTGTCTCAACCTATTCTTTTACAAAACAAACAAAAACACAATTTCAATTTATTACCAAAATGAAGTCTCATATATTAATGGTAGCATCCCAAAGCCTCAGAACTCCATTTCTTCCCCCGCTGCAAATCCTCTTCCGATCCAAATCTGACGATATACACCTCACCTGCCAAATATACAAAACAAATTAAACAAAACAAATTAAATTAAATAAAATAACAGGAGTATTAATTATCGTACCATAGCAGGGGTTTTTTGAGGGGTGCGATAGAGTTGCCAATTCGAAGTTTTGGAGGGGGTTCCTGAGAAACTCGCCCCTATCGGTCTCTCTTGCACTCTATGATACAACGACATTGAATTATCCGCAGCCCCGATCCCAAGCCAGTGATCACCCGCATTTATTGATAATATCGACGCATTATGCATCGTCAAATTCTTCACACACTTTATCCCCACCCCTATCAAAATATATAATAAAAAAAAAAATTGCAATTAATCTATAATAAAAAAAAAAATAACCTATTATTATTTACCTGATTCATTTTCCCAGAATCGAATCAACCCATCGCTCGAACCTACATAGATACAAAATATACATAAGATTGTTGTTTGTAATATTAAAATGATGCAGGGGGTGGAGTGAAAAATACCAGTGATGAAGCCTTTATCAGAAGGAGAATATTCAACGCAGACAATGGGGCCCGCATGACAGGCTAATATAGCCTCGCAATTTCCTTTTTTTGCTGACCAAACCCTAGCCGTCCAGTCATCGCTCCCAGTAATTACAGTGTCTCCCACCATCCTTAACGACCTTATCCATTTCGTGTGACCTTGGAGTTTGCACAGTGACTTACCCGCTCTAATATCCCAAATATTCGCCACGCTGTTAATAAAAACAAAACAGAATATTCTTAGCATGAATGAAATATTAATATAATATATATAATTGATGTAGTGTACGAGTCTCGGCCAGAAGCTGCTAAGGTGCTGAGGTTATCGTCATAATCCATGCAAGTAACGGGACTTGAGAATTGAGCAACGGTGGCAACACACATGTCAGTTCTGACGTCCCACATCTTGACCGTGCCGTCGTGTGATGATGTCAGCACTCTCTCTCCTGACAACATCCTCACAGTACTCACCTTTTATAGAAACAAAAATAGTATAATATTCTCAAATCATTTTTTTGGTACTGGTTTATCTTTATCTTAAGAGGAAATTAATTAATTATTACTGGTCCTGTGTGGCCCTTTAGTTCTTCCAAGAGCTGGGAAGTTTGTTTGTCCCACACGATTACGGTATGGTCGTCCGAGCCAGATACGATTTTACTGCGGTCAGAGTTTATTGCTCTGATAAGACTGCAAAATTAAATATTCGAAGTTTATTACATTAGTCTCCCATGAAAAATAAAATATAAATTTGTTTGTCCCGCAAATATACCTAGTGTGTCCTTTAAGTGTTGCTTGCAGCTCGGAACCACGCATGCTCGGATCCCATACTTTCACCTGAAATGAGGGTATGCATGATATTTATACATTTTGCAGGGGTACGTATGAAAATAAAATATTTCAAATGAATACAAATATTCTGACCGAGCAATCAGTGCTGCCACTGATGAAAAAGCCAGCATCGTCGCGGTCCCCAACAAGATCCCAAACCTCCCTTTTAGAAACACAATGCAGAGCCGTAATGGCCCCGCTATGTCCTCTCAACATCCTCACACTCGTTTGTATCTTCTTCTGCGCTTCTCCTCCCCCCTTCAAATCACCTACTCAACACCAAAAATACAAAAATTACAATATTCTATTTTGAGAGAAAATATATAATATTTTCGAGGGGACGCTTACTGGGGCTGCGGGTGAAGGAAGAAGAAGATCTCAAGCTGCGTTCGCGAGTGAACATGCTTTGCATCCAGCTGCGACCTAGTCCGGAAGAGTCTGATTGTTGTTGGAACTCGTCAGAGGAAGAGTCGCGTGGTGATGCAAGCATGCTGCCAGGTGTGTGGGCCCCACTGCTCTTGCTTAGCATTACTGACGATACTCCCCAGTATCCGGTCCTCAGTTGTAGCAGATGAGACAATAACGCCCTCAATTTTATCTTCATACGAAAGAGAAAATAAATAAATGAATGGATTCTTTTTGTTTTTGTATAAATTAATTACATACGAGTTGGTTGGAGCCGAGTTTGTTTTTTTCGGCGATTTTCTCTATCATGTACCATGATTCTGTATCGGGAAGGCCTAATCCAACCTGTAATATTATTTAGTTAGCATAATAATAAAATTGGATCTGAAATTTTAGAAAAATAAATAAAATTATGTTGAACAGATAGATTAGGGTTACCATGTGAGTTGCGACAACTATAAGTTGTGCAGTCCAAAGGGTTAAATCATCTGCTGACCTGTCATTTTACGCGCATAAATTTCCAAAATTAGCATCACATCGAATATTTTGTCAAGTGGAATTTATATAGTCTTTAAAATCTTACTTGTTATTTTCTATGGCGCGCTTCATTAAATAATCAAAATAAACATCCCAAAACCTGCACAAAACAAAAAAGAAACAGAAATCTTAGATAAGTAAATATTCATTCTTGTTTTTTATGAGAGAGAAAATGAACACCTTTGTTCTTCCCATATAGAGAGAGAAAGAAGATGTCTTTGTACATATTCAGGTACATTATTGGAATCCTTTCGAAACATCTCAGCCGAGACTTCAAGTGCATCCATTACAGTCGCCAAGTCAGAACGGGTTACCGCACGATTAATTGCCGTTTTAAGCTGCTCAAAACAAAACAAAAAAATTAAATACAATAGTAAAAAAATATATGTATGAGATTAAATAAATGTTATCATTAATTATGCTAGGGACGAACCAGTTCTTTTACAGCGATAAATTGCTCGTCTGTTAACCGACATTGCCATCCCTGAGAAAATAAAATATAAATTTAAAATTACCAAAATAAAAAAATACAAGTTAGTTAAAATGTTCATACTGCAATAATATGCTCCCTTATACACTCTACGAAACCGCTTCCACCAATTCCTTCAGCATCGGACTCGATAAGAGCTAGAAACATACATTTATAAATATAAAGTTTAGTTATATGAGAAATCAAAGTCCATAAATAGATAATTAAAAAAAAGGATAAGTTTGATACCAAGAATTGTGCCGTATTCAAATGATGAAAGAGGATCGTCCGTTGGTCTGAGTCTTAATAATTTCTCCCATAATCCCTAAAACAATAAAATGATAAAATACTTGTTTATTTTGAAAAAAAATAAATAAATAAATAAATGAGGATTAGGGTTAGTAATTTACCTGCAGTTTTACTTTGATGTCCAAGACCATCCTTAACCTCTCAGCCTATATAACAAGGTCAATGTAATTTTATAACTTTCAAGGACCAAACAATACTTTCATAATTTTAAAAAAATCTGCATAAAATATACCTCTCTCTCCATAGCATTTAGCTTGTCTGACTCTGAATCGCCATTACTAACTACCACCTCAGCATAGCTGGTAATTCAAACAATTAAACATTTACCCAAAAAAACAATAAGCGAAAAAAATATAAAAAGGTGAATATAGTTAATACTTATACCTAGGTTTACTCTTCTCATTAAGAGCGTCTTTAATTGAGGCCAAAATAGATCTCCTCTTTTCTAGCTGCTCTTCTGTCCTCTCATTGGCTGGAAAGCTTTTGTAACAATTCCTCGTACCCGATTCTATAAATAAAAATTACAAAAACTATTTTAAACTTTTCCAGGGGTATACGTGAAATTATTCATAAAATAAAGGGGAAAGAAAAGAGAACCCGTGGTATCAGGTTCGGAGATTGTGATGATCTCAGGATTGGATGGCTGAGATGGAAAGATGGAGAGACAGGTCTGACCTCTCCCAGTTGCATCTTGTAATTTATCTAGAAGATTATTATTATTATTGTTTTTATTTTTCTCTTCTGCATTAATACTGTTGCATCTATCTATATAATCCAAGAATCCTTGCGTGTCCATGAATTGTGCTATCTTCAGTTTACAAAAAAGAAAAGAAAATCCGAATCAGTGAGAAAATGAAATATTGCAAAAATAGTGTAATTATAATTATAATTTATATATTACCATTGACGTGGGGTCGACTGCTTGTTTACTAGTCCTTGAACGCTTTTTCAGAAATGCTTGCGTGTTAAATCCAGCTGGCGTAGAAGCATCCTAGATAAAAAAAAAGGGAGATAATAATAAGAAATAATAATTTAATATTAATGAAACAAAGAAGAAGAATGAAGTCATAAACACAAAATAATGGGGTATAAACTTACAATAAAATTACGATAACCACTCAGAATCATTGCAAAGAATCTCAAGAATATCAATCTGGAACAAAACCAAAATATACGAAAATCAAAATCATCAATACTCGCAAGAACGACAATAATAGTCAATTATTGTTTTACCTTAAATGGAAATCGTGTTCGCTACACCAAGGTTTAGAGCTGGATTTGAAACCCAGATCAGCCAAACAACCGGAATTTACTTTCATGAAGTCGATCTCCAGTACGTTAGGTTGCAATAATTTCAGGATTTCGTTTCTCAGGAAACCGAGTTCCGGTTCTGGAATATCCGGTACCTCTTCCGTCTTTATAATCCTATTGTAGTCCAAATCCACCACCATCACCTACATTATTATATGACTATTAATAAAAAAATTAAATGGAAACTAGAATGAAGTAGAGAGAGAGAGGAGAGAGAAACATACACCATCCATGGACATATAAGACGTGTCTACACCAGAATGAAGGCCCATCATATATGGCGTGGGATTATCTATATAATCTATACCGCTGAAAAATACTAGTGGAATATACACATGCTGCATAAAATAATAATAAAATAAATAAGGTTAATTAAGAGGTTAGATAATTAGGGAAAATGGATAAAATGAGGGTATTTTTGAAATAAGGGATGAGTTTATGCTTTACCAGCCATCTGAGAGGGTATATTAAATGGCAAATGGCTTCGGAGACCATTGTTAATAATGTGTATCTCAAATAAGCAAATAAACAAAGTCAATTAACATGAATGAAGAAGAAATATATAGAAATAATTAAAAAAAAAGTAAAAAAAAAAATACTTGTTTGAACGAAGTAAAATTCTTCTTTCTAACAAAACCGCAGTGAAAAGCTGGATTAAATTGTCCACGTCTAAACACTGCACCAATGGCTGGAAAGATATCTATACACAAAAAACAAAAAAAACAAAATTATATATTTTCCAAAAAAATGGAAATTAAGTTAGATTAGGGTTGGAATTATTACATCAGCATGAGGTAACGTTTCCTTTGACGGGGCTTCAACAGATAAAAGGCGGTTTTCTAAAGCAAACAAAACTCTGTCTTTGCCAGGTGTAGGTAATGGCACTTTTGATACCATATAGTTTATTATCTCCCATATTGGCTTGCTAAAATAGAATATTATACAAATATTATGACATAAAAGGAGAAGAGAAATACGAGATAGAATGATTTAAGTACCTAGAGCCAGAAGGAGAGAAGCAAATAACATAAAGTTCTTCGAGAGCTTCGCGAAGAACTCCGAAACATGGAGAATGGGAGACGAGACAAATACATTTATCAGCATATGAATTTGGAGGAATTTTATATGCTTCTAATAGATCTTCACAAATCGTGTCTCTGAATGCAATGCAACTCACATAACATTTCGATCCATCTCCCTCTAAATTGATTAATTCGTGATTAGTATTAGTTAATCCAATACCAAATTTTCACAAACAGTATCGTAGATACGAACCTGTCAGAACAATTGGATAACTCCGTGCATAGGTGGAGGAATCTTTAGGATCGAGTCCAGACGAGTAGATAGCCACACCAGCTGGCAACACGCACTGAATTCACCAAATTGAAGTTGTAATTCGCAGTAAAATCGTGGCAAGTGAATGAAGGGGGGAAAAGGGAACTTACAGTGGGAAGTTGAGGAGGAGGCGGAGGATAGAGGCCGTGATTGGAAATGGGAAATTGATCGATGTAAGCAGGGCAATACATGACTTGATCTCCTTGATATCCTTTGTCATTGTCCACTGACATTATATCCGGCCCGAGACCACAGACCACGAAATACTCGAACACTCGATTGCTTCCCATCTCTTCTCCTCCAGTTCGCCTCCTCCTAGCCGGCGAAGGTTGGACTGAGGAATTGGAAAAGGAGAGGTTGAGAAGTAGAGATCTGGCGAGAGAGAAGAGTATGGTGGGAGGAAGGAGGAGGAGGAAGAAAGGAGTAATTCAGCAGCGGTTGACGCAGGCACTGCTCTGGTGTATGATGTACGGTCCGTGGACCGAGTAGTCATGGGCCTTATAAAACAGGTCTTGCTTTTAGGCCCATAAATTATTGAAAATGATATTTTTTCATTTAGGCCCATTAATTATATTTCTTTTTGTTGTCAGAAATAATTGGTGAGAAAGAAAAATCTAACCGGATTTTAATCCCAACATTTCATTTCACTTTATAGAGATTGAAAGAGACAATGCATGCAAAAGGTAATCCAAAACAGTAATCCCACGGCCACTCCCTCCTTCCCTCCCTCCCTCCCTCTCACATAAATTCAATTTTTTTGGGTCCCACATGAATTAAATTTTGTAAAAGTAAGTGATGATCCCACATGTCAATGAATATAGAGAGTGAATTTAATAGTGAAAGTGGGAGTGACTGTAGTATCGCCCAATCCAAAATGCCCAGTAATTTTAATATTGTTGTTACTTTATTATTATTTGATATTAACTTTTCATGGAAAAGATAAAATTGAATATTGAATATTAAATTATAATCTTACCTAATTTTAATCACAAAATTTCATTTCACTTTATAGAGATTGAAAGAGACAACGCAAAAGGTTATCCGAAAGGTTGCGAGAGATCTTAAGATAAGTGTATAAGAGATATCTTATCTTATATAATTATTATTTACAACACGGAATTATTCGGAGAGGACAAAGGATAATCTTATTTCTTGTGCTAATTAAAACTACGAACTAATCGAGTTTGAAATAACTATTTTTTAAAGATTGACTCGAAATTCGACTTAGTTAAAAACTCGATTTGTTTATTTTATTATTATTTGATATTAATTTTTCATGAAAAATGAATATTAAAATTATATAAATATAACATATAATACTTATTATTGTCCAAAAAAATTTAACATCATTCAAAATTAAATTTAATTCTATACAAAACAAAATTTGGTCAAAGGAATTTTTTTGCAGTACTCAAAATGTGAGGTTTTTTAAATATCCAAAAAGATAATTTTTTTAGATTCCCCTAAAATTAAAATTAGTTTTAGTTATTCTCCATCTATAAAATAAAGAATTTCAAAGAGAATTTGGCTCTTTGAATATAAAGCCAATAAACCTTCTTCAACATAATTTGGCTCTTGGATATATATACATCAAGGTTATATTATATTCCTTCCAAAGAGCCAACAATAGATATTATTCGTGTTATTAATTATAACTTCTCTAATAAAACAGAAGAAAATAAATTATTTTATAACTACACGGAGCATGACATCTCCGAAAATAACATTCAAATTATATCCGTCACCGATTGTGAAAAATAAAAAAAAATTTACTGTATTTATATCCACATTATTCCATCCAGCTGTTGTTATATTGCACATATAAAATGATATACCACACTACAAAAAATACATATCATACATCTAAAAAATATTTCATAAGATTAACGAAAAAATATAACGTAGTTCAAAATTTTATATATTATAGTTCGAACAAATAATATTTAAAGAAAAATAAATATGTGGACCAACAACAAAATCTGGTAACGATATAAATTATTTGTGTAAATAATATCAGATAAAAACATAAAAGTACACCGAAGCAGAGCGAGGATACCATCTAGTTTTATGTAAAAATATCGTATAGTTGTATCCGATATGTATCGAATATGCTGGTTGCAGCACGGTGTATACCCTCATAAAACATACAAAGCATCAACTTATATCAAACTTTACTTCGTCTATATCACCTTCTTATTTTTAGTTTTTTTGCATAAATATATCACCTTTGTTTTTTTTTATAAAATATATCACCTTTTTTCTGCTTTTTTATAAATATATCACCTTTATTTTCTTTTTATAAAATATATCACCTTTTATTGGACGAACTTCAGGTCATTGAGCCCATATTTTTCAACAACTATATATGGCCTTTAGACATGCCAGCCAATCACACGTGACGAATAATTTTAATACTGTATTACATTACCAAATAACCAACTTATATAAATTATAAAATATGTGTCATCATCGCAATACTATTTAGTATCCATCCATCATATGTTAAATCTCAATGTAGATTTGCATTCACAGTGAGTGACTACTGAAAAATTAATCCGAATTCTTGAAACTTTTATATATTATTATACAATTTTTTTATGCTGCGTTATCAGAATTATTTCGTAAAATTATAATAATTAATTAATTATTAATTTTTAATATACATTGACACTAATACATGATGAAAAAAATGATGTCATTTGCTAGCACAATGTAAAATAATTTTGAAATTCATAACTTGAATTTGATCAACCAAAAAAAAATATTAAAGACTCGTATTTGAAATTACTTAAGGGCCTCTTACCATTTTCTATATAGCTCCCTAGAATTCATCGAAATAATAAATATAGAAAAAATAGTACGAGAATCAATTGAACTAGCTTTTTCCCCACGCAATTGCGCGGGAGCCCTCGAGTTTGTCATGATTATTCGCACATCCGTGATTTGGTATATTTTTAACCCCCTAATTTTTTTTGGATATTGTAAAAAATCCTCTATCTTTTTGTAAACTCCAAAAAAAAATTCTTTACCAAACTTTTATTTTAAAATACTCCTTATGGATGATATTAATTTTTTTTTTCCAAAATACCCTCCAAATCTCATATGTAATAATTAAAAGTTATTTTTGTTATTTTTTATTAATTTTAAGAAAATTCATAAACATTTCTTAACATGTAGTGATTTAAAAAAATTTAAATTATTACATATTTTGTTTATATAATTTTAATATTCCATTCTTTATTCATAAAAAACTAATATTAAATAATAATAAATAAACATCTTGCAAATATATTCATAGAAAATATCTATTTAAACATGTACTTTTTATTTTAGTTTTCCTTTTATGTATTTTTTAATAGTTTTATGATATTTTATTTTTAAATATTTGCAAGATGTTCTTTTAATAATATTGTTCAACTTATTATAATTTTATGTTAGTTTTTCAAGAAAAATAATACATAAGTCGAATATTTGTAATGCATGAAATATTAAAATTATATAACATATAACATATAGTAATTTTTTTTTCCAAAATTTTCGCCGAATAATATATATATATATATATATATATATATATATATATATATATATATATATATATATATATATATCTAGTGATCAGTGTATTTTATCAGTATAACAGCGTAAAATTTACTGTATGCCCCCCCCCCCCCAAAGGAATCGCACAGAGTAATTTCAGAACCAATTTTTCATTTTGTCCCGCCAACGAATCTTGTCAAAATCCGCCACTGTCATCAAGTATATACCTTCCATTCTCGGGGAAAAAATCACTTTTCCTTGGAAGAGAGAGAGTCGAGAAAGATGGGAAGAAAAAGAAAGAAAAAATGAGGGATTCTTTTTTTTTTAATTTAGAATATTCATAATTCTGAGAAGAATTGGTTTTTCAAAATTCAAATATTTCTTACTAGAATATTTTTGGAGATCTTGCTTGAAAAAATTAGGCATAATAAAATATAATAATATTAATACTATGATATAATTTTTGTAAAGTAATAGTTTTCATCGTCATTATTGTGTTTGTACTACTAACATAAGAAAACATAATTATCATATTTGCTGCGTAACCGAGTATTATCCTAATTTAAATAAATAACACCAGATCATATAACCAACCCTCAAATAATTACAAAAATCCAGATATATAATACGAACAAAACAAGCAGTGACAAAGCAGAATTAAAATTGAGATCATTAACATGTCTTGTCGATTAATTGTTTATCTTTATGATTATCATGAATTCAACAATTACACTTCTAATAAAACACATATTGCACCTGGATTTTTACTGATTGAGATCATTAACATGTCTCGTCTCAAGTTATTTCATTATCTCCAGCTATCACCCATATAATTAACCATATTAATGTCTAAATTAAAATATTTTATCTGGCCCAAAGCATCTGAGTAAAAGAAATTACAAATAATACATTAAAAAATCAACGGATTTAATAACGGCCAAATACTATCAAAAGAATATTTAACTCTTGTTCACAGTTCAACACTGTTATTTACAAATTACAACATTGTTCATGACTGTCGAGATGTCAATGGGGTGGAGAATTCCCGCCTCCATTGAGACTCGACCCGAATGAGATGAGGAATCTCCGATTACTTATCGTGCGGGATGGTGATAGAATGATGAATTTGTCCCGTATGTAAGTGAATAGGTAGTCTCGTCTTATGAGTTATCCCGCCCCATATGCCCCATGTGTTATTTCCGTTCCCGTGCTCCGCGGAGTCTGAATATAAAATAATAAATATACTCATGATATTTTTAAATTATAAATTGTCATTTATCTTAACTTGTCCATTTAAAAAATTATGAATTATAAGTTTTTTTATTTAGAAGATATTTTTATTTATCATTTTTTATGTTTTATAATTTTAGTAGTATTTATATTAAGTTTGCATGATATTTTTAATGGTTTGAAAATGATATTTAGTTGTTATTTTGTATGTTTGTTATATTGTAAGTTTTATGATATTTTGAATTTGAGTTATTATTTAATTATTATATAACATAAATTTAGATTTTTTTGTGATAATTTGGCGGGTGATGGAAATACTCACGAGGACGAGGATCCCTGCGGGGTGAGGATGAGATATAAAATTTGTCCGTGAATTAAACGGGATTTGGGACGGAAAATCCTTGCGAAAGGCCGGGCGGATATGTGGAGGACTTGCCTTGGCCCCGACCCGTCCCGTCCCGTCCCGTTGATATCCCGACTCATGACTTCTAACTAAGGTGGCAAGCATAAACAAAGAAAGAATATGTCCTGTCGTGTCCTGTTTGCTCAAATATGTGTGATTAATGAATAATAATAGCACAAAAATAAAATTTTAGAGATCAGTAGTTAGTGCTAAGTAAGAATATAATAACAATACTCAGATTTTGTTGATCCTTTTGCATTCAAAAGATCAGTGGTTAGTTAGTGCTAAGTACGAATATAATAATATAATAATAATACTCAGATTTATAAGGTGTTTTCGACAAAAAGACGATCACATGTAAATATGTAATGGCTGTTCTGTAAAGTGGCAATTAATACATTATAAAACCAAAATTACGAATTGTCTTAACTAATAAACCGCGCAATTTGAAAGGGCAACGCAACAAACGTGAGGCCAACAAGAACGCGCGAGAGAGAAAAAAGCTCGCACAATTTCCTCATCAATGGAGTTTCGCCTCTCCTCCAGTGCCGTACTCTCTCCCTCCCCCTCCCCCTCCCTCTCCTTGTGTTTTCTTTCTCAATGTCTGATACGATTCTTTTTTTGACTCCATATCCTCTGGCTTTCTCCCTTGATTGCAAAATTATACAATTAATAAATTGTATGATTTTGCAATTGGGGGTGAACAGCGAGGATTGGGCTTTTACAGAGCGGTAGCTTTTTGTCCACAGGGGAGAAGCTGTGTGTGTTTTTTCTGCCATGTTTAGTCATCGGCGAAGCCATTGCTTATGCTTTTACCGATTGTTTCGGCCACGGTCTCCCTGATTTTCTCAGTAATCCGCAACGCCGAAGGTCGTACCGTGATTTTGTTCGCCTCTCCGACGAGTCTAGATGCTGTAAGCTTCTTCTTCTACTTCTTTTGTCCCTTCTAATTTGTTTATCCCTGATTGCAATGATTGGAAATAGATTCTGATTATTATTGCTCGGAACTAAAATGGTGATTTGATAAAACTTTTTTTGGGTGAAATCGAGAAGTTTCGGTGAACGAAGTGGAGGCGTTGTACGAGCTATACAAGAAGCTTAGCTCCTCCATAATTGACGATGGTCTCATCCACAAGGTAAATAAGTTCTCAAATTACACATACACTACTACTGAAATATTTCTAATTTCAGTCAATTAAAAGAAATCTCAAATTTTGATCAGTTTCAATAAACTTCTCTGCTTTTTCTAAGTTTTTCGATCAATAACATGCACGAACCTCGTGCCATTCAGTTTAGTGTTTATGCATCTGGCACATCAAATCAAAGGGGCTTCTATCGTACACCCTTTTTCTTATGATACATCCATTTTCAAGGGTATTTTGAGTAATTATCCATTAATGAGTATTTAAGGTAAATTTTCAAGTATATTTATCAACTAAATGTTTGGCTAAATAGGAATCATTTGTTGTTCATTTAAAAAATAAATTTCCTAAAATTATATTTTATGATACACCCTTTTAAATACCCAAAATATCATTTTAAAAGGGTGTATGATAGAACTCCCCGAACCTCTAACCTATTTCGTACCACTTACTTCTCATCGAATATCTGACAGTAAATGACATAAAAAAATAATAATATAGTACTATGATACGGGTCCCTCATTAGTTGAAGGTTTTGTAAAGTGTAAACATTATCATTGCATGTTTGATATTTGGAAAGCAATTTAAGGTCCTAAGTTTATTGACCTCATTCATATACAAATACAAATATAAATAATTGTGATTAATTAAATCAATACGAGGTATTTTCTCAAAAAAAATAAATCAATACGAGGTACCAACTTAGGCACTTAGGGTCAAATTAGCATGAATTTTTTTATTGAAATATTATTGAATAATATTTTGATTAATTTTGGTAGGAAGAGCTCCAATTGGCATTGTTCAAGACCCCAACTGGACAGAACCTTTTTCTTGATAGAGTATTCGATTTATTCGACGAAAAGAAAAATGGCGTGATTGAATTCGAAGAATTTATTCATGCTCTCAGTGTCTTTCATCCTAACGCCCCTCTTGAAGATAAAATGAATTGTAAGTATTAATTACTTTCTATTTTTTATTTATAAATATTAATATACCTAGTTTTGTAATTCACACTTTATTTTTTTTCAGTTGCGTTTAGGTTGTATGATTTGAGACAAACTGGATTCATAGAACGTGAAGAGGTCAGTTCTTCGGAAATTATCATTATTAAATATTTTACAATTTATAATAATCTTTTTTGGTATTTTATTTATATTATTATTAGGTGAAGGAAATGGTGGTTGCGATTTTAATGGAATCAAATATGAAGCTCACCGACGACCTTCTAGAAGCCATTATAGACAAGGCACATATACTCTTTCATTATGTTATGCAAAAAATATAATTAGTATCGTGTTATTTGAATTTTGAAAATTGGTGCAGACATTTGCTGACGCGGATCTGGATAATGACGGTAAAATAAATCGTGAAGATTGGAAAGAGTTCGTGTTGAGACACCCTACTCTTTTAAAGAACATGACTTTGCCATACCTCAGGTACATAGTTTTTTATTTTTTTTATTTTTTGAGTAAAAAGAAGTATGTTTGTAATGATGACATCATGATGCGGTGACGTGGCAGGGATATAACGACAGCATATCCTAGTTTCGTTTTCAATACTGTAGTCGAAGATTGAAAAGATATACGAGGAAATTAAACGAACACTTCAAATTAGTTGGTTGAACCGTTTGGCTAGAAGATGTTAAAAAAGAAGACGTTAATGGCGTGACGGGTGCAACTTTCGCCAAATCGAATCCTCTTCTTTGTAAGAAAAAGTAAATTGGAGATTGAAATTGCGACAATTAGTGTTGCTTGCTTGGTTATTTTTACTTTTTAATGTTGATATTCTATTTTTGTGAAGAATGACCGTAATTGAAATGTCGAAAGATAGTTTGTACATTTTTGTTCCATCCGGATTGACCCAACAAAAATAATTTATCTACTAATTCATTCATTAATACATTCAACTAACTTAAATCATATTAATTAGTATATTTTGTATTTTATTATGTGTAAGTAATTAATCATCTTAACTTTTGACATATATAATTAAATAATTAAAAGTTTTCTCATTAATTAACCAAGTTAATTATTAAATTTGATTAAAATATATGGCATGAAATAATTTTCCTTTAATTAATATTTAGTGTAATTAAGTTTTCTAATTAATGAATTAACCAAGTAGGTTAATGGTATAATTTTCCATTAGTTACGTTAACAAATTTTTAAAATTAACATTAGTTGAATGAGTTTGTATATAAATTAAAATTAAGTCTAAATGACAATTGTTTGTTAACTTGTATATATATAAAGTAATTAACAACAAATTAATTTTTGAATTTGAAATTGATAAATTGATTATCTAGTTAACTAAAAATTAACTTGTGACGATTTTGTTAATTAAGTGTATTTTGAGACAATAAACTTGATTAAAATAGTAATCACACTTTGTTAGACAATTTGAGATAAATAAATTCTTAATTGAAAGAAAGTAAAAGAAATACGTCAATTGAATTAATTAGATTAACACAGCACTAAAAAAACTGTTAATTGAATTTACAAATCTTTAATTATATTAACACATCATTAACTTAACAAAACTCTCTATTATATTACAATACATCCAAATTACAAATCTAATTGAATTAACAAATAAAATAATAACCGGTCAATTGAATTTACAAATCTAATTGAATCAACAACACACAAATTCAAAATAATACAACAAATTTGTCCATTGAAATAACAAAAAAAAAGAAATTAATAAAACTGACACTACATTCAAATTGACAAACAACAATAAATCTAAAATTAACAAACATCAATACATCCAAATCTAATTGAATTAACAACAAAAAAAAATCCAAAAAAACTGTCTATTGAATCAACACATTTTTTTTCAACAAAATTGACAATACATCCAAATTATCAATATATCCAAATTATTTTTTCAGAGAAATACAAAGTTATGAAAGAAATAATCAACATTATGCTGTAAGTAAATACAAACATCTAAGTATTCAGAGAAATGCAAATCATACTTTTGGAAGAGTAATGATTTTATGAACAAAACCTACAATATTCGACGGACTGGTTAATCCAGACTAACAAATGGAGCAGTAAAAAGACTGAGAAATCGTGGATTTAATCCAGACTAACAAATGGAGCAGTAAAAAGACTGAGAAATCGTGGATTTAATCCAGAGAGAAAAACAATATGTAGGGGTGTTCATTCGGTCGGTTCGGTTCAAACCGAACCAAATAAGACCAAACAAATTTAAACCAAACCGAACTAAATCCAAATCGAACCGAACCATTTTAACTTTTGAACCGAATAAAAACCGAACCGAATAAACCGAATTGTTATTCCGTTTATTCGATTAAACCGAATAATACATATTTTTATTTTTAAAATAAAAATAAATTTATAAAAAAAATATATTTTATTTATTAAAAATATAAATACAGATTATAAAAGATAATTATATTATTTTATTAGATTATTTAAATCAATTTTTTATATTTTAACAGTAGCAAATTAAAAAAAATATGAAAAATAGAATGTTATTCGAATACCAAATAAACCGAAAAACCGAATTCGGTCGGTTCGATTTAATCGGTTTTCAGAACTCGAAAATCGAACCGAACGGAATAAACCGATCAATATCATTTACCGAACCGAAACGAACCAAATAAATCGAAAAACCGAACCATTTAAACACCCCTAACAATATGTGAAAAAGACCAAATATAGACTGAAAAATCATACTTTCTCAATACTGACAAATCATACTTTTCTAATTGTCATATTTAGAGATATGCAAATCATACTTTATCAATGCATTCATGTAATGGAACCAACAATATTCGACAGACTGACAAATTCTTGATTTCATCCAGAGAGAAAAAAGACCAAATAGAGCAGTAAAAAGACCAAGCAGAATAAAATCGCAAAAAAATGAGACATGGCAAATCAACAAAGAAAATCAGCGGGTTAGTCGGGAGAAAAGAGTGCGGCTGTGATAGACGAGATAAGAACGTTATATCTCAAATAACCAACAAAGAAAATCAACAAAGAATCAAGAAAACCTACAAATTGCTCAAATATGTGAAAAAAATCGTCCAAATATGTGTTTGGGTAGTGGCAGTTGTGAAGAATGAGAATGAGAGGAGAGAAAATATAAATTAGGATTTGGGAATTTATATATGAGTCGTCTGATTAATCGGACGGGTCAATGGCTGGTCAACTGGACCCGGTCAATCCAAGAAAAAAAATCAAATCATTACATAATGAAAAAAAAAAACTGGGCCAAACAATATACATGCCCAATTGACGATTTTTTTTTGGATGACACGTCAAAGATTTTTTTCATGTCACGGGGGCTGAATATACAAGCCCTTAGTCAAATGGTTTTTTAAAACCGATTTCGAAAGGGGCGTTAGAATGCTACAAAAGAATGGGCCTGCACCATGAACCAGAAGACAATGTTCTAGGAACAAATCAAACTCAGCGACGGTGACTACACTTCACGCTTCACGCAACAAAAGGAACACGGGCGGCATCTGTATGGACGATTTGAAAAAAAAAAATAACATTTAAGAAAAATAAGAATGCCGGTATTAGTGGTTGCCAATGTTACAAATGACGGAAAACGATACAGTACGGTCGGTCACCGTTTTAATGTTTTACTGTAAAACGATCGTAAAACGATAAAAAAACGGTTAAAAACGGTTACTTAAATCGATAATATTTTATAGCAATTATGATAAAAATTTAAAAATAAAACAAACAAAAATATAATAATTCAATTTTTATAATTCAACTTAAACATACACGAAAGTCCAAAATTAAAAAAACATACGAAGTACTAATAAAACATATCGAATAAATGTCCATCGACCTGAACATATCAGAATAAATCTTCTTAGCTACCTAATTAGACAAAAAAATCAACTAATTAGATGTGTCAATCAGAATTAGACACAAAATAATTGGCCATGATAAGCTGGATCAGAGTTAACACCTTGTTCAAGTACGAATTAGACACAAATTCTACTAATTACAACTATCATTTGGAAGAGAGCCTTTGATCTCTCTCCAAATTTACTAAAAAACGTCTACGGGTTTTTAATGCCAAAAAAAAAAAAAAAAAAATTTATGAAAAAAAACGGTTAAAAAAAGGCGTTTAAAACGTTTTTTGTAAAAAAAACGGTCAAAGACAGTAAAAAAACGGTTGATCGTTTTTTGAAATTTTCTTGTAAAAAACAGTACGGTCTGGCGCACCGTTTTACCGTTTTACACCGTTTTACGCAACACTGGTGGTTGCGAGAGATGTTTATTAAACTCATGAAATAGTGGCGGTAAACTGCAAAAATTATGCAACTCTTTTTAAATTAACAAATAAAATATGAACCAACCGAGTGCGTTTCGTGTTCTAGACTCGATTTCCAAAAAAAATAGCGATATTAAGTAGATGTAGATACTTAGATTCAATTTTATTTCTCATTTTGTATTAATACATAATATTTAATTACATTTATTTATAATACACTTGACACCCTAAATCTGTATCATACTTTGTCATATTATCATGACATCTCATCCAAACATATTATCCGCAATATTCTAGATGGTTAATTCTTATCTAATCTGAACCTAACATGGAATTGAAATTCAATTTTTGGTTATATCCGATCGTAACTTGTTTGGATGTTCTCCCCATACATCTTCTCCATTGAGTTCTAAAAGTGGAGCCATATGTTTGAATATTCAAAAAGAAGGTTATTTGAAATTAAGTAGAAAGTTTTGTATATCCATTTTATTCACTCACAGTCGAAACTAGTTTCCTTATTCCGATTTATTTTATTCACTCATAGTCGAAACTATTTCTCTACGCCCGATTAATTTTTTTTTTTTTTGCAAAAACTACGCCCGATTAATTAATTATCTCAAATTCCAACAAGACACCAGAAAATCTTTCCTACCCGCTCATCTCTCTCCCCCTCTCTCTCACCAGCAATAATAAACCCAAACCCAAACCCAAACCCAATAATAAACCCAAACCTAGGGCTGCAAACGAGCCGAGCTCGAGCGAGCTGTGTCAAGCTCAAGCTCGGCTCGGAACTTACTCGAACTGGCTCGGCTCGTTTAGAATTAGGGTTCGAGCTAAAAAATCAAGCTCAAATTCGGCTCGTTCTAATTCGAGCTAGCTCGGTTCGGCTCAACAGTAGCTCAATTAAAAAAACAACTTGAATTTTAATTAAAAAAATTATAATAATTGCGAATAAACAAAAAATATTTTAAATACCAAACTATCTTAAAACATACCAATAATAAATCAAACATACAACACAAAACATAAAAAAATAAGATTTGGACGTGGTATTATTAATTTGTCTCCCTTAGTTAATATTTTTTTTTTGACCTAAGTTGTAATCTGACTTGGAATTATTATGGAGATAAAGTTTTTCTTCATAAAATTTTCTAATTATAATAATATATATAATATGAATTAATTATGATAAAAATATTTAATATTTTAAATCGAGCTCAAATTCTTTTCGAGCTTAATACGAGCGAGCTGAGTCTGGCTCAAGCTCGGCTCAATAAGCATTCGATCTAGCTCGGCTCGGCTCGTTTAATTTCGAGTTAATATCGAGCGAGCTATTATCGAGCTATTATCGAGTCGAGCTCGAGCGAGCCACGAGCCACGAGCTAAAGTTGCAGCCCTACCCAAACCCAAACCCAAACCCAAACCCATTAATCATTAATCATATTATAATTAAATGAGTTAATTATTGGATTTAATTAATGGTTAATGGGTTGGGTTATAATGATTAATGATTATAATTAAATGAGTTAATGAATGTGTCATTTAATAATATAAACTTTGTCACGTCAGCAACAAAATCATCAATAATTGCTAAGTCATCACAGCCACGTCATCACTTAACTGCTGACCGGACACTTAACTGATGAAGGAGACAAAAGTGAGCAAAAATGAGAGTTCAGGAGACAAAATGAACAAAATTAGAGTTTGGGAGGCAAGTTGTACTTTTTGAAATACTTCGTGGGCAAAAGTGAGTTTTTTTCTATAATTTATAAACCCTCTGTACAAATCTTAAAAAAGAAAAAAGAAAAAAGAAAAAAGAAAAGCCCCTCCTCTCTCTCTCCTCTTCTTTCTCCGTCAAAATGGCATCGCAATCAGCCGCTCCGGAGGCGCCGATTCCGCCGACTCCTTCAGCAGCGAAGAAGGGATTCCTCCGCCGGATCTTTCCTCTCCTTCTCACCGCTAATCTGGCTATCGGAGGTTTGTCGTTTTACTGTTTTTAATACTGCAATTTTTGCTTCTTTACTTTGGATCATAATGGGAAAATAAAATGAAAACTCATCTATTGATTTGTAAGATAACTGTATAATTAGGTTAGGATCATAATTAATTTGATGGATGATACTTCGGTGTTGTACGTCATATACAAATAAAATCAGCACCATAATTGGATTTTGCGATTTCTTTTTCGCGAATTATCCAATTCTCATGTGATCTAACTGCATAATTAGTTAATGTCATATTGCTAATTTGATTTTTCGGCTTGCTTTTATTGATTTATAATAAATCTGATAGCTTTGGGTGCGTTTCTAATATTACATTGGGTAATGTTTTGGACGGCCAATCATGAAACTGCATATACTTATAACCATTTGAATTTGACCGTTTCTTTTAATGCGACGAACTATCTAAAATGTTATTTTTTATAGTGACGAAGAAAATTGGAAAATTATATTTGTCCCCTCTACATTCCCTCGCACGAATTGATGTGTTATCAATTAGTGGTAGATCAAACACCTACTAGATTTTTGTATGTGTTAAACCGGATCCATTTATTCATTTACCACATACGCATTTAACACCTACTCATTTAACATATATTCAAGTTTTGAACCGGATCAAATTTACTTATTTACCACCTACAACCTCATCAATACAGTGAGGGGATTGTAAGGGGATTCATATCACCAACTCAAAAAATTTTATAATTGAATGTCGACACTGATATTTGCGAGTTACCGTGTGATATTTTTTTTCACTACAGCAGTACACCATCTTATAGCATGAGTACACATATTTTAAATCGTACTTGTTGAATGTTAGTATGCCTTTGTAACCTCTCAAGTATAACTTTTTACGTATTTTGTGTATATTTTTAAACAATCTAGTATATCTTTTTCGAATACTAGTATATTATTTTACGTATCCAATACTTTTTTTTTTTAATATTTGTACACCGTTTTACTTGTCCAGTATCTCTTTTGTATATATATATGGAATGTCGATGTACTCTCTTTAGCTGTCCGGTATATTTTTTAAAATTATTTTATACTTTTTACTATTTAAAGTGCATTTCAATATTTACTTGATACTATTATCTTTTTTCGCAATAAGTAGTGTTTAGCCCAAAAATTGTAATAGACTAATTTTACAACGATATCGATTTTGTAAAACATTTGCTGCTATTAGAACATTTCATTTTGATTAGTTAATTTTTTTGCTCTTGAAGATTCTAGTTCTCATTGATATTGATCAATGCTTTCAAAAGAATTAAATGATTATCTAGATACTTTGCCATGGGCGGTCCAGCGGCCAATTCTTAGGCGGTGTTTATCGTGGCCCTATTATATTTGGAATTGTTTTTTTATTGTCGAATAGTTTGCATGATCAAGCATATTTTATTTGATTATCTAGTTTGTTCAATTAGTTATTAGCCCAAAAAGTTCTCGTCCTTTTTTATACTTTTTTCCGAACTAAAGCTCCTTAATTGATTTGTAGTTTATGTACTTACAAGAACCAAGCCGAAACAGAAAAAGAAGGACAAGGAGTCGCATATTGCAGAAAAGACCTTGGAAGGTAAAATACCCGCTCCCCCTGCACCAGTCCCGATAAAAAAGGAACTTCCACCAATCACGCCAGAGGAAAAGCTTGAGCTTTGCAAATGGATGTTGCAAGAAAAGAGAAAAATCAAGACCCGTGACCCGGTTGAGAAAAAGAAAATCGATGAAGAAAAAGCTTTCTTGAAAGAAATCATCAAGACCAAAAATATCCCTAATTTGTAAGGGTGACCTTTTTGGTAATGTGTTGTAAGTGATTTGTTGTAATCTCTATTTGAATGTCTTTGTTTTTGTGTAGAAGTTCTCATGGTTCAGGGTTTCGATTGTTGCTTGATATGAATGGATGATTTTTTTTTTTGTGAATCAGACTTTTATTTCAATTGCTTCTCTTTGTCAGAAAAATAGTACTGTTGATGATTCTGGGCCAAGTTAATGGGTCTTAAGAGCATAGGCCCAACATGGTTTGTTGACCCGTTACACAGCTTGGAACACTGAGACTGCAACATGAGATCTAGATGAGCTGTTTGATATTGTACACAAACACAGCCACAAATCCAAACGACCAACATCCACAAAGTAGAAAGAAATTCCTATTTCTTTTGTTATCTTTGTGTTAAAATTTCAAGTTTAGATTTTTTTGTTCTTGATTAAGTGCTGAATTTCAAGTTTCAAAACTAGGATCTCACCAATGCCTGGAAGCATCAGCATATCAGGTGCACTACTCTCTATCTCTCTCTCTCTCTGCTTTCCATCTCCCATTTTTTCGTCCAATGAGCTGAATTCGATTGATTTGAATTTAAATTCAAAGTTCAAACTTTAAAATTCACAGTAGTTGAGTGGATTGATGTTCACCCACAAGAATCAATAAGCATTCCTCATTTTCTCAAAGGTACAACACAATTTTTCCATTTTTCTGGTTGATTTTGTTTTTGGTCAATATTCATGGTGCATTATTGATTCCAAGAATTTGATAATTACTTTTTAGTTTACTTGGGGAAGAAAGAGTTTCAGAATAATGGAAAAGAGAACTTCTCATTGTAAGTTAATTTTAATTTTGGTAAACCCGAGATTTCTTATTGAGCCAATAATTCATCTGAGTACTAATTATGATAGTAGTTTTTTATACACGATTATTTTTTTTATATGCAGACCTGTTATATCTCTTCGCGACAATCTCATAATAATGCTTTGTGATGTGGAGGGAAATATAGTTACAAAATCAGGTTGTTATTATAAATAAAATAACAAAACAACTTATTTTCAATTTTTCAAGTCATTGATAGATTGAGATTATTGATTTTTAGTCCTGCTTAATAGAATTAAGGACGATTTTAGTTGTTGAGAAAGGAGAAACAGAGGTGACATTTCCTCTTGTATTTGGAACGAATGTCAAATTGAGGCTAAAATTCATTCTCAGCGAAGAAGAACGGGAGAAAATACGTGAAATTGTTTGTAATCTTACTTTCCTTTTTCTTTTTTGGATTCATTAAGGAGATATTATGATTAACATCATGTTCATTATCAGAGAAACTTAGCATTGAAAAGAAAGCATGAAGAGCTAATCAAAGGCACACATGAGACTTCTTCTCATGGTACTATATATTCATTAAATTTTAATAAAATACATCTATGTAATTAGTATTCTAAGTTTGTAATAATAAAATCGGTTTTTTTATGTAATATTTAAATACTAGTTTTGAATTTATGATAATAAGGTAATTTTTTTTTCTTTTTTTGCAGGTACTTCGCCACTTCAAGGAACGAAATATCATAACAATCCTGGTATAAAAAAGGTACCCAAAAGATTAACAACTGAAACGGATCAAGTTAAAATTGAAGAACACGATACACTAATCATGGTGGAAGCCGAAAGCAATAAAATTATCGAAAATGAAACACCAGTTATAGTTATACCTGGTGCTACAATTGAAGAGCGAAAACCATTAACCACTGTTAAAGAAGAAAACAAATCACTAACGATAGTTAAAGAAGAAAATGTCTCCTGTTTGGAAGATTCTAAGAAAAAGGATCTGAGCAGTGTAAATAAAAGAAAAGGCATAGAGAGAAACACATCTGGTACCATAAAAAAAATGATCAGCGCCTTCGAAAGCAATGCCAAGCAGGTTTGTAATATATTTATTTTTCAAAAAATAATTTACCATTTTATACGGCCGGTACATAACGTCTGATTATCTGAACTCCAATTCACTCATATTTCACATAGGCAACAAAATAATTTCCAAATTAAAATATATCTTTTGATTTTTGAAGGAAAGAGCATATAACCCAATTTTCAGTAATCAGAAAATTAATCTCTTAGTAAAATCTTTCAAAATTTGGCATTACATTATCATTGTAAAATCTATCTTTATGATGATATCATAACATCGATATAAACTCTTTTCATCTTGAATCATTTTATTATATTTACTTAATTAGAAGATAAAGTTATATAAATCAGACGCTTAAATATTTGTAAAATTTTTGAAAATATGAATTGACACAACTCCCAAAGTGCAAATTCCAAAGTCATGCATCTTCCATCTGTTTTTCTTCATAAATTACAATATTCTTCGATCCAATGATTCGTCGATTAATGTATATTTATTCAGCAAATTTTACTTCGCCGCCGCATTCTCTATATGAGAATTAGCATGTTAATTATAATATGATACATAATTAATTAACACCCGGCACATAATTAACATAATTCATCATAATTATGATAGTCGGAATCGAGATTGGAGTCGTTCGATGCCCGTAGAATAAGAACCGGATTGAGTCGGATTTTCTAAAAAAAGTTTAATTTTAAAGAAAATTAATTTATAATCCATACATCGTATTAGAATAAAAGATTACTATGCAAATAAACAAAAATCAAAACTAATATCTTGAAATAATTTCATAAACCAAAAAAATTCTTTTTTCCAAAAGAAAACTAAAAATAATCATGCAAATCAAGTTAATTATTCCAAAATATTATCACCGAATTTGTATTTATTTATATAAGTGGTTGTTTATATTTTTGATAAATTAATTTAAGGAACATATAGTAAACAAATTATTTAATAGTTGCATTATAAATATATAGTCGTGATTGAAATCATTCAAAAATATGTCAGAAAAAACTAAAATATACATTATAAATAAAGACAAATTGAGAATGTCAAAGACATCAGTTTTTTTAAACAAAATACATTAGTTTTCAATTAGAAATAAAACAATTAAAAATGAAATCATTAAAAAATATAAAAAGACAATTTTAGGATAAATTGTTAAGAAAAATGAAATATGTCACCGGCCAAAAGAAACTCCACTCTTGGAGAAGAAATTATATGTAGAAAAGTATCACAATAATTATCTTACAATATTATAGTATTATGTGAGATAAAAATGACACCTAAACACGTAATTCAAATTGGTAAAGGTACTAGTATTTTAAAATAAAAAAGAAATAAACTGAAAGTCATGGGGTTCGGGTCTTGCCCAAAGGACTTTGGACACGAATACGTCCAAAGCACTTCATAATTACCATATTTCAATACGATTTAACTGATTTTTTTTTTATCATATTTCAAAACAGAAGACAAAACTACATGAATCACCTACTTTTAATAAAAAAATATACGATTTAATATGATTTTTGGTAATATAAATATTTTTTGTAATTTAAAAACAATATGAGAGTTTAAATGTAAATTTGTATTACAAGAATTATTAAACATCAATCAAAAGTCGTATGGTTGTGAAAATTCTTGTCCAAAATCCTTCAGACAAGACCCGCTCCCTCTTTTGTGATTACTTTAGATATTTTCAACGCAAGAATAGGAAAAGTAATGACAAACTACTCTAAAAAAATTCAAACATAAATATATTACAAACAAAACATCACATATATGATCTTGTCATCTCTCCATTCTAAAAGAAAAAGAAGTGTATGTGAAATCATAAAAAACTTTTTCTTGGTCTTCCATGATTTCCCTTCATGGAAGACGATACAATACAAGGTTCACATAAGAATCATCCTACTCCCATAATTTGGGCCGAATCAGGCTAGAGTTGAGCATGCGGCTGTCGATTCCGAGTTGAGCCAATCGACTCCATTTTGGAATTGGCGACTCCTGCAAACCATAATTTTTATGTTATATGCTATATTGATTTCATTACATTGGAGTTGCATCTTCCTCCAATATCTTCTATCTAAGATTCGGTCAAGTATGCACCCGCCTTTTGTCATCTCATTGATTGGCTCAATACTCATTTTTTTTCAATTTCATCCAATATTTCATATTTAAAAATAGAAGTAGACGGTTGCATAGAGAAAATTCTTATCATCACTTTATTGTCGAGAATATCTTGTCACATTTTTTAATCTTACAATGAAGTGAAATTGATATATATATATATATATATATATATATATATATATATATTAATTCACATCATTTACATGTCAAGTCATGCAAGTTCTCTCACAATAAAAAAATGATCGCCTCTATGATAGACACGGTAGATCTTCATGGCAAAGAAAGTTTGCTTTTGAACAACAAGGAATGCATGAGATTACTTTTTTCGATATTTACGTGCCAAATCTTGAGAGTACAAAATACACAGATAGTAACGACCTCCGATTTAGCTGGATAGAAAAGTAAATATTGCGAACCACATTATTGAAAAAAAACATGATATAAGACAAATGTTCGTGTTTGGAGCCTAGTTATTGCTACAGAACAACTGCCTGTATAATTATATAATATTAATATAAATTGTCAAAAACTATATATAATTTTTAAATAAATATATTAATTCTTATGCACAATATTTTTAGATCATGCATTACTGGTATTTTTTTTTTTTTAATTTATCATTTTTAATGCAGCAACCAGGACCTCACATTCGTATAAGCTCAAGAACAAAAGGGCAAATAAGTAAAATCCCATCACAAGATTCATTAGGAAGCATGTCATATGAAAATGAAGATATCAAACAAGAGAGAAGGGTTTCTCGAACCTTATCTAGAAAATCATTTTCACTTGGAGATCTATCTGAAGCCATTTTGCAAAATGAGCCTTCTTTTGCACAAGGACCCCAACTTAATCAAACAATTATGTTTGTACCCAGTGAGAAGGAAGATTTAGCCCGTGATTTTGCAGAAAGACCCTTGTTCAATGAAAAAATTATGTTCATATCCAATGAAACAGAAGATTTTACAATATCTTCAAGAAATGATACTCGTCCATCTGAGAAGAAACATGAAATAAATATCTTGTCAGGTATGATCGAAATACTCCTCTTTTTTCTTATGTACTTCATATGTTTGCTATACATCAATTAGAAAAAATAAAACTATTATCAACACTTATATAATTATGATATTTTAGATACAAGAGATATCCGATCTCATGGCCAGGAGATGATGAATAATTCAAAAGATAAAGATAAAATTGAGATTCAAACAATAGCAAATATGTACAATTTAAATGATGATATGAATGATGGAGAAAAAAATGCAGTGCATGAAATTCAAGAGGTACGATTACATGATGTTACATGTTTGAGAAATTATGAGAAATTGAATGAGGATACTTTAAATTATTCTTTCCAAATTTTTGATTTGAATATTCCGCGCCATTTATGCATCACTACTGGGCCCAAGACATTAAGAGACATGCTTGAGAATTTCAATATAAGCCTAACTTCTGATGAAAACACTGAAAAGGTACAATTTGGTTCCATTATTATGAATTAAAGTATCGTTTCATTTTATCGAATTAATTCTTTGAAGTGAAATTATTTAATTATTATGATAATTTATATTTGTATAGAAAAATTTGAATTGTGTTGCATCTGAAGAGGAAAATGAAGAACTTGAAATTAAAAATCAGGCTGATCAGAAATTTGGCGGTTCGATTTTGAATGGATGGCTAATTGATAAGGTATTACCTCAAATGATTTTATCATCGCTTTTTTTTTTATAAATATGACAAATTAAAAATAGTAAAATCTGTTTAGAAACTAAAAGAAATGGGCTTCAATTGGATTATCAGTATATTGTGTTATGTATGGTTATCTTATTTATAATACTAATCATCCGCCATCTGCAGGGAGCGCGCATCCTGATTGTGATAATAGCATGTGGGACAATAATTCTTAATACCAGATAAAGTTCGAGATAATTTGTTTCATATTATACTAAATTTTTCATGTAAATCTATGTATTCATATAAATTTTTCATGTAAATCTGATGAGATATAAAATAACTGATTTTTTTCTGATAAATTAGCGAACCTAGTTCTTATATATAAAATAACTGATTATGTTCTCATATCCGTGTCAAAAAGTTTTCCAGTTCAGGTTACATAATGAGGGTCGGGCCGGCAAAACACTCACCTGTTAGGACGCTATTTGGAACGAAGAAACCAATTTAAAATTTAACAAGCATATGATTTTTGTTATAAAAAATCAGAAATATAATATAACACAATTAGCAGAAAGTTTATTTATGACATCCAAATTTTTTTTTTTTAATATTTTTAATATTTATTTGTAATTTCAATGTTACTTAATAATAATAATGGTAATGAAACTATAAAAATATTAGGTAAAACATTCAAATATCAAATGTATTCTAATAAAAAATCAAAATTTTATTGTCTCATCATTGTTTAGATATATATATAAAGAGAAATGCTAACTAGAATCCACAAAAAGAATCCACAAAACGAATCCAATGACCTAAAAATTAATACAAGTAGAGGCGGAGGGACGTTTTTGTAATTTTCCAAAGACGGAAGAGTCTTTCTCATATTTTCCGCCTTTCCAAAGATGGAGGGGCTTTTTATAATTTTCCAAAGTAACTCTTACGGGCCAGCCTATTCTCTCTCGTTCTTAACTCTGCCTTTCCATGGACTTTCTCCGATTCTCCATGAACGATTCAAGCTAACCCTAGATCTCTGATTGAAGACTTTCTTCGATTCTCCATGGGCGATTCAAGCTCCATGTACGACGAGGACGATACTTTCTCTACCTCCGTGCCGCCGGCCGATGCTTTCTCCGTTTCTCCATGCACGACGAGGACGATGATGCTTCGTTGGAGAAGCCACTCGAAGCCATATAGGAGCCCCACTCGCAGCAATGACAGAAACTTCATCGCAGTCAACTGGACATCTCCATTATTATAACCAATGGAGAAAACCTGCAGGTATTACTCGTTCTTGGTTCTGCTAGCGGTGTTGGTTCCTCCCCCACTCTATAACCCTCCGCCAGATAGACTGATGGATATATCCACGTCGAGGAACACCTCAGGTCTTACCATTTCTTTTCTCACTGAAATTTCAGGTACGGTTTGTTTCTTCTCTTCCATTTCGTTTACATGGTAATGTCATCTCCATTTAAACTTTGCTTGTTTTGTTTGATGTATATTCCAATTAACCAATTCCTTTTACCAAGAAAAATAACCGTTGTTCTCTCAAATTGCATCAATTTTCATGTCTACGAGATGATTGTTAAAATGTCTCTGTCACACATTGCTGTAACAATTGGAAACTTTTTTTCTCTAACCTTTTGAATTTCAGGCTTTGAAGAAGAAGAAGAAGCTCCCTCCTAATTCACGATGGTAGAGAGATTAAAGGCAGCGCTCTGGAGCCTTGAGGAGGCGATTATCACCGGATCGTCAGGGGGGTCAATTCGATACGAGCGGAGGCTGAATCCGATCTTCAAGCTACTCTTTCTCTCTACAAGTCTCCTCGCCATGATTCTTCTACTCCATGACCTCTTCTATATAATCTTCAGGATAATGTATTCACAGTTTTCTTGCTCGTAGATTTAACAGAATATACGATTGAATTTACTAAAATATATTTAATTATCCTATGAATACGACCATTAATTTCATATAATTCGGCAAAATATATGATTGAATTTAGCAAAATGTATGATTAAATTTAACAGAATATACGATTGAATTTATTAAAATATAGTTAATTATCCGATGAGTATGATCATTAATTTCATATAATTCAGCAAAATATATTATTGAATTTAGCAAACATAATATATGATTGAATTTACTAAAATATAGTTAATTATCCGATGAACATGATCATTAATTTCATATGATCAGCAAAATATATTATTGAATTTAGCAAAAATATATGATTCAATATAACAGAATATACGATTGAATTTACTAGAATATGGTTAATTATCTCATGAGTATGATCATTAATTTCATATAATTCAGCAAAATATATTATTGAATTTAGCAAAATATATGATTGAATTTAGCAAAATATACGATTGAATTTAGCAAAATATAGTTAATTATCTGATGAATATGATCATTAATTTCAAATAATTCAGCAAAATATATTATTGAAATTTAGCAAAATATACGATTGAATTTAACAGAATATACGATTGAATTTACTTAAATATATTTAATTATCCGATGAACATGATCATTAATTTCAAATAATTTAGCAAAATATATTATTGAATTTAGCTAAATATACGATTAAATTTAACAGAATATACGATTGAATTTACTAAAATATAGTTAATTATCCGATGAACCCGATCATTAATTTCATATAATCAGCAAAATATATTATTGAATTTAGCAAAATATATGATTAAATTTAACATAATATACGATTGAATTTACTAAAATATAGTTAATTATCTGATGAGTATGATCATTAATTTCATATAATTCAGCAAAATATATTATTGAATTTAGCAAAATATACGATTAAATTTAACATAATATATGATTGAATTTACTAAAATATAGTTAATTATCCGATGAACACGATCATTAATTTCATACAATCAGCAAAATATATTATTGAATTTAGCAAAATATAGGATTAAATCTAACAGAATATACGATTGAATTTACTAAAAAATAGTTAATTATCTGATGAGTATGATCATTAATTTCATATAATTCAGCAAAATATATTATTGAATTTAGCAAAATATACGATTGAATTTAACATAATATAGATTGAATATACTAAAATATAGTTAATTATCCTATGAACACGATCATTAATTTCATATAATTCAGCAAAATATATTATTGAATTTAGCAAAATATACGATTAAATTTAACAGTATATAAGATTGAATTTACTAAAATATAGTTAATTATCCGATGAACATGATCATTAATTTCATATAATTCAGCAAAATATATTATCCAATTTAGCAAAATATATGATTGAATTTAGCAAAATATACGATTGAATTTAGCAAAATATAGTTAATTATCTGATGAATATGGTCATTAATTTCATATAATTCAGCAAAATATATTATTGAAATTTAGCAAAATATACGATTGAATTTAACAAAATATACGATTGAATTTAGCAAAATAAAGTAATTATCCGATGAACACGATCATTAATTTCATATAATTCTGCAAAATATATTATTGAATTTAGCAAAATATATGATTAAATTTAACAGAATATATAATTGAATTTACTAAAGTATAGTTAATTATCCGATGAACACAATCATTAATTTCATATAATCAGCAAAATATATTATTGAATTTAGCAAAATATATGATTAAATTTAACAGAATATACGATTGAATTTACTAAAATATAGTTAATTATCCGATGAACACGATCATTAATTTCATATAATTCAGCCAAATATATTATTGAATTTAGCAAAATATATGATTGAATTTAGCAAAATATACGATTGAATTTAGCAAAATATAGTTAATTATCTGATGAATATGATCATTAATTTCAAATAATTCAGCAAAATATATTATTGAATTTAGCAAAATATACGATTGAATTTAACAGAATATACGATTGAATTTACTTAAATATATTTAATTATCCGATGAACATGATCATTAATTTCAAATAATTTAGCAAAATATATTATTGAATTTAGCTAAATATACGATTAAATTTAACAGAATATACGATTGAATTTACTAAAATATAGTTAATTGTCCGATGAACACGATCATTAATTTCATATAATCAGCAAAACATATTATTGAATTTAGCAAAATATATGATTAAATTTTACATAATATACGATTGAATTTACTAAAATATAGTTAATTATCTGATGAGTATGATCATTAATTTCATATAATTCAGCAAAATATATTATTGAATTTAGCAAAATATACGATTAAATTTAACATAATATATGATTGAATTTACTAAAATATAGTTAATTATCCGATGAACACGATCATTAATTTCATACAATCAGCAAAATATATTATTGAATTTAACAGAATATATAATTGAATTTACTAAAGTATAGTTAATTATCCGATGAACACAATCATTAATTTCATATAATTAGCAAAATATATTATTGAATTTAGCAAAATATATGATTAAATTTAACAGAATATATGATTGAATTTACTAAAATATAGTTAATTATCCGATGAACACGATCATTAATTTCATATAATTCAGCAAAATATATTATTGAATTTAGCAAAATATATGATTGAATTTAGCAAAATATACGATTGAATTTAGCAAAATATAGTTAATTATCTGATGAATATGATCATTAATTTCAAATAATTCAGCAAAATATATTATTGAATTTAGCAAAATATACGATTGAATTTAACAGAATATACGATTGAATTTACTAAAATATAGTTAATTATCGGATGAACACGATCATTAATTTCATATAATCAGCAAAATATATTATTGAATTTAGCAAAATATACGATTAAATTTAACAGAATATACGATTGAATTTACTCAAATATAGTTAATTTTCCGATGAACACGATCATTAATTTCATATAATTCAGGAAAATATATTATTGAATTTAGCAAGATATATGATTGAATAGGGCAAAATATACGATTGAATTTAGCAAAATATAGTTAATTATCTGATGAATATGATCATTAATTTCATATAATTCAGCAAAATATATTATTTAATTTAGCAAACATAAACATAAACATGATATGCTCAATTCAACAAACATAAACATGAATAAACCTTAATTTTGTACACTACATTTTCTCGTCAAGCATTGTTGAACATTAAATTCATACATTCTTTTCATATTGTTGAACATTGGTGACGTGGAGGTCGTTGCATTGGTACAACTTGGTCTCGTGGTCTCTTTCAGGGCCGGTCCCAGCTTTTTAGAGACCCATGTCGAATTTCTTGAAGGACCCCTTTAATTTCAGACAATACATCGAACACATTGCGTGCAAATTTTAAATCATTGTCTTTGAAAAACATCTGATCAAGGACTAACTGCAGCTTGATATGTTCCAAAAATCTAGTTTTAATCCATCGATTGAATACCTCACTAGTGAAATGTCAACGAGTGTCAGGTCAGGATTGAGGTGCGCCGTCACTTTTGTGGCTTCGAGTTGCGACCATCTGGCAAATTAACCAAAAGATGGGTCATTTAGCAATTCAAGGAAAACCTTCAATCTTAAGAAGAAAGTTTTAAAATGAAGAAATATAAGAAAAAAATGAAAACAAATAGCTACAATTTTGAAATTACCACTGAAATCCGATCCGAGATTACCATTTAAATATGAGATTACCAGTGAGTCTTCTCGTAATTGTCGTGGCTTCAAGTGCCTTCTCCCTTGCAGAGCGAATGGCGACGCCTTCTCCCCTGCATAGTGATAGTGGCGAAGCCCTCTCCTCCGCATAGTGACTGGCGACCCCTCTCCTCATACCACTGCATAGTGTCGTGGTTTTTCAATTACGACATATTACAACCCCAAATTTTTGCCCCAAATTACAGTCCTAAATTTCGACAATCAATATGGCAGCAGTGAAATAAACTCAAATTCAGCCCAATTTACGATCCAACTGTGAAATCGACAATCAATTTCAGTTCCAAATTCAATTTAAAATCAAATTCGAGTGAAAAACCATGTTAAAACCAGAGACAGAATATACAAAATAGCAAACCGAAGACGTGTAGATGCTTGAAATCCCTAAACCAATGAAGAAAACGTGTAGAGAAAACAATAATCCGGAAATCTCGTCAAAAACCACTCGAGCAAACCGAAGAGAGAGAACAAAAGAGAAATCCCGTCGCCGTCGCCTGTCCCAGTCAGGTCACCGGGTCGCCAGAGGAGAGAAAACCGAGTCGCCGCGTCGCCAGTGGCAATGGAGCAAACGCAAACCCCAATCGCCGCTTGAGAGAATAGAAGATACTCATAAACGTCGCGAGGAGGCTTTGTGCGCGGATTAGGGTTGGCTGGAGGAGAAGGTTCGCCTCGAGGAGGAGCCGCTTCTTAGCTTAACTTCAAACAGAAAAGTCAACTAGCTTAGCTTCAGACAGAGAAAGCGCCATGGGTGCCATCGCGTGGGAAGACAAATGGAATGGGGAGAGAGAAGGGGAGTGGGTCGCATGGTTCATCAATGGAGATAGAGAGCCATGGCTGTTTTTTTTATCTTGTAGCAAAGTTACAAAAAAGTCCCTCTGCTTTTTAAAAAAATTATGAAACGGCCCCTCCGCTTTTATATTAGTGTATGTTAATTTGAACTCTTTGATATATTCTGCTTATTTGAAACGTATATTTTGCTAATTTTATCGAAATATTTTGCGCGTGGATTTTTTTTTCGGATTTTTTTTTCGAATTCTCCTTAACAGCCCTGTATGTATATGTATATATATATATATATATATATATATATATATATATATATATATATATATATATATATATATATATATATATATATATATATATATATATATATGGGGGATGATCCCTTGACATCCAATTTGGACTCCCTAATCTGAGCCGTCGGTTTATCTTGATGAAAGGCTGATATTAACTCAGACTTAAAGGCTGCTCAAATCCATCACTCTCTCACGGAACCCTGACGGAAAACACTTCTCCCGTCATCTCTTTGATGTTCGCCTAACTCTCTCTCTCTCTCTCTCTCTCTCTCTCTCTCTCTCTCTACCCTGGCGAGGCGACGCCCTAATTCTCCATCTGTCGTGTCTTGGTTCTTTTTGGGTGAGAGCATGCACCGAGCTTTCTCTGTCGAGCCATCTTCCTATCGCCGTAATCATGCTTGCATCTTGCTGGTGAGCACTGTGTTCGTGCTCTCTTCATATTGGGTAAATTCAGATATTATCATGGATTCGTTGGTATCTATTTTACTTAATGAGACTGAATTGAGGCCTGATTGTATTCTTTAGGGCGGAATTTGAGTTTATTTTGGTAAATTGGGGTTGAATTAGTGTTTACCGTGGACAATTTGGCAATTGGATCAGAATTAGGGATCATTGTGGGATAGTAGGGTTGTATAGATATTACAAGAACAATGAAGTGACAATGCAAATTTATTCTAGAAGCAGTGACATGGTAGAGCCGAGAATTAGGCTTCAGTGGCATGTGAACTGTGGTGACATGGCGAAGGTAGCTTTAGACGTTGTTAAGTAAAAAAAAACTCGAATTTATTTCTCAACAATTCGAACAACACTGGTTCAGGTAGATAAACTCAACATACTCTTTGAAATAATTGTATAGGTATGAATTAAGGATCATTAACGGATGATAGTGTTTAATATTCTTATGTAGAGCTTGATTCAAGTTTAGTTTGATAATTGAGTTGAAGTGATTTTCAATTACATTTGCTTATTGCTTATTTTATTTTGTTATTTGGTGATGATAGGGATATGGGAAAAAGTCATGGAGAAGTCTTGTTGATGATGGAACAATTTCCCTCATCAATTTTTCTCATGCTAATGTTTCTATGGCTCAAGCAGCCAATGGAGAGGTGTTTTTTCTTTTATTCACACCTAGTTCTCAGTTACGAGTTTCTTTTACTACAATTAATTTATACTAGCATGACCCCCGCGCAATTGCGCGGGGTTGTTCGGGTTTATAAGTAATGTAGTTGAAGAAAATTGTTGTTCATTTTGTGTATGTGAATTTCTTTTTGTAATCATTATTATATGTGTAATTTAGTGTGTTGTGTGCGAGTGAAATTTTGTAGCAAAAATCGTTTGAATATTTTAAGAGCCGGATTTCTTGAATAATTCAAACGGTTATTGCTAAAAAAATTATCTATATTTTATACATCATAAGCAAAATAAGGAAAAAGAACGAATGAGTCGTCATGAAATTTATTAAGAACCTAATAGATCAGAAAACATTGCTGAAAAAAAGAGTGTTCTTAATTTCACAAATCCTTAATTTCGCTACATATTTAGCACAAATATTTTTTGCCCTTTGTATGGTCGGCCAACAACAAAGTTTCACGATGTCATCGCTAACCGTTCGTTCGAACCTTTAATTTAAATTATGTCATGATTATTCGCACATCCGTGATTTGGTATATTTTTAACCCCCTAATTTTTTTTGGATATTGTAAAAAATCCTCTATCTTTTCGTAAACTCCAAAAAAAAAATTCTTTACCAAACTTTTATTTTAAAATACTCCTTATGGATGATATTAATTTTTTTTTTTCAAAATACCTTCGAAATCTCATATGTAATAATTAAAACTTATTTTTGTTATTTTTTATTAATTTTAAGAAAATTCATAAACACTTCTTAACATGTAGTGATTTAAAAAAAATTTAAATTATTACATATTTTGTTTATATAATTTTAATATTCCATTCTTTATTCATAAAAAAACTAACATTAAATAATAATAAATAAACATCTTGCAAATATATTCATAGAAAATATCTATTTAAATATCTACTTTTTATTTTAGTTTTCCTTTTATGTATTTTTTAATAGTTTTGTGATATTTTATTTTTAAATATTTGCAAGATGTTCTTTTATTAATATTGTTCAACTTATTATAATTTTATTTTAGTTTTTCAAGAAAAATAATACATAAGTCGAATATTTGTAATGAATGAAATATTAAAATTATATAACATATAACATATAGTAATTTTTTTTTAATTATTATGTACTACAAAAAGTTTAAGAATTTTTTAAAATTAAAAAAGCATTTTTTTTAAATGAATACATATGTAAATTAATTTTTTTTTACAATATCTAAAAATTTAAATTATTACATATTTTGTTTATATAATTTTAATATTCCATTCTTTATTCATAAAAAAACTGACATTAAATAATAATAAATAAACATCTTGCAAATATATTCATAGAAAATATCTATTTAAATATCTACTTTTTATTTTAGTTTTCCTTTTATGTATTTTTTAATAGTTTTGTGATATTTTATTTTTAAATATTTGCAAGATGTTCTTTTATTAATATTGTTCAACTTATTATAATTTTATTTTAGTTTTTCAAGAAAAATAATACATAAGTCGAATATTTGTAATGAATGAAATATTAAAATTATATAACATATAACATATAGTAATTTTTTTTTAATTATTATGTATTACAAAAAGTTTAAGAATTTTTTAAAATTAAAAAAACATTTTTTTTAAATGAATACATATGTAAATTAATTTTTTTTTACAATATCTAAAAATTTAAGGAGTCTTTTGAAAAAATTTCAAGTAAAGTGGTGATAGGGAGGCATAATAAGGTGTTGATGTGGACGCATGAGATGAGAGGAATTATTAATAATGTAAAAAAGGACCGAAATTTAAATTAAAAAGGACCAAAATGTTAATAAAAAGTACCAAAGTGTGAAGTAAAACTGAAAATGACCAAGATATAAATAAAAAGGACTATAATATAAATTCAAAAATGTAAAAAAGGATGAAGATGTAAATATGAAGGACCGAAATGTAATTTTCTAAACTCAAAAGGACAAAAATGTAAATAGAAAGGACCAAAATATAGTTTTTCAACTAAAAAGGACCAAAATGTAAATAAAAAGGACCAAAATGTAAATAAATTTTTTACAAAGAGGCTCCTGGACCAAAGTTTAATTTTTCAAACTTGAAAGGACTAAATGTAAATAAAAAGGACCAAAATGCAAATAAAAAAGGACCAAAATGTAAATAAAAAGGACCAAATTTTTTTTTTTTTTTCAAAAAGTACCAAAATGTAAATAAATTATTTTTACAAAGAGGCCCCTGGACCAAAATGTAAATTTTAAAACTTCGAAGGATCAAAATGCAAATATAAAGGACCAAAATGTGGAAAAAAGGACCAAAATGTAATTTTTTTAAAAAAATAGGACCAATTTGAGATCCCTGGACTAAAATGTAAATTTCAAAACTTCGAAGGACCAAAATGCAAATATAAAGGACCAAAATGTAAAAAAAAAAAACCAAAATGTAAATTTTTTAGGAAAAAGGACCAATTTGTAAATAAAAAAGGACCAAAATGTAAAAAAAATATTTTTTTTTTACGAAAAGGCCCCTGGTGACGTGGCTGCACCAGAAGGCTGCAAATCCCCTTGAATTAGTATATAGTATAGATGGGTTTGTACCAGTTGATGCATCCAAGTATAAACTCAAAAGAACTTTCTTTACATCTTTTTAAGCTCGTCATGAATAAACAATCATCGCAGGTAGCAAGAAAGGCCGAATTGGTCCCTCAAAAAGGCAGAATTGGTGCACAAAATGATTTATCGAGGAGTTTTGATTAGGGTAAGCAAAAAGCAGAATTGGTCCTTTGAGTGGCTGGTGCAAAATAAAGCTCAGCTTCTATATCTCTCAAAGCAATGGTCGAAGTTGAAAATTAGAGTTTATGGGTTATTCAGACTTGGTACGATTTTGTTGACTTGTAGGATTTTGTGAATTTTTTTGCAATTTTGATGATTTTGTGAACTATTGTATTTTTATGCTATTGTGTGGATTCTTGTATTTTTATACTATTATGAGTTCTATTAATTAGAACTTTTACAGGATAATTTGAAATTTCTTACGCACAGATTATTAACGGTACATATTGGTACAGTTGATGTTCAATATAAATTACAAATTACATATGATGTAAATTACAATTTTTCTTACATACACATGTATTAACAGTACATATTGGTATAGTTGATGTTCAATAAACATTATAATAGAAATTACAAATTACAAATTACATACATAATATAAATTACAAAATACACACACAATATGAATTACAAATCTCATTTCATACACAATATAAATTATAATAAAAATATATATTAGTAAACATAGGGGAAGTTTTTGTACAAATAAAATAAAAAGGTATACTTGTGCGGTATAGGCGATGAGCGCGAAACTCAAAGCATCGGCGCCGCACCTAGCGATTCCGTCTGGAAAATATTTTTTTTGCCCGTCATTGGCCTTTCAAACTTCGTTCGAGTCCAAATTGCCCTCCTCGAGCCGCTTATTCAGATGCTCTAACTTATACCTGTTGTCATCTCTAAAGGGTCCAGCACGTTCCCCAATGATTTCGACATTTTGCTCTCATGTGCATCCCTTATCATCAGATGCAAATACACCTATTTCATAAAAATATCATATTTACCCTCTAAAAATTCATAAACATCATAACAGTACCTTTTGAAGCCACGAAGTTGGATACCGAGCATGACCATTCTGGCGACCCAAAAAAAAAAATATGATGAACTATTTCAAGAACAGACGTAGGATAAAACAAGTTCAGATCGCCAGTCTCGTCAGGCCAGCCGAGCACGAAAAGAGGAAATAACACGGAGGAGAACCAGGTGTCGAGGACATCCGGATCTTGAGTAATCTGCAATTGATTTCCAAGGAATTTGATTCCTGCTTCATAAACGCGTCAGATTCCATGCGAGCCACCACCTGGTTAACAGAGGGGTATTTATGATATTTTTCATGTTTTGAAAGGGTAGTTCGTATGGTTGAGGAATAATTTCGAGTTTCTTTTACTTAACAACGTCTAAAGCTGCCTTCGCCATGTCACCACAGTTCACATGCCACTGAGGCCTAATTCTCGGCTCGGCCATGTCACCGCTTCTAGAACAAATTGCCATTGTCATTTCATTGTTCTTGCAATCTCTATACAACCCTAATAATCCCATAATGATCCCTAATCTATATCCAATTGGCCAAATTGTCTATAGTAGTAAACCCTAATTCAACCCCAATTTACCTAAATAAACCCCAATTTCATCCTAAAGAATACAATCAGCCTCACTTCAGTCCCATTAAGTAAAATAGATACCAACGAATCCATGATAATCTCTGAATTTACCCAATATGAAGAGAGCATGCTCTAACCCAAAAAGAACCAAGACACGACAGATGGAGAATTAGGGCTTCGCCTCGCCAGGGTAGAGAGAGAGAGAGAGAGATAGAGTTAGGCGAACACGAAAGAGATGACGGGAGAAATGGTTTCCGTCAGGGGTTCCGTGAGAGAGTGATGGATTTGAGCAGCGTTTAAGTCTGAGTTAATATCAGCCTTTCATCAAGATAAACTGACGGCTCAGATTAGGGAGTCCAATATGGAAGTCTAAATTAGATGTCAAGGGATCCTCCCCCTATATATATACATTTTTTATTTATTTATTTTATTTATTTTTTTTATTTATCAAACAAAAAAGATTTCTTTTGTTATCACTCATAACCTGTTTGGTTCAAGAGAAAATTATAATAATGTGATGAATCAAAAACAATTTCTACTAGATAATGTTTTGCATTATTTTTTGTTGACAACAAAAGCATGTTAATTTGTTTTGTTGGTATTTTTTATTTTTACTTTTGTAAGAGGTATTCTTTTTGGGGAATTCTATCGTACACCCTTTTATAAGGGTATTTTGGGTATTTTAGCAATTAACTATATTTGTAAAAGGGTATATCATAAAATTTATCTTTTATGGACATTTTTGTTTAAATGAACAACAAAAAATTTCAATTTAGTCAAACATTAATTGATAAATATATTTGAGATCTTACCTTAAATATTCATAAATGGATAATTACTCCAAATACCCTTGAAAATGGGTGTATGATAAGGAAAATAGTGTATGATAGAACCCCCCATTCTTTTTTAGCAATAAGAGGGGGTGAATACAATTTCGCTTCAGGACACGAAGGCAGCTGGAAGTTCCCTGGTCGTTTTATTTTCCACGCAAAGTTAATTAACTTTACCGGTAATTATTAATCTATTCATATATTATCCAAAACCCTAACCATTTGTAACGGAAACCTTTTGTAGTTGTACTTGCTTTGTGATAATTGTCGTCACTCAAGAATAAACTGTGTCCAGCATCACGTTTTGTGAGAAAAAATTATCATTATCATGATTTATCTAATAATTGTTCATTTTTATTTGGACATATTTCACCAAAGTTTATGTACTTTTCCTATATCAAAAATACTTTTTGTATACGGCCAAAAACATTCATCTCTTTCAGATGTATCTCTCCATCCAAAACGTTTCTCACTTTCTTACTTAATCAAGTGTTTATTGATTTTATTTGTCATGACTTCACCAACCACTATGTATCTATCTGAAGAAATCTTTCTTTTTGCACCTATAAATACCCTTCCAAATCAAATCATTTCTTCACACAACCATCTTCTCTATAGCATATCACACATTAAGAGAAACAATGGCTACTTCTACCTCATTGCTCGCCTTTTCGCTGTACCTCATAGTCCTATTTCATGGATGCATAGCACAAGTTGGTTTTGGTGGACAAGGTTCATGGCAGGTTCCTCATAGTGTTGGTTCTAGTCAAAGGGCATGCCGATTTGAGAGACTTTCCGCATTGGAACCGTCAAGAATAATACAATCTGAAGCAGGCGTCACCGAGTTCTATGAAGAGCAGAGTGAGCAGCTCCAGTGTGCCGGATTGTCTGTGCGGCGGCGTACCATTAACCCCCGAGGTCTTCGCATACCATCTTACTCTAATGCGCCTGCTCTCGTCTACATAACACAAGGTCAAATTTGCTTGATTTGAATGTCCTAATAGTATATAACTCTTCTTATATGACAAGTCATATTCATATAATATAACTATTACAGGGAGAGGCATCGTGGGTCTTATTTATCCGGGTTGTCCCGAAACATTTCAGTCTTTCCAACCACAATTTGAGCATTCTGGGCAGCAGTCTGCGAGCCAGGAACAAAGACCTAGGGATGAACACCAAAAAATTCACCGCTTCCATCAAGGAGACGTTATTGCTTTGCCTGCCGGAGTAACCAACTGGTTCTACAATGATGGAGATGTCCCTGTTGTTGCCGTTACTGTTTTCGACATAACCAACAGCGCCAATCAACTTGAGCCAAGACGAAGGGTACCTATCCTAACATAAAATTTTATTTTGAATAGTTAATGCTTGTTTAATAATTTGGAACAAACGGCTAACAGTTAGATAAATATATTTTTGTTTTTTTTTTTTAGGAATTCTTTTTGGCCGGAGCCCACCAAAGAAGGAGCCAAGAAGCCACTATAGTGGAACAACAATCAGGAAATATTCTTAGTGGCTTTGATACTCAATTGTTGGCTGAGGCTCTCGGAGTAAATCAAGAACTTGTGAGAAGGATTCAAAATCAAAATGCCCAAAGAGGTGAAATAGTTCATGTGAAGCAAGGCCTCCAGGTCCTAAGACCTTCTCGAGGACAAGAAATACAACAAGAACAAGAGTTTGGAGGAGAAAGATACCAGGGCGAAAGTAGATCAACTCAATTGCAGGGTAATTACTCCATTAATGGTTTAGATGAGAACTTCTGTACCATGAAGATAAGAGAAAACATCGACGATCCATCTCGTGCTGATTTCTTCAACCCACGTGGTGGTAGAGTAACCATAGTCAACAGCCAAAAGCTTCCAATCCTAAACAACATTCAAATGAGTATTGATCGAATTGTACTTAGAAGCGTAAGTACCTTAATTTATTCAAGAGAAAAACGTAATATAATTGACAATTTGTTTTGGCTTATGACCAATTTTTATATTCATCTACAGAATGCATTTGTAACACCCTTTTGGAACATAAACGCTCATAACTTGATGTACATAACCGGTGGACGTGGAAGAGTGCAAATTGTCGACAACCAAGGAAGAACTGTTTTCGATGGCCAGCTCACTCGTAGACAAATATTGTTAATCCCTCAGAACTTTGCAGTTCTAAAAAAAGCATCTCCACAAGGATTTGAATTTGTCTCGTTCAGGAAGAACAATAATGCTATGGTGAGCAAAGTGTTTGGAAAGAATTCTGCAATTCGCTCCATGCCAACTGATGTGCTTAGGGCTTCTTATGGACTTACAACTGAACAAGCTCGGAGGCTCAAGAATAGTAGAAGAGAGGAGACGCTTATCTTCGCTCCAAGACTTGCGAGATTTTCTGAGTCTGCAAGTCAGGAGTCCGATCCGCAGTTTAAGAGCGATGAACCACTTATCACTGAAGTGGTGGATGAGACTGCATAAGTTAGTGTATGATAATTTGTGCAAAGTTTATCTTTGCTAGCTGTACTTCCTTTTATGGAAGAATAATAATCTGAATAAATTTGAGTTATCTTTAAATAGCTATAATCTTAAACATTGCCTTGCCATTCTATTGGGACACGTCACTCATTTTCTTATGGACCGTCGGATGACGATCGGGCGGCTATGCGGCTCGCTAATTTGCCTAGACTCAGCGCAGGTGAATCGTGAGGCAGGTAAGACAAAATTGATTCTTGGACCACGATGTGCCGGTTCTATTCACAAGATTGCCAAAGCAATCCATATACCCCCTTCTCTCTCTTTCTCTCTCTCATTTCTTTCTCTTCATCCTCCCGTAAAATCCTAACTTTGCGAAACCCTAGCGACGCGCGGTGTGCTGGATCTTGGCAGCTATGCTGGTTCTATTCACAAGATGATTTTGCGTCGCGCGGCACGCCGGTCACGCGAGGTGGAAGAGCATGGCCGGCAATTATTCTATGAAATCTTCTGTTTTCGGTTCGTTTTGCTGATCCGGTAATTCGTTCTGTTTGCTTCATGTTTTTTTACTGATGAATTTGTCCCTCGATTCGATTCGTAGGGACTGTTAAGGGCATGTATTGTTCTCTCTTTTTGGTTTGATTTTCTAGATCTTGCTTTCTCTTCTGATTATGTTGTTCTTTTGTTTACTCTGATGTTTGGCTCTTCTTTGCTGTTTTCGTTCATGTTCTTTGATGTTTGCGAGGACTGTTAAGGCCGTGTGATGTTTCTAAGTTTTGCTTTCTCTGCTCTCTCTTTTGCTTTCTCTTCTGTTGATTTTTTTTGAGCCGGTTAAGTCCTCTTTGGGTCTGATCTCTCGGAACTTTTCTCAAATTACTTTGATTCTTCTGTAAAAACCCTCAAATTGTATTAATATCGATGAAAATTGTTGTTTTGGATTTTATTTACGCTTGCTTGCTGTCGAATTGGGCTGACTGATTGCTCATATTGAGCTGATTGAGGCCTCACTGGGTCTGATATTCCGTAAAAAAATGAAATTTGTATGATTCTTGAAACCCTTATTTTCTCTGAATATCGATAAAAATTGTGGGCTTCGGTTTGATTTAGACTTGCTTTCTCTTCGATTGGGTAAGAAAAACTTGATTTCGTGTGAAATTTATATGATTCTTGAAACCCTTATTTTCTCTGAATATCGATAAAAATTGTGGCCTTCGGTTTAATTTAGACTTGCTTGCTCTTCGATTGGGTACGAAATACTTGATTTCGTGACTGAATTGGTTCTAAAAATTCCTCAATTTATTCTCTCTAGATGGATATCTTTAGATAGATATAATTCTAAACATTGTAGTTGCACCCTATTTGGCCACGTCATCTCTTCCATCAAAATTGAACGGCTCGATGGTCTCCGACTTTGTCTGGAATCGGCTCACATGCAGTCAGACACGGGTAACATATGAATCATGAAATGGGTCTGATTATGTCGTGATTTGTATGAATATCAATGAAAATTGTTGGTTTAGGTTTGATTTATACCGACTTTTATTCAAATTGAGTCGAAAATGCTTGGTTGAATGATCGAATCTGGTTGGAAAAAACGTGAATTGTCTCTGATTCCTCTCTAAAATAGCATCGTGCTCCTTCTTTTGCTCGATGCAGCTCATAATTGATTATGTAAACGAAATTCTAGATGGAAGTCGTTTTTAAACTCTTCATTATGCAGCTCATAATTGATCTGTGATGAAATACCCCGTGAGAACAGATATTAAGGCAAGGAACAGATGCTATTCAGGGTTCTGAGATCAAAAAAGAATGTGCCGAAAACAAATTGAACTAGCATATATATATATATATATATATATATATATATATATATATATATATATATATATATATATATATATATTTCTTCCATTCTTTGCAAATGTACTTGGGAGAACGATGAATTCGAGTTACGTAATTTCAATTTTAGTTATGATAATTGGAGATCTCCATTTTAACTATTAATTTTCCATAATCAGGTGGGGAGGACGATGCTACGTGGATTGTTGGTGTTAGGATGCCGCGTGGTAGTGAGATTGAAGCGATCTTCTGTCATACTGCAGGTGTTGTTTGTGATATTCTTAACATGCCTTTTTGTTTTTTCAAGGGTACCAGCAAAAAAGTATGGTACCTCATTATTTATTTATTTGGTAATTGTAGATTGTTTGCAGCGGAGCCTTCAAGGTTACGTATCAAAGAATCGTGCATAACCAGATCTTATTTGGTAATCATTTTCGAAAGTAAAAGTACATTAATTTGCTATTATTTTATATGTTGTTGTCATGCTTTTTACTAATATACTTTTATGCTATTTTGAACGAAGGGATTGCAAGGCTTAAGACGCTGCCGCCAACGACCACAATTTGCGCGAAGTTTCCAGTCAAAGATGGACCAGAACTCCGACTAAACTATCCAATGTCGATGCCATTCTCGGTAAGTGCCATCTCATTCAAAGTATTTTTATTTTTATTTATTCAATGGGTAAAATTATACGATATTTGTTTGCTTATTTCTGTATTTTTTCAGATGCTCCAGCGAGATGTAAACTGATACTTGCCTCGATGCCAGATGTGTTTTCCTTTCACCCGGGACTTCTCCTCTCCGTCGAGGCCATTTGTATTCGCATATTTTTGAAACATAACATTTCAAAAAATTTAATGTGTTCAGAATGTTGCTTTCTTATTGATTTTTATAACAAACAAAAATTACGAGTGTCTGGACAAATACCATACTAATATTTTGCATTTGTTACGCTTATGGATTGGTTATAAAGAACAATTCTCACGTAATAATAATAATAATAATGTATTTCATTTGCAATTGTTAAAGGACGAACCCGCGCAATTGCGCGGGTACCACGCTAGTGCAAGATAAAGTTCTAGATAATTTTTTTTGTATATTATATTAAATAATTATTGAAGAAGTTCTTCATGTATGAATCCGAAGGTTTTGTTTGGATGTATTATTTTTTCTAGTATAGGATGATTAACTTTTAGGGATTGGTATCGTTAAAAGTGAAATTTCAGAGGGCACGAAAAGTTTAGGAATTCATATAATGAAATTTAAGAAATTTCAAAAATACTCCTATAGTTATTGGTTTTGCTTTACTCTCATCCTTCCACGATGTCCCTTTTGCTGCCGTCTGATTGCCTTTTTTACTGTGCATGTAAGCCGTATGATCCAGCGTATGGGGAGCTGATGAGTCTTTACTGCGGTCTGATTTGTTTTCGGCAGTTGGATTGCATATTCTCTTTACTGCGTATTTTACACGTCTATTCTATCATAATGATTAAGCAAAGCAATGCAAAACACTAAGAGGCTCAATTAGCGCAATTTATTCCTTGTTCTTTGGAAAGTATTTAGCAAAGCAATGCGAAACACTAGAGTCGATACAATTTGTTAATTGCTTATATACCCTCCAGAACGGATCAAATTTGAATTTTTCGTTCAATTGAAGTATATAGCTGGCTTTTTTTCACTCAATTCCCTGAAAAGATGGAAAAATAACTTACAGGGAATAATATTATTGATTTTCCCTCGATGAATCTCTGTCTGTGATTCTGATCTGTCCCTATTATTGACCTTCAATCACCAATTGGAGGAAATTCACAGAAGCCAATTTCGTCGCTCAGCACCACGACGGCAGCTCCTCCTCGCACGGGTCATCTTCTCCACACAGGCCGATCGTCCTCTCCTATCGAGTGCTTCCATGCCAGACCCGAGCTTGGTGCTCGCACCACATCTTCCACTGTCACTACAGATTGTACGAAAAAGAGACCAAGATGCGGAAAAAAAAAAATCAAATAATTAGGCTTAATTGTACGAAAAAGAAACTATCCTAAGTAAACCCTATTTCAGTCACATTTGCTAACAAATTACATTCTAATTTGCCTAATTATCCCGAATATACTCTAATCTAGCCTTAATTTTCAAAAAAAATCTCAATTAAGCCCTCAATAGACAATTCGAACCTATCTACACAAGAAGAAATACCATGAGCTACACGGAAAGATCGATTCGTCGCCGGAAAAAGAAGACCGTCGCAAGCCATCAACGCGAGTTCACGAGTTCATCGCTGAACGGAGGGAGCAGCCAGAGGGACACTCGAAGAGAGCAGAGAGCGATAGTAAGAGAGAGAGAGAGGGCTTTGCGGCACGAGAGTGAGAGGGTGAGAGGGGACGCTCTGGAGAGCTTGCTAGTCGCCATCGCCATTGTTGGTATGGTGTACGGAGAGAGATGAGGTATGGGACAAAGAATAATTATAAAAAGAACCCTCAGTTATGTTCATTTTTGTGTAAGTTTTAAAAATTACAAAAAGGTCCCTTCGCCAGTCGCCTTTCAGAAAATTTATAAAAGGCCCCTTCGCTCCTATATTAACTTCTGTTAATTTGAAATAATAATCATGTGCAAGCATTTTTAATTCATCGATGTATTTTGCTTGTTCGAAACATATATTTTGCTAATATCATCGGTATATTTTGCGCATGGATTCTTTTTTTGGATTCTCCTTAGCAGTCATATATATATATATATATATATATATATATATATATATATATATATATATATATATATATATATATATATATATATATATATATGCTAAAAAGAATCCAAAGTCCAAAATATACTATTGAAATTAGGAAAATATATTTTTGGATATAGAAAAATATACTGTTGAAAATATATTATTTTATTCTTAATTTTAGCCATGTTAACATGTTCGATTCAACAATATATTTTATTTATTTAAATAGTATATTTTGCTAATATCATTAGTATATTTTTCCTGCGTGAATTTTTTTTTTGATTTTCCTTAGAAAACATGTATATATATATGGGAGGATCCCTTGACATCAATATGGGACTCCCATATTAGACTTCATAACTACAACCGTTCATTTAAATAATAGAGGGCTGAGATCAATCAACATGTTAACACACGCTCAAAGCCAAAAAAACTAGTACACGCCTTACTAAATCAAATCTCTCTCTCTCTCTCTCTCTCTCTCTCTCTCTCTCTCTCTCTCTCTCTCTCTCTCTCTCTCTCTCTCTCTCTCTCTCTCTCTCTCTCGTCATGGCGAAGAATCTCTCTCGGCATGGAGATGAATGGCGACGCTCTCTCTGGCGACGAAAGGTTTTCGGCGATGGCTGGTCTCCGTAAGTCTGGTTTCTGGCGACTGTCTCTCTGTGTGGCGAATCACTGCAGGGATGGCTTCCCCTTTTCTGCGATGGTGAGTTCTCGCGATGGTGAGGATTGTAGACCACGACACCCGTATTTCTGAGGATGTTGAAGCACACGACACAACCCTAGCCCAAGAACTCTCTGTCGATGCCTTATAGTGCTCACAATGACAACCCTAGCTCTCGATTCGACCCGAATTTCTGAAATTGAGGTCGACCGCAATCTATAGGTATAATTGGGCATAACTGAAACATAATTTAGTTTAATTGAAGCATAAATTAAGATTAGTTGAGAATTATATTGGTTGAATTAGCTAATTGAGATAATTTGGGTTGTTTTTGAGTGATTTCAGAGTAATTGAATTAGCTAATTGAGATAATTTGGGTTGTTTTTGAGTGATTTCAGAGTAATTGAATTGTTTTCAACTTGGTGATTTCTGAAATTGAGGAAGCCCAGATCATAACACTAACATATAATCGTGCTTTCAAAACAAGTTTCTGAAATTGAGGACGTGGCGGAATGTGATTGGGAGGCGATGTCTCGTATATGATCCTTCAATCTTGATATCATCAACATCATCGTCTCCAAACTCGGTGGTGGTGGACATGGAAGGCATTTTCATGACTTAAATATTATGAGGGATCATGATATTCATGTTTGTTTACTTGATATAATCGTATTATATCATTATCACAAGATTTTCAAATACATATGCACTAACTAGGGAGACTAATTATTCTAAATATTTACTTATTTATATGCTTGTATGAGTGATGCTATTGATATAAAGAAATCAAAATTTCGAGCTTCGTAGCCAAAGTTATTGCGAAAACAAAATCACCATCCAGAGACACTTCCGTTGTAACGGACCTAAGTTCCGTTACAACGGACTTAACTGCTTATTTTAGATTAAAATTCCAGAAACACTTCCGTTGTAACGGACCATAGTTCCGTTATAACGGACTGAACTGCGAATTCTGGGTTAAAGATCCAGAAACCCTTCCGTTGTAACGGACCAATGTTCCGTTACAACGGACTAAACTGCGAATTCTGGGTCAAAAATCCAGAAACACTTCCGTTGTAACGGGCCTCAAAAGAAGCCATAGGCATCCCCGCTTCCTCGTATCCCATACAAGGTCCGTTACAACGGAACTCCTAGTCCGTCGTAACGGACTATGCGTTATTCACAGTTATCTCCACATCCTCATATCATATATGAGGTCCGTTACAACGGAACTCCTAGTCCGGTTGTAACGGACTATGCGTTTTTCTGCAGTTTTCCCCAAATCCTCATATCTCATATGAGGCCCGTTACAACGAAACTCCTAGTCCTTGTAACGGACTATACGTTTTCTGCAGTTTCCTGCAGTTTTTCTCTGCAGTTTTTCACAGTTTCTTCTGTTTTCGCTCGTTTACTAAATGACAAATTATGAAACCTTTTCATGATCATTCCTAGATACTCTCAATCAACTTTTGATTGATCTCTAGTGAATTCCACTTGTGATTTTAACGAAATTGATTTGCTATATATCTAGCATCATGCAAACGGATACGAACTTTGATAACCCGTGCGTATATCGAATATACGACTATGATTCAACTCTTGAATCGATGGCGATTGCTCTGATACTACTGATGGAAAATATTCCATTCCCGGGCCCGCGCAGCGGATATGAAGGCCCGGTCCGGTTCCCCATACCCAAGATCACGCATCGACTTCGAGAGTACGATGCAAAGAAGGATAGTTCATTACCGGCGTGAAATTGATCACGCTCGAAGGGTTGATCGCTTATCCTCCTTTCTCCTTGTCACGTTGGTGACAAAACGCGCGTCCCACGCCTACACGTCTCTCACCGCTTCGTCGTTGACAGTTTTCGCTCCTTCGGTTTGATCACAATCGAAGAGCCACAAGTATCGCTCATCTACTCGTATCCAGAATACCTGCCTAGACGATATACCGGTAAACTTGCTTGATTGAACTGATTCTCTAAACTGAGAAAAACTATTTTTCTCGTCTCTCTCTTTTCGCACCTTTTCAAGGACTGAATAAATCTCTTGATTATTCTGGATTGAATTAGTCTGAACTGTTCTAGACTGAATAGTTGCTTATGCATAGAGAGAGAAACATCCTATTTATATCACATAGGATTAGGATGGGCCAAAAGGTATGTATATCCAATATACACCTTTTCATACAGAAAACTGCATGCACCCTTTCAGTATTCTGTCAAACCGAAATTGTTAAATTGTTTCAACCGACTTGAAACCTTCACGAAAGTTGTAGATAATCTTATTATATTTCCAACCCAATGTGGCCCAGCCCAATTGGAGTTCGGATACAAAAGTTATGACAGTTTTACTAACTGTTTGTCAAACTGTTGCATTCTTTCTGTATTTCATTAAAACGACACTGATACTTCGCTCAAATTAAATATATTTTTTCATGAAAGTTCTAGATAATCTCATTATTTATCTAACCCAATTTGAGCCATTCAAATTGGATTCATTAACTGAAACTTATGCCCACGAACGCGTACGTTCGTTTATCCTTGTGTACACTTTTACGGTTGATCCGAAACTGTATTTCTTTCACTAAATATATCTAATGATATCATAGAAAACATTTCAAAAGAATTAAATTGTAAAATAGGGACATTACCTATAAGATATTTAGGTTTACCTCTACATTTTAAAAAACCATCTAAAGAAGATTATTTAATATTAATTGATAAAATAACTAATAAATTAAATGGGTGGAAAGGCAGTTTGCTAAGCAAGGCTTGCAGGTTAGTATTAATGAATTCAGTTCTAACTTCCATGCCAATTTATTATTTTAATGTTTTCAAATTTCCTAAATGGGTAATTAATGAAATTGACAAAATAAGAAAAAACTTTTTTTTGGAAAGGAAATGCTAATACTAGGTATAACTTAGTAGACTGGGATATTGTATGTCAATCTAAAGAGAAGGGAGAGCTAGGAGTAATTAATTTAAATACTTTTAATAAAGTACTATTAATTAAATGGTTATGGTTATATTACATGGCAAAAGGAAAATTAGATTGGTATAACTTAATATATAAAAATAATGATAATGATCTAGATAAAATAAATTATAAAAATTATTCATATTTTTGGAATGATGTTATGAAGAATATAGATTTTTTTCCATCAAAGCCTAAACATAATAATTGGAAATGGATCTAAAATTAGTTTTTGCAAATCAAGATGGTGTGAAAAACCATTAATATTTAAATTCTCAGAACTATATTCATTTTCAGAAAACAAAACTGGTACTTTGCAATATTTTATGAAAATCATGAATGAACAGAATTTATATAAGAGTTTAGGAATTAATATACCTTTATCAAATGTTGCTCTTAACCAGTTTATGCAATTGGAGCAATTTTGTCAATCCCTTGATCTTAGCTCACAGCAAAGAGATATTTTTGAATGGGCTTGGAATAATAGTAAAACATATACCTGCAAAAGCACATGTAATATATTAGCAAATGGTATATATATTAAAGCCCATTATTATAAAATTTGGAAACTACAAGTTGAATTAAAAATAAAAATATTTATTTGGCTAATATTTTTAAATAAAGTTCTAACTATTGATAATTTAAAAAAAAGAGGGTGGAATATAGTTAACAGATGTGTTCTATGCTATAATGATGAAGAAAACATAATGCACTTAACATCAGAATGTGAATACACAAAATCTATATGGTCTAAAGTACATGGTTTATTAGGATTAGAGCATACAAGTCAAATAAATCCACTTCAAATACTATTAAATTCAAAAGAGAAAAAAGAATATAAGGTACTTATATGCTTAATTCTATATCATAACTGGTTTGAAAGATTTAGAAGAACATTTACAAGTCAAAAACTTTCAGATTGGCAATTAATAGATCATATACTATATGAATATAAACTAAATGTACTTGCAAAACAAACAAAGCTAAACACATATGTATATAATGACATGCAAAAACTTGATAACCAACAATTCAGTTCAGATTCTAGTTCAGCGTCAAGTTTACATGATGAATATGATATAAATACTTCAAATGAAACAAGCAATGATGAGGATTACTACACTAATATTTTAATTGATGCATGAATAACATGTCAGCATACAGGAGCAACACAATGTGATGATTCAGGCTTAGATGGTACAAATTCAACAAATAACAGTGCAAGCAGAGAAGACTACATCGTAGTTCAAAGAGATGCAAATAATGAAATCAGAAATCATAGAGATAAAAATCGAAATCAGAAAGATGCAATCGATGAAACGCTCAATCAGAGAGATTGCAAATGATGGAAACCACAATCAGATAGATTCAAATAATGAAATATGGTGGTTCGAAGCAGATCTAACAGAAGAAGAAAGAATTTCAACAAATCCGAATCAAGCAATAAGAGATGAAGGTGAGATACATATCTTACAAATGATAGCTGAAGGTGTTCATGACTTCCTGCCGTGATCAGTCGATGAGTTATGATCCACTCATTCTTCAAATCGATTAGCTTCTTCTTCAGGCGAATCTATACGGGATGCAGAGATCGTGCAACCTGATCTTGACGAACTCGAAGACTTATGGTTTGTTTTTAGAAACAATTAAGAGGAGGAAAGAGGAGAAATGGTTAGGGTTTGCTTAGGAGGTGAAAATGAAGGAAGAAGATGAAAGGCGGATAAAAGGAGAGAGAAGAAGAGAATGAGGTTTATAAATAACCCTAGATGGAAGAGTATTCCTGGTTTTGATAAACTAGGAATTAAAATGCCGAGAATTAAAATGCCAGGATTTCAAATAACATATCAGAAAAGGTGTTATTGGTATTAACATGTAATAGTTAATTCATGCAATTCATTAAGAGATGTTTAGGGTAGCATTTCATAATTAGAGTAAACATCTAAATTGTATGAACTTAATTATTATTATTAATATAATCAATAGAAGTAGGGCATAAGAACCTACTTTATTTTTCTCAAAAAAAAAACAAAAAAATATTTCTTTTGCTATCGTTCATAACGTGTTCGGTTTAAAAGAAAATTATAGTAAAGTGATGAATGAAAAACAATTTCTACTAGATGATGTTTTGCAAAAAAAAATTTGTTGAAAACATAAACATGGTAAAATATTTTGTTGGTATTTTTTATTTTTACTTTTTATAAGAGGTATTCTTTTTGGGTAAGGAGCTTGTCCAATGCTCATTGGATGAAATCATGTCTGCATACTTTCACGACCGTTGGATCTCATCATGATATATTTTTGTTAAATCAAAATTAACTATCCGTTAACCCTTCCGTTAAAAAGAAATTACGAAAGACTTCTCCAGAAGGAATATATTAGGAAAGAAGTATCTGGCCCATTAACGAAGAGATTTGTCTCTTCCACCTATCAGCCCTATGCTTATGTCTCTCCTCTCTTTCCGTCTCACCCCTCACCGCCCATAGCCCATAGGCCACACCTTCGCCTATCAGTTCTCCCTCTCTTCCACTTTGGCATGTGCTTGTTTTAAGTAGGTTGTCAAGTTTACTCATCGCATTTCATCGAGCATCCTAGAAACACTTTATGAGTAGTGTATTATTTAACTACAAATCTAATTAATTACTTGTAAGTAGTGCAGCAGATGGTTTGGTACAAATAATGTACCAATACAAGTTCTGAGGTCTACTTTGTACCATTGAAAACCAATCAGTCTAATCGAAATCTTTGTACTGGTCATAGTTCATAAAAATCAAATTTATATTTTCAATTCTACCAATTATCTCATGAATCATACAAACAACAATACAAAGAAAAGTTATCTACAAATACATGCACAACTATAATACAAGAAAAGAAATCGTAAAGCTATGAGTATGGACCATGGTCTCCCTTACACCGTGTCTCTTTTTCCTCTCCAGTTTTGACAGCACACAGCAGTCGACAAATATCCCGTCTCAAGTATGAAGCAATATGTCCTCGTGTCCAGTTTTGACAGCACTCGACAAACATCCAGTCTCATGTATGAACTATGAAGTGATATGTCCTTGATACCAGCGATAATAAATATCAATATATCTTGGACTTAATGCATGTAGTAAATAACAGTCAATGTATCGTGAGTTTAATCGTGAAAAGCATGATATCTGAAGATAGATCTGCATGTGAAATGGAAGTACATAGATATATAGATTATATGTCCACAACGGTGAGGCAGCTTCTTGATGCTGCACATGCCGTCACAATTTTGGTTGAGAGGGTGATCACTAAGAAGATGAAGAGACATGGAGATTGGTGGATGAATGAGATGAGATGAAGGTAACGAGTTAAACAGGATGTAGAAGACAAAGAAGGGCGGTGAATGGAAGTAGGCATATGGAGATGAAGAAGAAGACCGCTGAAAGAAGAGAGACGATCTTTTCTCGGAAACAGGACAAGGGATAACGTCTTTATAGTTTTGCTACTTAGATGGAATAATAACGGAGAGTTAAATTTTGATCAAACAAAAATGCATCACGATGAGATCCAACGAATACGAAGATATGAGGACATGATATTGTCCGATGGCCACCGGACCAGCTCCGGACCCATTCTTTTTAGCAATACGAGGGGTGAATACAATTTCGATTTACTGCACGAAGGTAGCGGGAAGTTTCCTGGTTGCTTTATTTTCCACGCAAAGTTTATTTACTTTACCAGTAATCATTAATCTCTTCATATATTATCCAAAATCCTAACCATTTTTAACGCAAGCCTTTTTTAGTTGTACTTGCTTCCAAGAACCAACATTGTGAAATATCAATAGTAAATTGTCGTCACTCAAGAATAAACTGTGTGCGGTAACACCATTTGTCAGAAAAGTTTATCATTTTCATGATTTATGTAATAATCGTTCGTTTTTATTTGCACATATTTGTTCACTTTTATTTTCATGATTTATCAAAAATACTTTTTGTATACGGCCAAAAACATTCATCTATTTCAGATGTATAACTCCAACCAAAATGTTTCTTACTTTCTTACTTACTCAAGTGTTCATTGGTTTTATTTGTCATGACTTCACCAACCACTATGTATCTATCTGAAGAAATCTTTCTTTTTGCACCTATAAATACCCTTCCAAATCAAATCATTTCTTCACACAACCATCTTCTCTATAGCATATCACACATTAAGAGAAACAATGGCTACTTCTACCTCATTGCTCGCCTTTTCGCTGTACCTCATAGTCCTATTTCATGGATGCATAGCACAAGTTGGTTTTGGTGGACAAGGTTCATGGCAGGTTCCTCATAGTGTTGGTTCTAGTCAAAGGGCATGCCGATTTGAGAGACTTTCCGCATTGGAACCGTCAAGAATAATACAATCTGAAGCAGGCGTCACCGAGTTCTATGAAGAGCAGAGTGAGCAGCTCCAGTGTGCCGGATTGTCTGTGCGGCGGCGTACCATTAACCCCCGAGGTCTTCGCATACCATCTTACTCTAATGCGCCTGCTCTCGTCTACATAACACAAGGTCAAATTTGCATGATTTGAATGTCCTAATAGTATATAACTCTTCTTATATGACAAGTCATATTCATATAATATAACTATTACAGGGAGAGGCATCGTGGGTCTTATTTATCCGGGTTGTCCCGAAACATTTCAGTCTTTCCAACCACAATTTGAGCATTCTGGGCAGCAGTCTGCGAGCCAGGAACAAAGACCTAGGGATGAACACCAAAAAATTCACCGCTTCCATCAAGGAGACGTTATTGCTTTGCCTGCCGGAGTAACCAACTGGTTCTACAATGATGGAGATGTCCCTGTTGTTGCCGTTACTGTTTTCGACATAACCAACAGCGCCAATCAACTTGAGCCAAGACGAAGGGTACCTATCCTAACATAAAATTTTATTTTGAATAGTTAATGCTTGTTTAATAATTTGGAACAAACGGCTAACAGTTAGATAAATATATTTCTGTTTTTTTTTTTAGGAATTCTTTTTGGCCGGAGCCCACCAAAGCAGGAGCCAAGAAGCCACTATAGTGGAACAACAATCAGGAAATATTCTTAGTGGCTTTGATACTCAATTGTTGGCTGAGGCTCTCGGAGTAAATCAAGAACTTGTGAGAAGGATTCAAAATCAAAATGCCCAGAGAGGTGAAATAGTTCATGTGAAGCAAGGCCTCCAGGTCCTAAGACCTTCTCGAGGACAAGAAATACAACAAGAACAAGAGTTTGGAGGAGAAAGATACCAGGGCGAAAGTAGATCAACTCAATTGCAGGGTAATTACTCCATTAATGGTTTAGATGAGAACTTCTGTACCATGAAGATAAGAGAAAACATCGACGATCCATCTCGTGCTGATTTCTTCAACCCACGTGGTGGTAGAGTAACCATAGTCAACAGCCAAAAGCTTCCAATCCTAAACAACATTCAAATGAGTATTGATCGAATTGTACTTAGAAGCGTAAGTAACTTAATTTATTCAAGAGAAAAACGTAATATAATTGACAATTTGTTTTGGCTTATGAACAATTTTTATATTCATCTACAGAATGCATTTGTAACACCCTTTTGGAACATAAACGCTCATAACTTGATGTACATAACCGGTGGACGTGGAAGAGTGCAAATTGTCGACAACCAAGGAAGAACTGTTTTCGATGGCCAGCTCACTCGTAGACAAATATTGTTAATCCCTCAGAACTTTGCAGTTCTAAAAAAAGCATCTCCACAAGGATTTGAATTTGTCTCGTTCAGGAAGAACAATAATGCTATGGTGAGCAAAGTGTTTGGAAAGAATTCTGCAATTCGCTCCATGCCAACTGATGTGCTTAGGGCTTCTTATGGACTTACAACTGAACAAGCTCGGAGGCTCAAGAATAGTAGAAGAGAGGAGACGCTTATCTTCGCTCCAAGACTTGCGAGATTTTCTGAGTCTGCAAGTCAGGAGTCCGATCCGCAGTTTAAGAGCGATGAACCACTTATCACTGAAGTGGTGGATGAGACTGCATAAGTTAGTGTATGATAATTTGTGCAAAGTTTATCTTTGCTAGCTGTACTTCCTTTTATGGAAGAATAATAATCTGAATAAATTTGAGTTATCTTTAAATAGCTATAATCTTAAACATTGCCTTGCCATTCTATTGGGACACGTCACTCATTTTCTTATGGACCGTCGGATGACGATCGGGCGGCTATGCGGCTCGCTAATTTGCCTAGACTCAGCGCAGGTGAATCGTGAGGCAGGTAAGACAAAATTGATTCTTGGACCACGATGTGCCGGTTCTATTCACAAGATTGCCAAAGCAATCCATATACCCCCTTCTCTCTCTTTCTCTCTCTCATTTCTTTCTCTTCATCCTCCCGTAAAATCCTAACTTTGCGAAACCTAGGGCTGCAACTTTAGCTCGTGGCTCGTGGCTCGGTCGAGCTCGACTCGATAATAGTTCGATAATAGCTCGCTCGATATTAACTCGAAATTAAACGAGCCGAGCCGAGCTAGCTCGAACGCTTATTGAGCCGAGCTTGAGCCAGACTCAGCTCGCTCGTATTAAGCTCGAAAAGAATTTGAGCTCGAGTTAAAATATTAAATATTTTTATCATAATTAATTCATATTATATATATTATTATCATTAAAAAAATTATAAATTTATCAGGCCTATTGGGACCGGCCGTCCCTAAAAAAACCGACCCAAACAGTTTGGGACGGTTAGTTTGGGACTGCCCGTCCCTAAATAGGGTTAGGGTCGGTATTTTTGGGTTGGCCCGTCCCTAAAGTTTGCATCGGCCCGTCCCAAACTAGTTGAACCGTCCCTAAATATTTGTGTCGGCCCGACCCTAAAGGATGTACCGTCCCTACCTTCTTAGTGTCAGCCCGTCCCTAGCCTGTTCACCGACCCAAAAATTAGGAACCACCCGTCCCTAAGTCTTCTGACCGACCCAAACTATTAGGGACGGCCCGACCCTAGATACCCACCGACCCTAATTCATTAATTGGGACCGGCCGTCCCTAATTTTCTGCCACAGTACACACTGCCACACGTCTCCTCTCTCTTCCCCCTCTCTTCCCCATGCGCCCTCTTTCTCTCTCTCTCTTCTTTAATGCTTCTCTCCCATTCACGCCATCTCTCTCCCTCCCTCCTCTTTCTCTCTCTCTCTCTCTCTCTCTCTCTCTCTCTCTCTCTCTCTCTCTCTCCGTCCCTCCCTCCCAGATACCACACACATGAAGCTCTTTGTGCGATCTCTCTCTCTCTCTCTCTCTCTCTCTCTCTCTCTCTCTCTCTCTCTCTCTCTCTCTCTCTCTCTCTCTCTCTCTCTCGTGTTGGAGCAAAAGAGCAAAGATGAAACCCTAGGACGAACGACGCTGCTGACGGTGAAGAGAAAGAAGGCCAAGAACCTCCGTCGCGACAACCACCATGGCCACAGTTTCCTCTTCTCTTTCAAGGCTAAGATCCCTCGCAACAGCCCTAATTTCATTCTGCAACTCGTTTTTTTCTTTCAAGGCTAAGATCTCTCATGTAGTACGTTTTTTGAATTTTTTTCTTCATTTAACTGCTGCCTAATCATTTTTTTGTTCATCAGGCAGAATCGGAAGAAGGTTGTCGTGAAGAAGGAACTCGGGAAGGAAGAAAAAACTGTTGTTTCGTGACATCAGATTCTGCCTAATTTGTTTTTTCGAAGGTAAAATTTTAAACCTGATTTATTAATTACCATTTTATGCTAAGTTTTAGGGTTTCAAAATTAGCATATTTTCGAAGGTAATTTTTTTGAACTTGATTTTATGAGTTCTAAGTACGAAAAAATTCTTGGTTTTTAATGCCTCTTTTTTTACTTGATTTTTTGACAGTTTTTGAGTGCTTGTTATTTTTTAATCCCTACTTTTTTATCTATTTTTTGAATCTCTGTTTATGTATTTTTCGGTTCGATTTTTTCAACTACAAATCCCTGTTTTTGAAATTTTTGGTTGTTTTTTTATTAAGAATTTGCTCTGATTTTAGTCTTTTATTTTTTTATCTTAAATTTTTTTGAATTTGTTTGCTATTTTGTTTCCAATTAAATGTTTCTTTGCTATTTTTTTGTTCATTTATTAAATTAATAATTTATTTTTGCTGTTTTTTTTTATGAATTTTTCATTAACTTTATTTTATTTTTTTTCTTTTCATCCTTTTCTTTTTTTCAACTATTTTTTTTTCCTTATTCGAAATTTTTATTTTCTGTTAAACATATATTTTCGGATTTTTTTCATTTTTTTTTTTTTTGTATTTTTTTCATTCACTGATTTTTTTTATTTTTTGTTTTTGGCAGGTTTATTTTTTTAATTCATTGTTGTTTTGCTTTTTTGGAACTCTGATTTTTATTGAAAAGAAAATTTCTTTCTATTTCTTGCATTTGTAATTTTTTATTTTGGCAGTTTAAAATCCCTGATTTTTTGTTTATTCATTTATAATTTTTATTTTTGGGAGATTTTATTTTGTACAATGATTTTTTATCTTGGTTTTTTTTAAGACTTCCTTTTTATTGACAGGTTTGTTTCAACTTTTTTTTTTCTTGTTTGGAAATTTGAATTTTCTGGTGTTAATTAGTTTTTCTAATTTTTTTCACTTTTTAATTTTTTGTTCTTCATAACCCTGAATTTTTTTAATTTCTGCAAGTTCTTATTTTTTTCAACTTTTTAAATTTTTTTCACTGTTTTTGGTTTTTTTTTGTTCACAGCTACTTTTTGGAACTCCGAACTTATTCAAATTTTCTGTTAACTAATTTTCCTTATTAACTGATTTTCCTGATTAATTGATTTTTTAGGTATTGCTTGACAACTTTTTTTTATCGAAGTTTCGCTTAGAAGATCTGAGTTTCGGCATCGCTTGACGCTGGCACACATTTTTTCGGAATAAAGGTTAATATCTCCATTTTCTTATTTAGTTATTAGATAATAGAAGAACAATTGATGTACAAAGTTTCAATAGAATTTTCAGTTTAGGTTAATTTAGTTTGTAGTGTTGAGTGTGTAGGTATATAAACTATATTTTTGACAAATATTTTTGACCCGTCTATTTACTACTCGACGATCTCGTCGAATTGGGCCTCAGGGTCATCTGCAGACAACTCCTCGCGTACCGAGACGAATGCTGAGATACTTGAGTTGCGGAATGAAGTGCTACAAGAGAAAGAGAAACGTCTCAAGATGAGGAGATGATCTGACGAGGCAGCAGCAATCGAGGGTACCGCCCATGCAGCAACAACAGTCGCAAATGTATCGTCCGATTCCGTCGACGCAGCAAACCAATTGGCCGGTACGTCCTAAATTTCTAATTATTATTTTAATATTAACTTTTAATGGTAATACGTGTTATATTTTAAGGATCTTGCGACGAGCCAGTTTTTCCCTCCGGATGATCACGCGAATTTTTAGCTCCATTTGTGTTTGTTTGTGTATGTAGTAGAATTTGATTGTTTAGGATTATGTCGTGAGACTTATTTGTGTTTTGTTTAGCTCGTGGGATTTATTTGTGTTATGTATGTCGTGAGACTTATTTGTGTTATGTTTATGTCGTGGGATTTATTTGTGTTATGTATGTCGTGGGACTTATTTGTGTCATGTTTATGTCGTGGATTTTATTCGTCTTGTGTATCGTTAACTTGTCGTTGGACTTCTTTTCTATTGTAGGATTTCTAATAGGTTATTTATAAATTATAAATGCAAAAAATAATTTCGAAATTAATTAATATATAATATAATTAATATATAATATTAATATATAATGTAATTAATATATAATTTTAATATATAATGTAATTAATATATAATTTTAATATATAATATTAATATATAATTTTAATATATAATATTAATATATAATTTAATTAATATATAATATAATTAATATGTAATTTAATTAATATATAATATAATCAATATATAATATAAATATATAATTTAAGTAATATATAATTTAATTAAATAATATTAATATGTAATATAGGGACTGGCCGTCCCTATTTAAACCGTCCCTACATGCTCTATTGGGACTGGCCGTCCCTAAAAGTACATGTACTTTTCTGTCATAAGGACTGCCCGACCCTAACAAGAACCGTCCCTAAAAGGACTTTTGGGACTGGCCGTCCCTAAACGGGCACGTACTTTTCTCTGTTAAGGACTGCCCCTCCCTAAACCTGCAAATGTCCTTTATTCCTGCAGTTGGCAGTGTTCTTTTGACCAAAAGAAAATTTGGGACGGCCTGACACAAAGTATACCGACCCAGAAGACATTTAGGGACCGCCCGACCCTGTCAGGGTCCGAGCTTTCAGGGGCGGTACATCAGGGACGGCTAACCGACCCCAAATAGATTAGGGACGGTTTTTAGGCTATTTAGGGACGGTTTTAACCGACCCAAATTAACTGCTGTGTTGTAGTGAAAGAAAAACTTTATCTCCATAATAATTTCAAGTCAGTTTACAACTTAGGTACTAAAAAAAAATATTAACTAAGGGAGACAAATTAATAATACCACGTCCAAATCCTATTTTTTTTATGTTTTGTGTTGTATGTTTGATTTATTATTATTATGTTTTAAGATAGTGTGGTATTTAGAGTATTTTTTGTTTATTCCGTAATTATTATAATTTTTTAAATTAAAATTCAAGTTGTTTTTTTAATTGAGCTACTGTTGAGCCGAGCCGAGCTAGCTCGAATTAAAACGAGCCGAGCTTGAGCTTGATTTTTTAGCTCGAACCATAATTCTTAACGAGCCGAGCCAGCTCGAATAAGTTCCGAGCCGAGCTTGAGCTTGTCACAGCTCGCTCGAGCTCGGCTCGTTTGCAGCCCTAGAGAAACCCTAGCGACGCGCGGTGTGCTGGATCTCGGCAGCTATGCTGGTTCTATTCACAAGATTATTTTGCGTCGCGCGGCATGCCGGTCACGCGAGGTGGAAGAGCATGGCCGGCTATTATTCTATGAAATGTTCTGTTTTCGGTTCGTTTTGCTGATCCGGTAATTCGTTCTGTTTGCTTGATGTTTTTTTACTGATGAATTTGTCCCTCGATTCGATTCGTAGGGACTGTTAAGGGCATGTATTGTTCTCTCTTTTTGGTTTGATTTTCTAGATCTTGCTTTCTCTTCTGATTATGTTGTTCTTTTGTTTACTCTTCATCTATGTTCTCTGATGTTTGGCTCTTCTTTGCTGTTTTCGTTCATGTTCTTTGATGTTTGCGAGGACTGTTAAGGCCGTGTGATGTTTCTAAGTTTTGCTTTCTCTGCTCTCTCTTCTGCTTTCTCTTCTGTTGATTTTTTTTGAGCCGGTCAAGTCCTCATTGGGTATGATATCTCGGAACTTTTCTCAAATTACTTTAATTCTTCTCTGAAAACCCTCAATTTGTATTAATATCGATGAAAATTGTTGTTTTGGATTTTATTTACGCTTGCTTGCGGTCGAATTGGGCTGACTGATTGCTCATATTGAGCTGACTGAGGCCTCACTGGGTCTGATATTCCATAAAAAAAAAATGAAATTTGTATGATTCTTGAAACCCTTATTTTCTATGAATATCGATAAAAATTGTGGGCTTCGGTTTGATTTAGACTTGCTTGCTCTTCGATTGAGTAAGAAAAACTTGATTTCGTGTGAAATTTATATGATTCTTGAAACCCTTATTTTCTCTGAATATCGATAAAAATTGTGGGCTTCGGTTTAATTTAGACTTGCTTGCTCTTCGATTGGGTACGAAATACTTGATTTCGTGACTGAATTGGTTCTAAAAATTCCTCAATTTCTTCTCTCTAGATGGATATCTTTAGATAGATATAATTCTAAACATTGTAGTTGCACCCTATTCGGCCACGTCATCTCTTCCATCAAAATTGAACGGCTCGATGGTCTCCGACTTTGTCTGGAATCGGCTCACATGCAGTCGGACACGGGTAACATATGAATCATGAAATGGGTCTGATTATGTCGTGATTTGTATGAATATCAATGAAAATGGTTGGTTTAGGTTTGATTTATACCGACTTTCATTCAAATTGAGTCGAAAATTCTTGGTTGAATGATCGAATCTGGTCGGAAAAAACATGAATTGTCTCTGATTCCTCTCTAAAATTGCATCGTGCTCCTTCTTTTGCTCGATGCAGCTCATAATTGATTATGTAAACGAAATTCTAGATGGAAGTCGTTTTTAAACTCTTCATTATGCAGCTCATAATTGATCTGTGATGAAATACCCCGCGAGAACAGATATTAAGGCAAGGAACAGATGCTATTCAGGGTTCTGAGATCAAAAAAGAATGTGCCGAAAACAGATTGAACTAGCATATATATATATATGAAGGGTATTTATGTCATTTATGTGAAAGATTTCTTCCATTCTTTGCAAATGTACTTGGGAGAACGATGAATTCGAGTTAGGTAATTTCAATTTTAGTTATGATAATTGGAGATCTCCATTTTAACTATTAATTTTCAATAATCAGGTGGGGAGGACGATGCTACGTGGATTGTTGGTGTTAGGATGTCGCGTGGTTGTGAGATTGAAGCGATCTTCTGTCATACTGCAGGTGTTGTTTGTGATATTCTTAACATGCCTTTTTGTTTTTTCAAGGGTACCAGCAAAAAAAGTATGGTACCTCATTATTTATTTATTTATTTGGTAATTGTAGATTGTTTGCAGCGGAGCCTTCAAGGTTACGTATCAAAGAACCGTGCATAACCATATCTTATTTGGTAATCATTTTCGAAAGTAAAGGTACATTAATTTGCTATTATTTTATATGTTGTTGTCATGTTTTTTACTAATATACTTTTATGCTATTTTGAACGAAGGGATTGAAAGGCTTAAGACGCTGCCGCCAACGACCACAATTTGCGCGAAGTTTCCAGTCAAAGATGGACCTGAACTCCGACTAAACTATCCAATGTCGATGCCATTCTCGGTAAGTGCCATCTCATTCGAAGTATTTTTATTTTTATTTATTCAATGGGTAAAATTATACGATATTTGTTTGTTTATTTCTGTATTTTTTCAGATGCTCCAGCGAGATGTAAACTAATACTTGCCTCGATGCCAGATGTGTTTTCCTTTTACCCGGGACTTCTCCTCTCCGTCGAGGCCATTTGTATTCGCATATTTTTGAAACATAACATTTCAAAAAATTTAATGTGTTCAGAATGTTGCTTTCTTATTGATTTTTATAACAAACAAAAATTACGAGTGTCTGGACAAATACCATACAAATATTTTGCATTTGTTACGCTTATGGATTGGTTATAAAGAACAATTCTCACGTAATAATAATAATAATAATGTATTTCATTTGCAATTGTTAAAGGACGAACCCGCACAATTGCGCGGGTACCACGCTAGTGCAAGATAAAGTTCTAGATAATTTTTTTGTATATTATATTAAATAAATATTGAAGAAGTTCTTCATGTATGAATCCGAAGGTTTTGTTTGGATGTATTATTTTTTCTAGTATAGGATGATTAACTTTTAGGGATTGGTATCGTTAAAAGTGAAATTTCAGAGGGCACGAAATGTTTAGGAATTCATATAATGAAATTTAAGAAATTTCAAAAATACTCCTATAGTTATTGGTTTTCTTTAGTCTCATCCTTCCACGATGTCCCTTTTGCTGCCGTCTGATTTGCCTTTTTTACTGTGCATGTAAGCCGTATGATCCAGCGTATGGGGAGCTGATGAGTCTTTACTGCGGTCTGATTTGTTTTTGGCAGTTGGATTGCATATTCTCTTGGCTAATCATGGCCATCTGATCAATCGATGGTTCTGCTGTGGGTTACCGCTATGGGTCGTGGTACATTTGCTGTTTGCGGTTGGTTTTCGTACGTCGTTCCAAGGTTGTCAGAATCGGATTTTTACCTTGAATCGTTTAGGGGCAGAATCGAATTGGATTGTAAAATCGTATTTTGAAAAAGGAACATTAACTAGAAAACTAATCCAACGAACACAATTTTCTAAACAAAGGGATACAATTTGGTTGGATATAGTATATTTTTTCATTTGAATCATTGTAACCGTATGCAATACATTATAATTACATGAGAAAATACATTTTCCGTAACTATGTAAATGTTAACCACAACCAACAAAAATATTAAAGTTTAATCAAATTAGTAGTATATTATATAAAACTCAAATCCGGATTAGTCAAACTAAGATAAAATAAAACAAATAATATACGCACAAATAAGTTAAGAAAAAATAAAATAAATAATATATGTTGAAACACACAAGTTATTTTATTCTTGCAATATTACCATATATTGCAATATGCCAATATTTTATTTTGTATTACAAGTTACTTAATTATACAATAGTCATAATCGTCTTGGAAGTTAAATGTTTTGTGAGTCATGACAGTGAAATCGTAAAATCGTAAATATATGACATTCTACATGATTCTACATCTTGAATTGAGATTCTTTCTGGATTTTGCCAAATTAAGATTCTATTCCCGGCTTGAATCATTTTGTCAAGTCAGAATCAGATAATCGTAAGATTCTAAGAGTTGAATCGGGATTTTGACAGCTATGCTCCGTTCTCTCTGCCTTCCTGGGTCCAATGGTCCACGGTGGTCTCACATCTTTTCATTGTTTACTCGGTGGTCGTGGTCTTTGTGGTACAATGGTTTGGTTTATCCTTATTTGTCTATGAACTCATTCCATCTCTTCCTCTTTTGTTCATTCCAACCTAGCTGCATTGCTTTCTTCGTCTCTTTTCGTCTTCTCTACGGTTCTGTAAGCTTTCTCTCTTCTCTCAGCTCCCTTCTTTTTTTCTGTTATTTTCTGCTGTTGCTATGCCATGGCCAATGTGTTCTCTTTTTCTTTCTCTATTTCTGGTTATTTTTTGTTGCCTATGTGATGTTCGGTAATGCTCTTTGTTCGTTCATGGTGTTTAGGGCATGGTTATGAATATCGAGCTCGGACTCGGCCGACTCCGTCGACTCGGTATTCGGGCGACTCGGACCAGACTCGGACGAGTTGAAAAAAAAAATCGGACTGTTGGTATAGAAATCAAAAAAATAAAAATAAAAATAACATTTAAAAATTTGCTAAACATTCATAAACATGATAATAACAAATTCAACTAATATAACCCAAATTACTACATCAAAAATAAATAAATAAATACAACATTACATAACCAACACAAAAAAATTAAAAACTTCTATTGTCAAAAACTATGACGAGTGGGCTGCATTGTGTAATCGTCATCCTCATTTTGATCACGAGGGGGAAAATACATTTGTAAATTTGTATTATCGAGAAAGCTCATCATTGAGTCAAAGGGTGATCGATTTTCCTATTGTTGGTTATATGTATAAGGGTCGGAATAGTTTTCATTGTTTGCGCTCGTACTCAATCTATATCCATTCCTGAAAAACTAGACCCTTCACTATATGTGGTACCAAAATTATAGCCACTTCATACTTCAACACCGTCATAAGAATACGGTGCCTTGAGGTTCCTTTGCATATCGGGATTGTCTTCCTCTTGTCCAACCTGATCTCTTTCATACAAACTTGTCAGGCTCACATTGCGACGTGCATCATGTCCATGGTTCCCTCTAATCGGATTTTGAGTATTATTATCTCCTCTTTCTACTTCCACTTATGTACTCGAAACTATATCATTATCGCCAGAACCTCCACTACTGGAATCATTTCTACTAACTGCTGATTCATCTTCTTCGGATGAACAATCCTCCAACCACTCGGAATTATCTCTATTGTCGAGTACACTTTCTTCTGTTTCTCTAATCCACGGTTGTAACAGATCATCATCGTGGAAGATCTCATACAAATCAATTAATTTCTCATTCTGATGCCTCTTCAGATTTTTTTTTCTAAGCCTCATGTTATAATGACAATACACAAGGTGCATAAAACGATTCATGATCACCTCAAAATATTGTGTTACACACGTAAAACGATTCATGATCACCTCAAGTGTGAAGAACTATAGCCCTACTCGTTGCAAGTCCATTTTCAATGACTAAATCATGTTATGTTATGGCTTGGACTTTTTGTCAAGTCCAATATGTATAACCTTATACATATCCATATTCTTGATTCGACAAACACTTTTGTCCTATGATTAGCAAAACAAAATCATTTCTTCGGCTAATGATGATTTTAGATGCTCAATGCGAACTTCATTCCGTATCACACACACACACACACACACACACACACACACACACATATATATATATATATATATATAGAGGGAGCCTATATAGCTTGTACAAGCAACCTGCAATTTTTGCTTGTAACTTCTCTACCTTCAGATTCGTTTCAAGATTCGTGCAGATTTAACGGGCAAACGTCTGTTTCTTTCTTTCTTTTTTCCTCCGTCAGATAAAATTTCTACTCTCTTCCTTCCCGTTTCTCTATTATTTCCTCTCCTCTCCAGTTTCATCCATTTCTTCTCTCTCTCTCATGCACTTTAGTCCCAGAGATGTAGGAGACCTCTCTCGCACAACAGATCAAGTTGTTTGCTTCTTCGCTTGGCTGGAACAAGGATTAGTGGTCGCCTCAATTTTTCACGGTGGGTTTTTTCTATATCCTAAATTCTGATTTGTCAATATCTTTTGGATATTTTTTGTAGATCTTAACGTTGCCTAAATTGATTTGCAATACCCTTCTAGAAGGTTGATTTTGTGTAAGTCCTAAGTTCTAATGAAATGAAATACTGATTTTATCCCCAATTTGAGTTATCAATGGAGTAAATTAATTGCATAACTATAAATTTGACTTCAATTTCGACCTCTTGTTATGAGAATGGGTGTTGACCTTCGAGATTTATTCTAGTACGAGGCTTTCTCATTACGATCATCTTTTTATTGTCGAAAGTTATATTTGTATCCTTGTTTTTTTTATTGCAGGGGCTTTTTGAAATTTCATGGATTGTTGGATCTGAAAATAATGGATGCGAGATTCCCGCACAAGATTGACAAATTGCAATACTCAAATTGCAATACTCAAAGTTGGATACTTGGATTTAAATGTGATGTATATGAAAGTTGGATTAAGGTTAATGTAGTGACTCGTGTATATGGATTTGTATTCGAACATTAGATTTATGTCGTGTTTAAGGCTTGAGTTAAGATTAGGGTTCGGAATTGTAATGGATTGAATTGTAAAAAATTAACCGAGTTCAATTATCTATTAAAGAAAGAATGATTTGTAAAAATTAAGTTGAGTTGAATTTATACAAGTTAGTTGAATTCGAATAAATTGTACAATCTATGAATAAAATTAACAATGATACCAAAACAAAATAGCAATGATACCAACAAAACATACATGTAACAATCACAATCACAATTCAATTCATACATATAAAAAATTTCATAAAATGGTGAAACAAAATAATGTAACAATACAAATAAGTCCAATAAATCATAAACTAACAAAATTTATCAAAATGCTACACAATATCAATTAAATAAAATCCTAATCACAATACCAATTATAAATTTATAATTGATATTCTTAGAGTCATAATCCTGATTGATATCACCTCGAACCAATTTAATCGATCATCTCCCCTGTTCAATTAAGTACATCTTCCCTCTCAAATAAATCATATGTGAATTCATGCAATGAGACCAAGTTTAACACAAATCAGCTCGTCTCTTCTCTCTCAAACGTCATTAGATTCTTGTACCAACACTGGAACAACACTTTTTACCAGTACGTTTTGTTAACTGAATACAATGTCGATCATCACCCTACTTGGCGTAACACGATCTGAATACACTGCTGATAAAAAAAACTAGTACTAATTGAGGCACTTGAAAATTTTCAATTTCCCAGGGACTAATCTGTATAACTAGGAAGAAACAAATTAAAATCATTGAAGATAAACAATTCTATTACTCATGATTGAAGTCAAATTTTTAATTTTCAATTGAGGCACTTGCAAGAGGTGGAAATTGAAGTCAAATTTATAAAGTTTTGAGTGATGGAATTTATTTATCCTCCATTGATAACTCAAATTGGGGGTTATAGAGAGGGCACCTCACCGAGTAGGACACCTAGAAGAGGCAGTAGCTTAGCTCAGAAACCAATGGAGCTGGATTTAGATCAAAATGGCTCATTCATAAATACTATATTTAATGAGATAATATCGAGAGTAATATGTTAGGATTAGAGAGGGCTATACCAGTATGAGGATAGGGATAGAAAGAAAAAAAAAATGATATGATATGTAAGGTGTGTGTAAATAATGCCAACTTGCCTAAATGAATGAAAAATGGGTTAAACCCATATTTTCCCTCAAAAAAAAATTGGGGGTTATAATTAGTACCATATTTGATGAGAACTCGGGTCTTGCAAAAAATGAAATCTTTCTAAAAGTTACTGCAGATCAATTAGGCAAAGATAAGATCTAAAAAAATCCAAAAGGTAACGACGGATCAAAATATAGGATATACACAAAATCCAGCGTGGAAAATTGAGGCGACCACTAAGTTACTAACCCTTCTTCCAGCTCAAGCGAAGAAGCAAACTTCTTGATCTGTTTTGCGAGAAAGGACTTCTACATATATGGGATTATGGTGCACGAGAAAGAAGGAACGGAAGAAACCCTGAGAGGAGAGGAAATGAAAGATAAACGGGAAGGAAGAAAATAGAAACTTTATCTGACGGAGAAAAAAACAAAAAATTAACAGACGTTTGCCCACTTAATCTGCACGGATCTTGAAACGAATCTAAAGGTAGAGAAGTTACAAGCAAAAAATACAATTTGCTTGTACAAGCTATATAGG